>CAWUFW010002250.1:457500-1657500 GCA_963921515.1 Calotriton arnoldi
GGTGCGAGCAGGAGTTGTAATAACGCCGCAAGCCGTACGCGTGCACATCAACTGTCTTTGCCAAAGCTTAACAGACAGGAGATGTGCACGCGTACGGCTTGCGGCGTTATCACAACTCCTGCTCGCACCATACGCGTGCACATCTCCTGTCCAGGCGCGGCGCGCTTGCATGCACCACTCACCGGCTCTTGTTGAGCTTAGGTCCTCGGGTGCCACACTCACACATGTCCGCACTTGACTCTCACGGGGTTCTCGAAGACCTCCAGGCAAACAGGGCACGTGAACAGGGAAAGCGGGTCGACAGGTAACGAGCCAAATGCACCCTCCTGCTGCTATCTGCCTAACTCCATCGCCATCATCATACACTTCCGCAAAAACCGCTGACGTCTACGGTGACAACCCAAGGTCCCACCCACTTTCCACACCTAAAACCCAATCGCTGCACTGCGCATCCTGTGCTGCGTGACGTCACAACCAGGAACTTATTACCATTAGTTAGAATGGGCACTGGCGGAGTGGGCCTGGCTTAAAAAGCATACAGGTTGAGCTCACCCCTTCAGTTCACCAACCGCTGCCACGCTGATCATAATGTCCACATGAGGACGCTTACGTAACCATCTGGACCAAAAAACACCAACGCGGAAAGTGAAGTCTCTCAATGACCGTTCTCAGCCGTTCATTTGCTCGGGGAGCTTCTCAGGGGTCGTCTTGTTGTTTTTGTAGGCGTCTTCAGCACCCATGCGTACGCCTACAATATGGGATGGCTGTCCGCATTAAAGGGGGGCACACAGAAGCAACACGGGAAATGGTGAGGGCGTGGAAGCAACACGTTGAGAGGGTTAAAAGCAACACGTTGAGGGCAATATGGGAGGCAGAACCAACATGGGGATCCAGGAGAAGCAACACAGAGGGCAAAGATGGGAGAAGCAGCAACGGCCGAGCGAGCGGAGGGCGGTGTGGATGAGGAAAGCAACACAAGGGGTGCGGTAAGCAATGGTAAGAAGATGTCAGAATGCAACCTGAAGGGGGCCTGGAGAAGCAGAGTTACGACAGAGCCACATGGTGTGCAGGGGGAGAGAAATACATGAAGGCGACATCTCAAACACACATCACCTCCCATGGCGTACTTAACACACAAGAAAAGAAAAAGTTCTTGAAAAGCAAGCAGTGGCAGCTGCGAAAGCAAACAATCAAAAGAGATTTGAAGAGGCAATGCTCAACGGCAGGGACAGACTGAAGATTAACAAGCTGGGACATGAACAACAAGCATTTGCAATGCAATAGGTCTCGCATTTGCTAGAGTTTGAGCTATTGGCATTGTAAATTACAATGCTTTTTATTTATGTGTGGGTTTTGAAAACAAATAAATAAAAGCATTGTCATTACAATGCCAATAGCTTAAACTCTGGCAAATGCGAGACCTATTGCATTGCAAATGCTTGTTATACCAACTAGAGAGGGGGATAATACTTGTAATTGTAATGAAACGTCTTACATGTCACAGTGATACAAATGTTACTTCATTATATAAAATGCCAATAAAATTGGATATAAAAACAAAACTTGATAAACTGCACTTCCCATTTTAAAGAGACACCTAAAATTATGCGGCATACTTCAACTGTACCTTTCCACAGACTCATACAAACTACCATATTCACTAATCCATCTACCAATGTACACATATTAGTATGCACAAACTATTTCAATCATCATTTCAGTACAATAAAACAAAGTACAATACACATCTGTACATTTTGTAACAGATTTCAAACATCACACTTCTCAAATAATTTCAAAACTTTGAAAATAAAGCTTTTCAAATCTAAAAATCGCTACAAACAGTAAAGCACTACTACATAATATATAACACCTTACAAATGTGTAACTAACCTTTCAAATAGTATTACAGAATATGAAAGAAATATCAGAAACTCATAAAAGATTTTCTTTTGCACACAATAAATGTAATGCACCACTCTCAACAACGTAAAACCAGTAATGGCAAACTTTCCCTCTCTTTCTGTACAAAATAAATGTAAGTAACAAATCACATTGCTTTCTACATTATTTCAAATTTTGAAACACACTTCTATTGGTCAGAAATATTAACCCTTTTTAACTGTCTTCTAAAAGGGCCCAAACTGGTTCTGTAATTTTCTGGAGTCGCGACTCCACCGTGGTGCTGCAGTGTAGCGTTGCGATGGAACCGCAAACGCTGACAGGAGTTCAAAAACCAATTTCTAATCATACTTATATATTTTTTTTTTAACAACACTACTTCTACATATACTACTGACTTAGACAAACTTAATTTAGTAACATATCACTTATATATAAGTTACCATTTCACATTTTAAATCCACAGATCAATTTCAACCCTTCCCCCACTCTGCTTAATCCCAGTTTTCATAGAAACAGTTTATGCAACATTCAACTGTACTAGCAGGTCACAAGTTCACCATATTTTCAAGTTCAGCACAGTAGCTTACAAATGCAAATAGCAGGTGTGGTTGACTTTTGCAAAATATTACCTTATCCTATCTACTGTACCTTTCAACATGTTTTAATAAACAATAAGAAACATGCTTCTTCAGGAAAGTAACATGCGTCCTATTTTTGAGTGCACAATGTTAATGAACAGCCAATCACTTATCTGCTTTTTCAAAAACAGCATCTTCTCCACCATTTTAGATACCTCTCATTCTACCAACTGACTACCTCAGCTGCAGACATCTTTTCATTCCTTCCAGACATCCCTTCAAGATGCTTACAGTATGGATTGTAGGCCACAGCTATGTTTTCTGGTGCAAAAAGTATGCTGAACACAGAGGTATTGACAAAGACCTAGGTTTGCAAAATGTGGATATTAAATGGATTGCACAGAGAGGATTAAAGTGGCACCAATTGATGCCTTTGGTTAAAACCTTTTTACATCCACAACCCCCTAACCTCATGATTGTGCACTGTGGTGTCAATGACCTAGGCACATTGACTGGGGTAGGTCTGGAAATCCTAATGAAGGATACCTTTGCACAATTGATGTTGCTTTTGCCCCAATCTGTCTTTGTATACTCTAATATATGGCAAAGACAGAAATGGAAGTGGTCAAATCAATTCTGTCCACAGACTGAGAAAACTAGAAAAAATGTTGATAAAGCTGCTTCTGCTTACCTCAGAAACCATAGGATGGGCTCCATCTATAACAACAATCTACATTTTGATATGGATGACATCTACAGAAGTGATGTAGTTCACTTCACAGATGAAGGGAACAGAGTATTTCTCAACAACCTTAAGCTGTGCATCCGCACTTACATGTAGCTCCAACAAAGTCATAATGAAAACAAGGGCTCTTTTAGAGCCACCCTATAACCCAACAGTGTATCTTATTTTTTTTTTTATATTCATACACTTTTTACATTTTTGTGAATTCGCGAACTTGTCGCGAATCCACAAAACAAAAGCACAAATTCAATGTACTACAACACAATACACTCTTCAAGTTTAACTTTTAATTTTTATTTTTTTATATTATTACTATCAAATTTAATGTGTTTATTAACTTCAATCTCACTAACTCTATAAAAAAAGTTCAGAAGGTAGTGTTGTATTTGTGAATTATATACTATTAAAATATTTATTTGAGGTAGATCCGCGAATCCACTGCGACGTTACACGGGGGGGGGGGGGCGCCGAGAGCCGCGATGGGCTCGCGACTCCTATCACGAGAGAAAAAAAACTAATGAATGCCCCCCAGTTCCATTACCCGTTGTCGGCCCTGGGGACCCCATCCCCAGGGGCCCGGGCATTTTTGAATTAAAAAAAAAAAAAGAAGGGGTGTGCTGCCCCCCCCCCCTCCCCCCCAATCCCCTCTCCCAGGCCATTTTTGGCCCCGGGGACCCCATCCCCGGGGCTTGGACAATTTTTATTTTTTCCCCTTTAAAAGAGAGAAGGGCAGAGTGTCGTCCCCCCCCCCCCCCCTTTCTGGGCCATTTTTAGCCTCGGGGACCCTATCCTCCCGGGCATGGCCAATATTTTTTTTTTTTACAATTTAAAAGGGAGTGGGACCAACTGGCCCCCCTCCCGGGCCATTTTTGGCCACTGGGACCCCATCCCCCGGGGCATGGCCTCTTTGTTGGGGACTGCGGGGGAGCCTCAAGGCCCCCGCGGTCCCTGTCGGCTCCCCGCCTCCTGCGGGAGCCAGCATTGCTTTTGGGCAAAGGGAGCTGCTGACATGCAGCTCCCTCTGCTCAAAAGCAATTCTGCTTCGCTTCATGGAAGCGAGAGCCGTTTTCCTGCTCTCGCTTCCATGAAGCGAAACAGATGTTTGCTATGACAGGGCGGGAGCAGTGCTCCCGCCCTGCCATAGCAAACTGCAATGTCCCGGGTGAGGGCACCCCGGGACATTGCTGGAGCAGGCCCTGGGGTGGGGTGGCGGTCCCCAGGGCCATGGAGGTCTCCACGAGGAGGGGCGCGTGGCCCCCCTCCATCAAATTTCAAGCCCCGGGGAGGTTGTGGTCCCCGGGGCCGCAATGGACCCCCCTCATTTACATGATTAGTGCCCCGGGGAGGTGGTGGTCCCCGGGGCAGTGGGGGAGGGCAGAGCCCCCCGCCCCACACTTAAATTTAAACAAGCATTTGCAATGCAATAGGTCTCGCATTTATGCGAGTTTGAGCTATTGGCATTGTAAATGACAATGCCTTTTATTTTATATTTTGGTTTTTAAAACATAAATAAAAGGCATTGTCATTTACAATGTCAATAGCTTAAACTTGCGTAAATGCGAGACCTATTGCATTGCAAATGCTGTTTTCCCTGGGGCTGCTCCCATCTATGGCTCTTCGCCGTCCCGCTCCTGCAAGTCAGAGTTCAGAACGTCTGGCCTTGGGTGAACAGCTGAGGCCTCCCGTCCCGTCTGTATCTCCAACTGTTGATGTGACACGAGAGAGACAGAGAGTATTTCATGCAGCCAGCCCACCAATCCCAGTCAGGGGTGGGGTCCGGTAGGTGGGGGTTGCTGCTAGCTGCCTCGCTGATGCTTTTTCAGGATGACCCCCTTGTATCTGCTTGGGGGGTGGGGCGGGGCTGAGGGGCAGTAGGTGTGTGCCCACCCCGTCCTCTGTTTGGAAGTCACACACAGGCCCTCACGGCTGCACAGGAAGTGATTAGGGTAATCCCCACTGTCAAAGCTCGCGTTAATCTTACAGGCCTCAGGGGGTTTTCTGGCAGGGGCCACAACCTTGCTGTCCTCAAAACAAATGTTCTAAGATTAAAATGAAGCCAGTGGGGTAGAACCAGGAAGTCCTGTGAAATAAATCCCATTACGGGGGCATGGGGGGTGTTGCTGGGGTGCCTCCTCCAGATGTTTTGCAGCTTTGGAGGCTGGGGGGTTGCATAGAAGATCTCCGGAAGTGTCTCAGTTGGCACGGCTAATGGTTAGAATATAACAGCGATAACCACGTCATGTTTTCCACACCTATCTGAGTAATATCTTGGTGTTCTAGAAACAGATACTAGTACTACTCATTATGTATGTTTGCATTTATTTATCATATTATTCACGTATCCATGAGGTTTGTATAGCGTGGGTATTGCGGGAGGGATTAGAGCGCTTTACGACAGAAGAAGCACTATACCACACAGCATCAGAATTAACAATTACACCAGCGATAAATATGTATGGTGTCAAGGCTCCTTACAGGGTTCAACAGCGGAGTATCAGTCTAAGAAGGGCAGGTAGGAAGAATGGAAACCAATTAAAATGTCTTTAAAAAAAGGAAAGGCTTTCAACTGTTCTCTTTCCACTTCTTCGAAAGGACGACAGCACGCCCTGGTTGAACTGGAACCAGAGACATGCAGTTTACACACCGATCCTTGCAGCAGGCGCATTTGCCCCCTGAACTATTTTCCCTGTGTTAGAATGTATGTACTCCAGCATATACAGATTTCTGCAGCAAGCTCATACTCGCCCCGAGCACTCTTTCTGTGAGGGCTTTGCTGCCTATAAACCAATTTTTGCTGCAGGTACGTTAACCGCCTGAGCTGTTCAGGAACGCACGCTGTCATGTGCATGTTACCCAGAGATCACTACAGAGAATGTATGAAGCCTTTGGCCTTAGTTACTAACTCCAGACCTCATACCATTCTGACAATGACACCCTGCTTGTGTTTATTATAAATACCCTAAATTTCTTGAAAGGTCCTTTGTTGCGGACACCATAGCTCGGTGGGTGGAGCTATCAGAGATCTGCGTGTGGGCTAAAGGGCAGAGGTTTAAATGAGGGTGACCAGATTGTGAGCAGCAAAAACCGGAACAGAGCGCCGAAGATGGTGGGGTTGGGGAGTGTGGGGTAAACAAGAGCCGCGGGAGGCACCACTTGTAGGGTGTGGATGTGAAGAGGACTCGTCCCTGTGCAGGCGAAAGTGAAAGCCGCGGCCGCATCAAAAGTGTGCACATTTAAAATACATACTGCAACGAAGCAGAGCATCAAAAAGAACAAGCAGCAGCCCTCAGACAGACACAAAGCATCGGTGTGTTTGGAGGGCGCATGCATGATCCTACCCTGCAGAGTGGGTGTGTTTGTTGCGGTGTTGCACACAGGGCACGCGGTACCACAGAAGCTTATAGAGAGCACACGCACTGTCCGGCACACAGGGGTTATGTGATGTCCTGCAGACAGAAGCAGCAGAACGCCCTACTCAAGACAGAAGTTGCAGGACCTCAGGGGCTGCACAGCACTTACAATCCTACCCTGCAGAGTGGGTGTGTTTGTTGCGGTGTTGCACACAGGGTGCGCGGTACCACAGAAGCTTATAGAGAGCACACGCACTGTCCGGCACACAGGGGTTATGTGATGTCCTGCAGACAGAAGCAGCAGAACGCCCTACTCAAGACAGAAGTTGCAGGACCTCAGGGGCTGCACAGCACTTACTGTAGACTGGGGGCACACTGCATACAGCTGAACATCGCCGTCCTTCAGCCTGGGAGGCGAACACCTCAAGCTTTAAGACACGGTGTTGCCTTTAAAGCAGGGGGCGAATTTCTTGTCCGGAACTGGATCGATGGCCGCCTCAGAGCCTTTCTTTCTCGGAGCTCACATGAAAGACGATTTTTATTTCATCGCGTGTGTGGAACCACAAGGAGGCCCCCCGGCCTCAGTAAAAAGAGCGCGGTGTCCCTGAAGTGGACGCCGCGAAAATATAAATAAAGTGAGCGCGGTGTCCCTAGCGGGCGCAGCGCTTATTAAAGTAATTAAAAAATCATCGCGGTCCCGAAAGTGAAAGCGGACCACGTATGTAACTTAAAAACAAGCACTGAAACACAAGTGCGGCCCCGCGCCGCGGCCGCGAAAGTGAAACAGTACTCCGGGTTAAAGAAGTGGGAGGGGTGGGGGGAGTGCGATTCCCTTGCGGATAATTGCTACCATATGGCGCCAGCTGCTCGCTCCCGCAAGTGAATCGCCAAACGTGCACGCGTTGCCATTGAAGGCAATGGAACGCGTGCACGTTTTTGGCTGAAAAGCCGAATCGATTGCAAAAGGTCTTTTTGCCAATGCAGCGCATGCGCGCTGCGTAGGCGAGACCTAAAAATGAAGCCCCGGGGAGGTGGCAGTCTCTGGGGCTGCAGGGGGGGTTGCGAGCCCCCCCCAGCATTTAAAGACTGAAGCCCCGGGAAGGTGGCGGTCCCCGGGGCTTGGAGGGCCCGCGAGGCTTTCCCACCCATAAATACTCAATGCCCTGGAGAGGTGGTGGTCCCCGGGGCCCCGCAGGGCCCCCCTCATCACATTTTTTAAATGCCCCCAGGACCTGGCCCTTAATTAAATGAAGCGCGGGAGACCATGCTTCGTTTTTTAAAAAGTTTTCAGCGGGATTCGCGTACCCTACACGACTCCCACCAAAAATTTAAAAAAACAAAATGCTTTATGTGACCCTCGGGGCCAGTGTGGGACTCCCTGAGCAGGCCTAACTATAACTACCTATTGGCGACCGCCAGTAGGTAATTATATACCTACTCCCGAGAGTGCTCCGAATTTTTTTGTAGTTGTTGTGGAACAGAGGCGGTTCCACCCACCGTCTACGGAGGTACCCGCCGCGTGTTCGACTACCTGGGTGAAGCAAGAGAGTTGTTTTATGTTGGCGCGTCAGAACCGCTGCTACCGGAGCCCGTCGACCAAGGAGGACGTGGACTATACAAGTCCAAGGTGCCCTGCCACAAGAGGGACACCTGCAGGAATACCGTGGATACAAACAAGCAGCAGGCGAGGGAGATGGGCACAGCGATCAAGTGTGATAAAGATTAAAGGGAGTGAATGTAGAGGCGGCAAAGCAAGACTGGCAATAGGAAATGGTATTATTTGTAATATACCAATTTTGGGAGAGAATTGAATTTGACGAACATAATGCATTGTGGGACATTGATGCCTTTCCTGTTTGCTGCATACACCTTCTATGTTGGAAATGCCGCCCTTTGATCTGTCACAGCCTCACCAATAGTAAACACAGTGAAACATTTAAAAACCGCAAGCTGTGCTTGACTCCAGAATGATTTGTATGCACTGAAGAAGGCCCATGCCGAAATGCATTTGCATCAATTAATCAGACTAATACTCCTGAGAGTGCTCCGAATTGCTTTGTAGTTGTTGTGGAACAGAGGCAGTCCCACCCCCGTCTACGGAGGCACCCGCCGCGTATTCGACTGCCTGGGTGAAGCGAGAGAGTTGATATATATATATATATATATATATATATCCAAGTACGAAGCACTCCTTCCGGGAAGCCAAGACCCGTGGGAGGTGGCGCGCAACGCTGGCGGAGTAACCAGCAGTTTAATCCAAAACTAGAGCACAAGTACGCGTGCACTCAGTAAGCAGCCAGGCAAGTTACGATACCCAAATAGATTTATTCCGTCATAAATCCATACGCGACGCGTTTCGGCAGTCCTGCTGCCTTGATATTATACAGATTGATTGAGGTCAATTGTGGATGACTGAGCATAATTTATATGCATACATAGATATAGGGGCCGATTCCGATTCGGGCCGGAAATCTCTCCGACCGAGCCGGACCCGGAGAGATTTCCGACCGAATCGGACCCTAGCAGTCCGACCGAACGAGTACGATGCGTTCGCATGTTAACGGACTCGAGTCGGTCGGACTCCCATTGAAGTCAATGGGTGCGGGGCGAACAAGGGCGCCCCCTACAGCGGGTACGCATCGACGCGGGTCGCGCCGTACATGCACAGGTAGGGGGGACCCATGGGTCCCCCCTGTGTGCGACTCGCGTGGCTACGCGTACAGGGGGGTCCGACACGAACCCCCAAAGTGCTGCTCCGACTGCTCTTTCGAGCCGGACGGCGCGAGTCAGTCGGACTGCTCGCGGCGCGCATCGTACTTACCCGGCCGGGGAACGTCTCCATTGCGCGGTGCGAGTCGTGTCCGAGCGAGTCGGTCGGAGCGGTTGAGTCCCGCGAACGAGTCGGTCGGCGATTTCGCGAGCACTCGCATCGTACTCGCTCGCCCGGACGCACGTACGAATCGGTCGGGAACCAGGGCTCCGAATCGGATCCGGTAAAGCCGAATCAGATTCGGAGCCCTACCGGCCGAGATCGGAATCGGCCCCATAATTTTTCATGCGCCATCCAATCAGTGGTACTCACACTGATATTGCACCCATTTGAGCAATTGGATGTTTTTTATACACAGCAAAATACAGACATGAACTTTAGCCACACCATCAGATTAATTGGAAAATCCATATGAGGCATGTGAATGCATGCATACAAGTATGTTTGAAACATGCCTTCCATGGTCACACTACACCTAACAGTAACAACGAGTAAGATACAGTACCATTTGATTACTGATTTGAATTCATGGAAATTATGCAATAATGACGTCTATAAACGCTATTTAAGTTGATACCCACCATGGAATTCACCCTTTGCCCACTATTGTTTTTTAGTTTTTTTAGCATGATTCATTGATTTTTTAAACATTTACAGACGCAAAGACATGTTTAGAATATTGTTCACAAGTTTATAAGCAAGCTTAGGTCACCAGACCAAAAACATCACAGAATAATGGCTACAAATGAAACAGTTTTGGGAATGTCAGTTCGCCAATATATATGGGGCAAGTTCTGCAGGGCACATGTCATAAAAAAAGAAGTGGGGGGATTGACCAAGTCAGGCAGTATGCAAGTGACATCATGACGCGTGCTATGCAAGCACATGACGTCACGAAGCAGCACATTCCACGTGGCATCACAGGAAGTGACCTCACTGGAAGTGATGCTCGGATATGTGTATGTTAAAACATATGCCAACTGAAAATGCATTAAAATATATATTTTTTTTAATTGTCTCCTGCAAAGCATATCATGTAACATGCAGATCACAGATTTTTATTTTATGGGGATAGGTAAGTGGATTACTGCTATGAGCACACAGATCCTTTTGTTAATAAATTGTAATCCTTCTAGTAGACCACAGTGAGCTATGAAGGGTATTCGACTCCTACACCTTGTAACCCTGACTGTCTCATGTAACACATCTTGCACATTAATTTACACACTTACATGATTTATTTGGAATGGATAATGTGTATGTTATGTAAAGTGCTCCAACACTCTGCATTGGGATGAGTAGCGCTATAAAAGAAATAAAATAGTGCTATTTAAATTGTTATTTGTGTAAATACTGGGACAGACCAACCCATCCGACATTCTTACAGTGCATGCATTTATATACAACAAAGTAAAAAGCATGCATCTCTTAAGTACCTGTGAAGAGATAACAAACTGTGTGCTTTTGTTTTCTCGCTGGTGCATTTGCGAGGTTCCAGGATGCCTCCAGTCCGATACTCAATCAAAAGGAGGCCTGATGGCCCCTTAACTTCTGTATAATCGTTGCCCAGCTGGAGGTGAAAAAAAAGCCCCTCACTGCCTGCACGTTGCTGTTGGGAATCGAAAGCAGACAACGTGCAGGCGCTGATGAACGTGTCCCGGTGTTTCAAAATTACACCAGGACAAGTTCAACATATTTCTGTGGGTCCCAACTTCTTAGCAGGAGGGGGCGGCGTACACCCTGTGAAAATAGTGGGTGGACGCCGTGTACCCGCGTGTACCCCCGACTCGTACCCTGAAGTTCTGGCTGAATGAGATAGAGTGCGATCTGTGGCAGCATGAGGTATATGGGTAGAAACACTGTGCTGAGGACCAATCAGACTGCGGATCGGAACACCACCCAGGAGTGTATGCCTGGGGAGTTGGACATGGGCCGGTCCTCCATTGCCCATTTATTGCCATATTAAAATGGCTGAGTTATGCGCCTCGCTCAGCAGATTATGCAAATACTGACTGCTACCCGGCAGCCATGTCTACCTTTTTCCCCTCGCTCAGATGAGATGACGCTCTGCCCCTGGGAGGCTGGGGGCCTCATTAGCACACAAATTTTTCCCCAACTGCTGCTTGAGGATTCTTTAAGATACTGTTGCCTGACTGTCGCTGCCCAGTTATTATAGTTTTTTGTTGTTGTTAATTTTGTTTCCGTGCATGACTAATGTTTGGGGGTGTTGTCCAATGTATCAGACATAATGATGTATGCCTAGCTATGACGCTTGGGAGCCGAGCACATGGGCAAACACTGAGGTCACTGTGATATCCAGTACCACTTACCTGATGTGTAAGGTAATCAGTAAACTCCTTTTTCATTTTATTTTGTGACCAGAAGGGACAGCATATTATGTGACATCTCGGAGATATTGAATAAAAGACAAGTTAAAAAAAAAAAATATATATATATATATATACACACACACACACATGGGATGAGTATAGTTACAGTCAGCAACCTTAGGACAACAGTAAACCCCGAAGCAAAGATGGGGTGTGTCAAATTAACTGCACTGAGATAACTGGGACAGGTATGGGGGTGAAGAGATGGTTTGGGAAGTAGGGGTCTTGGGGAAGGGGGTAGGGGGTAGGTCCAAACCCATGAGTGTATGATAAAGCGAAGGGAAGGAGGGGCGCTAAACAATGGAATGGTTCAGTGTTCCGCCCAATGGGAAGCAAGACTATGGACTGAGTGGTTCCCTTCACTACGAGAGTCCTCTGGGGTTGGTGTAATAGGGGAGAGTCTCTCCTGGTCTGTGCCAAGAAACCATGATAGAAACTGGTCCAATAGCAGAGCAACAGGGCAGTGGCGCAGGCTCTGGCCTCCTCTCTATGCAGCGCCGTCACCTCAGCCCCGGTCAGCGCTACCATCTAAGCTGTGGCACTCTGAGTGATCGCACATTTACAGAGTGTTGTCAGGGCTCGTTTCTCTAGGACATGTGCTAGATCTGTGAAGCGAGCCGCTGTTTTTCTGGCGCTTGTAAATGCCTAGCTCTCCTACCTCCCAGGTGTCCAGAAGTGGATGGCGCGTGGCTGAGGCAATAGTCATAAGGTAGTCTTGCCAGAACATAGTGAGCTGCGGACAGTCCCACAAAACATGCTGGGTTCCGCCGTTGGAGCCTAACATCGGGCACACGTATCCGGATGTGCAAAAAAATGTAATGGACTTTGCTACAGTGAGAGGTATGCTCTATGTAGTATATTTAACATTGAATTAATTGCAGGCTGGCATTGTGGGAGATCATATGCAGGTGCGCTAATGCCCTCTACCAGTCCAGGGCTCAACCAAATTCTATTTCCCACATGTCCCAAAGTGTTTGGAAGGAGAGATGTGTTGATGTGAGCATGCCCTCGTGAGTCAGGTCATCAATCGTCTTCCACCTCCCAGAGTATAAAGACTGTTCACCAGGGTGCTGGTGGGAGGTTCCGAATTGTCCACCTGTCACCTCTCCCTCAGAAGATTATGGAGGGGGCTATACATCAGGAACTGTGCTTGATGAAGTCCACATTGGTCCACCAATTCTTCGAAAGAGAGCAGTTCCCCATTATCAAATAAATTCCCAAGCGTCAACAAACCGACTCCGTCCAAGGCTCCAATGTCTTGTCTAGTGAGCGCTCCCCCATCAACCAGGACATTAACATAAAGTGTATAGATCAACAAGCCACATTGGGACCTCTGTTATTCTGGGTCTGTTTGTGGACCACAGAAGAACTCAAAAACTATAAAAATGGGCTAATCGAGATACTGAGACTCGATCATCATATAACACTTCCATGGGTTAGGCATGTGCGAACATGGTTCTCTAAACTAGGTCTTAATCACTTTTGGGATGCACCCAACTCATTAACGACACTCTCAAAAAAGGTGTTGAAAAATACATATTGGGCATACATGCAAAACAGCATCCACCACTGCTCTAAAACAGGAAGGTTAACATCACGGTTCCTATTAATAAAACCACTCCCTACCTTTGAACTATATTTGGATGAAGTTCAACCGCAACTGGCCAAGTCATTGTATATGAAGTTTCGCTTTGAGGTCATACAGGTCAATTGTAATACATCCAAATGGTCATGTAACAATAGTGATGATAGAGAGGCTTACTGTCCCCTATGTTCAGACAATGCAGTAGAAAACGACTCCCATATATTATTCTTTTGTCCAGCATATGCCATACCAAGGAAAAAATGGATTAAACCCATTTGTCGAAATATGGGAATCAGTTCACATTCAGGAGCACTAAGAATTTTGAAAACAGATACATCTCAGAGAATTGTTTTAGCTTAAGTAGATTTTATTCGCTGTTAATCTGGTACGCAAGAGAAAGGACATGAAATGTTAGCTATTCGCCGCCTGACTTTATCCCCAATGATTAGTACTGCATATTGTACATGTTTGTGCGCTGGATTAATACCAGCATTTGAATAACATACTTTATTGCACTTGCACTTTATTAACTTATGTTTTGAACTAGCATTTCATCTATGATTGAACATTATATAACAGCATTAGTATCAGAACATTATGTTTTAACATTCATGTTTTAACATTATCTTTATTGATTTTAAGTTAACTTTTGAGCAATTGGATCGCCACCGGACATATGCGGGCATATTTGATTTTAATAGACATGTATGAAATGTATAAATTTGCATCTTTTATGTTTTTTTTAAACCGAATAAAGATTACTGAACTGAGAGTTCCCACAACTCCATGAAGGCCAAACAGAGGGATGAAGAAGGGAGCATAAGGGAGGGTCCTACAGGTGAACCAGTTTCAGAGCTCCAACCATACCAAACGTGGGAGCATCTGGGAAACTCTCACTCCAGGGATCAGGGGGCCGAGGAGCATTTTTGCGGTCGGGGCGAGTGACCAAGCCGGTGTCTGCCATGTCATGGCCCACTAGCCATTACAACTGGGCAGCCGGAAAGTACAGTTCAAAATTCGGTGTTCCCAGAGCACCAGCCTCTCTTGAGAGTTGCAAGCTGGCGATGGCCACTCTATCCCCAATGTAATACCAAATAAGGTCTACCAACAATCTATGTAGATTTCGGAATACTGACTGGTGCGGTAATATTGGTAGAGTGGCGAAGTGGTAGAGCAAGCGGCGTAGCATCACCATTTTGCCAAGGCTACACAGAAAGTGGAAGGGTTTTCCAAAAAGTGACCTGGGCCTGAAGGGAAGACACCATCCTGATCAGATTGCCCTTCAAAAGGTCAGGGTTTGAGTGGTACACATTGATGCCCAAATATTGTTGGGCGCAATCCTCTCATCACAGGGACTCTCTACTAACTACCCCCCGGATAAAAGGTGCCTCTGGTGCCAGAGGGTAAAAGTAGGATTTTTCAGCTCTCTTGGATTCCCGAAAGCTCCCTGGACAGGAGAGCCACTAGACTAGAGAGATCCAAAGTAAGATCTTTGAAGTAAAAGAGAACATTGCCCGCGTAGAGGGAAATGATGTTGGTAAAGTCCTGCAAGGGGACTCCCCACTCGCCTCTGATGCGACGGGCATGTGTGGCCAGTGGCTCCACCGCCAGAGCAAATAGCAATGGAGACGGGGGTACCCTGGGCGGATACTTCTCCACTCCAGATAGGCACAGAATATGAGACCTTCTGTACGAATTCGCCCCACAGGTGCTGCATAGAACAACTGGATGAACCTAATGGTCTGGTCCCCAAATCCATATGAGCGCAGCACCACAAATAAATACTTTCATCATAATCATATTTTCACCAAGCGAGGGGTCAGGAGCTCCATATACTGCTTGTAGAATTCAGTTGGGAGTCCATCGGTCCCCATGGTTTTTCCGGTCACCATCTCCTTTATTGCCTCCCTGAGTAGTTGTGCCACCTGTTCCCGGAGCGGTGTTAGGGAGGGTCGCCGTCCAGGGTCATTAACTGGAAGCCGTTCCATGGCTGCATACTCCTGCTCCACCTGACTTCAGGCGCCCGACAGGGCACTACGCTCAATGCAGGTAGTTTGGATATAGGCTCCCCCAAAAACTAATTTAAAAGCTTTCCACTCAGTAGCAAGGGAGGAGGTAGATGCTTCATTATGATCAAAGTAATCTACTAACTGCTCCGAGATTGAGGCCTTAAAAATTGGGTCCTCCCAGGCTGAGGGTTGTATTTTCCATGTAGGGGCTGGACAGGGGGTATGCCATCCCCCCAGACCAAGCAGTAGGGGGTTGTGGTCATTTATTTCTCTACCCAGATAGTCAGGGGAGGAAACTAAGGAGCTGATGGAAGTGAGGTGCAGAGCCAAAATATCGATGTAAAAATATCGATTTGCACAAATATCGCGGTAAAAATATCGTGGGTCAGAAATAGACAGAAAAAATATCGTGGACAAGAATATCGATTTTTAGATAAGTAATATCGATTGAAAAAATATCGAAGTGTTAAATATCATTTGTAAAAATATAGTTGTTAAAAATATCAATTTTGCATTAATGTTATGTATTTTAGTATATATTTTATGTGTGTGTGATGTTTGTTTTTTGTATGAGAATTGTTTGTATTTTTATTATATGTGTTAAAATTTTAGTAGTTAATATATTTTTTTTTAATTGAATTTTGCGTTTTAGTTCCGTAGCGGGTTGTGGGTTTATAGGGGAATAGGGTGGGAAGTAATTTAATTATATAAATTTTATTTATTATTTATAGTAGTTAATAAAAAAAATGTCTTGAATTTTGTGTTTTTAGTTCCGTAGCGGGTTGTGGGTTTATAGGGGAATAGGGTGAGAAGTAATTTAATTATATGAAATGTATTGAATAATTTATATTTATTCATATTTGTGTAATTGTGATGTTATAGAGTTAAATGTGTAAACTAATTTATTAATAATTGTTTGATAATTAGTTGTTAATTAATTTAAATTAATTATTAATTAATTATGGTAATTGTGTAATTAATTTTAGGTGTGTGTTGTGGTGTTTATAGATGTAAATGGTGGGAAGTAATTTATTTTTTATTGATGAATTATTATTTGTTAATTTAAATTAATTAATTAGTAATTATTAATTGTAATTGTGTAATTAATTTTAGGTATGTGTTGTGGATATTATAGTGTTAAAGAATGTGTAATTAATGAATGTTTATTATCTTTTTTAATAATATATTTTAAATTGAATATTAATTATGGAAATAAAATTTAATAAAAATGTTGATTTTTTTTTATTGGTGTGGTGTTATAGGGTAGGAAATAAAAGAAATAGATTTAGGTTTTAAATAATTTGTTTGTGAATATTTGTTTCTCTTAAATAAATATGGTTTATAAATGTATTTATTATTTTTTTAATATATTTGTAGGTTTTTATTATATATAATTAACATTATAATATGTGTTATTTTTATATGTTTAATGGTATCATTTTAAAATATTGTTTATTTTTAAGAATATATATTTTGTTTTAATTATTGAAATGTTATTAGTAATTTTTGTTTTTCTGCTATCAAATACTTTCCCTACTGTTGCACTCACTGGAGTGGGAATAGTAATTTTTACCTCTCCGCTATCCAGCACTTTCCCTACTGTTGCACTCACTGGAGTGGGAATAGTAATTTTTATCCCTCTGCTATCCAACACTTTCCCTGCTGTTGCACTCACTGGAGTGGGAATAGTAATTTTTACCCCTTCGCTATCCAACACTTTCCCTGCTGTTGCACTCACTGGAGTGTGAGTAGTAATGTTTACCCCTCCGTTATCCAGCACTTTCCCTACTGTTGCACTCACTGGAGTGGGAATAGTAATTTTTACCCCTGTGCTATCCAGCACTTTCCCTACTGTTTCATTCACTGGAGTGGGAATAGTAATTTTTACCCCTCTGCTATCCAACACTTTCCCTACTGTTGCACTCACTGGAGTGGGAATACTAATTTTTACCCCTCCGCTATCCAACATTTTCCCTACTGTTGTATTTATTGTCTTGCAAAATGTATGTTTTATTTTTGTTTTGATAGTTTAGGGGCCCATTACGATACCCGGCGTAAAAAAATCCGCCAGGCATGGAAGCGGCAAAAATCCGCCCGCACACACCGTCTGAACACCGACCACGCCATTACGATTACACAAACCGAAAACCGCCATCGGCGGAAAAATCACACAAGATACCGCCCGCCATCGTCCGAGTCGGAGTCAAACCGCCCGCCACGGACGGAAACACGCACGACAACACAAAACCGCCCGCCCTCACGGCCGACACACCGCACGTGAGATTACGATCGCACCGCCATGAGCGCGGGAAAACTACAAATATACCGCCCGCCAGCGTAAACAACGCCGATGAGAATCGACACGGCAGAAGCCATGGCGCCCACGTCCCTGCACAGAAACCATCCGCTGACAAAAACAATCACACACAACATGGCCAACAAGTCCACACAGCAAGGCACGCACAAATACACAAGCACAGTACACATCCCGAAAACACCCCCTGGACAAACAAAAACTACAAAGGCCAGAACACCAGACACAACACACCTGAAAACAACAGACCATGAGGACACACCCACATAGGTAAGTACAAAAGCAGCACTCCCACAGACCACAACCCCTTGCAACATTGCAAACTAGAGAGGAGAGGAGAGGACACAGTGACACAGCAAGGACAGCAGCACACCACAGAAACGCACACATCACAACCACCACCACCACCACCACCACCACCAAACACCGGCACCACAAACCCCCTGCACATTACACAACACACACCGCACCAGCACCACAAACACCATGGCACCACAAAGAATGCCCAAGTTCACGCCCATTGAGCTGACGGTCATGGTCGACGAGATCATCAAGGTGCACCCACAAATCTATGGGAACCTGGTCCAGCACACACCACTAGCCACCAGAAAGAGAATGTGGAACCGGATCGTAGACCAGGTCAATGCAGTCGGGACCCTGCCCAGGAACAGAGTTGAAATCAACAAACGGTGGAATGACGTCAAGAGCCTGGTCAAGAAGAAGGAGAGCAAGAACAGAGAGCTGGCAGCCGTCACTGGCGGAGGGAATCCCGCGCTCTTCAAGACCTTCAAAGCGTGGGAGGAGAAGGTGCGAGTCATTATACATCCGGAGATCCTCGCCGGATTAGCAGGGGAGTGGAGGCTGGTAAGTACAAACTAATGTATACCAGCACACCGCTATGTACTCACATGCACTACCACCATGCCACAGCTCCCAGGGACAAACACCCCCATGTCCAGCACACAATACACAACACATCACACACACATGCAACAGACACCACCACACACAGCCCAAACCTAACAACTGTAAGATACGTGGGGACATGTGTACACTCAGCCAGCCACGTAACCACCAACAGGTCCCCAAGTATGCCAGAAGCGCCACAACGAGCACCCACCACACCCATGTGTCCGCCATAGCTGCACTAACCGACAAGTAACAGGTAAGTGGCAGGAACACAAAGTGCAGTGGGTGGGAGGGTGGACAGCCCAAGTACAACACACACCAGGCCCCTAGTCCCACAGCACAGCAAGGAGGAGCATCCCCCACACCCCACAGCCACGTGTCAGCCACCGCAGTGCACACCGACAGCCGAAAGGTAGACATCACGGTCCACAACAATCGGTGTCAGTGGGTGTCCAGCCACCACCACGACCCACAACACCCCCCACCCCCACAGACCTGCAACATGGAGCACCCCCCGCTTAGAACCATGTGGCATCCAGTACAGTGCACGCCCGAACAACCTGCAGGTGGGAAACTGGACAGGGCTGGATTACTGGAGGCATGAGGACCGTAACACGACCAACACATGGGACATGTCACGTAGCAGACGAACACGCAGCACCGCCCACCGTCACGAACAAGTGAACAATGTGCACACGGACATGAACCACAGACTCACACCTCACATGACCCATCACAGACACAGCAACACCCAAGGAGCCACGTCTGCATGCACAAGCCACACTGAATATAGTACCACACGGCAGCCACTGTGCAACTCATCACACACAACCGAAACACCATTGAAGTCCTGTCCATGTAGCCCCTACTGCCTGTCAACCACACACCCCACAACTACGCCTATGTAAGACAAACAACACTAGACGCAACAGAGCGGAACAACATAAATGCACACGAACACCACTGAACCCATCAAACACACAGACACACCATGCACATACAACATACCATCCATCCCATCCGTCAGCCCCAGTCTCATGAAAGGCATGTCATCCGCACAGCTGCCACACATACAGCAGTCACGCTAAGATACATGCCCATGACCAACCATGTGCCAGAAGTCAATGAAGCGCACGCCACACTGTGAGCAACAACACACAACATGGGCCACACCCCCCCCCGAGCACTGCAGTGATGCACATGGCACAGGGCAGCACGCACACCAAGGAGATGGGACAACTGCAATACGTTGGCTGGCACACAACCAACACTCACTCATAACGATGCGTCCAATGCCATGTCCAGTAATCACAACAGACAGCAAATATGCAGGCCATGTCAGGCATGCACACACCTCAGACCATGCACTGTCATGTTGCCACAACACATGTCACGTTCGGCACCCATGGCTCACAGCATGTACCCCAAAAGCATATTCCCTCCCAAATGCGAATCTGGGGCATGGCCTCCATGTTGCCATATGCGTTCCTAAGCGTTCCATTTGAACCCCAAAAGCATATTCCCTCCCAAATGCGAATCTGGGGCATGGCCCCCATGTTGCCATATGCGTTCCTAAGCGTTCCATTTGAACCCCAAAAGCATATTCCCTCCCAAATGCGAATCTGGGGCATGGCCCCCATGTTGCCATATGCGTTCCTAAGCGTTCCATTTAAACCCCAAAAGCATATTCCCTCCCAAATGCGAATCTGGGGCATGGCCCCCATGTAGCCATATGCGTTCCTAAGCGTTCCATTTGAACCCCAAAAGCATATTCCATCCCAAATGCGAATCTGGGGCATGGCCCCCATGTTGCCATATGCGTTCCTAAGCGTCCCATTTGAACACCAAAAGCAAAGTACAAACCAAACCCAGGATGGGCCAGGAGCCCGCATACACCAGAGTCACAATAAGTAGGGGCACAGCAACACACCCATCGGCATGGCCAATCCGTCCCATGCCACATGTGCACAGCACACAGTCCCATTGCCAAGCACACACAACTACAAATGGTACAGCCACACACACGCCTCCGGGAAACCCATGTACGAGATTGCACGAACTGTTAATGTCAGACGACAAATACATACTTCGCAAGGTGCAACACAATAACAAATCTCATTCTCTCCACAGGTGACGAACTGCTGGATGCTGGGGATGGAGACAGCAGCCAGCACAGCCAGCCTACAAGCCCCCAACGAGGACACACGGATGTGGAGGATCTGTCCTCCTCTTCGGACACGGACCACCAAGCAGGCCAATCTGGTATGGCAGGGCCCAGCCGCTCCCCAGGACCCCTCCTACCCACCAACCCATCATCCAGGGCTGCTGAACATTCCCAGCCCCCTGCTGCCACTGTCGTTGCGGCCACACCCACGGACATTGCGGCCACACCCACGGTCATTGCGGCCACACCCACGGTCATTGCGGCCACTACCACTGCCGCAACCGCCACCATCGCCGCACCGACCACCACCGCCGCCACCACCACCACGTCTTCGCTGGCACCAGCCCCAGCGCAGGTGGTGGCCCGGCCGACTGGATCCACCCTGGGAGCCACAGCGAGGACCGTGGTGAGCAATGTGGCTAGTGGGCAGGCCGGTGGCAGCAGTACCGGTAGGAGGAGCAGGGTCAGGGAAACGCAAGTCTCCCCTGGGAGCCATGCCCTGCCTCAAATGGCCAGAGTCCTTGGGGCCTATGAAGAGGCCCAAGGACAATGGGCCAGGTCTGCTTCAGACACGCGGGAGGTGCTGGGGGTGCTGAGGTCCATGGACGCCCGTATGGGCCAACTCGTGGACCTCATGGGCCAGCTGGTGGTGAGGTCACAGCCAGGGACAGCAGCTCCACCACCGCCACCACCTGCCGGGGCGCAGGGTCGTGCAGCTGTGTCCAGTTCCCCTGCGTCCACAGCCAGTGAGCACACCTCAACCACCAGCAGGTCGCAAGCAGGCACCCCCCTCGCAAACGTGGAAGGGGCCGTCCGGAGTGGAAACAGATCTCACGGGAGGACTTCGCACGCTCCAGACGCAAGTGAGGCAGCCAGCCAGCCCTCCTTGACCACCCACTGCATTGACTTGGACTACGATCCCACTCCACACAGCCATCTGGATGGCATGTGTCTGTTGGACCATGGACATAGAACCAGTGGGTACACCCTGAGCATCACGCAGCCATGACCGACAGCTCATTGTCACTGCACGCACCTCTTTTGTCATCACCTTACACACAATCACATGTCACAGTTTGAAATAAATGCACCTCTTACACAAACTGCTGTTTGTGCCCTGTGTTTTATTTGTACGGAATACAACGGCCACCTTGGGCGGAAAGGCACCTGATGCGTGGCATGGCAATGGAACCGGAGGGCCTGTGGGGACCTAGGGGTGGGAGACAGAACAGGAGCACATTCAATGAGTGTGTCACACACCCATCACACAGTACATGTCAACAACTACAAGCAATGTACACACATCGCACAGAGCAATAGGGCACAATGCCACAGCCACCAACAGTGGCATACTACCCTGGCCATGGAGCGTTGACACACAGCACGCAGTGAACAAACGGCCACCCTGACACAGCACACACACACCTGCACAGATACAGCCACATCAGCCGTCGTACATGGACACTCACCGTCAAGTGAAGTAGTGGGCGATGAGCTGCTGCCGCACATTACCAGCTTCCTCCTCCCCGCTGTCCTCCTCACTCGAGCTGTCCTGGTCTGCGGGCTGGGGCCCTGGTTGATCTCCGTCATCCACGATGAGGGGGATCTGCTTCCGAATGGCCAGATTGTGCAGCATGCAGCACGCCACCACTATCTGGCACACCTTCTGTGGGGAGTACGCCAGCGCACCCCCGGTGCGGTCCAGGCACCTGAACCTGGACTTGAGGAGGCCAAAGGTACGCTCGACCACACGTCTGGTCCTCCCATGTGCCTCATTGTAGCGATCGTCTGCTGGGGTGCGAGGATTCCTCAATGGACTGAGCAGCCATGCCCCATTCGGGTACGCAGAGTCACCTGGGTGTGAGGGACACAGAGAACCGTTGCTATTCCAACTGGACAGGGGACAGCATCGCACAACCAGCACGCTACACCACTCCACATACTCACCGACAATACAGCCACGATCCTGTTGCAGATTGGACATCAGTCGTGGCAAGATGCTGTTGCGCATTATGTGTGCGTCATGGGCCGAGCCTGGGAACTTTGCACACACGTGGGTGATCACCATGTCCGCAAGGCACACCACTTGCACATTCAGGGAGTGCGTGTGCTTCCTGTTGCGGTACAGGTGCTCAGTGGCCTGTGGTGGAACAAGGCCAACATGTGTGCAGTCAATGGCTCCAACGACGTGTGGGATTCTGCCAAGGGCATAGAATGCACCCTTCACTGCCGCCAATTCACGAGCCCTGGGGAAGCGGATGTACCTGTTTCGGTACAGCATCATGGCTGCCAGTACATCCCTCAGCACCTTGCTGAACATGGGCTGGGACATCCCTCCTCCACTGCCCACTGTGTGCTGGAATGACCCAGTGGCGAAGAAATGCATGGCGGCCATCACCTTAGCCGTGGGGGTGACAGCTGTCGGATACACCCTGCGGGGACGGAGATGGGGTTCCAACATGGCACACAGTCGATGCAGGGTTGGCCTGTCCAGCCGAAACTTCCTAATGACCTCTGTATCGTCCATGTCCGCCAGCAATTGGTATGGGCGGTCAATGTTCGGTCTCCGCCTAGGGACATATGGCAGTGGACACATGTCAAAGCAACACAACACATAGCAATTTCGCATACACATCACTGACATGACTGAGCAAGCACATGAGCCACAGCCCAGCTGTCAAGCTGGGACGGCACGGCCACAATACACTTACACAGGTCTCCCAACAATGGCAATGGCTAGTGATACAAACCACTGCCATGTGCATGCACATGGGGATCTAGGCCCCAATGACTTGCGGGGCGTGCTGATGGGGACTGACTGCATATTCGTCAAGCGGCAACGCCACGGCAACATGAATGTCTGCTGAGCATGGAACTGCTTCCGAGGCTGGATGAGTATGGCACACGACGACGACGATGTGGGTACAGGCTGAGCGGCCAAAACAAGTGGGACCTGTGGCACGAGGGGATATGAGACAGTAGTAGGTGTCAGCACTGCACCCTATGTACAGCACTGTACGGATCACACCTCCCGAAACATTGACAGGTGTCCACATTGACAGCCCCATGCCAAGACGGCTGTGTGCTTGCAGTCACACGTCACAGGTGAGAGGTTACATTGCACGTGCCAGGTGGCAGACGTACATAGTGGGAGCTGGCATGTGTGTGCATGTGTCTCCTGTTCAGGATCCACCAGATGGGCGCTGACTCTGTACTGACCATTGGACACAGCATGTTCCGTGGAAGGCTTGTGTGTGTGGGATGGTGGCACTGGATGTGCCTCCGTTGGGTGGGGGGCCATGCACAGGGCGGGTACGTCGATGATTGCGCATTGTTGGTCACGGTGGGTGCACCCACTAAGATGTGTTGCCCTGTGTTCAATTCCTATGTCCGCATGATGATGG
This sequence comes from Calotriton arnoldi, assembly GCA_963921515.1. Classification (NCBI taxonomy): domain Eukaryota; kingdom Metazoa; phylum Chordata; class Amphibia; order Caudata; family Salamandridae; genus Calotriton; species Calotriton arnoldi. The sequence goes on from CAWUFW010002250.1 coordinate 481,624, forward strand.
ACTGTAGATGTGGGCAGACTACACATTGGTCGATGTGCTGTCTATATGCATGTGCCTTCACACCAGGCACAGCTGCCCCTGCACATGTGACCCCTGCTGGACTCGCTGCTGGGTCTGTGGAGCTGATGCACCTTCTGTGCGTGGGGCGGACAGCTCTCCTCACTTCCCACATTGCGCATGTCATGACTTTGCCGCAGGTGACATGGATCATGGAGGGCCCACATGTACGCGTGGGTAGGCTACACATGATTGTTCACTGGTCGCCACCCCCAGTCAGTGTTTCGAATGGGAAGGTTGTCGTGCTGGTGGTATATTCGATGTGGCGGATGGGCGGGCCTAGGTGCGGGCTTACATTCCGGACATGGGGGGTAGTTGGATTGGCGACTAGTTGCAGTACACACGGGACACGTCTCTTCCTTTCCACATCTGGGTCATCCCTTGTACTCACTGACAGTGATACAGTCATCTTCGCCCCAGCCCTCATGTCCTCCCCTCGCTCCCCCAATATGCATGTGCACCTGCGAGGCTAGCGCTTGCACAGGCAGCCCCAAGCTCGCACCAGAGAGGGCAAGGAGTGTATGTGTGGGTCCAGTTGCACAAGTGGGCTGTCTCAGGGTATGATGTGTTACGGGACGCCGTCCACCTGCGTGGTGCCCCAAATGGAGACCCGGCCTGCATGGACTATGCATCACAGTCTTCGCCTTCCGGATCCGCCACCTGCGACACCCAGTGGCTGTGGCTGCCCTTGCGGCCAGGCCGCGTCCGTCTGTGACTGATGGCCCACACATTCACTCTTTGGCCTCTCTGGGGAGGGCTCGGGGGTGGTGGCGCACGCGCTTGCACTTAGTCGCAATGGCATGTGGCGTGGTTGGTATGATGGGCAATGGATGGGATGGTGCGAGCCACCTCCCGTGACGTCAGTGCTGCTCGTGCTGTGGTGCGTCCCCCTACACTTCCATCTGACTTGTGCCATGCTAGACGTTGAGGTTCTATTGCCTGCGTGATATGACCAGGAGGAGCGCGAGGAGACCTCTCACACACCATGCTCCACTGCCATCCCGTGCCCTGTATCGCCTGTGCGGATTGACTATGTTGGGGTTACACCTGGTCGACTGGGGCTGTGTGTGCCTTGTCAAGGGGCATGGCGGGCGCATAACAGGATCCAGCTTGTCCACAGAGGGTGGGCTGAGGTGCGCCTGGTACCGCTTTGTACGTGTGCCCGGCTGCTGTGCACACACGTGTTCACTCCCCCGACAGGTGTCCTCTCACAATGCCCAGGGAAGCGGTGGTGTACTGTTCATGACCCCTCCCAACACGGCGTGCTCCAACTTGGCATGTGCGCATCTACCCGTCACACCCACCCACCTGAGCACTGCGTCCATACGACTTCACACGACACATGTGTGTCTTCCACAGTTGTGCTACTCATTTGCGTTGACATCCAATACCAGTGGACTACATGGTCATGTCACGACTGCCGTGTACTTCACATACTCTCATCCTCTCTCATTCGTACTTGTGAAATGAGTCAGCGGAGACAGTTTTGGTTTCAAACATTATATTGAGTCTTCTGTCCTCTGTGATGCAGTATAGTGGACACTACTGGCAGCGGAATACATGTTGAGGATATACTGAGCATGATTGCAAATGGGATAGGGTGTGGGGTTACATGTGATTGGCTGTTGCATGTGGGATGTGGGCTTCAGAGTTACATCTGCTTGGCCAAGGCTGTGCTAATGTACATTTACGTATAGCTGCGGAGCTGCGGACTTTGACACAGACGGTATACATGTAGCCTACCAGACCGCTTGGCATCATGGGCACAGTCCATCTCAGTTCCATGTGACAGGTTTGCTGCGGTTGTTCCTCATGCACGCGTGCATGTGAGATGACATCAGGGCATGTGCTTGCGTGCATGCAGCGGCGTGCCACTTGTTGTTGCAATGTGGTGGTTACTGGACATGTCACAGTCACTGGGGTCGTGTTGTAGTTGTATGCACTTGTCGTCCATGCAAAGGTCCTGGTATGGGATTCCCGGGGCGGGGGTGGGAGGGGTGCAGCACCCACAGACTCCAGGCGACCTATTCATGTCCACTGAGCGGTGTGTGTGTCCATGGGCGCTGGATCCATGTCGTGTCCTGGTTGTTCGTGCAGTTCCGTCCATGTGGGTGCGATACACAGACCCCATGCCACTGCCTCCCACGATGCATGCGGTGTTCCTGGATGTGATGGGGAACAGTGTGCATGTCCCGGTCATATCCGATGTCATGGCGATGTCGTTGATGGTGTGGTTACAGTTGCCGGTCGTTTGGTATGGCTGTTGTGGTGGTGACTGGCCAGTCCGTGCGGAAGCTAAGCATGGGTGCGGGGTTGGACATCATAGGTCAATCGGGGAACCTGCGTTGTGGTCCGACGAATTTACAGGTTGTCAGGTATGCGATGCCGTCCAGCAGGGCTTCCATGTCATTGGTGGTGTACATGTTTGCCAGCCAATGTAGCGGATGGTGGCTGTCAAGGTGTTGTTCGTAAGTTGTCCCTTGGAGGACCATGATGGGGCATGCTGGGTGACATTCGATGTAGCTGTTCTCGATGATCCGTCGTGTGGAGGCACAGTGGTCCCATTTCAGTGCGGGTGCGATGTTGGCCACATACGCCATGCCCCCATAGGCAGAGCAGGCCCTGTCGTGTGCGTCCAGAGGGAGGAGTAGTGGTAGCAGGTCCGCCTTTAGACATGCCGGGTTGGAGAGGCACATCTCCACGGGATGCTGGTAGGGACACCTCCGACAGTAGAAGACGGGCATGACGCAGCTGAACAATGTGATGCGGTAAGTCAGTCGGTAACTTACGTTCAGCAGGGACAGGAGATCGCATCCCAATGTATGTATCAGGTTGGTTTTGTACAGCTTGAGCTGTCCGGCGTAGTTGGGTAGGTGTGTTGCGGTTGCCATTTCGCAGCGGTGCGTTGTGGTGGCGTGCTCCGGCTGTGTGTGCAGTCTGCAATGTGCACGCTCCGAGGTTGCTGTGAGCTCTGTGTAGTCGTAGGGAGACAGGACTTGTGTTCTGTTGGCTTGTGCGGAGGACACGGGCCCTCATCCCACATGCTTCTCAGACAGTTCAAGGTCAGTGATGTGTGACTCCTTCCAATTAACTTGCATGTGGCCGACATGGGGGAGTGTATTCTTCTTTCTTCCCCGTCCGTTGTGTGCTTCTGTGATATGCGCTATCTGCCCTGTGGTCGGTCTCCTCGGCATGCCTGTGTTGGTCTTTTCTTGGACACTGGCTGTATTCACCGGCTTCTGTCGTAGGGCTGTGGTTTCGGAGTTGGAATGGAAGGTCATTCAGTGCTGTCTGCTCTCCCTTGTGTGGGCGGCAGGCTGCCTTTCCGCTCTGCGTTGGGCCTTGTGTGTGAATGTTATTCTTGGGCCACCTGTTGTCGGTCCCCGGGCTCTTTGGTGTTCCGTTTTATATGTCTTGTTCATATGTGCAGGGTGGTATGGGTGTTTCAGTGTGGTACTGGCGTTCCTCTTCCCGAAGGGGCCCTGCTTCTCCTAGTTGGTGTTGCCGCCGCTGTGTGCTTCGCCATGTTTGTTACACTGGGGTGTGTCCTGCTGTTGCGTGACTTCACTGACATGTGTGCGTCGGTTGTGTGGCGTTGGGTGTTGTCCGTGAATTGGGCGTTGGGGACATGTCTGTGGCAGGCCTGTCACGTGTCATGTGCGTTCGGGGTGGGGCTGATGTGTGTGCTGCTTGGTTGTGTCCCTGTGTCTGTGTGCGACGCATGCATGGCGCTGCGGTTGGCCTCTGCGTTGTGCGCATGTGTGGCGGCGTCATCGCCGCTTTGGGGCCGTGACGGGGTGGTTGGTTCCTAGTCCCAGGTGGTGTGTACACATGTGTTACGCGATGTTACGATTTGGCCTGTGTGTCATATGTGGATGCAATGGTGGATGTGTAGTGTACACGCGCTGGTGGGGGGTTGTCCGCTTTTTCCGCCCTTGCACTGTGTGCGCTGTTTGCGTGCACTTGTTGTGTGTGTGCCTACCTGCGTCTCCGCGGTACGTTGCGTCCTTGGTGGTGCATCAGCAGAGCATGGGGAGGGCCTGCAGTGCTGGATTCATGCTCGGGGAACCGCTTCTTCGTTGTCCGTGCTCGGCGTCCGTGTTACCGCTTCGGTTTGTCGTACGGTATCTCTTAGCCGTGGGAGCCGTTTGTTTGCGGCATCGTAATTTATGCGCCGGGCGGGACGTGATTTCGTCGGGCGGTGTGTGTCAGTTGTGCTGCGCCGCTACGTGAACGGGCGCACTTTGATGGCGGACGGTGTTGCTGGCTTGCCGGCGGTGTTTGGCCTACTTTTCGCATCGTAATTGGGCGGGCGTGTGGACTGCTGCGTGCCGGCGGTAACTGGTGGTTTTTGCATCCGCCAGCACGGCGGTTGTGCTTCCGCCCGCCATCGTAATGAGCCCCTTAATAACCAATTAATTAATTAATATTAATTAACAACCAATTATTAATTCATAAATTAAAAACAATTACTTCCCACCCTTTACACCTATAAACACCACAACACACACCTAAAATTAATTACACAATTACCATAATTAATTACCAATTAATTAATTAAAATTAATTAACAACCAATTATTAATTAATTACTAATAAATTATTTTAAACATTTAACACTATAACATCTCAATTAAACAAATATGAATAAATAAAAATTAATCAATACATTTAAAATAATTAAGGGGCCGATTATGATGGCGGGCGGACTTTGTCCGCCGGCCATCGCCCCGGTAAATGGGACCGCCCGCTATGTGTGCGGCGGTCCCAGCACATGTGATTAGGATGCCACCGCCACGGTGGCATCCCTCATTTCCAGCATTGTGGCGGGCGGTGCTCACAACACCGCCCGCCACAGTGCTGGAAATGCATGTTGTGCATCTGCATGCACAACGTGACAGGCACCGTGCGGTGCCTGCCACCTTGTGCATGCAGATGCAGGGGGTACCATAGGTACCCCCATGTGCAACCCCACCCCACAAAATACCTGGGGCCCGCTACGGGCCCCCAATGTCAGGGACCGCGAGCCTTTCCATGGCGGCGACGCCGCCATGGAAAGGCTCATCACCGCCGGCATCATAATGTGGATGGCGGTGTCTTGCAGACACCGCCACCATATTAATCCCTTTTCCGCCCGGTCGACTGATCGGCCGGGCGGAAAACATGCGGACGGTCTTTCCGTCCGCCGGTGTCCCCTCCGCCATGGTAATATGGCGGGGGGAATTTGGTGGCGGACGGATGTAAATGGCGGGCGGATCGCCACCGCCATGCGGGCGGTGGCGATCCGCCCGACATCGTAATCGACCCCTAAATTACTTCCCACCCTATTCCCCTATAAACCCACAACCCGCTACGGAACTAAAAACACAACATTTAATTTAAAAAAAATAATAACTTTAATATAATTAAATTACTTCCCACCCTATTCCCCTATAAATCCACAACCCGCTACGGAACTAAAAGTGCAAAATTCATATAAAAATATAATAATAACTACTAAAAATGTAACACATATATTAAAAATACAAACTATTCTTATACAAAAAAACATACATCACATACATATAAAATATATACTAAAATACATAACAATAATAAAAAACGATATTTTTAACAACTATGGGGCCCATTACGATACCCGGCGTAAAAGAACTCCGCCAGGCATGGAAGCGGCAAAAATCCGCCCGCACACACCGCCTGAACACCGACCACGCCATTATGAGTACACAAACCGAAAACCGCCATCGGCGGAAAAATCACACAAAATACCGCCCGCCATCGTCCGAGTCGGAGTCAAACCGCCAACAAGTCCACACAGCAAGGCACGCACAAATACACAAGCACAGTACACATCCCGAAAACACCCCCCCGGACAAACAAAAAATACAAAGGCCAGAACACCAGACACAACACACCTGAAAACAACAGACCATCAGGACACACCCACATAGGTGAGTACAAAAGGAGCACTCCCACAGACCACAACCCCTTGCTACATTGCAAACCAGAGAGGAGAGGAGAGGACACAGTGACACAGCAAGGACAGCAGCACACCACAGAAACGCACACATCACAACCACCACCACCACCACCACCACCACCACCAAACACCTGCACCACAAACCCCCTGCACATTACACAACACACACCGCACCAGCACCACAAACACCATGGCACCACAAAGGATGCCCAAGTTCACGCCCATGGAGCTGACGGTCATGGTCGACGAGATCATCAAGGTGTACCCACAAATCTATGGGAACATGGTCCAGCACACACCACTAGCCACCAGAAACAGAATGTGGAACCGGATCGTAGACCAGGTCAATGCAGTCGGGACCCTGCCCAGGAACAGAGGTGAAATAAACAAACGTTGGAATGACGTAAAGAGCCTGGTCAAGAAGAAGGAGGGCAAAAACAGAGAGCTGGCTGCCGTCACTGGCGGAGGGAATCCCGCGCTCTTTAAGACCTTCAAAGCGTGGGAGGAGAAGGTGCGAGTCGTAATACATCCGGAGATCCTCGCCGGATTAGCAGGGGGAGTGGAGGCTGGTAAGTACAAACTAATGTATACCTGCACACCGCTATGTACTCACATGCGCAACTACCATGCCACAGCTCCCAGGGACAAACACCCCCATGTCCAGCACACAATACACAACACATCACACACACATGCAACAGACACTACCACACACAGCCCAAACCGAACAACTGTAAGATGCGTGGGGACATGTGTACACTAAGCCAGCCACGTAACCACCAACAGGTCCCCAAATATGCCAGAAGCGCCACAACGAGCACCCACCACACCCATGTGTCCGCCACAGCTGCACTAACCAACAAGTAACAGGTAAGTGGCAGGAACACAAAGTGCAGTGGGTGGGACGGTGGACAGCCCAAGTACAACACACACCAGGCCCCAGTCCCACAGCACAGCAAGGAGGAGCATCCCCCACACCCCACAGCCACGTGTCAGCCACCGCAGTGCACAACGACAGCCGAAAGGCAGACATCACGGTCCACAGCAATCGGTGTCAGTGGGTGTACAGCCACCCCCACGACCCACTACACCCCTCCACCCCCACAGACCTGCAACATGGAGCACCCCCCGCTTAGAGCCATGTGGCATCCAGTACAGTGCACGCACGAACAACTTGCAGGTGGGAAACTGGACAGGGCTGGATTACTGGAGGCATGAGGACCATAACACCACCAACACATGGGACATGTCACGTAGCAGACGAACACGCAGCACCGCCCACCGTCACGAACAAGTGAACAATGTGCACACGGACATGAACAACAGACTCACACCCCACATGACCCATCACAGACATAGCAACACCCAAGGAGCCACGTCTGCATGCACAAGCCACACTGAATATAGTCCCACACGGCAGCCACTGTGCAACTCATCACACACAACCGAAACACCATTGAAGTCCTGTCCATGTAGCCCCCACTGCCTGTCAACCCCACACCCCACAACTACGCCTATGTAAGACAAACAACACTAGACGCAACAGAGCGGAACAACAGAAATGCACACGAACACCACTGAACCCATCAAACTCACAGACACACCATGCACATACAACATACCATCCATCCCATCCGTCAGCCCCAGTCTCATGAAAGGCATGTCATCCGCACAGCTGCCACACATACAGCAGTCACGCTAAGACACATGCCCATGACCAACCATGTGCCAGAAGTCAATTAAGCGCACGACACACTGTGAGCAACAACACACAACATGGGCCACACCCCCCGAGCACTGCAGTGATGCACATGGCACAGGGCAGCACGCACACCAAGGAGATGAGACAACTGCAATACGTTGGCTGGCACACAACTATCACTCACTCATAACGATGCGTCCAATGCCATGTCCAGTAACCACAACAGACAGCAAATATGCAGGGCATGTCAGGCATGCACACACCTCAGACCATGCACTGTCATGCTGCCACAACACATGTCACGTTCGGCACCCATGGCTCACAGCATGTACCCCAAAAGCATATCCCCTCCCAAACGCGAATCTGGGGCATGGCCCCCATGTTGCCATATGCGTTCCTAAGCGTTCCATATGAACTCCAAAGGCAAAGTACAAACCAGACCCAGGATGGGCCAGGAGCCCGCATACACCAGAGTCACAATGAGTAGGGGCACAGCAACACACCCATCGGCATGGCCAATCCGTCCCATGCCACATGTGCACAGCACACAGTCCCATTGCCTAGCACACACAACTACAGATGCCACAGCCACACACTCGCCTCCGGGAAACCCATGTACGAGATTGCACGAACTGCCAATGTCAGACGACTAATACATACTTCGCCAGGTGCAACACAATAACAAATCTCATTCTCTCCACAGGTGACGAACTGCTGGATGCTGGGGATGGAGACAGCAGCCAGCACAGCCAGCCTACAAGCCCCCAACGAGGACACACGGATCTGGAGGATCTGTCCTCCTCTTCGGACACGGACCACCAAGCTGGCCCATCTGGCGTGGCAGGGCCCAGCCGCTCCCCAGGACCCCACCTACCCACCAACCCATCATCCAGGGATGCTGAACAGTCCCAGTCCCCTGCTGCCACTGTCGTTGCGGCCACACCCACGGTCATTGCGGCCACTACCACTGCCGCAACCGCCACCATCGCCGCACCGACCACCACCGCCTCCACCACCACCACGTCTTCGCTGGCACCAGCCCCAGCGCAGGTGGTGGCCCGGCCGACTGGATCCACCCTGGGAGCCACAGCGAGGACCGTGGTGTGCAATGTGGCTAGTGGGCAGGCCGGTGGCAGCAGGACTGGTAGGAGGAGCAGGGTCAGGGAAACGCCAGCCTCCCTGGGAGCCATGCCCTGCCTCAAATGGCCAGAGTCCTTGGGGCCTATGAAGAGGCCCAAGGACAATGGGCCAGGTCTGCTACTGACACGCGGGAGGTGCTGGGGGTGCTGAGGTCCATGGACGCCCATATGGGCCAATTCGTGTCCCGTATGGACCAACTCGTGGACCTCATGGGCCAGCTGGTGGTGGCGGTGGGGTCACAGGCAAGGCCAGCAACACCACCTCCGCCACCACCTGCTAGGGCGCAGGCTCGGGCAGCAGTGTCCACTTCCCCTGCGTCCACAGCCAGTGAGCACACCTCACCCACCACCAGCAGGTCGCCACCACACACCCCCTCCCAAACGTGGAAGGGGCCATCCGAAGAGGAAACAGATCTCCCGGGAGGACTTCGCACGCTCCAGTCGCAAGTGAGGCAGCCAGCCAGCCTTCCGCCAGCCTTCCTTGACCAGCCACTGCATTGACTTGCTCTACGATCCCACTCCACACAGCCAGCTGGATGGCATGTGTGTGTTGGACTATGGACATAGAACCAGTGGGTACACCCTGATCATCACGCAGCCATGACCGACAGCTCATTGTCACTGCACGCACCACTTTTGTCATCACCTTACACACAATCACATGTCACAGTTTGTAATAAATGCACCTTTTTCACTAACTGCTGTTTGTGCCCTGTGTTTTATTTGTACGGAATACAACGGCCACCTTGGGCGGAAAGGCACCTGATGCGTGGCATGGCAATGGAATCCGGAGGGACCTGTAGGGACCTAGGGGTGGGAGACAGAACAGGAGCACATTCAATGAGTGTGTCACACACCCATCACACAGTACATGTCAACAACTACAAGCAATGTACACACATCGCACAGAGCAATAGGGCACAATGCCACAGTCACCAACAGTGGCATACTACCCTGGCCATGGAGCGTTGACACACTGCACGCAGTGAACATACGGCCACCCTGACACACCACACACACACCTGCACAGATACAGACACATCATCCGTCGTACATGGACACTCACCGTCAAGTGAAGTAGCGGGCGATGAGCTGCTGGCGCACATTCCCAGCTTCCTCCTCTCCGCTGTCCACCTCACTCGAGCTGTCCTGGTCTGCGGGCTGGGGCCCTGGTTGATCTCCGTCATCCACAATGAGGGGGATCTGCTTCCGAATGGCCAGATTGTGCAGCATGCAGCACGCCACCACTATCTGGCACACCTTCTGTGGGGAGTACGCCAGTGCACTCCCGGTGCGGTCCAGGCACCTGAACCTGGACTTGAGGAGGCCAAAGGTACGCTCGACCACACGTCTGGTCCTCCCATGTGCCTCATTGTAGCGATCGTCTGCTGGGGTGCGAGGATTCCTCAATGGACTGAGCAGCCATGCCCCATTCGGGTACGCAGAGTCACCTGGGTGTGAGGGACACAGAGTACCGTTGCAATTCCAACTGGACAGGGGACAGCATCGCACAACCAGCACGCTACACCACTCCACATACTCACCGACAATACAGGCACGATCCTGTTGCAGATTGGCCATCAGTCGTGGCAAGATGCTGTTGCGCATTATGTGTGCGTCATGGGCCGAGCCTGGAAACTTGGCACACACGTGGGTGATCACCATGTCCGCAAGGCACACCACTTGCACATTCAGGGAGTGCGTGTGCTTGCTGTTGCGGTACAGGTGCTCAGTGGCCTGTGGTGGAACAAGGCCAACATGAGTACAGTCAATGGCTCCCACGACGTGTGGGATTCTGCCAAGGGCATAGAATGCACCCTTCACTGCCGCCAATTCACGAGCCCTGGGGAATCTGATGTACCTGTTCCGGTACAGCATCATGGCTGCCAGTACATCCCTCAGCACCTTGCTGAACATGGGCTGGGACATCCCTCCTCCACTGCCCACTGTGTGCTGGAATGACCCAGTGGCGAAGAAATGCATGGCGGCCATCACCTTAGCCGTGGGGGTGACAGCAGTCGGATACACCCTGCGGGGACGGAGATGGGGCTCTAACATGGCACACAGTCGATGCAGAGTTGGCCTGTCCAGCCGAAACTTCCTGATTACCTCTGTATCGTCCATGTCCGCCAGCAATTGGTATGGGCGGTCAATGTTCGGTCTCCGCCTGGGTTAAATGGCAGAGGACACATGTCAAAGCAACACGGCACATAGCAATTTCGCATACACATCACTGACATGACTGAGCAAGCACATGAGCCACAGCCCAGCTGTCAAGCTGGGACGGCACGGCCACAATACACTTACACAGGTCTCCCAACAATGGCAATGGTAAGTGAGACATACCACTGCCATGTGCATGCACATGGGGATCTAGGCCCCAATGACTTGCGGGGCGTGCTGATGGGGACTGACTGCATATCCGTCAAGCGGCAACGCCACGGCAACATGAGTGTCTGCTGAGCATGGAACTGCTTCCGAGGCTGGATGAGTATGGCACACGACGACGACGATGTGGGCACGGGCTGAGCGGCCAATACAAGTGGGACCTGTGGCACGAGGGGATATGAGACAGTAGTAGGTGTCAGCACTGCACCCTATGTACAGCACTGTACGGATCACAGCTCCCGAAACATTGACTGGTGTCCACATTGACAGCCCCATGCCAAGACGGCTGTGTGCTTGCAGTCACACGTCACAGGTGAGAGGTTGCATTGCACGTGCAAGGTGGCAGACGTACATAGTGGGAGCTGGCATGTGTGTGCATGTGTCTCCTGTTCAGGATCCACCAGATGGGCGCTGACTCTGTACTGACCATTGGACACAGCATGTTCCGTGGAAGGCTTGTGTGTGTGGGATGGTGGCACTGGATGTGCCTCCGTTGGGTGGGGGGCCATGCACAGGGCGGGTACGTCGATGATTGCGCATTGTTGGTCACGGTGGGTGCACCAACTAAGATGTGTTGCCCTGTGTTCAATTCCTATGTCCGCATGATGATGGACTGTGGATGTGGGCAGACTACACATTGGTCAATGTGCTGTCTATATGCATGTGCCTTCACACCAGGCACAGCTGCCCCTGCACATGTGACCCCTGCTGGACTCGCTGCTGGGTCTGTGGAGCTGATGCACCTTCTGCGCGTGGGGCGGGCCGCTCTCCTCACTTCCCTCATTGCGCATGTCATGTCTTTGCCGCAGGTGACATGGATCATGGAGGGCCCACATGTACGCGTGGGTAGGCTACACATGATTGTTCACTGGTCGCCACCCCCAGTCAGTGTTTCGAATGGGAAGGTTGTCGTGCTGGTGGTATGTTCGATGTGGCGGATGGGCGGGCCTAGGTGCGGGCTTACATTCCGGACATGGGGGTAGTTGGATTGGCGACTAGTTGCAGTACACACGGGACACGTCTCTTCCTTTCCACATCTGGGTCATCCCTTGTACTAACTGACAGTGATACAGTCATCATCGCCCCAGCCCTCATGTCCTCCCCTCGCCCCCCAATATGCATGCTCACCTGCGAGGCTAGCGCTTGCACAGGCAGCCCCAAGCTCGCACCAGAGAGGGCAAGGAGTGTATGTGTGGGTCCAGTTGCACGAGTGGGCTGTCTCAGGGTATGATGTGTGGCGGGACGCCGTCCACCTGCGTGGTGCCCCAAATGGAGACCCGGCCTGCATGGACTATGCATCACAGTCTTCGCCTTCCGGATCCGCCACCTGCGACACCCAGTGGCTGTGGCTGCCCTTGCGGCCAGGCCGCGTCCGTCTGTGGCTGTTGGCCCACACATTCACTCTTTGGCCTCTCTGGGGAGGGCTCGGGGGTCGTGGCGCACGCGCTTGCACTTAGTCGCAATGGCATGTGGCGTGGTTGGTATGATGGACAATGGATGGGATGGTGCGAGCCACCTCCCGTGACGTCAGTGCTGCTCGTGCTGTGGTGCGTCCCCCCTACACTTCCATTTGACTTGTGCCATGCTAGACGTTGAGGTTCTATTGCCTGCGTGATATGACCAGGAGGAGCGCGAGGAGACCTCTCACACACCATGCTCCACTGCCATCCCGTGCCCTGTATCGCCTGTGCGGATTGACTATGTTGGGGTTACACCTGGTCGACTGGGGCTGTGTGTGCCTTGTCAAGGGGCATGGCGGGCGCACAACAGGATCCAGCTTGTCCACAGAGGGTGGGCTGAGGTGCGCCTGGTACCGCTTTGTACGTGTGCCCGGCTGCTGTGCACACACGTGTTCACTCCCCCCGACAGGTGTCCTCTCACAATGCCCAGGGAAGCGGTGGTGTACTGTTCATGACCCCTCCCAACACGGCGTGCTCCAACTTGGCATGTGCGCATCTACCCGTCGCACCCACCCACCTGAGCACTGCATCCATACGACTTCACACGACACATGTGTGTCTTCCACAGTAGTGCTACTCATTTGCGTTGACATCCAATACCAGTGGACTACATGGTCATGTCACGACTGCCGTGTACTTCACATACTCTCATCCTCTCTCATTCGTACTTGTGAAATGAGTCAGCGGAGACAGTTCTGGTTTCAAACATTATATTGAGTCTTCTGTCCTCTGTGATGCAGTATAGTGGACACTAGTGGCAGCGGAATACATGTTGAGGATATACTGAGCATGATGACAAATGGGATAGGGTGTGGGGTTACATCTGCTTGGCCAAGGCTGTGCTAATGTACATTTACGTATAGCTGCGGAGCTGCGGACTTTGACACAGACGGTATACATGTAGCCTACCAGACCGCTCGGCATCATGGGCACAGTCCATCTCAGTTCCATGTGACAGGTTTGCTGCGGTTGTTCCTCATGCACGCGTGCATGTGAGTTGACATCAGGGCATGTGCTTGCGTGCATGCAGCGGCGTGCCACTTGTTGTTGCACTGTGGTGGTTACTGGACATGTCACAGTCACTGGGGTCGTGTTGTTGTTGTATGCACTTGTCGTCCATGCAAAGGTCCTGGTATGGGATTCCCGGGGCGGGGGTGGGAGGGGTGCAGCACCCACAGACTCCAGGCGACCTATTCATGTCCACTGAGCGGTGTGTGTGTCCATGTGCGCTGGATCCATGTCGTGTCCTGGTTGTTCGTGCAGTTCCGTCCATGTGGGTGCGATGCACAGAGCCCATGCCACTGCCTCACACGATGCATGCGGTGTTCCGGGATGTGATGGGGAACAGTGTGCATGTCCCGGTCATATCCGATGTCATGGCGATGTCGTTGATGGTGTGGTTACAGTTGCCGGTCGTTTGGTATGGCTGTTGTGGTGGTGACTGGCCAGTCCGTGCGGAAGCTGAGCATGGGTGCGGGGTTGGACTTCATAGGTCACTCGGGGAACCTGCGTTGTGGTCCGACGTATTTACAGGTTGACAGGTATGCGATGCCGTCCAGCAGGGCTTCCATGTCATTGGTGGTGTACATGTTTGCCAGCCAATGAAGCGGATGGTGGCTGTCAAGGTGTTGTTCGTAGGTTGTCCCTTGGAGGACCATGATGGGGCATGCTGGGTGACATTCGATGTAGCTGTTCTCGATGATCCGTCGTGTGGAGGCACAGTGGTTCCATTTCAGTGCGCGTGCGATGTTGGCCACATACGCCATGCCCCCATAGGCAGAGCAGGCCCTGTCGTGTGCGTCCAGAGGGAGGAGTAGTGGTAGCAGGTCCGCCTTCAGACATGCCGGGTTGGAGAGGCATATCTCGACGGGATGCTGGTAGGGACACCTCCGACAGTAGAAGACGGGCATGACGCAGCTGAACAATGTGATGCGGTAAGTCAGTCGGTAACTTACGTTCAGCAGGGACAGGAGATCGCATCCCAATGTATGTATCGTGTTGGTTTGGTACAGCTTGAGCTGTTCGGCGTAGTTGGGTAGGTGTGTTGCGGTTGCCATTTCGCAGCGGTTCGTAGAGGTGGCGTGCTCCGGCTGTGTGTGCAGTCTGCAATGTGCACGCTCCGGGGTTGCTGTGAGCTCTGTGTAGTCGTGGGGAGACAGGACTTGTGTTCTGTTGGCTTGTTTGGAGGACACGGGCCCTCTTCCCATATGCTTCTCAGACAGTTCAAGGTCAGTGCTGTGTGACTCCTTCCAATTAACTTGCATGTGGCCGACATGGGGGAGTGTTTTCTTCTTTCTTCCCCGTCCGTTGTGTGCTTCTGTGATATGCGCTATCTGCCGTGTGGTCGGTCTCCTCGGCATGCCTGTGTTGGTCTATTCTTGGACAATGGCTGTATTCACCGGCTTCTGTCGTAGGGCTGTGGTTTCGGAGTTGGAATGGAAGGTCATTCAGTGCTGTCTGCTCTCCCTTGTGTGGGCGGCAGGCTGCCTTTCCGCTCTGCGTTGGGCCTTGTGTGTGGATGTAATTCTTGGGCCACCTGTTGTCGGTCCCCGGGCTCTTTGGTGTTCCGTTTCATGTGTCTTGTTCATATGTGCAGGGTGGTATGGGTTTTTCAGTGTGGTACTGGCGTTCCTCTTCCCGAAGGGGCCCTGCTTCTCCTAGTTGGTGTTGCCGCCGCTGTGTGCTACGCCATGTTTGTTACACTGGGGTGTGTCCTGCTGTTGCGTGTCTTCACTGACGTGTGCGTCGGTTGTGTGGCGTTGGGTGTTGTCCGTGAATTGGGCGTTGGGGACATGTCTGTGGCCGGCCTGTCACGTGTCATGTGCGTTCGGGGTGGGGCTGATGTGTGTGCTGCTTGGTTGTGTCCCTGTGTCTGTGTGCGATGCATGCATGGCGCTGCGGTTGGCCTCTGCGTTGTGCGCATGTGTGGCGGCGTCATCGGCGCTTTGGGGCCGTGACGGGGTGGTTGGTTCCTAGTCCCAGGTGGTGTGTACACATGTGTTCCGTGATGTTAGGATTTGGCCTGTGTGTCATATGTGGATGCAATGGTGGATGTGTAGTGTGCACGCGCTGGTGGGGGGTTGTCCGCTTTATCCGCCCTTGCACTGTGTGCGCTGTTTGCGTGCACTTGTTGTGTGTGTGCCTACCTGCGTCTCCGCGGTACGTTGCGTCCTTGGTGGTGCATCAGCAGAAGCATGGGAAGGGCCTGCAGTGCTGGATTCATGCCCGGGTGCCGCTTCTTCGTTGTCCATGCTCTGCGTCCGTGTTTCCGCCTCTCTTTCACGTGCGGTGTCTCTTTGCCGTGGGAGCCGTTTGTTTGCGGCATCGTAATTTATGCGCCGGGCGGGACGTGTTTGGTCGGACGGTGTGTGTCAGTTGTGCTGCGCCGCTACGTGTGCGGGCGCACTTTGATGGCGGACGGTGTTGCTGGCTTGCCGGCGGTGTTTGGCCTGCTTTTCGCATCGTAATTGGGCGGGCGTGTGGACTGCTGCGTGCCGGCGGTAACTGGTGGTTTTTGCATCCGCCAGCACGGCGGTTGTGCTTCCGCCCGCCATCGTAATGGGCCCCTATATTTTTGCAAAAGATATTAAACACTTCTATATTTTTATAATTGATATTACTTACCTTAAGTCGATATTCTTGACCACAATATTCTTGCTGTCGATATTTCTCACCCACAATACTAACAACTCGATATTTGTGCAACTCAATATTTTGTACTCGATATTCTGTCTCTGCACCCTTTCACCATGTATAAGGGAGAAGTGAGATATGGTGCAGTTGTGTTGTAGGACAGGGTGCTAAAATGTTAAAAGGTAACTGATAAATAAAGTTTTTTGTTTTGCTTTGGGGTTGGTATATTGAAGTAAGTGCATGTAGTCATATAGGTAGGTTCATCTGTAGATTTATAACTGCAACATAACATAAAAGCTGTTTTTGTACTATGGGGCCTATTAGGATGGCGGGCGGACTTTCGTCCGCCTGCCACCCTAGCAGTGCTGGGACCGGCCGCCAGTGGTGCGGCGTTCCCGCACCGGCAATTAGGATGCCATCGCCACCGTGGCGGTGGCATCCTCCATTCCCAGCATTGTGGCAGGCGGTGCTCACAGCACCGCCCGCCACAATGCTGGGAATGCACTGTGTGCATTGTCATGCACAAGGTGACAGGCAACACGAGGTGCCTGCCACCATGTCCATGACAATGCAGGGGGGTACCATAGGTACCCCCATGTGCACCCCCCACCCCCCCACATCTTGGTGGCCCACAACGGGCCCCCGAAAGTGGAATCCGCCTGGCTTTCCATGGCGGAGTCACCGCCATGGAAAGCCCTGCACCGCCGCCCATCGTAATATGGATGGCGGTGACTGCAAGGCAACGCCACCATATTATAGGCCTTTTCCGCCCGGTAGGCAATCGTGACGATTGCCTACCGGCGGAAAACTGGCGGACGGTCTTTCCGTCTGCCTGGGTCCCCACCGCCATCGTAATATGGCGGTGGGGAAATGTGAAGCGGGCGGTGGAAAATAGCGGGCGGATTGCCACCTTCATACGGGCGGTGGCGATCCGCCCGCTATCCTAATGGGCCCCCATGTGTTAGTCAGTAGTAAAGTAGTTGGTACGTTGGCTAGGGTAAAAATTAAAATATACTTGTTTGTTTTTTACAGAACCATATCTACAAAACTACACACAGTTAGAATGCCTACAAAAGCTCAGAGGAAAAAGCAACAGAAGCAACCACAGTATCTCTGCAGAACTGAGTTACAAAAGGGGCAAAATGCAGAAAAAGTGGTGAAAGAAAAAAGAGGTATTGGTTAGAGGACAAAGTCATTTCTTAAAAATATATGTGGACATTTGTAAAGATTACAAAATAAAAAAAAAAAAATTATGTCTATGAGAAACAATAAGGGGCCAATTCCGATTCCGGACGGAAATCTCTCTCCGACCGAGCCGGACCCGGAGAGAATTCCGACCGAATCGGACCCTAGCAGTCCGACCGGACGAGTACGATGCATTCGCATGCTATCGGACTCGATTCGGTCGGACTCCCATTGAAGTCAATGGGAGCCGGTCGTACAACGCGTACGCGGGCTCCCATTGACTCAATGGGTGCGAGGCGAACAAGGGCGCCCCCTACAGTGGGTACGCGTCCATGCGCATCGCGGCGTACATGCACAGGTAGGGGGGACCCATGGGTCCCCCCTGTGTGCGACTCACGCACCTACGCATACAGGGGGGTCCGACACGGACCCCCAAAGTCCGGCTCCGACAGCTCTTTCGAGCCGGACGGCGCGAGTCGGTCGGACTGCTCCGGCGTGCATCGTACTTACCCGGCCGGGAAACGTCTCCATAGCGCGGTGCGAGTCGTGTCCGTGCGAGTCGGTCGGAGCATGTTGAAGCCGTGTAAGAGTCGGTCGGCGATTTCGCGGGAGCTTGCATCGTACTCGCTCGGCCGGACCCGCGTGCGATTCGGTCGGGAAACAGGGCTCCGTATCGGATCCGGTAAATCCGAATCCGATTCGGAGCACTACCGGCCGAGATCGGAATCGGCCCCTAAGTGTGGACAAAGTGTACATTGCAAGAACAGAAAAGATCGTAACAAAGATGGACACACCTTAACCAGGAGACAGAAGCAGTTTAAGGAAATCAGAGCCAGGATGTTTCGCAGTATAGTGGTTGGAAATCTACTGTGAAATTTGAAAAGTATTGAAGAAGGAGACATGCACTGAAACAGAAAGAACTAGTTGAGAGAGTAGTTGATACGGCCTTTGCGTTGAAGAAGGAACTTTTCATTTTGATTCTAAATAGAATTAAGCCTCTTGACAAAATGGTGTTGTGCATGAGGAGGCAAAACAGGAAGAAATGATTAGTGAATAGAAGTAACTTTTGTACAGTTTTTAGTGGAGAATGTATACAGATGTCTAGTACTGAGCCTTTCTTTAATGAAGAAAGCTAGCTCCAGGATAACAGAATAGTTCATTCTATTGATGAAAGAGGACGATGTTATGAAATGAAGAATGGCAGTCCTATAGCGAAGGAGATGATGGTACCTAGAAATGTAGAAGAAGTTATTGCAGAAGAGGTACAAGGAAGGCGCAGTCAGGCCCCTGCATACAAATCGAATTGTGGTAGTGTTTGTAGTATTAGACAGCAGTCCATCGATCTATTAGGACAATTCCTATATATATTTCCAAGGCGAAGTTTAAAACACAAAATAAGTACTTTACAAGGTTTGGATCCTTGTAAGCTGAGAAAGCATACAAATTCTCAGGGACACCAAACACAAGCTTGTTTATCAAACAAAAGTGTGCCAAAGCACCTTTCATCATTTTAGGATGTTAGCTGTACACCACTCAACAATGCTTATTTTAGTTAGGAGGGTGTACTATGTGAAAACTCTTGCTTTATGTTTAGGAGAAATGAATAGGGCACTTTTGCACGGTACTATGGCAGAGGTAGAAAAGGTTTGTGATGATGTGAAGTTTTGTTTCTTTGGTCCAGAGCAGGACTGTAGGGAAATTGAAGAGTTGATAACAGGAGAAGTTGAAAAACAGGACACAGGTACTACAGATGATTGTTTTGAAGAAGATATTGCAAAATTTAAGACAATATATTCAGAAAAAGTTTAGAAGCTCGGTGTTTCACACATCTTTTACCTACAGGAGTAGTTGGCAGCTATGACGAGCGACCTGTGCAAATACCTGCAGCTGAGTATAAATGTAGTAGACCCTAGATTTTATCAGTGTATTCTATATATATTTCACCTATTATTTGAGAGTGACTTGTATGGCCTCTCATATGCTGTCAATCATATTCTAAAAACAGGAGTTAATTTGCAGGATATATAAACAGAGAAAGTTTGGAGAAAGTTCAAGGAAAAGATGAGCACTTGGAATACCATTTAACCCCTTCCGTGCTCATGACGAGCTCAGCTCGTCATGCTGCGAGGTAGCGCTGTGCGCATGACGAGCTGAGCTCGTCACGACCCCACCCGCGATCGGAATGTCCAGCACACGAGCGGAATTCCGATCGCGGTCAAGGGGTTAATAAACCTAATGGCATATCAGTGTGAGACTAATGAAAATTGGTGTTGGCATCATGGTGAACTCAAGCACATGTTGCTAAACCTTGCAGCACCTACTTGGTTCCTGATGTTGAGTTGTGCTGAGTATGCATGGGATGACCTGCTAGAATTCTTGCAGGGGTCAAATTCAAATATAAAACACATTCATCTGAAGATGCCAGGAGAACTGTGCTCACTTGACCCTGCAAATGTTTGCAGGTATTTCAATCACAGATTTCAATCAATGATGTCTTTCATCTTGAACAAAACAAAACCTCCTCTAGGTGAAGTGATTAATTTCTTTTGGTGTAGAGAGTACCAAGCCAGAGGTGCTCCCCATATTCACATGCTGTTGTGGGTAAAATATGCCCCAAAGTTTGGAACAGACAGTGATGAGTCTGTGTTGTCTTTTATTAATCAGTATGTAACTTGCTTCATCCCAAAGGAGAGTAATGACAACATATTAAGACAACAAGTCCCACGATTCCAAAATCATGGATGTGGAAAATACAGGTACATTTTATACAAGATGTAATTTCGGATTTTCACAACCTGTCTTCTCACAAGGAAGTGTCAACAGCTTTTTGTCTGCAGTCAGACATACACTTACAAGGAAATCACCGAAAAATACATACAATCTAAGAAGAACAGAGGCCTCCAATTACATAAATGACTGCAACCCTGTGATTCTGAAGATGTGGAATGCAAACATGGATGTACGGTTTGTTATAGACAACTCAATTGCTGTTGCTCGGTATGTTACATCTTATATGACAAAGTCAGACAAAACTGAGTAGAAGGAAATGTGGGAGGAGAGTTCAGCAGAAAAGAGTCTTACGAAGAAATTGTACAGTTTTAGTTTGAAAATGTTTTCTCACAGGGAGATAGGCTTCTATGATTATGTAGACCGGTTTAGCTCAGCTAGTTTGTTTTCTAAATCTAGAGGAGTTCTATGGGTGAGTTTAGGGCTTGCTAATACTCATAACAGAGTATTTTCCTGAAATTCAATATCTTGCAGAATTTGAGGCACACAGTACAGATATTCTGAAGAGTAACATGCTGGATACGTACTATCCAAGAAGAAGTCCTCATCTGGAAAGGATGGCTCTATATGAAATACTTCAACATTATATTTTCAGAAGTAATATCAGTGAAAACATAGATGAAGGTAAATTTGGTGTGGCTGGATGTGAAGGATGTTTGGTGATACATAACAAAGGAAATGTAATCAACCATCAAAAGCTCAGTTGCTAAAATGCAGACAAAAAGAGTTGTTTTTATTTAGCCTTGTTACAGTTGTTTAAACCATGCTAAACTGAAAGTGAGCTAATTGGAGAATTTGACTGTTATGAATACTCATTCTACTCTGTCAAAGTCAGCATTGAAAGCTCTGTGCTTCTAGTGTATCTTCAAATGTTGAGAGATGACATTGAACAAGAAGAAACAATTGTTGGTGAGATAGCAATAGAGAATTCTCAGAGCAGTCAAAGTTCAGCACCTGGAAGTCAAGATCAAGATGAAGATCCTCTTGGACAGCCAATCATTCAAAATAAAGCAGCAATAGCCATGAATGAGGTGAAGAATGCAATGTAGCAAGTAAGACAGGAAACTTTGGATCTAGAACAACTGATACAGCAATTGAATACAGATCAGAAAGAACTTTTTGAAGACGTAAAAGGTAAAGTAGAACATGGATTTATGCATGAGAAAAAAGAGTGTGCATGTTCTACATATAAACCAGTTCTATTGTACGTAAGTGGTCAAGATGGAACTAGAAAAAGTTTCTTTATTAAAGTACTGACAAATTTTCTACAGAAGACAACAGATTCCAATGTGTTGTGTGTAGTTACTGCATCAACAGGCTTAGCTGCACATAATGATAAAGGAGTTACCCTTCATCGATTATTAATGCTGCCTGTTGAACATGACAACATATTACAATACAACAAATTATCTGGTGATGCTTGTCATGAAGTGGCGAGAGTATTAAAGAAATTAAAGCTGCTAATTACTGATGATCTCAGCGTGGTGTCTAATCCAATGCTAGCTTTTATACATTTAAGAAACCAGCAAATATTAAAAACTGACTACGATGTACTTTTTGGAGGAAAACACTTAATAGTCTTTGGAGACCTGCTACAACTAACTCCCATAAAAGGACAACCTGTATTCAAGAAACTACTACATAATGAAACAAGGTTTTCACTAGGAAGCATTGGAAATGTAAACATTTGGAAAAACTTTCAATACAAAGAGTTAATACAAAATATGCGCCAAGCATCAGGTATGCATTATGGAGATATACTAAAGGACATAAGAGTGGGAGTCTTCACAAAAGAGGGGAAGACAGTATTACAAACCCTTCTCATCAAAAAAAATGTGCACATAATGTTTCAGCTGCTGAAGTAATGTATCATTTTGTTCTGGAAGAGAAGTCTATTGTTTGTTTGATGCCAACTCTTGAGGAGTGTAGTAAATTCAGTGAACAATTATTGCAAGTGGAAAAATAAGAGATCATCGAAATGAGAGCAAATGATAAAATGGAACATCAAGGAGTTACAGTGCTACTAACAGAAAAACTGCAAACAAAATTTGAATTTAGAAAAGTGTGTCAAACTGCAGGATTAGAAAAAGTTATGTATCTGTAAAAATTGTCGTGTAATCTTACATCATAATTTAAATATTGAAGAAGGACTAGCGAATGGTGCAATGGCTAAAGTTATGAAATTTATGAATTATCCAAATAGAAATTATGTGGAATACATAGCCATAAAATTTTATGATATTGCTGAAGTTAAGCAGATTGGTAGATGCGAAAGAACTCGAAATGTGGACAGTGGACCAAAGAGCAGCATATGCAGCACCTGTACCGTAAATTACCAATACATTATAAATGCAAACCAATGTTGTGTGCACATTTCCAAATGTGCCCGCTGTCCAGAAGCACCTCCCCTAACAAGGGGATATCGAACAACAAAACTGAATAGGAGCTGCACCACTAATAATCAAAAATGTCCATATGGAATTATCCACAGGTATTGCGAAATGATAATTCAATGAAGAAAGTGGCTGCTAATACAAGATGTATAGTGTTTTCTTCTTTATTGTTCAGTTCATAAAAAACCATCAGCCAACGCGTTTCAATGCTTCGAAGTAATAATCCAAGCAGAGCTAAACAAATAGAATGGCGTAATGCAATGCCTAAAAAAGTATAAAGGTAAATGGAGCACGTGGTATGATAGCTGCAGCCGTTTTTGAAAATGAATCACGCCGGGATGCACTCCGTTTTGAAGTGCACAAGTTAGGGTGGATATTCTCCATCATTATGTGCTAATCTCATCTGTACCTGCACGCTCAATACCGGCATATGGCTATCATACCACGCGCTCCATTTACCTTTATACCTTTTTGGGTATTGGATTACGCCATTCGATTTGTTTAGCTCTGCTTGGATTATTACTTTGAAGCATTGAACAGATGCTAGGCAACTGCTTTTGTTCAGGATAGTTCTCACTACCAAGGTACAACCCAGCGGATTGGTTGTTGCCTTATAATAACAGTGCCCTGAAGACGTCCTTTGTAAAAAGGACGATACGCGTTGGCTGATGGTTTTTTATGAACTGAACAATAAAGAAGAAAACACTATACATCTTGTATTAGCAGCCACTTTCTTCATTGAATTATCATTTCACAATACCTGTGGATAATTCCATATGGATATTTCTGATTATTAGTGGTGCAGCTCCAATTCAGTTTTGAGATTGGTAGATGCATTGTACTTTTCCAACTTGTGAAAGATTTGTATGTCCAGCTAAAGCAGTAACCAGTGCCTTTAGTGTATGCAGTAACTATTCACAAATCACAAGGTTTCAGTGTAGATACAGGTCTTGTTAATATTAATAGTAATGTATTCAAAGAAGGAATGTCATATGTTGCTTTGTCGTGAATCAGAACATTGTCTGGTTTATTTTGATGAGAAGAAAGTAAGTGCTGATGTGAGGTGTATAACGGAGTATAATCAGTTAAGATCTCAATATGCTCCTCATTTAGGCCAGTATCCTGTGGTTCAAAAAGAAATAATGTGTCCAAAGAGGAAAATATCAAATCATTCTATGAGAGTTGAACATAAAGATAAACAATAAGGAGGAAAGAAAAAATACTATAGCACAATGAGGAAATAGAAGAGTATCATTTTGATAATAAATCTGAGTGAACTGTAATTCTCATGTAGTGTTAAATGCAGTATACCATTTGCCTCATTTTACAAATTCTATTAAAGAAAAGGTCGATAATAGAATATCTTCAAAACTGAGTAGTTTACTTGAAGAATTAAGAAGTGACAGAAGTATTATACATTCTGCAACTGGAATAAGAAAACTCACTAATGACTCTACTGGATCAGTAGTGTTCTTTCAAAATCTTCAGCAGGATGCTCAAGAATTTCTAATGGTAATGCTAGGACTATTAGATGAAGAAGCTTTGAATATCAATGAATTATTTGGTTTAACTTACAAATAGACCCATAACTGTGAAACTGTGACTTTACGTCTAGCACTGAAATCAATTCAGAACGATTCCTCTACTTGACATTACCAGATTGTAAAGCTGTGCCCTTTGAAAATTTGACTACAAACGCCCATCAAGATATGACCTGTCCAAACTGCAGATCTGAACTTAGGTCAACGTTGTTTTTACAAAGGTATGGAAAATATGTCTTAGTCATGCTACAACGATGAAGAGTGGATGGTACTAAATTAGGAACTGAAATTACAAACTTTAAAGATGGACACATTTCCATCTCAAAAGAACTTTCACAACTATAGCAATCATATTTATGAAGGAGTTAATATAACCTCTGGACACAACGCAATATATTTAAGATGTCAAACAGGATGGTCAGAGAACAATGACATACAAGTGACATTCAAATGAAGACTACCTAAAAAGTTACCAAACTCATATCTGCTATTTCTAGAACTGAAGTTCTAAGGAGAATTTAGGATAAGAAAATGTGGTATTGTGTTGATATATATATGGATTATGTGTTTCTGAGACGTTAGTCGGCCTATTAGGATTATTATCTACAGCAAGCTGTTAGAAATGAATGCTATATTTAACTGTCGGAAAGGAATTTATAAAACATTGAGGACTACATTGTGCTACTACGGATAAAAAGTAAATGGGGGTACTATAATACCGGTAGCCTTAAGATGCATGTGAAAAGTCTCTCCACCACTAAAAAAAAGTCCCCTTTTGTTTCTGCTACAACAACTTCTATATAGTACAAAGGGGCCGATTCCGATTCAGGCCGGAAATCACTCCGACCGAGCCGGACCCGGGGAGATTTCCGACCGAATCGGACTCTGGCAGTCCGACCGAACGAGTACGATGCGCACGCATGCCCTTGGACTCGAGTCGGTCGGACTCCAATGCCTGTGTGCGCCTCACGCGGCGACGCGTACAGGGGGGTCCGACACGGACCCCCAAAGTTTGCCTCCGACAGCTCTTTTGAGCCGGACGGCGCGAGTCGGTTGGACTGCTCGCGGCGCGCATCGTACTTGCCCGGCCGGGGAACGACTCCATTGCGCGGTGCGAACAGTGTCCGAGCGAGTCGGTCGGAGCGTGTTGAACCCGCGTTCGAGTCGGTCGGAGATTTCGCGGGCGCTCGCATCGTACTCACTCGGCCGGACGCACGTACGAATCGGTCGGGAAAGAGGGCTCCGACTTGGATCCGGTTAAGCCGAATCCGATTCGGTGCCCTACCGGCCGAGATCGGAATCGACCCCTATGTGTTATGTTTTTCGTACATTGACATAGAACATTTTAGACATCATTTGGCCTAACAGGAATGATGTTTACAAAAGGATATCCAAACATGAAGACTACTTTATTATTGTTGGACATTTTGTACCAGATATGAAATTATCAGTAACTGTTTTACCATATAGTTGCTTTCATTCACGTAGTAACCTATCAGCAAGCTAACATAAAAACTTGTAGTGATTGTAGTGCACAGTATGACATATTTTTTTTGCAATCCATTGATTGATTTTTACCACTGTGTGATGATGCTTCATACACAGCACTGTCGAAAGTGAAGAAGTTGAAAACAGTAAAAAAACAGTAACACATTTGTCTATGTTGAATTAAAGTTTTAATGAAAAAATATTGCATGTTGTTTGGCTGAATAATATTCAAAGTGAAATTCTAACACATTTTTTTCTGTTTATAATTTTTCACAGTGGTTCGCGGTCGGGATATATTACGTGTGTCGAATCACTAATCTTGTGATGAATCAAGTGACTTCTCATTTACTCATCCCATTTCCCAGGTACTATAGTTCCACTCATAAAATAATCCAGTAACTACTGAGACAGTTACCTAAACACTCAAGTACTGCACTTACATTCATCCAATCTCCCAGCCACTACTCAGGCACTCATCCAATCACCCAGGTGGTACATATAGAGTCATGTGTTCACTCAGTCACTACTAATACAGTTATGGAATCACCTAGGCACTACACTTACAGTATTTCATTCATGCGGGCAATCCACTTGCACTCATTCTTTCACCAAGGCAGTACACTTGAGGTCATCCAATAAACCCAGGCCGTACTCGTGCACTAATCCATTCACTCAGGTACTACCCATGCCTTCATCCATTCACTCAGGCACTACTCATACAGTCACCCATTCACTCAAACACCACTCATGCACTCATCCATTCACTCATGCACTACCCATAAACTCATACATTTATCAGGCACTACCCATTCACTTATCCAATTACCAGGCACTATCTTTGCACTAATCTATTCACTCAAGCACTACTCATTTACTCATCCATTCACTCAGGCACTACCCATACACTCATCCATTCACTCAGTGACTACCCATGCACTCATCCATTCACTCAGGCACTACTCATGCACTAATCCATTCAGTCAGGCACTACACATGCACTTATCCAATGACCCAGGTACTACCCTTGCACGTATTCATTCACTCAGGCACTACCCATGCACTCATCCAACCACACAGACACTACTTATACACGCATCCTATCACCCAGCCACTACCCATACACTCAAATATTCACTCAGACACTACTCATGCACGGATTCATTTACTCAGGCCTTACCCATGCACTTATCCAATGACCCAGGCAGTACCCTTGTACTCATCCATTCACTGATACACTACTGATGCACTCATCCAATCACCCAGGCACTACTCATGCACTAATCCATTCACTCAGGAACTACCCATGCACTCATCAATTCACTCAGGCACTATGCATGCACTCATCCAATCACCCAGCCACTACCCATACACTCATTCAATGACCCAGGCACTACTCATGCACTAATCCATCCACTCAGGCACTACACATGCATTTATCCAATAACACAGGAAGTACAGTTGCACTCATCCTCTCACTCAGGCACTGGCCATACTCTTGTCCAATAATGCAGGCAGTACTGTTGCACTCATACATTCACTCAGGCACTACCCATGATCTCATTCATTCACTGCCATGCAGTACTCTTGTACTCATTGATTCACTCAGGCACTACTCATGTACTCATCCATTCACTCAGGCACTACCCATACACTCATCCATTCACTCAGGGACTACCCAGGCACTACTCCATTCAGTCAGGCACTACTCATGCACTAATCCATTCACTCAGGCACTACCCATGCATTCATCTATTCACTCAGGTACTACCAATGCACTTATCCAATGACCCAGGCACTACCCTTGCACTCATCCATTCACTCAAGCACTACTGATGCACTTGTCCAATCATGCAGGCACTACACAGCCAATCATCCAATCACCCAGGCACTACCCAGTCACTCATCCAACCACCCAGCCACTACTCATGCACTCATACAATCACCCAGCCACTGAACAAATCAAAAGCTGACCGGAGGTCAATGAAGGCAAAGTATAGATGTTCTCTCTTTAAGATAACAAACTTCCAGCACAGAATATTAAAACGAAAGGCTGGATCTATATTACTTATTTTATTCCTGAATCCTGCCTGGGCGTCTTCCAGGACACAGTTATCAGCAAGCCAAGTTTGTAACCTGGTTAGTACCTGTCTGCAGAATATTTTTTGACTGGTATACAGTAAACTAATAGGCCTATAATTTGATGGTTTTTCCTGCCCCACTTTTTGTAGACTGGAACACTAGTAGTGCCCTGCCATGATGGTGGGATTTTGCTAGCTCCCATAATGGCATTAACCAGGTGGTTAAGGTAAGGGACCCAGATCTCAGGTATAGATGAAAACAAATCACCCAAAAAAACATCTAATCCAGACACTTTGCCTTTCTTAGTTTGTTTAAGGGCATACACTGTTTTGCTGAGGGTAAAGCAGTGGGAGTCCCTAGGTAGGTGAACCTCACTCGTTACATAGGTGGAAAATTCAGTTGATATTATGTCATCCAGAAACTCTAGGGACCCCTCAATCTGCACTCCTTGTTCCTCCTTCTTGTACAGTAGTGTGAAGTGGGTTACCCAGTTATCGGGTTGAACAACAGCCTCCAGGTGATCATCAGTAGTATGTGTGCCTTCAGCCACTAGCTTCCATAAGGACCTAAGCTTTTTATTATCAAGTGCCTCAGTAAGGTCTGCCCATTGTCTCCACTCCCATCTCCTTTTTGCTGCCAGCAGTGTGAACTTATACTTCTTCCTGGCCATAGATATCTCAAACTTGTTGGCTTTTTTTAAAGTGTCTAGAAGGGCCTTTTTTTCTGTTTGCAATCGTTGTCAAACCAGCTAGGTTGTTTCCTTATGATACTTTCCCTAGTTCTTGCCTTGAGGAAGAGGGGCTTTATATAATCCAAATAATGGCAATGAGCAATGACAAAATCAAACTGGTCATAAACAGTAGCCGGCGCATCATAGGCTGAAAAAATGTAAATAAGGGCTTCATAGATCTGCCTCTGGAAGACCACATTAGATGATACTTCCGCCCTTTTATTATTACACCTGTTATTGACTGTCACAAATGCACTAGAGAAGGTTATAGATGCCAGATTGTCACTGATAAATAGGGCCATGTTGAACCTGGTGCATAGCACCTGATGGTCACTGTCCGGCCTCTGAATAATGACCATATCCACTAACACTGGCCAGAGAGCCTGATTTATAAAAATGTAGAGAATATGGCTGGATGAAATACCTCTGTTAGTTTGGCATGGGGGGAAATCAGAACAGGTGTTACCATTAACAATTCTCAGGCCAAATTCAACTACCAGTTCTTCAGCCGCCTGTTTCAGTGCTACTTGATCCCCGACTCCCTCTGAGGTATCTGGGTCCTCAAGCTCCATAATTCTTGCCATATTCAGCCCATCCTGAGAAAGTCTACTGTTGTAATCGCCTGCAATTATTTTTAAGGTGCCTTGATTGAATTGGGACAGCATATCCTTGAGCTGGTCTACTATTGGGGATACCGAATTAGGAGGGACTGATCTAATATATATGCTTACTATAAAAAGTTGTCTCTCTCCCCGTGGGGTGTTCACTATTATTAGACTATTATTTTCAGCTCTACCAGATAGAGATGGAACCACATTAACGGAGTAGGTACAAAACCTGCTTCTTTATACTGGGTCGACTGCCCAAGTCTCCTGTAGAATGTCAATATGGTGCCGGTCTATAAACGATCCCCATTCAGGGTCGGAGAGTTTCGCTGTAAAGCCTGCAATATTCCAAGATAAAAAACAAAGAAATGTGTCCCTCTTTTCGTTGTCCCCTCCAATAGACCCTATTGCAGGAAGGTGCCAAATGGCTTTGTCAGAGGTGCCTATAAAAAATGGCCCAAAGGCCTCACCCCCTCTCTACTAGAGCTCACTGCTGATTTAGGCTTGTTTATGTGGCTGGATTTAATTGGGTTACTTGAATTTACCATTCTCTGAGTGCAGTACCCTTGAGATGTTTGACGTCAGTCTATCTGTGAGAGATTAGAAGACTCAACTGTTGGTACCAGAGGATGGGGGCACTCTGGTCTTTCACATGGTGTAGGAAATGGGAATGCTGATCGACAATGGGGGATATCATATTTGAGATGTATTAGTGAGTTAGTCTGCGGCCTAAACCTTAGCTCCAATGAGTTTAGTTCATCAGCTAAAGTGCTGGACTAAAGTATGAGAACTATACTATCTTAAGTATCTCAGCCAATGGGTCACTTTGTTGATTTTTGAGTCAGAGGATCCATAAGCACCTTTCAAAATTTGGGGACATTTATTAAATAGATGTCAAAAGGCTTAGTAATGGTAAGAGGAGTGTCAATCAGTGTTCTTCCAGTAGGGGTGTTATGTGGAACATCATGCATTTGGCCTGGAGCTGTAATTTTATCAAATAGCGCACTCCTATTAGGCTTACAAGTGTCACCATATGCCTCCCTAGTCACCCTAAAGTTACCTGGTAAATTGTGTGTCCTCAAGTGTGGGTTCTTAGGATGAGTACTTGGCGTATCTCTAGAATATATTACACTACCGGGGCCTTTTGCTTGGTTGGTATCTGAGCTGTTTCTATTCTCATTGCAGTAGCAGCATTGGTTAAATTGGTGACAATATCTGTTAATGTATCCATTTTTTCAAGAAGACCCTTAGACAACTTTTTCAACATCCCCCTTAGGATATAAATTTTCCCCCTCAATGAGTGGATTTGAGTTGAGGGCACTGCTTCGTACTTATCATTCAACAGCGAGGGATGGGGACGTAGTTGGCCAGGGCCTGGCTCTGTTTCCAGATTTACCCAAAACTGCAAATCTGTTTTAGCAGTCAACATTCACCACCGGTGTTTGCACACTGTGCATTTGACTTAAGGAGGGTGCCTGGATTGGTGGCACAGCATTAATGACTGCTGGCAGCTCCAGGTGAGGGGACGGGATGCCACTGGTTTTTCCCTTACCCCCTTGGTCTACAGGCACTTAGGCTTTCCCAAAGTATAAACCAATGCTCCTTTGGGCTCGCCCCTTCCTTCTTTTCCCTGTGTAATGATTGGGTCACTTGGGTCAACGCTTATTAATCCACTGAAGAAAATACAAGTTTATAAAAATACACCTTTTAGAGGCATTTTAGATAGAAAATACAATTTTAGAAACCTTAAAAATGTAATTAAAAAATCATAGGTTATATTAACATTATAGTTGGGAAATAGAATTTGAAAAACCTTAGAAAATCACTGAAAAAACCAAAGGTTAGAGGGATGTTATAGCTAGAAAATAGACTTTAAAAAAAACCATAAGAATTCACTGAAAAAAACAAAGGTTACAGGAATGTTATAGTTGGAATTTAGCATTTAGAAAATCTTAGAAATTCACTGAAAACAACAAAGGTTACGGGTACATTATAGCTAGAAATTAGCATTTAAAAAACCTTAGAAATTCATTGAAGAAACCAAAGCTTACAGAGATGTTATAGTTATGCTCAAGTTTCACTCGTACAAAACCAGAGAAATTCAGCTGTTATAGTTAGCTGAGCCCCCGCAATGCACTGCTTATGACCTCACATATTACATCACTCATGACATGGTCAGTGACATAACTGATGACATCACTGATGACATCAACCATATGGAGAACTATTAAGGGCCAGAAGGATTTGCAGTTCACACATACTGTTCAATCAGACAGAAGAAGAGATGACTAGATGACTGAGCGACAGAAGTTACAATGAGACAACTCTTAAACAAGCTAGAACAAAGGTAGCCACACAAACAAGAGTAGATTTGCTTTTTAAAAAACCTGAATGGAAAATTCAAATGGACAATGAGTGTAGATTTGTCATGACTTATAACAAGTTGCACAATAGAGTAAGACAAGCTATACGGAGACATTGGTATCTGCTGATGCACAGGCAAGTATAGGGGCCTTGAGCACAGGGGATATACGGAGTACATTTAGGGAGTTATCTGATCTGTGGGACTGGTCTTTAGTGTGCACCCCAGTTGTAAGTGAGGCCCTTTAGAGGGTGTCACCATAGGCCTTTTGCCTGCCTCACTATACATATTCTTAAATTTGTTGAAACTATTTGGTAGTGTGGGTAATAAAGTACTTTTCCTTATAAGAAAAGGCACTGATTGGACAGCAATTTATCAAGTGTTGTGCTTCTGTGTGTTGAGGCTCTAGCCCACAGCACCTCTCCTGAGTAAGCCTTGGAATACTCTGCTCACTACCCTGAGATTGAAGTGCTTAAAAGGAGTGTTTGATTCCAACAAAAGGGCTTCACGGTAATGGAGCCCTAAAACAACACTGTTTTTACAAAAGTGCCCTGTATGTAATGGGTACCTTCAATCTGGATTCTTAAACAAATATATATATAGGTGCACAAGTACACATCTCTTTTTAGTCTTCATTTTCAGGAACAGCAATTTTCATATCATAAAACTGGAAGCAACTAACACATCATGTCACTGCTCTGAATAGATACAGGACTTTAATGGCAGGTTACTAAGATATCTCCTTTAGATTTTAGATAATAAAATCATAACTCCCCAGGACCTCTTGACACTGAATTTCCTCTGCTCAGCAAGCAGACAGCTCCTCACATCACCCAAAGACAAATACTACACCAACACCATCAATGAAGCAAACAACAGAAGTAGAATACTGTTCATGACAATCAAGCACTGTGTCAACTACCTGTCAGACTCACCTGTTCGTTTCTCCACATAACAGTGCAATGCTATCAACCACTTTTTCCATAAAAAAATGCAGAACATCTGACAGCGTAACAACAACACTAAGCCTGCTTCAATTCTTATGCCTACCTCTTCCATGGAACCCTGCAATGATCAGCCTACAAAGCCCTATTTCAATCAGATCTCTCAGACATACTGAACTCAGTCAAAGCCACTTATTATGAAGATCATATCTCACCATTATCCTTCATCAAAGCTCTCTGTGGTGATGCTCTCTTACCTCTACTTACCATTGTCAATGCCTCTCTTACTCAAGGCATCTTCCCAGAAGCTCTTAGACAGACCAGGTACTCCCACCTCAACTCCTAAACAAACCTTCACTAGACCCTAATGACCTCAGCAACAACTGCCCCTCACTCACCTACCATTCATTGGCAAGATCGTTGAAAATGCAGGCTATGTTCACCTCCAGGACAGCATGAATGCTAACTATCTCCCGCATGGATACTAGTCTGGCATCAGATCACTTTGCTGCACTGAAATCTCTACCTTACTGTTAGAAATGGGGTTTCTGGTTGGATAGGGTATGCACCTAAGCCAGTCAGAACCCACCACTTTAGTCAGGGCAAAGGAGTGACACATCCAAGATAACCCCTGCTCACTTCCTTGGTAGCTTGGCAGAGCAGTCAGGCTTATCCCTGAGGCATTGTGTAAAGCATTTGTGCAACACACACACACACACCAGTGACACACGAGGCACACCACAAAAAGAGACTCCACACAAGGTTCTATAAAAGTATCCTTTGCATTGTTCAAAACACTCTTTAGACCATAATCACATAAATTACTGTGCAACTAGGCACTTGTCATGATGTTACATAGACCATACAATCACTATGCCACAGGGCAATTGTCATTACATTACAAGGTAGTGCAATCCCGTAAATGCTTGCATATTGCACACATCACAAAAACATCATCACTGTGCACATAAAGGCAACTTTGTGGAGTAATAATCCTGTAAGGCATTAGCATCACATATTACATCAGACGGGGATATGAAGCAGCTAGAGTGAGGCAGAACACATAAGAATTTCTACCAGTATGTCCACATTACTATGCACAACAATAAACAACACTCAGAGCAGCAACTGCTCTCTTACTATAGACTATACAATAACTCTGTTCCTTTCCTGGTAGGCTTCCGGGTCACCCGCCCACCTATAACAGGGAATGCAGTACTTTTTGGGAATTCTTTCCCATGCAGGAATTGGGGGCCTCCGTCGAGGTCTACCCGAACTGCCAAGTTCCCCCAAATGCCCCCCAGGTATGTGTGCCCACTGGTGTGGCCACTGCAGCACTTCCCTGTTGCTAGGATGCGCGTCAGAAAGACCGGCATAGGCTGGGGGCCTCAAGTGGGGGTGGTCGTCACTGGTGCACTCCAGCAGTACACCACGTTCTCCCACTGAGCAGAGTACCAGCACTGTAGAACGGGGCTGGAAACATACCTTCAGCGCCACGGGAGACCGGGCCCCGGGGCTCTCTTCTCTTGGGTTCTCCCCGGAGGCTGGGCCCCGCCCACCAGTGGCACCTGTGTTGCTTGGCAACACGGGGGATACGGCTCGGGGCTTCCTTCTTTATTTGGCTCCCTCAGCAGCTTCCGATCATGGCCTCCTGCCCAGCGCTTCCTTGAGGGGAGCCAACCAGTGCTGCGGTGCTTGCAACGCGACCCCCATTGGATGGGCCACAGCTGCAAGATGGCTGAGAAGGGTGGGAGCAGCTTTCTTTGCTGGGCTCTGCCCACTGTAGGATGCGAGTTGGGCCTCCCTCTCTATTACGGCGTCTCTTTCCTCATGAGTAGCGTTCACCACACGCGCTGGTCAATATCAGGAGCGCTTGTCACTCGCTTACACTTTTAGGCTTTGAAAATGACGAGGGAAGCACTCTCAAGCGCTCCACACGTTTTGTCAGCATAATCAGGGGAAGAACCCAAAGGAATAAAGCACTTTCCAGTTGCTAAGCTTGCAAGGACAAGGGGCATAAGAGCACTCTTTGGAGAGCACTGGGGCACACCAGCAGGGTGCAGGCATGCCAGCACACGGATCCTCAAAGGAAAAGGCAGTCCTTGTTCCAGCCCCACAGGCAGCAGGGTAGCACTTTCAGAGTAATTAAGTCCCAAGACAGTTCCTCCTGGGACTCCAGCAGTCCTCTGCTAGCATGCAGAGCCAGCACCATCTGGCTACAAGTCCCACGCAGTGTCTCCATTCATGGGGTCAGAGCCCCTGTACTTATACTGCAACAGTCTTTGCTCTGGTGCCACTTCAAACACTTTTTAGAAGTGCACAACACCTCTTTTCAAATCCCAAGCCCTGGCTCAAGACACACTAAAGGGGGCGGAGACAGCATTGTAAAAGGCAGGCACATCCCTATTCAAGTGAAGGTGCAACTCCTCCCATCACTCTCAATGCAGACCAGGCGTATTCAGGTGCAAGGAAAACTCCCCCTTCATTTAAATACGGCCAAGGTCTAGCGCTGAGTCACCCAGGAAAGGCAGGACACACTTCAACCCCCTTGTGACTGTTCAGAGTGAATGCACATCCTCTTTCTCCTGTCATTCTAAACCATATGGTGAATACACATCCAGGCAGGGCACAAAGAGTCATAAGCACACAGAAATGCCTACTTCTAAAAGTGGAATTTCTAAAATAGTAACAACAAATTCGCTTTCACCGATAAGCAAGATTTATTACTACTATTCCAAACATACCAAACATGGCCATGCTACCCCTTTCATATCAGAAATGACCACTGAAACACTTATCAGGGAATTCCCAATGCAAACCTATGAGAGGAGCAGCCTCACAGCAGTGAGAAGCCAATTGGGCTGTTTGTCACTACCAGGACATGCTACACAGCTAAGGCACAGGTCCTACCTTTTACCTACACAGCACCCTGCCCTTAGGGCTAGCTAAGGCCTACCTTAGGGGTGCCTTATATGTAGTAAAAGGGGAGTTTCAGATGTGGCAACCACTTTACATTCCACATCACTGTGGCAAAAAATGTGCGCACAGGCCATGCAGCAGCAGAGGGCTGAGACAGGTTTGAAAGTATACTTCGGTGGGTGGTGCAAGCAGCTCTGCAGGCCCACTAGTAGTATTTAATTTACAGGCCCTGGGTATAAGGGATACCACTGTACAAGGGACAGGTAAATTAAATATGCCAAACAGGTGTAAACCAATCTTACCAAGGTTAAAAGAGAGAGCACATGCACTTTAGCACTGATTGGTAGTGGTAAAGTGCCCAGAGTCATAAAACCAACAAAAACAGGTCAGATAAAATACAGGTGTAAGGCAAAAAGTTCTGGGATGACCCTCCAAAAGAGCCAGGTCCAACACTTGCACATCGTAGAAGATGCCCTCTTGGCCACATATGAAGTTGACCCCTGTGTTCTGATAATGATGGACCTTTTAGCTGTCTTCAACACTGTCAACCAGTCTGCAGTTTAGTAAGAAGGTAAATATTTCATTCTAAGATATAATTTTTTACCAATGATGTAAATGCTACCCACTAATCGAAGGAACTTGTCTTTAAGGCCTAATACGTTTCACTGAGGAAATGACCTGTAGCTGTGGGAACATTTATTGGAAACATTGCAGCTCTCCGAGCATCTGGATTGTATAGGAAGAATTGTAGAACATTGTAAGGTAGCAGTTGAGATGCAAAACCTCTATGCACACACACTATATTTAGCTGCTGGGTGCTGAAGTGTGAGCAGATGTTCAATTTACCAAGGATATCTCTCGCAGCCAAGTGAAGAGCCATATCATTACTCCCTTCTCACTTCAATGTGTGGATATTATCTTCAAAACTCCAATTGAAATATTGTTTTTTTGCAATTTCAATGGAAACAGAGAAATCAAAAATAATAACATTTTGGGTTGGTTGACTAATCATTGCTTTCGGATTATCATCCTAAAGCAGAATTTACATGAAAATACATCTAGTCGTGGGAGGTTCAATATGTTTTCTGTTTACAATTTGTAGTGCAAAATTCATTTCAGTTTACCATGCTGGGTGCTGTCAAATGAAAAAAGTTGACTTGTTTTATTGGACATTCATATATAGCTGAACGATCTATAATTATTTGTCACGTTTAGTTAAGTTCATGAACAATCTTTAAATATTCTGCAGAAAGGTGTCACAGTAGTAAGAGTGTGCATTAACGTGTCTACAGCAGTGTATCAACGATTTCTCTAATACTTGGACTTTTTGGTTTTAATTCTAAGCTTGCTGTTGAATGGATTCTTGTTAATGCTGTTATGTAATACATCTAAATGGCATGTCATTAATTAACATCGCATAATCAATAAAAGCATAATGACATTTTTATTAATACTTCAATTTGAAATGGTGTTCTGTAAAAAGAATTTCAATAGAATTTAACAAAACTGCAAAAGTAAATTAATGGCTTGGGATTAACAGTTAAATCCTTAATTGGTTCTTATTAGCCAGCAGCAACACAATTATAGCATGTCTGTTTTGTACCAAAAACCTACTTAATGAATGTTGTCCAAAACAACACAGGTACATTTATTTTGAAACTAACAGCAAGTAATTGAAGGGTTGCAACCGACAACGTTTGCTAGTAAACTCGTATTGCTTTCATCCCATTACAAGATTCAAATATTTACCAGTCATCTATATTTACATTACTAACAATGACAACTTTCGGGAATAGAATATCAACTGTATGTGGTCACATTCCAGTTCAATCGGCGTTATAAACATCCTTGTCAGTATATAGGGGCATATTAGCAAGGGCACTATCGCCGCTTTAACAGCACTTTTTGCCGCTAAAGCGGCGATATTCTTATCGCCCTATCAGCAAACTGTCTCTAACAGCAGTTAGAGACAGTTTTCAGGCATTAGCGCCCGTGTTTTTACCGCTTTGCATGTCAGCGATATTTATCGCTAATGACATGCAAAGTGGGCGTTCCCGACGAACAAACCTGGGAAACACCCGCTAACAGGCCTATCGCCTATTAGCAAGGTGGCCATGGCCCCAGTTAGCGACCTGAAAAGTCGCGCTAACCGGGGTCATCGCCATTTATTTAACACCTGCAATTAGCAGGTGTTAGCCATATTTAACATGGGGAGGTGGATTATGCTGATACGACCACAGGGTCGTATCAGCAAGGTTATCGCCGTTTTCCATGAAACATCGCTGGAAAACCAGCGATGTTTCATGGAAAACACCGCTATGGCTGGAATAATTATCGCCATAGCGCTAAATGTCGCTAATACAGCGTTAGCATGGCAAATTATTCCGACGATAACCGGCGATAAAAGTGCTCGTTAAACACGCTTTGCGATGTTTAGCGCACTTTTTAGATAATATGCCCCTATATATCTTGCAAATATCTCGTGAAATCAGAATTCAGAGGTAACTTAAGCGATATAAGGTCAAATAATGGCTCTGAAACATATCTCGCAAATTTGGTGAAATGGTTTGGCCGAGTCATGCATTTGTAACTCAGAGGAGACACACATCTTGAGGCTGCGAGTATAGCATAATACATTTAAAAGAACTATGTATCTTTCAACATAAATTAAGAATTTGATTTATATACACTTAAATGATGTTCTTTAATAGCATGAGATTGGCTTTTTATGAAGGTGTTAACCACTGTTAATTGCTCTCCTCCCATTTACTACGCTGGTTAGGAGGCAAATCATCATGAGCGAAAGGGCAATGAATAAGTATTAAAGGATAATACATAAACATGTCATTGCATTTGAATAAATGTGCCATTCGTTTTTAAATGTGCACATTACCTAATTTGTACAGGTTGGTTAGCATACATGTATGTAAAAAGTCATGCTCTCATTGTAGAAATTATAGCCATTCTGTGTTGACATCAATTCAAGTTGTTCCAAACACGAATAACGAGTACCTGAAAAAGTACTTCATAAGACCCGTGATTGCTTATATCCATCCGCCAATGGAACTTATCGCAGCACAGCTAATTCTACACTTCTTTTAAGTATTCCTATCATAATATGCTCAGCTGAAGAAGCAACATCGTGTTTGCGCATTGCTTTTCTGAGATCTTTCTTACATTGAGCTAAGCACTAACAGAGTCAAAATCAGCTACCTATTAGTCTCCTTCAATAATTGCCCCGTTGCTATTTCTAGTTTAATACATTAATGTATGTGCAGTCTCTAGAACAACAATTTTTGGCAGAAAAAATACTAGTATGCTTTGAAGCATTAGGCTGTTGAAAGAAATTGGATTTTTAAGTTGGGAGGAGAGAAGTCACCCATTTAATGTGATCCATGAGTGAGTTTCTAGACATGTAGCACTACCTGACTGCAAATAAGTAACGTGGCTTCCTTGAGGTATACTGACATCAGCCCTACTGCTACTTCCTTACTACGACATAAATCAAGCAGTAACGGAATTCAAATGTGATGATGTTTTAAAGGATGCAGTACACATGGATAAAGGTACGCTTTGTAGCTGACTCGCAATAGGATGCAATTGGCAAACGTTGGTGTCCCTCCATCGAGGCTTCCCAGGGGCAGCAATTAATGTCAACTATTACAGTCAGTGAATTGAAGGATGTTTTAGCTTTAATGTCTTGCAGTAAGGCGGCTGGCAATGATGGCTTTCCAGACGAATTTTATAAGACCTTTGCCGGTGAATTACTCCCTTTTCTGGCTGATTTTTTTTAACAATATTGAAGATGGAGGTCAATTATCTTCTTACTTTATGGAATCTACAGTTGTAAGCTTTTTAAAGAAAGGAAATAATCCTGAGGACGTTAACTCGCATAGGCCCATAAGTCTGCTCAACACTCATTATAAGCTATTGATGAAGCTTTGGGCCATTCCGATTGCTCCGCTGGCTCAGGACGTAATTCACAGATATCAAACAGGCTTTGTCACTGGGCGCCTAATGGCTGCTAATACGAGTTTCTTACTTCAGGCATTGGATTTTCTTTTCAGTTAACTAGAGAAAGGCTGCGGTCAACATGGTTGATGCAGAGAAAGCTTTCTATCTGGTTAGCTGGGAGGCCTTGTTTTTTGCTCTGCAAAAGTTTGGGTTCCCGGTAGGCTTTGTCACTATGCCCTCTATAATTTATCATGGAACCAAGGCTCACATTTTTGTTAATTCACATTTAGTCTGTATGGTTCTAATTGAGAGTGGGACCCGACAGGGATGCCCCCTACCCCTATATTATTCACTTTTTTTAAAGAGCCTTTAGCAGTTAAGATTAGGGCTTCTCAGTCTATAGAGCTACCTCTTCTTGGTATGACTAAATTGAAACTCTTTGCAGATGATATCATTTTATACTTGGCACCAGAAAGGGGAAATATTCAGCGGGTATTAGATGAGTTGGATCATTTTAAAGATATAGGGGGGTATAAGATCAACCCAACAAAAACTGAAATTCTGCTTTTCAATTCTCCTCTTGAGCTCCTTCCATTAATTTTCCATTTGCAGGCATGGTATCAGGCTCCCATTCGTTATTTGGGGTTAACTGTAACTCATGGTTACTCTAAGGTATTTCAGTTAAATTACATTCCAATGTTTTTTTTAAGATAAAGGGTCCGCTCGAAAGATGAACTTCCTTTGACCTTGGTAGGTAGAGTAGCCCTTATCAATATGTCTGTCCTTCCACATTTATTGTTCTTATTTTCAAATATCCCTATTAAGAATTCTTTTTTTACAGATTTGGATGTGCTTCTTAGGCATTTCATATGGAATAGTAAAGCACCTAGGGTAAAATATGTGGCCCTTCAGCTTGAAATTCTCCATGGAGGTCTCACGCTTCCCCATTTTCAAGATTATTATCAAGCATCACTCCTTGATTTCTGTGCTAGAGTTTTGATGGGTAAGGGAGTAATGTATTATTTTTTTTAGATAGAATGATGCAGGACGCTGGCATCCATTTACCAGTTATTATGAAGGTTCCTAAATTTCCAAAGAAGACTAGCTAGATATAAGGTTTTAGCAGGGCTAAGTGCCAGGCTTCTGAGTTTATGTGGTCGTAATAAAGTTTCTTCGGGTTGGGCGTTTCTTACGCTTCGGGAGCTAGGCTATCTGGGTGTGATAATCTCATCTGTCATTGTTACACTGTGGGAGCAAGCTGGGTTCAGTGAGGTTGGCCACTTCTTTCTCCAGGGTAGATGCATGACATGGCTCGAAATTTCAGCTCGTTATAGTGAATTGGGCCCACAGCTTTTTCTGTCTTATTATCGGATAATCACATTTTTTAAAGATTATCTCTTTGATCTTGGTCGAGAGAGCCAGAATTTACACCATGCCCTGTTCAGGGTAAAGATGGATGGAATAGGGAACTGGTATCGTCTTCTATATGATCAAGCAACACATCTTAATGGCATTAATAACACTTTAGATAAAATAAGCTTAACAACGCACTGTGATTTTTAAGTCAGGCATTGGCAGACAATATTGCCATAAGTGTTTGAGAGCAGCACATTTTAAAAGAATGTTGTTTTCTTGCACTGGATGGCCTATTATACACCGGAGGCATGAAATAAAATGTTCCTGGCTCTTGACAACTGCTGCTTCCGGTGTAAGCAGCAAGGAGAGGGTGGCTAGCTTCATATTTTGTATTCCTGTCTGCAATTAAGTGCTTTCTAGTCCAAGCTAGTCGCAGCTTTAAATTTGGCTATTGGTGTATCCCTTAAACTAGATCCTGCATTGGTACACTTCGGTTTTTTACATAATGGACAATCTCGGAAAGTATCTAAATCGGGTCAGACGTTTTTGGCTATAGCCTTTGCTGTGGCTCGCTCGCTGATTCTTCAAAAGTGGTGAACCTTTTGGGTCCCGGAGTATCAGGAGTGGTTCAGTGAAATGATTAGAACAAAACAATTTGAGGAAGCATATGCTAAGCGGATGGGGGGTTAAAGCGATTCAACGCCTCCTGGCAATACTTCGATTCAATTAGCAACTAGGATAGCGAGGGCTGCTATGGTGTAGAGTAGCTTTAGAGTTTACTATATTGTAGAGTTCTTGGACCTAGAAGGTGCAGTTTTACTAGGAATCCCGCGCGCATAGGCATGGATATCAGTGTGGCCCCTCTCTCTGGAAATAATTGTTTTTATCAAGTGAGAAATTTATCGAGGCACTTTAACAACAGTAAGGTACTTTACTCAATCTAATGCACTGTGCACTTATTGAAGTACTTTAATCTATAGTAAGGTACGTTACTCAATCTCTAGCGCTTTATAGTAAGGTTCTCTTAGTATATCGTATTTAATCTTTTATGTGGATGGCAGCTAGGCTACTGTAATAATTTCATGTCTTATTATCTGCTGTCATTCTCCTTGTTTAAGATATATTTGTAGTGAAATGTGACTTTCTGTAGAAAACTTTAAATGTACTGTATATAGGTATATCCATCTTCCTTTATTATATATTTATATGAACCCTG
Organism: Calotriton arnoldi; assembly: GCA_963921515.1. NCBI lineage: Eukaryota > Metazoa > Chordata > Amphibia > Caudata > Salamandridae > Calotriton > Calotriton arnoldi. Next base: position 523,542 of record CAWUFW010002250.1, read on the forward strand.
ATCTCCGACTGTAATGCTACGGATCTGCTCAATAAAAAAATACTAAAAGAAAACGTTGGTAAAATCCCTGTTAAACAATTATTTCCCTTGTGGTTGAAAACCATCAGAGAGGCAAGGAGTGAAACTGAAGCCTAGATGGAAATCAAATGTTGAATATCACATTTTCTTTCTCTGCGATAGCATGGAGCTTAAAGTACAAAGCTCGGAGTATGAAAGGTAGCGACAATTTTTACAACGGATTGGCACTTCCTGGCTCCTCTTTAAGGACTTTTATTTTCTACCAAAAAATACCGTAGCTTTGAGCAGTCAAAAAGTCACCAAATTTCCAGGAAAGTGCCCTTTGCAATAGGCTCTAAATAACTCCAAATCATGTTCAGGTTAAGAATGTCCATCTAAAATCTGTTTCTGGGATGCCAGTGGGGCAGCACCAACTACCTGTGTGTAAATGGGCTTCTTCACTCCCAGACACAGCAGATACGTTTCAAATTTAAACGCAGTAGAAACCTCCAGTTTCAGCTTGCCATTTTTTTTTTCCTCTTCCTGGAGGCAACAGCATTTACTAACTCCTGTAATTTTTGCACTCTCCAGCTGTAAGAGAGAAGCTACATGTGGCAAGCAGGCTTCTCGAGCAGGACCAGGATGCTGATATCTCTGAGGATCACCAAAAGCCAAGAATTTGTAGCCCCCAGCTCTGCTTTCCAGTCTTGTCAATTCAAGTTAGATTGAAACAAATCTTTCACAAACGAATGCCAGGTATCCACGAATTCAATGTAGCAATAGCGGCACTTTTCTGTCTTCTTTGTTTCCAGCCAGCTCCACACAGAGACCAAATCAAACAGAACTTTAAAGGGAAAAGACAAACAAAGATGAAGGAGAAATTCGAGAGGGTCTAATCAGGAACTAACCTGAAGTGTACTGGGAATGGAAAAAAAATAAAGGTAGGGGAATGGAGGGCCGATGGTATAAACTAAATGGGTTTGGAGAGCCAATAGAACCACAAATCATTGTCAGGTAAGGAGGACCGTGTGTAGTGTGGATAAGTATGATCTACCCTAATGACCCAGAAATGAACTCCTGATCTTTGAAATGCTCACCCAATTGGTTGATAGCAATCTAATCTTCCCCAATTTCCTCTCCCCAGTCTTCCAGAAATTCCAATGTCTTCCCTATTTGTACTGAATGATCCTGAGATTGGTGTGGAGGTTATCACAGCGATGACATGACTATTTGGGAGGGGATTGGACTGATAACAACTTATGCCGATGTGCCAATGACTAGTTCCCTCTTGGACTGAAATCCTGCTAAAAGTCCTTTTGCAGCCACAAATTTTATGATTTTTACTCCAAGTCCCTTCTCTTCAGCATCACATAACAGAAAAGTGTTCAACTGTGCAAATTGTTTGCCCAATATTTCAGATGACTTACTAAGGTGTCAGTTATACAACTTATTATTAGAGCAGACCACATATTCTTGTCGCTTGTTCAGCAGGGACTAGCTGTTCCTGAAGTCACAATATCAAAAAATTGGGAACATAGCAGAAGAATATATTTTCTCTGAAGGGAACATAGTATCATGATGACAAATAATGACTCAGCTATTTAGTGAATACAGAAAAAGGTTTGTGTGTGTGTGTTTGTGTTTTGAATAGAGATTGTGATGAGGGCTAATGGAAAAATGTAAGTGGATAACCATAGCCTTACCCATACAAACACATAAATATTTATTTGCTGCATTTGTGACATGATCTATCATCTGGTGCATAATTTGCACCTTTAAACAAAATGAATACTCTTTCTTGTTCATATGGATGACAAGTTATTAAAATTGTTACAAGAAGTGCAGTGCCATGCCAGACACTTCTCAGATTTTAAGTGGTCAACTTCGACTGCTGTAATTAGCTGTTTTTGAGATGTGACTATTTTCCTCAGATAGTGGCTAATTGATTTTGCCTGCAGCAGGAAACAAAAACCTAAAATGTTGGACTGCAATACAGAGCGAAAACAATCATTCATACTTGGGCCCCATCACGGGTCCTTCGGGAATATTGCATCAGTATTCCTAACTCCAATTTAATAATATAATAGATACCACGAAATCCCACATTTGCCCCAAAGGTTACCTGAGAAATGAGGAGTTACAGGGAGATATAGGAATACCACATCCAAAGTCTGCAGTAATTCTTTTTTCGATCAAGTCACAATGAGAAGTCTTACCACTTCTGATCCGTTGAAATGTTTGGGGAGATTATTAAGAAAACTATGGGGCCTATTAGCATGGCGAGCGGATCCCCACCGCCCGACCGGCGGTGGCGATCCGCCCGCCAAAACACCCCACCGGACGGCCTTTTACCCCCGCCACATTAGCATGGCGGGGAGTACCGCGGCAGACGGAAAGACCGTCCGCCGCTTTTCCGCCGGTAGGCAATCGTCACGATTGCCTACCGGGCAGAAAAGGCCTATAATATGGTGGCGGTGCCTGCAGGCACCGCCATCCATATTATGATGTGGGCGGTGTTATACCTTTCCATGGCGGAGACTCCGCCATGGAAAAGCATGCAGTTTTCGCATCGGGGGCCCGTTGTGGGCCCCCAGGGGGTGGGGGGGTGCGGGCTGCACTTGGGGGGTACCTATTGTACCCCCCAACATTGGCAAGGACAAGGTGGGAGGCACCATGCGGTGCCTGTCACGTTGTGCATGCCAATGCACAACATGCATATATTGCATTGTGGCGGGTGCTGCTTACAGCACCGCTCGCCGCAATTTAATATATGCGGGATGCCACCGCCACCGTGGCGGTGGCATCCTAATTGCCAGTGCGGGACCGCCGCACCTCTTGCGGGCAGTCCCGTTTGCCGTTGCGGTGGCGGGCGGACACAGTCCGCCCGCCATCATAATAGACCCCTATATTCTCACATTTGTTGTAACTCCTAATTCGTTCAGAAACACCATTTCCATACAAATCTGAAATTACATAGAAACTATGATGACGCCTAAAGTCTCAACTTAACTATTTACTCCATTCACTCAAAGTCGCTTTCACTTCAGACACTGTTCTCAATGGACCAGTTCTTTCAATGGGCACTGTGAGTTTAAAAGATTCTTGAACATGTTGCATTTGTTTTTCAGTTGACATGTCTTGAAGCTTTAAGCACGTCCCAATACGTAAGATGTATAAAAAATATGTAATGGGGCAGACAATTCAACAGACCTTTTGTTTTAATAAAAAGTGGTGCTTCCAGGAGCCCTACAGGGTAAATAAACCCTAACGAAAGGCCAATTTTAGAACATAAGTTGGAAGTATCGAATAAATGAAGAACACTTTTTATTACAAAAAGTATGCAATGGTGACTTGTGTTCTATTTAGTGCAATGATTCTTATGTTTTACACACTCCATCCTCACCTGCAGATCACCACACTTTCCTTCAGCCACCATCAAGCACGTGCAGCCAGCTGCTAGATTGCATCTTTTGAGTACAAGGCAGTAGTGTTTTAGTTTGATGGTTGAAATGTTTATGATACAAAGCTATGGGTTTTTTGCTGTTTACATTTTCAGTAGTCCGTCACTACTCTGCCCCCTGGATTCTTCAAGCCCTCTAAAAATACTCAACCTGTGATCGAGTAAAATGCAGCTCACTCACAGATTTGGCAACAGAGTAAGTGCTCTATTAAACTTCAGTTATTTTGTTTGTGTCAAACATAACGTGGAATTTAGCATTATAAATGTCTAAGTTGATGTTTGACAGGGATGCTATACCAGTTATCACGCTAGTAGCTGAAAAAAGCTCAGACAGACACTGATTTTCAATATCTATGAGACTGGGTTCTGTTACAGTGACATTAAGCCAATTCTCGTTGTATGCATCTCTCTCCTCCTACTAGTCTAAATGCATCTTGTTGAGGTTTGCTTGGTCCATTAACGTTAATGTAGCCTGATTGAAGTAGGTATTGAATGTTTTATTTTTCTTCAGTCCAAACATGTTAGACCTGTCAGCCTTAGGGTGGTCTTCCCCCAACCTTTTTGCCTGCTTACCTCCTCTTTTTGCTGATTGTTTTTGTTGGCCTTAGGACTCAGAGCACTTTACCACTGCTGACCAGTCCTAAAGTGCTTCTGCTTCTCCCCTAAACACGGTTACATTGGTTTAGACTATCTTTCCACTCTTTTTCATAGTTTGAAAACCGAAAGTGTTCTTAAAATAACCCTCACCCACCAAGATTTCCCATGGTGGCATGCTTCATCATGGGGTCCTTCCCGTTCGGCTGCTGGACAGGGCGTGCTGCGACCAACAAAGACGTGGGAGCACTTTTAGTCAAATGCTATAAAGAGATGGGTGGTATAAGAGTGGGAGGATCTAATCTAGGGTTAAAAAATACCTGGCTAAGTAGGAATAAATATTTTATTCAATCCTCTTGCTGGTATCATTAAAAAGGGGGAAATGAAAGATGCACGTTCATGTGTGTGTATCTCAAGGTCAACATATTTCAAGCCATTACCACAAGGCTTTTCATCAGGACCACACCAATGATCCCTAGTACCACTCCTGGTTGTGAGCGACACCAAATAGGTCTCCTTAATAAATATCAAGGCAAAATGTTCAATACAATCAGTTGTTTTTCTTTTGATATTTGTTATGCCCTAATATGCCCTCATGAGCTCAATGGTTGAAGGGAGGCTTGTAGTCAAACATTCATCAAAGGTACTCACTTGCCAATGCGAAGTAGCCAGCCCGCGACTCCAACGGTGTCTGGCTACCTTCCCCCGTTGAGCTCATGAGGCCATATTATGGCATAACAAATATCAAAATAAAAACAGCCAATTGGGTATTGTATTGGTGGGTGAGGTTTATTTTAAGAAAACTTTCAGTTTTTAAACTATGACGCGCAGAGGGACTCTTCTTGGTAGTTACATTAAGCCTGGGAGGCTGAGTCCTCTGTATGCTGGCCTCTATCTCCCCCCTTTTTTTGATTTACATTGGTTTATTCACAATTTGGATATTTCATTTATCTATAAATCGCTAGTAGAATGCACTACCTGAGCCCAGGGCCTGTAAATTAAATTCTACTGGTGGGCCTGCAGCACACAAGTAGCCCTTTAAACATGCCTCTGGCCTGCCACGGCAGCGCCTTTGTGTGCAGTTTACTGACATGTCGATATGGCATTTAAAACCCTTTGCCAAGCCATTAATTCCCTTTTATTACACATAAATCACCCCTGAGGTAGGCGCTAGGTAGCCCATAGGGAAGGGTGCTGTGTAAGTAAAAGGAAGGGCATGTACTTTTAAGTTTTGCATATCCTGGTAATGAAAAGCACCAAAGCATGTTTTTATCAACTGTGAGGCCTACTCCTCTCATAGGTTAACATTGGTCATTCCTTATTACACTTTTAAGCTGTAATTCCTGATTGAGAAGGAGTAATCCTGTCATGTTGTATATCACTCGGATAGTAATTATAAGTCCTCTTTACTGGTAAAGTTGGATTTAACATTGCTATTTTAGAATTGCCACATTTAGAAAGTTGGCATTTCTCTGCTCTTAAATCTCTGTGTGCCTGAGTGGAGAAACCTGGAGCATCGTCTACACAACCAGCACCTCTCGGCTAGGTGCTTCGTATTCGGAAGCAGTGCATCGCCATCACTGCATGAAGAAAATTGACATATCACCTCAACTGTGGAATCGGAACTAATATATCGCTCAGCTGCACCCCCCATCCTGCTATTAAGACTAGGATAAAGTAACTTTGTTCAGCGAGCCTTGCATGGCTCCTGTATCTGGCCTGCGCTTGATTTCGGTTGGCCTGAACTCTTGACTTTTCCCAAGTCCAGCATGACAAGATAACCCCCATATGTGCTTTTTACTTCTAAGTACTATTTTCACGTTAAATCTTTAAAAATTCATATCTCTACTTCTCCTTACTGGATTTTTAAGTCCTTGCGTCCAACAAATCATTGTGAAGATTTGGCAGTAATATACACATGTCTTGGTGAGTAAACCCTTATGCATATTAACATTAACATGGACATTAACGCTAAGACAGTGAATTTCATGTCAATTCCTTTAATTACCTATGATATGAATTCATGTTATACAGCATTGCATGTAGGCTGGTTTGTAAATCTTCAGGGAAAGAGTTAGTGACAATACGTAGAAACCTAAAATACAAAGAACATCTGACTACTTCAGTATTACAGATGGTTATATATATGTTGTTTATGCCTCCATATGGCTCCTTCAAAAACAAACTATTTCAAAATATGAAATTGGAACAATCGTGCAAACGTATGCATAACAATGCATGTCCACACAGACGGAGAACATTGCACTTGTAGCCTGAAATAAACATGCACTAAAAATAAGAAGAACATTTGATTAGAAAAACAATCCCACATGACCATTTCTCCAAGTCAAATTTAACATCGAAGCTGTTAATGTTTATAATTCCCCAAAAATGAATATGCATGTTAGAATTAATTGACAAAGCAACACTGTATGCAAAGCCTATTATCTTGAAAAAGCAAGCATTGGTTGGAAAAAACATTTCTCAGTTTAAAGAAAAATATTGATCTGCAGAAATTCATAGAAACAATATTTATAGAGTAAGTAACATAAAATAAAATTATTTTGCAGTTTAAAAAACTTTAATCTTGGAACTTGCATTTGCAGCAGGGTGGGAAAGTTTGGTAACACCACACCAGAGTCCCGCTCCCAGCCTACGGTACCACAGTGCGCTATCCGACCTACTTGAATGCAACATTACAAAAAGTAATAACCATGTATCAGTGCTTAATATTGTGCTATCTTATTCCTTAAAGCACAAACAGATTATGCCTAGGAATCACTTTCCTTTCTAATGAATGAACCCTAAGATGGGACATATTAAAGCTAGAACGGGCACCACCGTATCAATTCAAAGCATTTGTTTATCTCCTTGAACCAAACTTTAGTTGATGTTCATCTTGACATCAACTTGAAAAAATAATTAAACAGCATGGCCAGCAATGATGCAAGCCTCTTTCACATGCCATGAACAAATGCAGGATGTAAAAAAGCCTACAGATTAATAGGTGTTTTTAACACACTCTAATTTTTTGGGCCAATTCATAAGCTGCATTTTGTCGTACCTTTAGTATTACTACAAGAGTGCTCCGATCCTAAAAAACCCTATTTACAAACCTACTTGCAGAGGCGTCCACCAGTGCTTAATTTGAGTTGGTGGTGTCCGGTGTACGGTGTTCGACACTGGCATTTAATTGTCAACACTGTGACTTGTAACAGTCTGCCATATGATGGTGCTGTCTGTCTAATTTAAAGATGAGCACAAAAACAATTGTTTATTATTCAAAATACATTACAAAATGCCGATTGACTGCCACCTAAGCCATTCTTATAGTTTTGGGGGCTTGGAATAGACTGAATTGTCACACTTGTAGGAATGTGATGAATAGTAATTGTGCTGGTACTGCCCTTGGCAGTGCTGGGAGGGCCAATGAGTGGTGCAAGCTTCAGTGGCCTCCTGATGAGAGCCCTGGCACTTATTTTTTTTTACAAATTAAGCACTGGGTGTCCACCTCCAACTGGCCTATCTTTTCTGTGCAGAGATCTCTGTTCTGTCTGCGGAGATCAGCAGACACTTATGCGTGCATTTTTGTAGCAAATGTGGGAGGGATGGGGATATTGGCTGGAAAATGGGAACTACTTAATCCAAAATGGGAATGATTTTAGCAGGGTTAAGGAGTGGTATGTTGAAGGACAAAGACCCATCCAAAAACGTGTAAGACCATCACTATTCACAAACAGCACTTCTAAAGTTATTACTGGCCAAAAGGACCTAAAACGTTAATAAATGTACACCCGCTCAGCCTTAGAGTAAGTCCAGCACCCCACATGGCCACTGGTACTACAAAACACTTCCATAGAAAATAATTTAGGTAACAAATACCTTGAGAAATATATTGCAAATGAAAGGTTAAATCTTTTTTCGCATTTTCAAAGATGTATATTACCAAAACTTTGTATGAAATCCTGTACAATTCTCTTTTCATCACACAATCTTTTCATATTTCTCAAAGCAAATACTGTTGAATTTTATCACAAACCTATTTTTTAGATCATTTTTTCTTTAAAAGGAAATCCTGTTGAATATTAATAAAACAATGCTTTTGTTTTCTTTTTTCCTTAAAAGCAAATGCTAAGATGCTGTTGAATTGTATAGCAAGACTTACAACACTTGCAGTGCACCTTTTAATAAACGGATCAATTATTCCAAACCTATCTCCAGCTCAAAGACATTTCAACATGAACCAATAACAGCTAGGCTGACCACATAAGAAATAAGCTCACACACCAAACAACATTTGCTGCCTTCTTTATGAGCAAGCTTGTTGCTTTGCCTCTCATTTTAAGGGTCAGTTATGTGGAGAAAACAGAAGAGTGCTCCAGCTTATCACTATGCCACAGTCACTGGTGGACAGGCAATGAGTGGCAAGGGAATGTTATGCCTTTGCTCACTTCCCTCGTGGGGTTAGGTGCTATTGACTGCACACACATGGCTTGTCAGGCACCTTACAACGCAGCATAATTTTTCTGCAACAGAAACCACTGTCACCGTATTAACATGTAAGATGTCTATGATGTCAGGGGCTGACTCATTAGTGCGTACAATACCTTTTCTCTAGCACATAACTTGGTTGCTGGGGATTTCAGTGACATGTGGCTTATGCGTAAGTAACAAAACCTCACACTGGGGTACATGTGCATCGGAGGGTAGTATTTCAAATATACTCATTATTCACTTTTGAAAAATACACACACTTTACCCTGACACTACTGCATATATGTTGAAATTATGTTTTACAATTTGATCAGAGGCACCTTTTTAAAAACTGTACACGTCTTTTTTGCAGATGATGCCCGAATGCGCTCTTTTCCCATTTCCTCACACCTTACTGATGTTGGACCATGTTTCATCAACAGGAGTATAATAGGGCACACATACCTCAACAAGCCATTATAGTACACATTTTTGGAATCCTTATGTCATGATTCGGATGGCTTCACCATACTGGGGGCATATTTGTCTACTCCCCAGAAGTTGTGTGCCAGAGTGTTGTAGTCTGTTGCACAACATTAACATGCAACAAAGGCTTGCATATAGATCTTGACCCTGATCTCTGCCTATACCCAGATACCCTGGGTGGGGTACAGAACAGAGGTCAGGGTATTCAGGTGTGGGGTCAGCTACCTGGACGATCTTTTGTCAATGATGAATTGCGGACTATTACCACACTGTACACATGTACCATCCTGAGGCATCTCACTTTACTTCAAATAATGTCAACAACTAACATGCAATGATAACTAATATGCGTGCTCTATTGAAAAATAATTTGCCTTTTCAGTTTTAATAACATTTAAACATGTATCAGTAACAACTCATAAGTACATCTTACATAGTACATTTATTTTTTATGTTCAATGTACAAAAACTGCTTAATATTTAAGAAACAAAATGATATACCTAATACAGATAAATTATGTACGCAAACAAAGCATGGTAATAGCTTAGTCATTACTAATTGTATCTATTGTTTAGCATTTCATCCTCATGCATGGGGTCTCCTTCCTGCATGTGGAGGTATCTCCTCTGCATGCAGAGTGTTCTCTCCTGCATGTGGGGAGCAGACTTCACACTCAGAGAGGTGACCTCCACCTACTACAACAAACAGGAAATGATATGCAGGAAGAGTAAGTCAACATGGACCACCCCTAATCACCACGCCACCATCCACCTGGTCCATGCTTTAATCTAACCCCCAAAATGGCAGAGAGATTTGATAATATGGCCTCCTTTCACTGATGGGAAAATAGATAAAATTAGTCAGGGAGTCTTCCAAAAGTAACTTCAACTTTATGGGAGTCCAAGGACCCAGCTGAATAATGCCCAAATCTGATGTGATATCACTACATCCTACAGTCCTTTGATTGTCCACAGCCAGCAGGGGATGTTCTTCCGCAAGCGCAGGGAGAACCTTCAATGCTAGGCCATAATCAAGGGCCACAACAAAATTTTGGACTTGCCCTCCCAGCGAAACATTTGCCCCCCGCACATGACACCACTGTACAAGAAGGTCCTGAGATCACCCTGGCCAACTATTTATTTTTAGCTGTAAGATTTGGAGCAGCAGAGAGACAATAAGTGTCTTTAAATTTGGAGCTTTGTTCTAACCTTCCATGTTCTATTCAACCTGTGCTATTTTTGTGTTATGAAAAGATTTAAAGTTTAAAATGCTAACAGTCGTGTAAAGTTATAGTTTTATTTTGATATGACGAGACATCTATGCTTGCCATCATGGAAACATTTTTAAAGTGAAAAAATGCTCAAAACACAACTTGCACAGTTGTGAACTGTTGCAGTTCCATTTTTTCACACTTAGGGACATATTCTCAAGGACTTATCGCCAAGTTAGCGGCACTTTATCACAGCCAAAGTGGTGGTAAATTCATCGCACCATTCACAAGCTGGTGCTAACAGCCGATATCACCAGTATTCCTGCGAGAGCAGCCGCAAAAAACATCGCCACGGATGACACCGGCAACTAACGCTAATGAGATGCAGAGTAGGCGTTCCCTTACAAAAACCCGCGGAAACACCACTTCGCAACATTCACAACGACAAGCCAGATCGGCGATAAGACCACAAAACATGCGTTAAGGCGCGTTAGCAGCAGGGATTTAACACCTGCTCTTTCCTGGTGTTAAGTCAGACGACAACCTGCACTACAAAAGGAAGCCCAGCCCACAGCCACACCAGAAGAACAACAGATGCCATGGAGCTACTGATATTGCAGTTCGGAGCCCCAAGAGGGCCACAATATCCACCTCCACCCCCCCCAGGCCTCCCTCCCGTGGCCCTACCCCGGGCACCCCCCGGACAAAGATATCTCACATCTACGTCACAAATTCTTGAACACAAAAATACGCCTGATGTCGCACAAGTACACCAACCAACATCCATGTGTGGTTCGAAAAAGGAAAAACATACATACATCGCAGAATTCCAAAAATAATCAATTTATTCAAATTCCAAACAACAGCAATAGTTTGAAGAGTCATGGCGGGTCTTCTCTGGACACACCGTAAGTCACAACCTGCAAGACAAAATTGAAGATAAGAAGGTGTGTCATGCGCATAACAAAGGACAGAGAAAGAGAGAGAGAAAGAAAGGGAGAGAGAGAGAGAGAGAGAGTGAAAGAGATGGAGAGAGAGAATGAGAGAGAAAGGGGGAGAGAGGGAGAAGGAGAGAGAGAGAGAAACAGAGGAAGAGAGAGAGAGACAGCGAAAGGAAGAGAGGGAGAGAGAGAAAGAAAGAAATAGAGAGAAAAATAGAGAAAGAGAGGGAGAGAGAGACAATGCCGACACTGCGCACCCAGGCAGCTGCACCCCAGGCCCCCGCCGCCCAGCGGAGTTTGCCCGCCCCTGCGCACCCAGGCCTCACTGCTCACCTGCTGCCACCAGTGTGTCTCCAACCACGTGCCGGTTCACACTGCAGGCCACCAGGTCCCCAATCTGAAGCAGAGTCCAGATACATGAATGGCAGAGTACACATCATTGCACACGGCAACATCGCATGGCCGCCCCTGCGCACACAGGCTGCTGCACCCCAGCCCTTCCCGCTGCCCAGCGGTGTTTGCCCGCCCCTGGGCACCCAGGTCTCACTGCTCACCTGCTGCCACTGGTGTGTCTCCAACCACGTGCCGGTTCACACTGCAGGCCACCAGGTCCCCAATCTGAAACGGAGTCCAGATACATGAATGGCAGAGTACACATCATTGCACACGGCAACATCGCATGGCCGCCCCTGGGCACACAGGCTGCTGCACCCCAGCCCCTCCCACCGCCCAGCGTGGATTGCCCGCCCCTGCGCACCCAGGCCACACTGCTCACCTTCCGCCACCGGCGTGTCTCCAAGAGGGCACACCACGTCCCGGTGCAAGCTCCGAGCCCGGGGCCCGCGACCTTGGCAGCCTCCACATCACACATCCCCGCAGCGCGGGCCAGCAGGTGCACACTTGACTCTGGGTCTTGATTTTGCAACGGCAGAGATCACATCAGTGCACACGTCATCATCGCAGGCTGCACACCCGCTCAGCTCTCTAGGTGCCACTAACTCTGTGAAACACGAGGCAACGCCACGTGGCGGTAGGCCCGCGCTGCCCGCTGGCTCAGGCCTACATTGCGGTCCACCAGGCGCACACTTGACTCTGGGTCTTGATATAGCAATGGCAGAGACCATATCAGTGCACACGTCATCATCGCAGGCTGCACACCCGCTCAGCACTTTAGTTGCCCCTACCTCAGTGCACAGTAAGTCACCGTCCCGTGGCGGTAGGCCCGTGCCGGCCGCAGTGCAACCGGTGCCACCGACTCCGTGCAACGCAAGTCATGGACCCTATATGATTGAGCCTCGTCGTAGGCCAGGTGGACGCAGCCATGTCACCTCAGGCAGTGGGGAAGAACTGGGACACGTAGCGTCATCGTCCCCCCCTTTATACATACGCCGAGTGGGCTGGGTCGGCGTACGCCAGGCCAGCATAGGGGTGTGAACAATTATCCCTGGCCCCTGGGCGTGGTTCATATCTGGGCTGCATAGGAAACCAACTGATGCGTGTGTCTCTGTTGCAGGGTCTGCACCACACGGCCCGCAATCGACAATGTTGCAAAGTTGCATGCAGCCGGAGGGCATCCGCACACGAAGGGACTGTACAAGCAGCGCAAGGCCCCTCGGGGTCTTGGCTCATACATGGCAACTGGTGTGTGTGTTCATCGCTTTTGGTGCACCATAAGCCCAAGGCCTAGCCTCAATTGCAGTGCGATGGCCACATCACATACCCAGGATACAAGCAGTGTTCTAACTAACATTAGGGATGAAAGCCCCCTTGTCTCAATACAGAGGCGGAAGGGCATCTGCACCCCCGACCTTGGAAATGCATGCGGCAGGCACCCCTAAGAGAGATACCATGGCAGACGAAGACGACTCCCACACTACACACGGCGTCAATGAAAGATCAACGTATCCACACCCCACACACAGAAGTCCTTGCCCGAGGTACTCCTGCATGGAACGGCCTTGACACTTACGTACAGGACAACCCATACGTACAAACTTTGCACACTCATACGACTCATTGCTCCGAGCTGTGGCATATTATCCACATGACAGCCGCAGGTCAGAAGAGTGCCAGTCCTACGAGTGCGAACAACGCAATGTCAGAACATCCCGGGCACATGCACAACCCCTGTCATGTGGAACTGTACCGTGACCGAATGCTGCATTTGTTGGGGGCACTGCCACTGGCAGTGTTGCGCATCAGTTACCGTCTGAGCTTCCGTCTTGCGTACGTCACCTGCGTCCAGCCCTGGTGCCACTGCCGATCATGCATATTCGAGTGGCCCATGGATGTCTGCCTATCCAACACAACGGTAGCTGAACTGGATTATGACATGTGTGTGCACCCCCTGTTGGACCACGACCAGGAGTGTAACCGTGATACCCGTTCATGGGATGCCTTGGTATTGTGCGTATGTGCTGGCAGTTGGGCATGTGAGATCGCACAATTCCTCATGTGCAGTGACCACATCGAAGCGCTCCCCTATTGGGCTGTGTTGCGGATTGGTGAAACGGCGTGGACGGAGCACATCTGTCCGGACCAGCTAATGGATTGGCTCGCCCCCGTGTTCATTGAAGTCGACAACGACGTACTCTTGGAACTGATTGCCCATGAAGCTGTGCTCGCTATCATGGATGAGTAACTACGTTCCCGCAGCCACAAAAGATTGTAACCCATGGCACAGGTCCCATCCCCGTTTTGCATCTCGGGGAAATGGACACATATCCCACCATGACAGTGGACATGTCTGCATTCGCCTGGACTCAGAATGCATGTGCGTGCAGGACTGCGGGTTGACACACACCTGTGCAAGGTGAGTGGACAGCGGCGCCTGGCAACGTTCCTCAACCTGACACACTGCTGGAGGGAGAGTACACACATGGCAATGTAGTACTACATGTGACCTTGTTGGACTCCTTCACCTGCTCACTGTCAGCAGAGCAGGCAGTCAGCGCTGTCCGGTGGTGCAGGACTATGCAGATCCCATGGGCTGTGAGTGGTGTCCCCTGACACAGTGCAATGAGCATTCGCCAAACACCACATGACTCGTCCAGCAGGGCAAGGTGGGCTGAGACCATTGACATCCGTCATGGTTGGTGTTCATCTGTGCCTCCCCATGTCTTGCACCTCTACATGTTCCTTGGCTGCCTGTTGGTGTATGGTGCATTGGTCTGCATGTTGTGGCCCGTGTCTTGCCCGTACTGACACGCACATGCTAATAAAGTCTACGCAGCTTCACTAGTGTACAACTGTGATGAGTGTTGATTTGCATGCCAAATTGTGTGCCCCAATGAGCATTGTACGTACACAGGGAGAGACTGACTGACGGATTCCACTTTGGGGTGAGTCCCTATTGCAAGCTCCACCTCTGTGAGCCAGACATTGTGTTCGGGCGAGTTGCTGGTCGAACTGTGCGCTTACGTGTCTTCAGCAATGTGAGTATGGTGTCCAACTTCTTGCCATGTGGACCAATGTGTTCCATCAAACCAGGCTGTGTCCACACAGTTGAGTGTGTGTAGGTATGCAAAGAGATGTTCTGTTGTCACATGTGATGTGGGACGCTACTTTAGCCCTCCTACCGACTCTGACATATTTACACACAGCCCTATTTAATACATGGACGTGGGGCTACGTTGGGGGTTGCGAGATTGTTGTTCATGATCAATGAGGCCACAGCTAGTTCACACCTCCACAGTCATGTAATTGGCCATGTGTGTCACGGTCAAACATGCGCATTGATGTCATTTCCCAGGGTGTACCTTTTTGTGCAATCAATGGCCCTACAGTCATCCATACTGTCATACTTGATTGGACATAGACATGACACATCTGTGTGATTAGGAATGTTTTATTCACATCCTGTGGAGTGTCGGAGCTGGAGCAGTACATGGCCATGCACACCCCACATTACATGGTTGCCCGGTGGAGGGCCAAACAGAGTCCTTTAGGGGATGACAAGTTAATTGGTAGAGGCAGAGTTGAGTCCGCAGCCTGTTTGCTGTGTCATTGATAACCAGAGCAGATATGGCAGTCCATGTCGGGGTCCAGGTGAATGTCGCAGGGTGTTCGGGGGACAGTGGAAGGTGTTGTACCAGGGCATGATGCAAGGGCTGTACCAAGCAGAAACAGGCCATATGTCGGGGGATGAATGCTACAACTCCTTTTTGACACAGAGTCATTACCGTCCACATCTTTGTCCTCTGATACGTCTTCTGTGTCAGGTGTGCCAGGTGTGTGTGGTGGCGTTATGGCTGCATCACTGTGTGCCACGGACTCATCAGGGGGCGGAGGTGGTATGGCTGCATCACTGTGTGCCACTGACACATCAGGGGGCGGAGATGTGTGTGTCGAAGTTCCTGCAGCAGTCATCTGGGACAGGCTCTGTGGCAGCAATTGCAGGATGAGGATCTGCAGGGCATGGTAGATCCCAGCTACATCTCGCTGGTGTTCAGCCGTGGCAGCCATCCTTCCTGCCTGCATCCGCTTCATATTCTCCATTGTCCTCCGCATCTGTGCCAACTCTGTGCTGTCGTCCCCGGAGCCTCTCTGCCTAGACAGTTCTTGTATCCGGGTAATGGATCCAGCGAGGTCAGCCAAGGATTGCTGTAGGGCATGGAGCGGACTGTGGGTGTCCGTTAGGGACTGTAAGTGGTCCCTGATGGGACTGAGACACCCACGTATGGCATCTAGTTTGGCTGCCATGAGGTCGAAACCCACCCGCACCTGTTCAGCCAGCCCCCTCTGGCAGTCTGACACACAGCGTTGGGATGCCATGTGTTCTTGGGTGAGGTGCTGGGAGCCAGCCGTGGTGGTGGGTGCTTCCTGCTGTGTGGTCTGTGCAGGGGGTGGTATCACCTCGATGCAGCTGGGCTGCCCTGCTCCTGGAGGTGGGGTGCGGAGGCTGTCCACGAGCAGTTGGAGGGTGTCAGAGCAGATGGCCAGGGGTTCCTCCTCCTCATCACTGAAGAGATGTCTGGTCTGCTCTGCAGGAGGTGTTGATTGTCCCTCTGCAATGTGAAGGGGAGATGCAGGTTAACAGTGTGTTTCATGTATGTGCACGCATTGTACATGTTTACATACTGACTGCATGTCAATGTACATTGTGACTGTTTTGGAGGACCTGGGTATTTGATGGGGGACAGTGGACATTCCGACTACATGAAGGATGTGAGGTTGTACTCGTACATTATCATCTGACAGTTTCCTGCTATGCCTGAGTGATTGGCCTTTTTCTACGCACATGCGGCACCAGTTGTGTCCTCTGTTCTGTGGTGTTGGTGTGGCACTTTGTACCACATTGTCGTCAATGTTGATGTGCTGTGATTGCTATGTGTGTGTGCTGCATTGTGGGAGAGTCACCCCTGCAGCTCTGATTTAGCGCCCCATTGTCCCTTTGAGGCGGTGTGCCTTTGGCTTCTGGGCTTTTACGGTGCTGAGATGTTGGCAACTTGGGTCATTTGTGCTCTTGGACGGATTTGGTACTGTTGTGCATTGTTTGTCTGCAGATGTGTTGTTGACAACAGGAGTTGTATGTGCACGTGGATGTGTCAGAGTGTGACCTGCTCCTTTGAGGATGTTATCCACACTGAGCCACCTCAGTGTCGTGTCGTTCACCATGTCATGTATTTTGACTGCAGCCATGCTATTGGTCATGCAGTGTCACTTGCATTGTCTGTGTGGCTCACAGAGCCGCTGCTTTGCTGGGTTCAGCACATGTGCATGGGTAGGTTGTGGGATTGGTGAGGGGGGGCATTTTTGCACATGGTGGACAGGGGCCTACTTGGTGTTTCTATGTGTGCTGCAGTGTGCCAAGGCTATCAGGCACTGGTTCCACAGTCATTGTGGGTGTGCAGTGTGCTATTCTTGATTGTGCATGTGTGCCATTGTGCCCGTCTTCCCCGTCCCCCCAGTCCCTGGTGGTTACTCACCCTGTTGCTGTTGGGTCAGGTCATTTCGGGCAGTGTCCGGACCCCCAACTCCTTGCACCGTCTCCGTACTGATGACTGTGACCACCATTTCCTCCAGCTCATCCAGCCCCTGCTGTGGCGCAGGACTCCCACCTCCAGTGGCCGTTGCTGCCTTCAGGTTGGCAGCGAATTTCTGCTTGGTTTGGCTTTTGACGTCATGCCAGCGCCTCTTGACCTCCTCCATTGACCTCCTCAACACTCCGACTGCATTCACGTTGTTCACGATGGACTGCCATATTTCCGTTTGTGTTGCCGGTGGCACAGTGGAGGTGACGTACAGTAGTTGGTAGTGTTCGGTCACCTCCGTGACGATGATCCGGTTTTCCTGCGGACTGATCCCCGTCTTCCTCTTCCTCTTCTCTTTGCCCTTCTCCGGCCCCGGGGTTTCTGGCTGGTCGCCTGTGGGGCTTGTGGGGTTCGCGTTGTCCTCTGCACTGGGTCCGGGTGCGTCCATGTTGCTACGCAGTTGCATTTATTTGTCTTTTTTATTTCTCTGCTTTTATAGTGCATTCTCACGCATGGCGCGTGGGAATCATAGGCCTGTTGCTGGTTTTCGCTGATTTTTGTATCGCCATTGGGGTCATCGCACCTTTTTTCGCGTTGGGGTTTCGCATTTTTTCGGCGTCGCGTGGATTTTTACGCGGGCATTTGTCGCGTTATCGTGGGGCTATCGCACGGTGCCGCCGGGTTGTGAATGCTGCGTTAACACGGTGTTATTTTCCCACGATGGACTGCAATGTGAGAAGTTGCGTTAAGCGATTTTGGCGATAGTTAACACGCGTTCTTGGGAATATCCCCCTTAGTTTATATGATGCCGGCAGTGTGTACCTTTACCCTACTTTGTAAGTGCCATATCTTTTTTACTCATTACATGCACAATTCACACAATATTACTATTTTTGCAAAAATATTACACAACAATCACAAATAAGACATAATCTTTTAGAATGCTGTGTTGCCTTCTGCAAATACTCTCTAATGTCAGAATGTTGTAAAATATTTTTTACACAGCATTAGTCAGAAATTAAGCACTTATCACAAGACTTTCTCCTTTATAAATACAATGTTGACCTTTTGTGTAGAGCAGTAATATTTGCAACAAAGCATTGGATTCTACAAGTTTGTAAAAGACTTGCCTTGTCAGCTTTTATATTTAGGGACAAAATACATCTTTCAAATAATGTTATGTCGATATGCACTAGTGAACATTCTCTCTTGTATGTTCACATTGCTTTTCAACAGACTGGGCTGTCCATGGTTCATTTCAACAGGACCCTTCTAAAGGAAGAAGCTCCCAGACTCTGTGGCAGGCATGACCATACAACACCACCAGCGAGGAGGAGGAACCCACCACCAGCAAGAGTAGTGCACCCACCTGGAGACAGTCAAAATATGTCACTAAATGGGTCCAGGCAGAGATCAAAGAGGCAAATAAGGGGCAGGGGATAGGGACACCACCAGCCAGCAAGAGGCAGATCTTGGGCATCCTCATGCTCTTGAACAACAACACTTGTGATATCCAAAGAGCAGGCTCCATTGGGGCCTGCACACAGCACCTCATTAACTCCAGAAACCTCCATTTAATTTGGACCTCCAGCTGCACACCCTGCTCAGGCATCATCTCCTACCAATGACTGACACTAAGACTACTGGCAGTTGAGAGACACTTCAGCCTTCTTGTACAGCCCGCTCCCATCCAACTGTATATGTGTCCTTGGCTGCTCTCAAGGAGCTCCTGAGGTAAATTGTAGAGGTTTAGGAAGTGATCCCTCTGGATAGCCATGGCTTAGTTGGAGAGGTCTGGATACTGAACAGCTCTGAAATTAATATGGCCCATGATTTGTTTCATGCCTACACCACATGCCCCAACACATGTTGACCCGACTCACAGTTCATCTGTGATACCTGATTCCCCTGCTACACCTCTTTTTCCTTCTTACTGTGGGGTATCTAACCCTGCCATGGCCAGTCACTTAATATCCATTTGGGAAGAGGACTTCATCATTGTTGTACTGAAGACAGAGAGTGAAGATTGCTAGAAACCTTTGTCTTAAAGTCCAGGAACATCATTTGGACCCCATACACCCCCAGCTGGGGGGAATGACTTTATTATAAAATTGGACAGTAGACACATTTTCGGGATAATTTATGGACTTAGTTTTCCCACCTTGGTACATAGACTAAATCCCTTGACATTTCTTGACATGTTTTTAATATATGCAGGCGCTTACAAATTAGCATTTCCTCTCTTCTTTAAGGCTCCATTTAATTACATTTTGCTCCCATTTCCAAGGATAGTTTTTAGTTTAGCCAAAATTACTATTTTTGACAAATGCTTCAATTTTTATTATTGATATATCTAATACGTCCAACTCAAACATTTTGGTCTTTCTTCCTGTTTACAAATTTTGCAATTAATGCATTGCACGTCAATCAGAGGAAATGTTCAGTTAGTTAGAAGGTTTAAATATCAGAATAAACATGCATTACATTTTCAAGGTAAACAAAGACCCAAACAAACATGACACTTTTATATAGAATAAATGCAATATCAAACATTTAATAGAGTTGGAAATTAGACACAGATTTGTTATCAATACACACGATAACCTGTACAGATTTCTAATTTTCAAAAACGGTTACAGTGACAGTGCTAGGTAGTGTTGATATTTTGAGATTGTTCTCCTATTACCCTGCATACACAATGCTGGTGGTGAGATTGATTGAGACAGTGCTCGTGTTGTGGGTGGGTAAGTTGGCGGTGGTTGAGTTTGGGGTGTCGTATGTTGAGGTGGTGGGATGTGGTACAGGTGGATGTGAAGCAGGTGGTTGTGGCAGAGGTGTGAGATTAGCAGGCAGTGCATACCTCCTACATTGAGAAGCCTCTGTACAATCTCCTGCATGTGTTACCTATGAAAAGTAGCATTGCTATATATTTACTTATTGCCTTTATCATCTTCATGGCCAATGCATGTTGCCTTGCACTCTCTTCAAAAAAACCTCACCAGATGTTCTAAGTACATCTTTGCCATGTCTTGGTTGTATTTAGCAAAGTTATAAAAGATTACCTGTCAACTATCTGAAGGGGTCCTTCAAGGGAGGCAGCTGTCTGAAGGAGCACCCCTATTTTCAGGTATATCATCCCACACATTATGCTGCTGTTGGTACAACTCATCCCCCCGGTGATCCGCCTTAGACCATGCAAATCACCAGGCTATGTGGCCATTTGACATGGCCAACTGGTGTCCAAGCATGAATAGGTGCCATCTGGGGATCATAGGAGGTGGTGAAAGATGAATGAAGTATACCTGATCCTCACCAGGGGTGTCTTCTCCCTCAGATGATTAAAAGAATATTGGAGATGCACCTTCATGGGGAGGGGGTGTTGGAGATTGCATAGAGATACCTGTTGCTTGAGGGCTGTGAGTGTTGCGTAGGTAGAACAAACATCCATGGCTTAGCTTACATGTTCTTTAAATGAGTGGGACATCTAGAATCACAATTCTTAATGCCTTTTTGGTGGTCCTGCAATCTTGATTTTTAACTTGGTACTGCACGTATACATCAGGTTACAATAAGTGCTATTAAAGTTTATCAGTCTCTAAAACAAATGTGTGGGACTTTTCTTGTACCATTTTTTTTTTTTAGCTGCCACACTGACAGAAATGAGGTTATTCATTTGGGAGGGTGGCAACCCAACCAACTCAATAAACCCTTTCTGGGTAGGCCAAAACACAGTTCTGGGAGACTCTCTGCTCAACCTCTTGTAGTTAAGGCACAAACAGCAGGTAGTCCCCAGAGAAGTTTGTGTTAAGTTCAAGATGTACCAACAATTGTAAGGTATGAAAGACAGCACAATTCCAAGCCACTTTAAATATGTAGAGAAAGAAATATTGTGGAGCAAGACACCAAGATTACTGTAAGAAAATAGATTATTATTTTGGGAGGTGTGAGTCCTACCCAATTAAAAAGTGCCAAAATCCTGTCATGGTAAACACACCGTTTCAATTGTTTAAACCTTGGTTCACCTCGAGAACCAATGGGACAGAGCTGACAGACTTAATCTAAAAATGTGTAATGTTTTTCACAACATTAAAACAGTCAAAAAGTCAAAACACAATTCAATAAAAACATCACATCCAACATCTAAAAATTAAGAAAAATGTAATAAGAAAAATGACACCAAAGTAACTAAAATCCAATAAGGGGGCCCAAGATAAGACAAAAACTGTTGAGAAAAGGTAATGTGCCAATCAGAAATAACTATTTGAAGTTGACAACCTATGATCAATTTCAGTCTAACTGCAATGGAGCAGGTTGTCTATACAAAGTATTTTTTAACCTTCTCGCTTGGTCTTTTTTCTGGAGATGGAAATCATCCAGTGGGGCAAGGTTGAAGGCTGTATCAAGAAAATTCCTGTAGAATCCAGATAGCCACTGAATGAGGTCTCACCGAAATTGTCAAGCAAGGTTGAGAGGCAAAAAGAAATTTTAAGGTTGCCAAAGTCCTTACATCAGGTGGATACTTTTTGCACTTTCACCCGGTCAAGATTTCTAACTTCAGACTTAGGGGCAAATTTACTAAGCTTTGATGCAATGCACCACACCTCAGCAAGTTACTGTGTTGAATTATGTTAAAGTGAGAGAGCAGAAATGTGCCATATTTGCTAGTATATGGTGCAGTTCTGCTCTCTCGTATACATGGTGCACTTTGGCTGCCTAGCAGCAATGCAGGCACCCTTGCACCATGACGCAAGAGTACCTATGTTGTGACTGGAATAGTTTTTGTGCAGGAAGTTATGCCTTCTTGCACAAAAACTATTCCTAGAGACTTATTTCTCTTTGTATTTGTATGTGTGCTGTAAAATGGAGCACACATGCAAATAGGAAGTACTGAGAAGAAGCAAAGATATTCTCCTTGTTACGCCAGCCTCAGATAGATGCACCATTTTGGGGGCAAACCCATGTTCATAGCCTTTTGTAAATATAAGTTTCCATCAAAATACATGGGTGAATGCATGGTAACGTCCATCCTCCACCTATGAAATGACTCCCCATGCAAGGTAAGGGAAGGCAGTCCTATACACTGCCTGGTGTTACTTTTGGGATAAAATCATACACAAAGCCTCATAAATTTTGATATGTGTGGATTGGCAAATCCCAACATGGATGTTGTGCCAGTCTGTGCCAATCCAGACGTCAAATCTTAGTGAATCTGGGCATAAGTCTCGTTTACAGATTTTACAGAGCTCAAAATCCTCCAAGTGGGCAAGCCTGGATCTGTATCCAATGAAGTCCCTTCAAAATTGGCCACCTTTGGTCCCACTGATGCTCCAAAAAATCTTAACATTTTCTAAGGCGCAACTTGTCAGACTTTCTGAAGCATCCACTTCTAATGGCAATGGGACCTCATAGACAGCACTTAGGGGGCCATGTCTCACTCCAGCAGAGGCTACCAGCCAGGTCCAGCCCAGGTCTAGTTGTTGCTGGTCTATTGGACACTACAGGAAATAGGCCCTTTGCAACCTAATGTATCCCTGTTGACACACAGGAGGTCAGACTTCTGACCCTTGAAGTCTCTTTCCCAGTTATAGGTAGAAGTGGGAGCAGGTTCAGCCATTCAGTTTTCCACAGCAGGTCCAGTTTTCTTCTGTTCTGCTACAGGTCCAGAAGGTATTCAGAGGAGCTGGGGTGAGATGCTACTTTTGTTCAATTCACTACCTAGTGGGTGGGGTGACTCCTGGACACTCCCTGACCAATGAGCAAAAAGTTCCTGAGAGCAAACCTTTCCACTTTTTTAGCATTTACTGTTTGCCTGACTTCAAACTGGCATACAGTGCACTAGTTTCACTAACATCAAACAAGGTAAAACTAGATAAAATCTGTCTGCCCGTGTGTGTTTAAAGTAATGAGTTAGTCGTTTCCCACTCAATCACTTCAAAATGGTTCTAGATCTAGCTCCTTCTTCTACTGAGAATGGAGCCAAGAGGCGAAAGTGTGTTTTTGAGAAGAAAAAAACTTTTCTCAAGACTTCCCTTATACCTAAAATATAAAAGTACAGGTCACTCCCTGGTCTCTTTTGGGTCAGTATAGTTCCCCCAAGCCATCCTGCAATTCTCCAGCTATTGCCTCTGCTCTGAGAGACGTATTTCACACCTCATCACAGCAGCACTGACAGGCCAGATTGCAAGAGCATCAGGCTGAGAAATTGCACATTTATATATTTGTCAAAAATCCAACTTCACCATTGAATTGTATTTTTAATAAGTATTTAACACAGTGGTTGAACCACCTATGTAGTTTATTGTAAACAAAAGATATCATATTAACACATTAACTATACTTTGGAGTTTTCTTCATGGAACCAGCTATAGCCCTAACAGTTAAGCTAACTTTTGTGGGCTAATCACTGTAGGGATATGCAAACATTAAATGCTTACATGCTCCACTTTTGAATAGCAGACAGTCTACCTTGTGGGCTACAAAGTTTAATTAGGGGTGACTTACATAATATTTGACAGTAGGATTTCCCTCCTGTCAAAACAATGCAGGTTCAAACACTGCAGGAATCAAACTACACATGGAGGCCTGAAGCCATGTCTTCCTTGCCAGCCTAGTCAATGAAACAATAGGTGCAGTAGCCCATAAGTAAAATGTAACTGTGTATGCCATGGCTGTTTTCTTACACATGGTACTAAGTTAAATATGCAATTTAGACTTTGTGGGAAAGTGGATTATTTGTTGGGCTGTATGGCAGTCTACCACAAGTAATAATGTGACTATCTTGTTAAGTCCAGCTCAACCCCTGGTAGCTATGGCAAGAAGCAGACAGGCTTAAAATAAGAAAATGTGTAAACCATTTAGAAGTACCAAAACAGTTGGAAAGTCAAAAACACCATCAAACAAAAAACATGTTCCAATTTATAAAAATAAAGAATAATTTAATGAACACAATTACATCAAAACGACAAAAAACAAATAGGGGAACCAGAGATATGAACTTTTAACATTTTAAATAAAAATGGCACCAAAAAGCATGAGGGCCAATGCAGGTCAAATGGCCGCAGTAGACTGGGACCAAGGTTCACTATGAGGCTGTCTGCAATGGACCGCTTGTCAGATACACCAACCAAGTTTGATCCAGTTAGAGATATTACCTTCGGACCTAAGGGCAAATATATCCTCAATTGATGCAGCACAACACAGCAAGACAACTTACTACAATGCATCAAATGGAGAGGGCAGACATGAGTCATATCTATCGAGATATGGTGCATTCCTGCTCTCTCACATTGCTGGCACACTGAGTGCTGCCTAGCGCCAGCTAAGGCAACCTTGTGCCATAAAAGCAAGGGTGCCTGCTTTGCAAGCAGGATTGTTCTTGTGCAGGAAAGGATACCTCCCTGCACAAAAACAATCATTAGAGGTGTATTTGTCTTTTGAAGAGTGCTGAAAAAGCACAGTTAGAAAGATGAAACAATGAGGAGTAATAAAGATATGTTTCCTCATTGTGCCTCTATTGGGAAAGCGTACAATTTTGATGCATCCCAGGTTTACCAGTCTTGGTAAATATGGGAATGTGCCAAATACGTGGGTGGATGCGTGGAAACACTCACTCTCCACTCAAAAAACTCTTTCCCAGTGCAAAGTAACGCAAGGCAGCGACTTGTGCTACCTTGCGTTACTATGCATTTACTATGCCATGCAGGGCTACTCAAGATGGCCTTGCATGGCTTGGTAAATCTGATTAAGGATTGCGTGGCCCTTGTGTCACCTTGGGTGACGCAAGGGCAACTCAATCCTATGGTAAATCCGGCCCATAGGCCCTGATTACAGCTGAGGCTTTATTTATTGCCCTTGATACATAGATAAATAACAAACATTATGGTACTTTATTTATTGGGTATGATAAATATCACCAATTATGAGTTTATGGGGAATAACATGCCAATTTTGGTGTTTAACACACCAAAATTCGCATGATACAGTAAATACCGTAGGTTTGACCTGCCGAAATGTAATGAAGTTTGAGTTATTTAACACATCCAATAATTATCAGATGTGTTATATACCTTCACACTCATAATTATGACCCATGCATAAACAGCAGTGCGCCTGCCAATATTTACAAGGCCATGTAAAGTCACCCTGTATGACTTTTCATGATCTTGTAAATATGGGATCCTTTCATGCATTACTCTGTGTGGAAGGGGCATTCCATGGGTGTTTCTGGGGGTGTTCTCACACAACATTCATTGAACGTGACACAGTCCCAGATTTACAAAGTGATGCAAACCTGTGATTTTCTTCAGAATCCTACGCCTCCTCAGGGGAGGCGTAGTAGTGGTGAAACAAGGAGAAATACTTTTATTCCTCCTCGTTTTTTTGGTGTTACTATGTATGCTGCATTCTGCAGCACACATAGAAGGAGCAAAATGCCATTAATGATTGCTTTTGTGCTGGAAGGTGTCCCTTCCTGTACACCAACAATCATCCTTGCAATGCAGGTACCCTTGCACCATGGCACAAGTGTGTCTGCATTGGTGCAAGGCTGCTGTTTGTGCACGGGGTGCAGAGGTGAAGGATAGGAATGTGCTGTATCTTGTAGATACTGTGTATTCCTGCCCTTTAATTTTGACGCACAGCAGCACAGCAGGAAGGCTTGCTGCACTATCATAATATAGCAAATGAGGCCCTCAGTCTTTAAAATGGAAGTCAAAGTCCGTCAGAGGGGCAAGACAGCAGACTGTATTAGAGAAGGGCTCCATGACATCAGATAGGCATTTGATGAGGTCCTGGTGATGCTGTTGGTTTAGGACAGACAAGCTTGGAGTGGGAAAATTCAAAAATCACACCTAAGGAAGTCCTCTAGCCCACCAGATACTTTTGTAGCCTTCACCCCGATCAAGTTTTCTATGTTCCGACATATTCACTTTTTTTTAGATTGAATTCCTCCAGTGGAGCAAGGCTGCAGTGCCATACGGTTCCTACTAATCAATCAAGATTGTGTGTTTGGACAATATATGCATAAAAATATGGGAACTTAGTCCACGAATATCATCAGGATATGTTGTCTCAATTCTTTGCTAGCTCACAGTGCGCCATCTGGTCCCCTAAATCTGGCAGGGTACGGGATGCTGTCTGCAACCTTAGAACATGACTACTCTGACTCCCCCAAAGAAATCATGGAAACAGATCTACCCTTTCATGTTTATCTTAGGCATGCCCAAAGGGAGACACAAGAAACACACAAATTGTCATTTTGAAGATTTATTAAAGCAATTGGATTCTTGTGGAAAATACATGAGCTACAATTATTAGTAAAAGGAAACAAATAATTGTTTCCAGCTTTACAAGAACGGTGACCCTACCTTGCACTGACTCTACTTTAGTGAGCGTGGTAAGAAGTGCATTCTGACAGATCTCTTGAAACAGCTTAACTCCCCTTTTACTTTTTTATTTTTATTTTTTATTTGTGCAAAGAAGATCAACATAATTCGTACACAATTTAACAGAAAGGCAATACTAATTCATATATAGGAGTTCATATCATAAATTTGCTAACTAAATATATACATATATCTAGAACAGTACCTATAAAATAAAAAGAAAAAAAGATATAAAGATTTATGGAAATCACATTATATTATATTATATCAATCTTTTATCATTCTTTGCCAAACAGCATTGAACTTCAGCAGCGATCGTATGCCTCTATTTTTAGCCAGAGCCCTTTCTCTCTCAAAGATCTCCACCACAATGGCCCACTATTCTGCCGTACTGCTAGACTTTGGAGATATCCAGGCCCTTGAAATAGCTAATCTGGCAGAAACTAAGATGATAGCAAACAGTGTTCGTCGCGCATGGCTGGAATCAGCCTTATACCCCAAAATATTCTCCTGCGTAGTGAAAACCAAGTCTAAGCCGAATCGATCTTTACAGGCTTCTCTGATTCCCTGCCAGAATGTCAATAGCAGCGGGCATGAAACAAACATATGCACAAATGCTGCCTCAGCATATAATCCACATTTTGGGCAATTTACTTTGTTACTCAGCTGTCGCCCACTTTGCACCCCCCAACTGGCTATTTTTTCTGGGGGATAATATAGCATGCATATTGTCTGAAACTGCTGGAGCATTAAATTAGTTGAGCAAAAAGCTTCTTTTAGCGTTATAAGGGCATCATTTATTGCCATAGGAGTAACTTCTGTTTCCAACACCCTTCTCCATTTTGAAGCTAATTGTAAGCATGGATCAATACTATCCTGACACAAGTATTGATATACAAAGGAAAATGGTGACCCGCGGTTTGCAGGTCATCGAAGAGTTGCACAGCCTTATATACACTGGTATTCCATTTATACTCATTAACCGTAGTAATTCCAAATTTTAACCATGTTTATTTCAATAGTTTATCAAAGTTTTTCATCACGTCAAAGGTGAAATTCAATAATCTTATGCATTTTAGTTAATCCAGAATTGCCAATCCTGGCCTATTCATGGACAATTTCGAATTTACAAGTCCTCCAGTTTGTTCCGATAACATCACACCCAATGCATTTCAGTCCGAAAAAGACCTTTGTCAGGGGTATCTGTAGTTAATAAAATTATATACATCAGCCACATTTGTTATCACACGACAATTTACAAAGTTAAATGTGAAATTTTTTTCACCCAGTTAAACTTAAAATGCATTCAAAATCATCTACAACATAAACATCGATCATTATCCCATGATAAGTGTGCCCCAATTATGCTACAAACATAATCCAATAGTGTGATAGAATCCCATCATAAAAATCCACTTGTATTAAAGATAACCTATACTTTTTTTATCTCCAACGTGCTTAAATTTGTCCAATATGATCGATATTCGAGTTCACCACAATTTCACCCCTGATTATCCTAAACCTACCCCTTTCAATAGTGCTTAAACAATATTTTCTGAAACCACCTGGGTCTCTAATGCTTCCCTTCTTCCTCTTTTACCGTCATATTATTCCCCCGTGCATACCTGATGTATTCATGTCAAAATACGGCATCCTCAAGACCACTTAAACGTCTGTCCCACCTAACCCTGCCAAACCAACTGAATTTAAAGCACAATTACCGTCCCCACCTGTGAACCTGTGTTGTGAAGCAACACGTGACCTCCTTTTCCCTCCCCACGCAGTCCCGATCATTACTAATTCTTAAAGTGACCTCCTCTCAACATAAATACTTGTGACACGAACAATAACAAATGACATTGTCCCATGGTGTATAACTATATATCCATGTGGTTAATACGTGTAAAGTTCATAAACTCTATTCCGAGTGTATGTTGTAGACGATTTTGAATGCATTTTACGTTTAACCGGGTGAAAAACTTTTCACATTTAACTTTGTAAATTGTCGTGTGATAACAAATGTGGCTGATGTATATAATTTTATTAACTACAGATACCCCTGACGAAGGTCTTTTTTGGACCAAAATGCATTGGGTGTGATGTTATCGGAACAAACTGGAGGACTTGTAAATTCGAAATTGTCCATGAATAGGCCAGGATCGGCAATTCTGGATTAACTAAAATGCATAAGATTATCGAATTTCACCTTTGACGTGATGAAAAACTTTGATAAACTATTGAAATAAACATGGTTAAAAGTTGGAATTACTACGGTTAATGAGTATAAATGGAATACCAGTGTATATAAGGCTGTGCAACTCTTCGATGACCTGCACACCGCGGGTCACCATTTTCCTTTGTTTTCATGAAAAGTGCTACAGGAACGGAGCACGATACGAGT
This sequence comes from Calotriton arnoldi, assembly GCA_963921515.1. Taxonomy (NCBI): domain Eukaryota; kingdom Metazoa; phylum Chordata; class Amphibia; order Caudata; family Salamandridae; genus Calotriton; species Calotriton arnoldi. The sequence goes on from CAWUFW010002250.1 coordinate 552,460, forward strand.
GCTGCACGCCAAACTTGAAGAAAAGTTTCAACAAAAGACATTCAAACACGGGTGTGCTTCAGGTCTTCGCTTAGCCTAACAAGTATTGATATGCCATACGAATTGCATACTTCCGAGGTGTCTCTCGTAAACAGGTCCATATAGCATATATCGCTACAGATCTCACCCCCTGTGATCTCATGAAGAAGTCTCTAAATTGCAAATATTTAAAATAATACTGGCGTGGGAGTACATATGTATTTTATAAGCTTTGGAAAGTTTTAAAACCATTACAATCATAAAGATGTCCAAGTCTGTCAATCCCGAGCTTAGCCCATCTCTTTTTAGAAACCATCATGGAAAATACCAGGTAGTAATGGATTATCCCAGAGGGGGAATCCATCATGATACATTGGAAGAGAGTATCTAGCAAGGATTTACCGCCAGAGAGTAACCAAGTCCCTTAGAGTCTTAAAGCGAAATCGCTTCAAATAGTTCGGGCCATGGATCCGATAAAGAAACCTACGGCTATCCTGTCCAAGAAGAAACTGATGGCTAAAATCTTGGCCCTCACTTGAAAGGAGGCTATGTAAACGGCCCATGAAAGATGTCTAACAGTATAATTTAAAGTAAGGAAGTTGAAGGACCCCTTGAGTGCATGGGAATAGTATAAATGTAATGGCACAACATGCTCGTTTATACCTCCATAGGAAGCTGTTTATTGTACCTTCAAGTTTTAAAAAAAAAAGAGTTAGTAACTCTTAGGGGAATTGAACAAAATAAATACATACATTTTGGAAGTATCGTCATTTTTATGATGTTACATCTGCCAATTATACTAATAGGTAATTTATGCCAGTTTCTTAACTTTTTAATAACATCTTGGAGCATTGTATCATAATTCAACCTGAGTATATGCTTAATCTTGGCTGTGACACAGATTCCCAAATAAGTAGTTTCTCAGCATATCTCTGCAATAGGCCTATCCGATTTAAAATTTAAGAGCACCCAGGATTCAGCTCGTACCCAGAGAAAAGAGCCAAAAGTTTCTGCTTCTTTCATAATAGTTTCTAGGGAAACAGTCCGATCCGTAGTAAAAATAGCAATATCGTCTGCATAAGCAGTAACTTTCAGATTGTTGATTCCTGATCGCAAAGGTGGGATATTTGCATTAGCAAGAAGTGCTCGTATAAAATGCAAATAATAGTGGAGAAAGAGGGCAACCCTGACAGGTACCTCTGTGTATTCGAAAAAGTGTGGACTGGAAACCTGCTTAACTTAGTTTGGCCATTGTCATATGATTAGGCTGTCCGGTTTTAGGTTTAAACCTATAATAACTGATAAAACCCCACTGAAAGGGAAATAGCCCTCAACAGTGAAAACATATAAACGCTGAAAAAACACCTGCACAACCACAAACTAAATGCCATTCAAATGAAAGGAAAAAGAGAGTGAAAGAGTCATTTTTTTTCTTCCCGAAGGGGCCAATACAATGTAACTTTGTTATACAAGCTAGCAGTAAGAAAGACTGGGCTAACATTATTCTGCTTGAGTTTTGTTGTTTAGGGATGCCACTAAAATATTGTTTCTTCTTCCTTTTTCTTTTTTCAGTTTTGTGGTCTTTGGTCTAAAGATGCATGGTTATAAGCATGTTTTAGGTCTTGTTTAGTTATTTTATAAACTGTAGGGAATCAGGAAATATCAAAATCATATTTGATATTTTGGCTGCGTTTCATTCTTTCCTAATATGTGCCATCACATTTACCCACAGAGAATGGGTAAAAACCCCTTAATACATCAGCCCCCAGTTTCTAGTGAGTCAGTATTGATAGTAGGTGAATTGCCAACACCTCAGGCTTTAAACAATCAATGCAAGGTATAGTGACAAGTATGTGTGAAAAGATCGCTATCACCAAGCATCTGGGATAGTGGTGAAAACATGACACCAGACTTTTGGAAAACATGGAACACAGTGTCACTTGGAATGCTCTTCAAAAAAGATTCTTTCCAAGTTCAACAAAGATTGGAGTGATATTGTTTGTATTTGCAGTGATTCAGCTATGTATATGAAAAAGTTGTGTGATGACCTGACAAAATTGATACCTGAGCTGAAGTGCTTCCCTGTAAGAGAGCCTTGCCACTTGTTAAATGGTATGCTGGAAGCATCTTTCCAATCTTCAGAGTTAATGAGAAATGCTATTGACTTTTTAGTCCATTCTGGTGCACTGTTTTCTTATGCACAGGAACTAAAAGGCAAATATTTCTCATTTTGTGCTTTGTGTGGCATCAAAGAAAGAGTCATCCCAACTGAGTCCCTTAGCTGATGGTTCTCAGTCCAAGGGGCTATAAATGCTATATTATCCATGTGGCAACCGTTTACAGAATTTTTGCTCAGTGATGATGCCAAAGGCAAGAAATGAGAGGATCTTTATTCGCATATTGATAGTGATGTGAAAAAAGTACACTCTACTGCATTCTTAGATTTTTACAGGAAAAAATAACTGCAGTAGTGGACATAATAAAAAAACTAGAGTCTGAAAACACCTTTGTCTGCCAAGTGTTCAGCATAATTGGTGTAGATGTAAAACATCTCCTTGAGAGTAGGCTGGGCGACACCTTTAGTGACTTTGGCACTGCAACATGTTCCATGTTAGAGTGCTTGCCACTTGGTAAGCAAAGCAATGTTGAAGAGCAATTCAGGATCTTTTATTTTACAATGTATGAGAAATGGCTTGCAATGATGCATAGAAATGTCCCTTCACCAACCAGTTTCAGCGCTCCGTCCATCATCTCCTTGTGTTTGCTTTGTTCGCCCTAAGTTGGCAGGGTATGCCCAGACGTGAGTCCCTTGCTCACTTTGCGACTGGATTCAAGCTAGCCTGGCTGATGAAGGGTGTTACCCAGAAACCGGTCCCAGGATGCTTGTTTCCGGTTCAGGGAAGACCTGCCTTGGCAGTTCGGGCTGGACTGTTCCCATGTGGCACAGGCTCAAGACTGATTTCCATATGGCTGGGTTTGAACTGAGGTGGCGAAGTGAGCTAAGGAATGATGATGGATTCAACCCAGATCTGTGACTGGGGGTGAGTGTCTGAAAAGTTTCAGTGCCCCGTCCATCATCTCCTTGTGTTTGCTTTGTTGGCCCTAAGTTGGCAGGGTATGCCCAGACGTGGGTCTCTTGCTCACTTTGCCACTGGATTCAAGCTAGCCTGGCTGATGAAGGGTGTTGCCCAGAAACTGGTCCCAGGATGCTTGTTTCTGGGTCAGGGAAGACCTGGCTTGGCAGTTCGGGCTGGACTGTTCCCATGAGGCACAGGGTCAAGACTGATGTGCATATGGCTGAGTTTGAACTGAGGTGGCAAAGTGAGCTAAAGAATGATGATGGATTCAACCCAGATGTGTGACTGGGGGTGAGTGTCTGAAAAGTTTCAGCACTCCGTCCGTCATCTCCTTGTGTTTGCTTTTTTCGCCCTAAGTTGGCAGGGTATGACCAGACGTAGGTCCCTTGCTCACTTTGCCACTGGATTCAAGCTAGCTTGGCTGATGAAGGGTGTTACCCAGAAACCGGTCCCAGGATGCTTGTTTCCGGTCCAGGGAAGACCTGGCTTGGCAGTTCGTGCTGGACTGTTCCCATGAGGCACAGTGTCAAGACTGATTTGCATATGGCTGGGTCTGAACTGAGATGGCGAAGTGAGCTAAAGAATGATGTTGGATTCAACCCAAATCTGTGACTGGGGGTGAGTGTCTGAAAAGTTTCAGCGCTCCGTCCATCATCTCCTTGTGTTTGCTTCCTTCACCAACCATGGCATTTGAAGTCAATGAAACCTCAATGTGGTACTCTGTACAAATTCTAGATCCCTTCCTTAAAGGGGAATTTCCTCCGTAGTTTCAAAAGTGCTGCTTCATTTTTGACCACTTCATTAACTCTGAGGGCGTAAGTGCCCAGTACAATGCAAATGTTGCGGAACCTGCCCTGAGAATCACAAACTTCAAGTGCACCAGTATTGGCATGGAAAGCTATGTCAGTGGCCAGAGTTAACAAATTGTGTACTGGCTGTTTTGGCGTTGCCCGTCTCAAGTGCCAATGTTGAGAGGGCCTTTTCACAGAAGTTTACATGGGAAGGAAAGAGCGAGTGCACATGACCAAGGACTCACTGAAGAAGTATTGTATGGTGTACTACAATAAGTTTAATTTGCAAACATCTATTTGGACCTCACATACACTATACGTACACTGTCTATATACCATGCGCTATCAGTCCAGAAAGCACGCAATAATAAAAGCAAAACGTTCCATAAACACTGGAAAAACACTATTTCTGTTGTTTTTAATGGCTCAAAAATGTGTAACCACTGATAAGCACTGTTTTTTTAAGGTATTGAAATCACTTGAAAACACTGAAAAAACCCCACCAGAATTTACCAAAAATAGAATCTGAAAACAGGAAAGCCTACATATGATGTAAACCTCGCATCTATGTAAGAAATCGGCCGTTATTCCAAATGAAGCAAGAATTGGCCATAAGCAACCCCCAGCCACACAGTAAAAGGCTTTCTCTGCGTCTAAAAGGATTATGCCTAGGTTGCTGCCCGATTGTTTAGCATAATCAAAAGCCATTATAGCCTTATTAATATGTGCCGAAGTACCTCGACCTATAATAAAACTGTGCTTTTAATTTGAGACTAAGCCTGGCATCAGAGGAGCTAAATGATTCATGAGAACTTTAGCATATATTTTGGCATCAGCATTAATAAGAGATATCAGACGATACGAGCTGCTTTCTTCAGGTAGCTTACTTTTTTTAAATGAAAAATTCAATATTTGTAACATCCCAAGTTGTTGGTACAATACCAGTATCACCAATCTCTTGTATAACCTTAGCTAGGAGTGGGATTATAATTCTACTGAATGTTTTATAAAACTCAATAGGTATAGAATCATCTCCTGATGTCTTGCCTGAGGGTAATAATGACAGGGCAACAAGAATTTTCTCAGGTAAAACTTCTTTACACAATTGAGTAGCAGCTTCCTCTTGCAAGCACGTTAATACAGCCTTCTCTAAAAAATTAGAAAGCTCCTCTATGTTTATCGGATCTGGGTGGGCATAAAGGTTTTCATAAAACATTGAAAATTGTTTAAGTATCATGCTCGGTTCTGTGTAGAGCAAATTATCCTCACCCTTAATAGCCTTCATTAAGTTTTTAGCCTTTTCATCTGCCAGATGATATGCAAGTTCCTTCCTTTTGTCTAACAGCTGTGGCATGACACATTTCTAAGTTAGCTAGCTCTACGCAAATAGCCTTAATCGAAGTATCCCTAATTCCATTCTCTTGCAGTATAAATTGTTGTGTAATGCCCCTTATGCACGCCTTCATCGAGTCCCAAACTTTGCTCGAGGATATTGTATTCATATTAAAATGAATAAATTCTAATAGCAGTTTCTCAATATGTGAAATATATTTGTTGTTTGTCAATAGGTACCGCAAGAAGGAAAAAGAGCGCTGAGATCTACTTGACGCCTGTGTTTGAAAACAAAATAAGAGAGGGTTATGATCCGCTGTTATTTTTGGACAGACCTCAATCGTAGCTGATTGAAGTGTAGTGACACTGGCCCAAACCATATCTATCCGAAAATACTGCTTATGTGGACAAGAATAATAAGTGTATCCAGGGAGATTACGTTGGAGAGTTCTCCACACATCTTTTAAGTTATGTAAGCATGCTAGTTCCTGTTGGACTTGGCCCTTTTTACAGGGTCATCCCTGAACTTTTTGCCTTCCTCCTGTATTTTTTCTGACCTGTTGTTGGCTGTTTTATGACTCTGGGCACTTTACCACTGCTGATCAGTGCTAAAGTGCATATGCTCTCTGTTATAAATTGATGTATGGATTAGTGACTCCATGTTTGGCCTATTTGATTCACTGTCAGACCCTAGTACAGTGCACTGGTTGTGCCCAGGGTTTGTGACTCAAATGCTGCTGGTGGGCTTGCAGCACTGGTTGTGCCACCCAGAGAAGCAGCCTGTAAAAATGTGTCTCAGGTCTGCCATTGCAGAGCCTGTGGGCAGTCTGGTACTGCCATGTTGACTGGGCAAGTACACCCACTTGCCAGTCCCTAAACCTTCCCTTTTCTTCATATCAGACACCCCTATGGTAGGCCCAAGGGCAGGGTGCATTGTAAGTATAAGGTAGGACATGCCCTGGTGTGTGTGACATGTCCTAATAGTGAATTACAGCCATTTTCGTTTTTCACTATTGCAAGGCTACCTGTTCCCCATAGGCCAGAATGGGCAGTTTGATTATTACATCTTATAATCCTAACTGACCCAGGGAACTAGGTAGAAATTTGAGTTTAATATGCCTGAACTCAGAATGATAAAATACATCTTTTAGTGAAGTTGGTTTTAACATTCTGTGTTTCAAAATACCACTTTTAGAAAGTAGGTATTTTCTTGCCTAACTATCCAAGCCTGCCTCTGCTAGGTTGTGTATTCCTTGTCCGGAGTTTGAGTGACAGGGGCTGGGGGATTCCAGGAGACAGGGTGAGTCAGCACATGGCTGAATAGAGAGATCTGCATGTCGATGGGTGGGAGGAGTTGCACCTGGGACCTGAATAGGGCTGTGCCTTCCCTCCACAATGCTGGCTCCACCTCCTGTGGTGCGTCTGATGTCCCTGGCCTACACTGTGAAAGGAAAGAAGGAGTCTTGTCAACAAAGTGCTCCAGGACTGACCAGAACTGGTTTGGACTAGGCAGAGGCCTCTCTGCCTTCAGAGAACAAAGGGAAAATGAGTATAAAAGAGGGGACCCAAACCCCAGAACTTTGGGAAACAAGAAGAACCTTTGCTGAGGAGAGGAACCAGAGAGAGAGACTGCAGGAGAAGACTATCCCTATGCTGAGTGCTGTTTGGGCGATTGGCCTGCAGTGGTTGCCTGTACACGTTTTCGCTTTCGCCGAGCAGTGAGCAGGAGGAAGGAGCAGGAAGAAGCAGGAAGACGGGAGACGCCGAAAACCGCTACAAAAACCGCCGAAACTGCTACCCCCCCCCGGCTTAAATCTTGGCTTTGTTACCGGGCCCTGGAACCAGGCTCCCTCATCGAGAGGGCAAACGGACTGCAGATTCTCGCGGTGACACGGCGCAGCAGTAGCAGTGGCAGGGGGGCAGAGGAGCGGGAGCACTGCGGGAGTTCTGCGGCTACACCGAGGCTAAGTAACGGCCCGGGGGCCCCCCGTGATTCGGAAGACGGAGGCATTTCGGAAAGGTCGCGTTGACAAAGCGGCCTCTGAGAACCCCGCGAACCTCTCACTGTGCGCGAAGGGGACCGAAGACGGCCGCAGGGAAGGTGAGCGAGAAGTGAGCGCGGCCGCCATTAGGGGCAGCCGCTGAGTGTGTGCCCAGTGAGTCCGTGGAAGCGGCCCAACTAGGTTGGGTGCAGCCTGCGGCTCACCAGTGTGCTCTGCTCACAGCCTAAATAAGTTTACCTAGTAATTATCTGGTCCCCCTGGTTCACCATCCTATTTCGTCTTAGGATTAATCATCGTATTACAGTGGAGGCAAGTTCACAGCAAGGGCATAGTGGCCAGTGGAAGCTTTCAGTCGCCAGCCGCACTTTGCCAAATTCGGGCCGGCATAGACAAGCCTGCTGGGAGCCAGCTTGTTGTTGAAAAGTGCGGTCACAGAGAAGAGTCTCTGTCATTACATCTAATAATCACTTATTAATCACCCTCTTTTAATCAACCAGTCAAGGAACTGAGGACTTTGGCAGTAAACGAGCATAATAGAATAAGTCGGCACGTCCTCTGGAACTACCCACCAGCACATTGTGCGCAGCGCTGCACATTATAGTATACTGCCCCAAGATGACAAAAAGGATTCCAGTTACCAGGTCAAGGTCAGCTGTTGATGCCAACGGAGGTGCAGTCCCAGCAGGGCTATTAACATGCACAAATGCTCAGGACTCAGACCAGTTTTCGGGGGTCCCTAAGATACAGAATAACCGAAAAATTGCCAACACTGGCCTGATAACTAAATACCTGCTTTCCAAGCCCTTAAATGGAGTCTCAGCCAATGGTAGCGCAAACCACCTAAGAAACAACTCAGGCATCAAGGAAGGCCTCTCCTCTTCCGCAACAAGTTCCCAGGGCCTATGCCCCACGAAGACAAAACGCCGCTCTGTTTCTTGTCCAAATATGGAGACTGTTAACAGTCTCACTCAATTGCCCTTGGGGCCAGATTCTGTCTCTAATGCTAACATGAGCTTTGCTCCAACGGACCTTCATTCATCTTTTACTGATAGCCCTAAATCAGCCTCACGTGTGCCAGGAAGATCCATAACAATTGAGGCACAAATACATCAATCTCATTCACCCACCCGGCAGCATCCTCTTTTGACCGCTGCCACAGGTTCTCCCGCTGCTACGAAAAAACAAGACTTGGGAGAACTTTCATCATTATTTCTACAGCAACTTGAAACTAAAATCGAACAAACCTTGGAGTCTACTCCACAGCTGTATAGATTATCTAGTGGAACAAATCATTATCATTGCACTTCCCAAAACATAGAAAACTTAAGTTTTACGGCTGCCTCGGAGTCGACAAAACTCACCAACCCACAATACATAACGGCCAAAGCTCTACTTTGGCAATCCTCCAAGATGGACTTGCAAATGGATCTCTTGCAGGCAATAGCCTTGTGCTTGGCAGATTTGAAAGGAAAAATGGACCACATTACAAACTAGATCCTTACTTCGCAAACAAACTGCTCATGCTCATGTGCGGCCATCGTGGACCAGTGGGCAAACCTTCCTGCGGTCTTGACCACCTTAGTAGATTCAATCCGGGTCACAAGGGCCCCCCCCGGACCACCTCCACAATTGACTCCAATTAAACCTACCTGAAGATCCACTTGCAAGCTCAACCAAAACATTACATCTGCCATCACCCATTGTTTTAAGTTTAACCTCTCCGACGGGGCCCATAACTGCTGCACTTTGCCTTTCAACTAGTTGTCAAATAGCAGAAGAACTTGACGGTGTTCCAGAGATTAAACAGAAGGAAGGCTCGCTCTCTAGGAAAGCAAAGAAAAAACTGAGGAAACTACAAAAAAGGGCAAAAGCCAAAAATTGAGCGGCGTCCCTCCTTACTCGTACATATACAACTGAGTCAGACACTGGCCCTGTTAGGCTCTATCCAATTTTTTCAGCAAAGACATCAGGACAGTGCGATAGGGAAATGACATCAAACCATCTACGACCCAGCAAACGTCATCAATTAAGAGTTTAGCGGATGATTCCGCCCAAGGGGCAATTTCCCCCAATGCCCCCTCTACCTCTTTTCCTGACAATGAGAAGCGGGAAGTCCGTACAACATCAAGTCAGTCTAAGTCTATGGAAGGACCAGATGTGAGGACTAGCCTTGTCCCTGGGCTGACACTGCTGCCTATAACCTCAGGGATACAGGCGGAGGCTGGCATGCAGCCATTGTCCAGTGCTGCACATAGCACTAATATGCAGCATCAGCAGGCGTTAAAATCTCCTCCTGGACCAATGGTATATAGATCCCCCCCAACATATCAATCCACACTAGTATCTGACAATCAAGTCAAACCGGGAATTTTAACCCCTTCGGTGCGCGGCCGATTTTCGCCCTGTGCGGGGCGTTTCATTAAGCGGGCGGGTTCATGACGAGCTCAGCTCGTCATGCGCACACGAGCACTGCGCAGCATGACGAGCTGAGCTCGTCATGAGCACCGAAGGGGTTAACGAGCAGCAGCCGTTCAAAACTAGAAGTGGTGGAGGTCGTACTTACACCAAGATACCACGCCAAAGGCAATTTTGATATTTTGAATAGAGGCAACATTCTGCGCTTATTCACTCACATACCATCATTGGAGCATATAAGCTCGGCAGATGTTGCCTGGGTTAAATTCCAAAGCCTGTCAGGCGACTCCCACGACGAATCCACAGTGGTCGGGCTATACCAACAGCCACACCAGACGGCAATGCTGCGTGAAGCCAATCAATTGGGCGATTGGGGCATTGAGATTAGGCACTTACCTCAAGACAGATACCCTCACGTTTTAGTCATCAAACCTTTAAATACATCGACCTATTCCATCTTAAAATGCGCTGATGGCACTCGTCCAGGTAACAATCCCACTGGTACTCTCTCCCAACATGAACCTTTGAGGATCACCTGCTCCACTAATCAGAGAAGAGTCTTCTCTAGTAAACAGGATATTAACAACCAATTCGGACATCAGGCCGAGTGCGGTCACCACTCGGCCCGACGGCATCTCTAAATCCCTCAGAGGCATTACAGACTACACATTGAACAAGCAAAATATTCACTTAACGATTATCTCTTGGAATGTGGCTGGCCTTCAGAAATTGATTAAAATTGAATCTGCCATAGATTACCTTCAAAGTAGTGATATAATTTGCCTCCAGGAGACATTGGGCAACGTCTACTACAGCTCTCTCCGGGTATTTTGAAATCCATGTCCCGGCCTCAAGACGTAATATCTTTGGGCGGCCAATGGGTGTCCTCTCTGTCTATATCAAGCATTCCTGAAGGTTGGAAGTCATCACACTTGCACCCCCCTCACCTGGAATCCAAGCATTACTCATCACTGGAATAAAAAACCACCATAAACCGTTTCGATTGTTATTATACAATTGCTATGTCAACCCAGTTCTGCACCAGAGAAACCAAGCACTTGATGACCAGGCAGCCATCATTGGAGATTTCTCATCAAATATCCTTATCACAATCCACTTATAGTTGGGGACTTTAATAATAGATCGCTTGACAAGACAGGAAAGGATAATAAACAATCTAAAGAGGTCGCTGTACTACAAGCCTTATTTGACGCCTGTTCTATATAATCCGCCCATAATCTTAAGAAAGCAAAGGATCAGACATTGGCCCCGCTCCCAACATACAGGAGCATCTCCACAATCGATTATCTATTCATCGGCAGCACATTAGCCTTACATCTGAATGACTTTGATATTGACAATCGAGTAGAGAGCGACCACAGGCCCCTTAGAGCATCCTTTAGTCTTTCCACTGCTGTATCTTGCAAGTTCACACCTGTAGGTGAATCTATGGGCGAAGAATGCGATAAAGTCCCCCGTAGGATAAAATGGACCACTAACCTCGGCACAAAATTGTCCACATGGACAACTAAAAATGAACAATTAAAAACCTCTTTCGGCTCGCAAGCCCTGCTAGATTACTGGCCCACCCTCCTTATGGACCTGCATCAGGCACTGGGTGGAATATCGGACGCTCGTCAAAATCAGGGGCCAAACCAGCTAAACCGGTACCCAAATAAGGAAACGCTGAAAAGCAAATGAAAGCTTCAAAATGCCCCAAAAGCAAAACAAAGAGGGGAAAAAGCATTGCAGGGTGCTGCTATTGGTTCTCTTCGAGCTGCCTATAAGAAACGTGCATGGGAGCAGCGCACTAAACGAATAGAGGACGCCTGGCTTAAAATTTTCTCTCTTCTCAAGGAAAAAAATCCTGCTCCATTCTGGAAATACATTAATCAAGTTAGCAATAGTGGCCTGTCTAAGGAGAATGGGGTACCTGAGCATGTCTGGGTGAATCACATCAAACAGCTTTACAGCAGCGGGACAGGGGAGCCGCCAGCCCTCCATTTGTCCCAAGCACCAAACTATGAAAATATTCAGGGTCCGGACATCTTTGAAGCCGAAGTAATCAAAATGATTAGTCGCATGAGGAACGATGGCGCACCAGGTCCCAATGGAATACCTGCTGCAGTCTTTAAATCGAATCGATCCTTTTGGGCAGAGCTCCTTACGCTGCTCTTTAAACAAGCCTTTCTTACAGCCACAATTCCGTCTACCTGGCAGGGCTCAATATTACATCCAATCTACAAAAAGGGCAACCGTTCAAATCCGGCCAACTACAGGTTAATAGCGTTATTGGACATCGAAGCTAAGGCCTACGCCCGTGTCCTGCTGGCAGAACTAGAAAACTGGGTCACAGAAAACAGCATCCTCCCCCGTACTCAGTCAGGCTTTAGATCAGGCTGCTCTACAACAGATAACATAAAAGCGCTGGCTTACCTGTCCTGGAGAGCCACACTGGCCAACCATCTTCCTCTATTCTGCTGTTTTGTGGACTTTAGTGCAGCGTTTGATAGAGTCGATCGAGGGATGTTATGGAATAAGCTAAATTCTTGGGGGATACCCTCCACACTTCTCTCTGCACTGATGTCACTACATCAGAAAACTTGGGTGAATATTAAAACCAGCGCTACAACAGTATCTGCAAAAAGTGCAACGAAAAATGGTCTAAAACAAGGCTGCGTATTAGCCCCGCTACTTTTTAATCTCTACACTGCTGACTTGCCTAAAGCATTGGCAGGTGCAACCTTGGTTGCCCCAAAACTGGGCGGCGTACAACTACAGATCATGCAATACGCCGATGACATTATTATTATGGACCATACAAAAACAGGGCTACAAAGAGCGCTCACTGCCCTTAACACATACAACATAAAAAATAATCTTCTGATGAATGAGTCAAAAACTAAAGTTATGATTTTTGGGAAACATCAAAGAAAGAAAATCTTGTCTTGGCGAGTAGGTGGACTTCAAATAGCCACCTGCACCAGCTACAATTATTTGGGAGTCTGGTTTAATGAAAGAGCAAACCAAGTGGCCCACCTCAAACATCTTCGGCCCAAGGGAGCTGGGGTTGTACATAGTCTGAGGCGCTTGAATTGGCACTTGCACAGCTCCACTGCTGAGCCAATTTTAAGGGTCTTACGTGCCAAACTGCTCCCGGCATTGTCTTATGGCCACTTGGCTTTCCCAGGAAACATTGACTCATTCCTCGTGAATTATCAAACAATGGCCTATAAGAAAATATTTTCGGCTCCCCAGCATGCAAGGAGGGCCAGGTTGAGACTTGAGCTGGGCCTGGCAAGTGCAGACCTTCACTGCCTAGGCGACTTAATTAAATTTTACATCTACACTCTGCATGCATCAGCTCAATCCATGAAAGAACAACTGCAATCATTGTTCACGGACGAACTCTCTCCCTGGTACAGACAGCTGCACTTGGCCATTTCCACACTGAAGATTGAAACCATAAACCTCTCTAACCCAATCATTCCTCTATCAACGTGGAAAAAAACAATAAAAAACCAAATTATCCTAGTGTCATTTGAGAGAGACATCGCTCGGCTTCCCAAAAAGCCACTCCTCACAGCTCTGGACACCTCGTATATCAAGGGGAAACCTCAACCATACTTTAATTACTCCCTTCAACCACAGACTCGCAATAAAATTACTTATATGAGGTTGTTAGCCCTTCCAATTTACGATTTTAACCTGTTGTGGGCTCGGAGGAACGGACAGCTAACATGTAGGCTCTGTAATTATCCACATGAGTCCTGGTTACATCTGCTATGTTGTTGTCCTCATCTTGCTAACGACCGTCGACGTCTATTGGTCCCAGTCTATCGGGATAAGTTACTGAGGCATTGCAGGGAAGCATCTGATTTGTGCTTCAGTAATAATTCAGCTCAAGTTCTAGCAAGGGCTGGGAAATTTGTTAATATTATTTTAACAGCACTGTATACAGCCCAGCACTAAGAAATAGACATAGAACATGAGATGGGCTTAAGGGGGCTAAATCATATCACCTTGCAGGGTTTAACAACGCACTTACAGAGATAGCCTAGTAAGAGCTGCTGAATCAATTTCAAGTTCTATTTTATATTGCTATTGTACAAATGAACTTTGATGAAAGTTAGCTATCGGTATCTGTAACAAGCATTGGGACATTTTGTTATTGCCTTCTGCATTACACACTTTCCTTTTGACGCTAAACGGCTAATTGTGATATATTGTCATCAACCTGAAATGCTGTTTTGGAATTGTCATTTATTTTGCACTGTTTGATTTTATAATGTGTATTCAACTTTTAATCCTTAAATTTTATTAAGTACCAATATGATGTTTGTATGTTACGGTTTTAATTAACTGTATAATAAAAAAAAGGTTGCCTGACTGCCAAAGAAAGGAGAAAGGACTTTGTGCTACTTTCAATTCAACTTGTAAAGGATCTCCAAGGGCTTGAGAGAGAGCTTGCCTGCTGCTGAAGTCTCAGGGACAACAGACATCACCCACCAGCTCCCCAAGAGTTCTTTTGAAGTGCCTGCTGTGGTGTTGGGCCTTCTGAGGGACTGCGTGTCGCAAAGAGCTGGAAGCGCGACTCACGAAGAAGAAGCGTGTTGCCGCCGCAACCGCTATCGTCGCATCGCTGAGGAAGCGTGTCGCCGCTGTCACTTTGCAACACAGAAGCGCCTTGCATCGCTGGAGAAGAGGATCAACGTCGCATCAGACGCCGCCACATCATCGGAGAAGCGTGTCGCCGCCGCTGTCGTCGCATCGCTGAAGAAGGGTGTTGCCGCTGCAGCTGTCGCATCGCCGAAGCGCCTCGCATCACCGGAGAAGAGGATTGACGTCGCATCCGACGCCGCCGCATCACCGGGAAGTGTGTTGCAGGGCCTGTCGCGGCTCAGAAGAATCGTTGAGTCGCCGCACGGCCTTCGGGCGTGCACGCATCGTGTCGCATCAAGAAGAAGACGCCATCTTTGTTTCATTGCACCGGATCTTCATCGCATCACGGCGTTGCTGGTTGCATTGCCACGGAAGCGCAGTAAGAAACCGACGCATCACCTCCCCACGCCGAGAAGAACCTACGCATCCCCTACGCATCAGTAGGGACCCGACGCATCACTGTTCTTGCGTGTAAGGAACCGACGCATCACCTTCCCTGCACCACTTTCGTTGTATAGCGTTACGCATCCAAAGGTACATTGAACGCAAAGTGTCGCATTTACCATCTTAAGAGAACTGAGCTAATTCTACCGTTTTTAAGTACAGTATTGTGGATTTTTGTCATTTGTGGTCTTGTGTTAAGTCTATATAAAAATACTTATTTTAATACTACAACTTGTGTGGTGTCCATCTGTAGTGTTGTCACTGGGTTACTGTATGTGTTCACACATGGTTTACACACTGCCTCTGAGATAAGCCTGTCTGCTCGTGCCAAGCTACCAAGGGGGTGAGCAGGGGTTATTTTAGGAGTGTATCCCCCTTACCCTGACTAGACGCAAGGGTCCCTATTTGGACAAAGGTACCTACCTCTGCCAACTAGAGACACCCAAATCTATCAGTTCCAAAATAAATGCCCGCACTTTTGGCATCCTCGTAGCCGTTCGCCAGCCAGTAGAATCAATAGAGTAATTCATAACACAGTTAAAATCGTCCATGATTAATAAAACGCCTTTCCATTCTAATAGTGTTAACATTAGTGAATTAAAGACATCAGGGTCATCGGCATTGGGCCCATACATGGTTTCTAAGACAAATTCTATACCCTGAATCTCTACCAGTGCGATTACCCATCTCCTTTTTTGATCTGTTAATACCCGATGTGTTTATATATAAGAGTTTTACTAGCTAAAATAGCAGGACCTCTGATAGATACATATTGGGATGTGCACGCTATGGTTTGATATCGTAATTGCTTCAGGAGTCCCCTGTCCTTACAGGCTAAGTGAGTTTCTGTTAAAAATACAAGATGAGGCTTATACATGTTTAATTCCTCACGAACAAGTTGGTGCTTTCGACCTGCAATTAAGCCAGAGACATTCCAGCATAAGCATTTAAGTAACCCCATAGGGTTTACAAAATTGACCCTGCATCATTGATTGTCCTAAGAATCAAGTGAATTCTTTTTAATGATCTTTAAAAATTCAACCCCCAAATATTGTAAGAACTCCTATAAACTGGTTCTTATTTATAGAATTTTGCCCTTTCTCGTTAGTGTCCCCTTTGCTTTTTCCCAGCAAAAACCCACCCTCACCCACCCCAAACCCCCCACACTCCACCCAGTGTCTTTGGAGAGAAATCACCCCCCTCATTGCTGTCACTGACTGGACAGCCTTCGAGAGGCGTCCCACCCAGAGAGCCGCCCCTCACCATTCCTAAAAATATCGAATTTGTGCCCAGCATGAAAGAACTGAAACAAAAAATAGAAATCAATCAGGAAAGACATCAAAAGGACAGTGTAAAGTAGTATGAGGGATATTATAACGAAAAGAAAAAATAGAAAACATTTCTAATTTTATATAGCAGTTCACATTGACTACCCTCATCTCTTCTGTGCCAATCATTACACCTAATCGGGAGCTTAATTAAATTTCCTTTGTGGGTATTTATTTAGCCCCTTGTCACAGCCTAGCCAAAACCTGCTGGGCATCATGCTCCGTATGCAATAGCTGTGTTTGACCGTCTTTGATAACTTTTAAGAGAGCAGGTTCCTGCAAAAAAACCTGCGCCCCCTCAGCTTTTTATGGATCAATAAACTGGCGCAATTTCCATCATCCATAGTATTCTTACAAAAATCTGACCTTACAAAAATGGGGTAGGAGTCCAGCTGAATAGGGGAAGCAGGTCGAGCTTTAATAGAAACTGCCTGCCTCAAAAGAAAATTTTCAAAGTGAATAAGAATTGACCTAGGGTATCGACCTGCAGGCTCATTGAGAGCTATTGGTAATCTATGCACCCGTTGCGCTTGACAATCCCAATCCCAATCAGACAGATCAGGAAAGGCTTTTTGGAGCAGCTGCATGACAAATACACGAGGATCAGTTCCTTCTTCACCTTCTGCCACCTCAAAAAGCCTAAGATTATTGCGGCGTTGCCGATTTTCTAGATCCTCGATTTTTCCTTGCATGAACATGAGCTGATTCTCATGTGCTGCTAGGGCTTTGACAGACCCTGTAGCATGTTCTTCTGTGTCTGCGACTTGCTGCTGTAGCTCCGTTATGTCTGAAATAAGTACCGCTACCTTGCTATTTACTTCTGCCAAAGATTGTTTAATCAATAAGCTATCAGCGCTAGAATGTGTATAGTACTCTTTTGTTTCTTCTCTTTAGGCTTGTAATGCTTGCAGGATCACCATGACAGAAGATTCAGCAAAGCCAATCAATGAAACAGTTAAATCACCTTTATCCACATTAGCCAGGGGAGTTGAGGAAGCAGAGCCATCCACTGCATTTGTTGGGCCACCATTTGCAGTTGGCTCCTTGTCAATAGAAGCAATTAGTTCTTGACTAGGGCTTTGAAGCGTGCGTCTTAGATCATATCCCATAACTGGGCCAGAGCCAGAGAGTAGCAATATCAAGTTTTTCACTTCACCCTTTGCCGTAATCCACTTACGAAGGGGGCTGCTATCTGTACCAAGTTTTCCAGCAATAATCTCATTATCACATGCATCACATTGTTTATCAACTTCTTTTTTGTAGCATCTTACAGGCTTAATTTTAGCGTTGCCCTTCTTCTGGCCAAATGGTGAACCTCTTGATTCAAAATTAGGCCTGGGCGGTGAACTACGTTCGCAGAGCTTGTGGAGTTTTCTGCACTCCGCGCTTCGCGGAGCTTGCGAAGTGCAGAAAACTCTGCCCCGTGTAGTGTAGTGGAGTTTTTTCCCTGCTCACGCTAGAGTGCGAGCTGCCGCTCGGGTAGAATTTCTACCCGAGCGGCAGGAAGACCAGCGTGAAC
Source organism: Calotriton arnoldi (assembly GCA_963921515.1). Taxonomy (NCBI): domain Eukaryota; kingdom Metazoa; phylum Chordata; class Amphibia; order Caudata; family Salamandridae; genus Calotriton; species Calotriton arnoldi. The sequence continues at coordinate 570,049 of CAWUFW010002250.1, forward strand.
GACAGTTCTCACTGCACTCCGCCACTTGCAGAACTCTGCAGAGATTTTTTTTACACTTCGCAAAGTTCCATGTAGCGAAACTCCGCAAACTACGCCCAGGCCTGTTCAAAATGCGGAGCCACATCATCTGGCAGAGGGTAAATTGGGTTAGTAGTAGAAATGATCAAGCTATCATTAGCAATACAGCTAGAGAGATCAGCAGCGGTGGCTGGAGGGGCTGAGGGGGTTGTTGCTTGTTCCTGCTGGCACGTGAAAGGATCTGTGCCACCAGATTCACCCGATCCTTCTGTACCAATGCCATCTTCCTCCTGCATTTTGCCAGAATCAGCTTCCTTTCATCCAAACCCCCCATATTGGGATCAGGTTGCAATTTAAGATCCCCTTGGCAAGTATTTGGTAGTACTAGATGTAGCTGAGTAGTACCTACTTGTTCAGCCTCAGCTCCAAATTGCTCTTGCATCCGATAGCTTGACCTGCTGCCCCCTTCAGCCGCTTTCCCCGAGAGCGGATTGATTGTATCCCTCAGTGGCATGATTCGAGGCCCATCATGCTCATCCCCTCCCGGAAAATTCTGTGCAGAGGGCTGTAAGACTCCCATATTCAAAACAGTGTCCATACCTGAACCCTGTGTCTCCATCAGTGACTCCCCAGGAGCAGTAAGAACTGCCTCCAAAAGTGCATCCACCATTACCACCTCTGGCGGTATGATCACAGAGCCACCAGGATTTATCACTTCACTGGCGTTACCTGATTGTAGTACCTTCATGATTGGGTGTCTGACTCTGGAGGTGATTAATTGCGCTGTGCTGCCCTTCATAATTGAAAGGTGTACTTCATCTTCCATTTTGGCAGGTACAGCAATATCAGTTGTCGTTGCCGCTAAGCGCAAACCAGCACGTCCTCCCATCTGGGCCGTTGCCTTCGGCGGGGCCATTCCACAGGTGCGTGTGCTGTGGATAACCAGCCGAGAGAGGAGCGCCGCGATCCAATAAAGCCACGCCAAGGCTCCAAACTCTCCGTGGAGTTTCAGCAATCGAGACCAGCATCAGGTGAGACCTTTAGGAAGCAGCAGTGCTTGCTTTTTGTAATGGTTAATATTGTATATTTGTATGCGTTGAAGTCTTTTTGGGATTCTTGCTAGCCATCCACAGTTTTAAATACATAGAGGCTCTTCACTCCTTCTTTTCATGTCCTCCTGTGTTTCCCTTGTGCTTCTCCGGTTCTCCACCCTGAGCAAGCTGTGGTGGGGAAGCAGCTACTCTGGGTGCAAGCTCTCAGCGGCGGAGTCAATCCGCCATCTTTCCTTCCCCGCAAGCTTAGCTCCACCTTTTACTTGTATGTGTGATGTACCCAGAAGCTGGTCAGATATAGAACAGGCCGCTGTCCTTTTCAGGCTAGTGATGGAAGTCAGCAGGGTTGGCAATGAGTCACAGGTGAGCATCCAGGATGATCCATGGAAGTGCTCCGCTGACAAGCTAAGTTTCAGAAGCAGTTTATATAATAAAACTGGCTCAATTCGCACTGTGTCTGAGGACCTGTGCTAAGTCATTGTTTGCATTTCTGATTCAGATCTGTCTCCAAATGGACAGGAACATACAGGGGCAGCGTGATCAGTGTACTTTATCCTTGAACATAATGTACAGTGTCATGATAAAATGCTTACAAAGAAATGTGCTTTGCAAGCAGAACACTTTCTGAGTACGTAATCATGTACGTGCAAAGTATGTTAAAAATCACTGTCTAAAAAAGATGTCAAATTTAGCGTGATTTTGCTAAATTGAAGCTTTAGTGCACGGACCCTGTTGAATCCCACAACAGTAGGCTGTAGCCGGAGAGGGCTCCACAACAGAGGATACCTTCTCTGTGAGGCTACACAGAAACAAATTTTCTTCTGCTGAAAAGTTAGGTGACGGAGAAACCTAAATCTTAATCCTAGTAACAATGCACTCTGGTGGATTGAATTAGCAGGTTTGCCCCAGTCCTCTGAAGTCTTTAAAGTCAAATTGTTTCTAAGTCCCAGATTTTTGAGGATGTTAGGTTTAGTACACGTTATCACAGCCAACGGTTCCAGGACATCAGGAGCAGCACTTGAGGGTCAAGACTTACTCCAGTACAAGCTACCTGCAGGGTCCAAGGCAAGTCCTCTTGAAACTGTTCAGCTGGTCTCTTCAGGAAAACACTTCTTGTAGCTTGTTGTGACTTTACAGGAACTCAGCTAACTGACCTTTGGAGTCCACTTATTTATATTGGGTATAGGTTGGAGAGGGTCCAGCCCTTTAGGTCTCCTCTCAAGTCTCAAATAGGAGGTGCAGTGCTTTTCTATTCTTCCACAGGTCCAGAATATTTTGCTGCTGGTACTGGGGATGCCACATTTATGCCTGGCACCAGCTTGTGGGCAGGGTCAATCCTGGCTCCACACTAACTAGTGGGGTAAAAGTTTCCAAGGGGGTTACCAGGGGGTACTGTATCCACTTGTATAGCATTTCCTGTGTTCTCTACTGCAAACTATATCACAGCTATCAAGGTTGATGAAAACCTCCCTTTGTGCTAGGTCTCCCTGACTGGGGATCAAATAGAAGGGCCCTGTTCAGGTGTTACCTGACATCTGCCTGTGACATGGGAGGTCCCTTTGAAGTTCATTAAGTTCTTGGCTACTGCCCAAATAGTCATCCTGTCAGAGGAACAGAAATACCTTCCCATGCCCTGGCCTTTGTCTCTGCTCTGGGAGCAGCTTTCAAATCTCATTCGGGGCTGCAACTGGAGGCTAATGCAAGATGGCCTCCAGAGTCCTTAGTCACGCAAAATGTAGCTTTCTAAAAGTACATTTTCTTTAATATTTATTAAGAATCTGACTTCACCAGTGAATATTTCAATATTAGCTTTCTGCATGTCCTAATTAGGGTTGACTTATTGATATTTGAAAGGAAGATTTTGATCCATCGAAAGGTTTTATTTTGACAGGTTGGGTAATAGTTTTTAAATTACCACAGTCGGGCTAACATGGAATGGTAGGCCTCTAAACCCAGGTTTACACTGTCACTGTAGTGGATGGCATAATAAGTGCTGCAGTCAATTCAATTCAATATTTTTATTCAAGATTTGGAACTCCTAGGAGGTCCACATAAAATTACGTACATAGTATTATAAATAACAAAACATAATAAGGCTCTTTCCACATACCATCATAAAATTTACCACCGCGGCACGTAAACATTTCGACTTTAAATAGCATTTAACATTTGTAACATAAAGGAAGAGATAACAAACTGTATCCTGTAAGTGCATAGGACATCTAATAGCTACCCATTCATAGATTTTATAAACCCAAAATTCTAATTCAAATAAAACAATTAAAAATTATTTATCAAGCAAGGAGGAAGCAAAGCCTCTCTTACAATGTACAAATATACAAAAGGAAGTAAAATATCCACCTAATAGCAGCATGGAAGCAGAGTAACTGAAAGTAGCCAGAACTGTGCGAAAGCCAATTCAGTAGCAGCTAAGTTATGTGCAAAATGCATGCAAAGTTTCACTTCAATTAATTTTAAGGATTAACCGTAAGGTCAGGGTGGAACATATACTCAACATATCCCTAATGTGCAAAATGGCAGTAAATAGCAGCTTGGATGTGCAAAATGCAATTTGAAAAACAAAATACTAATCCTTCGTGAGATTTTCTTAAACGAGGAAGTTAACTACCCAAATAAAGTAAATATATATATAACAGATTTAAAATATATACATAAATTCTTTAAAATAGTTAAGTTTTACACATACCGATTCATTTTTTGGACAAAAAAGATAATCTTGGGCTGAAGCTACGTTTTTTACACTGTTCTGTAGAAACATCGGCCTAAGCCAACGATAACGACTCGAGACCAATGCCGGACAGGCAAACAAAACATGATCTAAAGTCTGGATACCCAGATTGCAAAAATTACAAATTTTACCATTATTCGAATTCTGAGACCAGTTTACTGTTAAATCGTTAAGGGGTAGGAGATTCATGCGACATAAAATTAGCAGGCGCCGGATTCCATGTTCTAAATTCCAAAATACGTATTTTTGTGAGGTTCTCAGTACGTTAGTCCTAACTATTAGTTTTAGTCTTTCCTTAGAATTACAAAATGTAATATCTTTATTAAAACTGATTTTACCACATAAAGTTTTTAGGAGAGATTTAAATCCTAAGGGTGGGAGAGAGAACACTAAATCATCTTGTATACCAAAGATTTTCTGTGCCAATAAAAAATCCTGACAAAAAGAGAAGTTACCTGCCTTCACATTAAAAATTTCGCGACATAGAAGATCTCTTAGTGTATCCGGTCACTGTTTTTTAGTTGATATCCCCAACGTAGAACCCGGGATAAGCCTTGAATATAAGAGCCTATCAACTAGGGGTGGGCGGAATTTGCGTAGTCGCGCTACGCAAAGCTCCGCGAAACGGTAAAAAATCTCCGCGAGCACGCAAAAGTTCCGCGAACACGCGGAATTGCTTGTTCCGCCCGTTCGCGATGCTTTTTTCCTGTTCGCGAACGCTGTTTGCGTGCTCGGGGAGAAATATCTCGCGAACATGCATTTTGAAAGCGCGAACAAGCAAAAAATTCCGCGAAATCGCGGATCGTGGAATTTTTGGCAATTTCGCGTTCTCCGCGGAACGCGAAATTACCCAAATTTTGCAAATTCCGCGAGCGGAACGGAATTTACCACCCAGGCCTACTATCAACCCAAATTCTAATCTAATTGCTGCCGTTGGAATTACTGTACCAAAATTGCAAATTTTGCGTAATATTTGGCCTTCGGTCTTATTTAAGAAATTCCAGTCCTTAACAGGGATTGATTCAATCGCATAAAGCAAGGTTGGTGGAATTTTTGCCTTAAAATCCGTCAAAAGGTGTAAGAAATGTCTTCTGCCCATAGCCTGGTAGAAAATACGCAGGCCATTGGCATGAGACATTGCCTTACAAGTGCTATGATCAATATGAGGTTTATTCTTTGAACTGCCTGTTAAGAGTTTCCCTAAATAGAGGTAAGAATCTACCACCTCCAACTTTTCAGGACCAATTTGCCATTTAAAGTTACAAAATGTTCGACTTTTAGAACTTTTCATAATTAAAATTTTACTTTTAGAAACATTTATTTTCAAGAAATTATCTACTGTGTATTTCTGTAGTAATGTCAGCTTTCTATTTAGCCCGATAGGGGTTAGGTCCATTATTACAACGTCATCTGCATATAGAAGACAAGCTAAAGATCGGGAGCCTATCTTAGGTGCGTCTCCACTAATTTGGACGGGACAATCGGGTAGGTCCGCTATATATAAAGAAAATAATAGCGGTGCTAGCAGACAACCTTGTTTCAGGCCATTTTCTGTGGGGATTATGTCAGAGAGACCTTGATTTCCTCCCATTAGTATCTGGCACCAAGTTTGGGAATGAAGAGCAATAATTAAGGATAACAGAGGAGAGGGCAGACCCATTTTTTGCAACTTTCTCCATAAAAGCGGTCGATCTACCTTATCGAAGGCTGTAGAAAAATCTATAAAAGCCATATATACATTTGATTTACGAGTAGATGTATATTTTTCCTCAATTAGTTTCAACATAAATATATTGTCTAAAGTGGAGTGACTTTTGCGAAAGCCTGCTTGTTCTAAGGGGAGGACCTTCATCTCCGTCACCCATTCAGTAAGATGAATCAGGATACTACGTGCAAATATTTTTCCTACCGCGTCCAGTAGGGCAATTTGCCGATAATTGCCTGGATGTGATCTAAGGCCCTTCTTGTACAGTGGAATTAAAACACTTCCAGACCAAGAGGGTGGGGTCTTCCCCTGAAGGTTACAGGAATTAAATAATGGAGCAAGATAGGTAGCCCACAAAAGTGGCTCTTTTTTAATAACCGTCATTGGGATTTCGTCAGGGCCCATTGCTCCTGAAAATCTAATTTTTCTTATAATTCCGGTCACTTCATTAACTGAGGGTGTGTAGTTGGATACAAAGGCATTTGATTGATCAAATGCAGCGATATATGATTTTAAGGAAATAGGGTTCGCGGAATACAACTCTAATAAATGAGATTTCCAATCCTCTTCTTTTATTGGTATCGGGAGGGATTTTATTCTAGTCCCGCAGCAATCTGCAATAATTTCCCAATACCTTTTGGAGTTATTTTTAGAGGCTGCCACCTTTAGCTGCATCCAAACACCGTCCTCCTTTATTTGTCTTAGCGAACGTTTCTTCCTCTGTCTTTTTCTCTTTAATAGATTTATTAGATTGTTTCTTTCGCTTGAGAATTTCAAAAACTGGGCCCTCACTAATTTATTTATTTCCCTGTTTAAAGTGAGCAATGCATTAAAATGTGGTCTCTGTTTGACGGGAGCACAAATTAATTTGCGGGATTTCGCCAAGTGACCTATATTGACGGAGAAGGAGGCAAGTAGATCACATTGTAAAGGATCACCCTCGACCTTTATTAAGCGCTGCTGCTCTCTTATTAGGGTTAATAATTGTGTTTTTAGTTTAACGGTAGCTAGAGTGTTCCAATAAATTCTACCATTTGTTACATTAAACTCTACTGTGTCACCTTTAAAATTCCAGGGATCAACCCTGGCGCAGGTGAAATCGAATTTAAAACAGATCAGCATATGATCACTAAAAACGTTTCCAAGAACTTCCATACATGTGAGTTTGTGAAAAGAATTAGCAGAAACAATCAGATAATCTATAATGGATCTTCCAGTTGGCGCCTTATGAGTATAATTAGCAGGAATATCATTATCTAGCCTTCCGTTAACAATTAAAAGGTCTAGACTTCTCAAACCTTCAAGTAATGAAACTCCTCTTTTATCTGTCCTACTTTTTTCAGGAAATTGAGCAAACGGAATCTTAAGGGCTTCATTTTTTTCGGTAGTGGAGAATACCCTTATACTATGGGATGAAACTTTAGAATTCAAATCTCCCATCAGTAATATCGACCTACAATCTTCGTTGTCCAAAATGGAGGAAATAAAGAGGAATAGCTCTTTTAAAAGATAAGAATATGCGGCATCGGGGGGCAGGTATGCATTTATAAGTAACATGGAATCCAGGGAAGCTTGGTCCTACTTATGAACTAATTTGATCGCCTGCATTAGGTTAGAGGGATGAGAAATTTCCTTGTATGACCAACTAAGGCTCGTACTTAGTAATATGGCTATACCTCCTTTGGCGTGACCTCTGTTTACAGGTAACGCAGGCCGGCTCAGCACTATGTAATCATCAGTAGACCAGTTCTTAGAGATCCAGGTCTCTTGTAAACAGATTACATCGGCATTTTGTTCTTTCAATAGTAACAGCTTATTATTGTTGTTGCTTAAGCCGGCTGCGTTCCAAGATATCACCTTCAATTCCTTGCTAGGAGGAATTCGCACATTTTAAGCCAGAGGGCCTATTTGAATTTAGAACACCTGCCACCCAGCCCCATTTCTTATCTTCCTCCTCTAGAGGGGGCATATAAGGACTATTTTTCCCTGCGTGGATCAGCACCCTCCTACCTTCTTTACCAAGAAAAACCTGAATAGAACTGTCCTTCTCTAACAACGGTTTGTCACCTGCACTGGTTTCTAAATCAAAAAAAGGAGGCTTTTTTTGAGTCGCTATTTTTAAGGATGACATTACTTCTGGTATTAAGACATCATGCCACAACGGCGTAATTTATCGCTGTGGGCCACTATTAAATGGGAAATGGCCTTAGAAGCGAAAGTTACTCTTGCTCCCCGAGGGTTATTATATTTTTGAACCTCAACCAGCACAATATCGTTACTTTCGATCATCCGTAAACCTGAGATCTCTGCAAAGCAACCCAACAAGAAGGACCTATTCATAAAAGGTTCATGATCAAAAATAAACGAAAAGTCCAGACTATAAGAGGCGGGCTGGGAGTTAATATCCATGCTAGGCGCCTCGGAGATGACATTTTCGAAATTATAAATAGTATTGTTGCCTAAACAGGAAGCAAATAATGTAGCATTAGGATTCAGTGCACTTTGAGCAATGGGAGGAACACATTTATCTAATGTCTCAACTGCTTTAGTAGGGTTACAAGGACCACCTGAGTTTAAAATAAGGGAGCTAGAGCCCAAATGATTAAGTTCAGTTTGTCCATTTTCTATATTTGTAACAGTTACATCTGGCTTTGGAGACATATTAAGGATAGTGGTAGGATCAAAGCATAACTGTTTAGACCTTTTTTGTTTATCCTTCTATGTTTTTCCTTTTTTCCCTTCCGCTTTTTCTTGCAGACGAAGTTATTTTTGGTCTTAAATTCTGTTTCCTTGATAGGAGAACTTCCAACGTTATGTCTTTCCTTTGCATGCTGTTTTGGCGGTTTTATGGCTGTTTTTTGGAAGATTGGAAAAACCTTTAGTCTTGGGTTTATATTTGTATTTTCCGTCATAAGGAGTGGACAGGACGGAGGGCCAACCGCTGTAACTAGAGACTCCGTATCAAAAAGTTGTTGTAAGGTAGAAGAATGTAGCTTATCGAGTATATCCTCATTTCCTTTCTTTTTACGTTTATTATTTCTGCTGAAAAGGAAAGACTTACCAGATTGTGTACCAAAGTCTCGCCCTTTGACTTGTGGAAAAGAATTTATTTGGATAAAGTTTAGTTTGTTGGGGTCATTCATCGGAAGGGGACTATTTATTCCCTTCACATCCTTTAAAGTACTGGGAGGTAGTGCACAGACCTTATCCAACAATAAGTTTTTATCAATTGCGATCATTTTTGTCAGTGTCAAGACAGAATCCAAAATAGAGTCGGAATTACTTACTGACTTCTCTAATAATGCTAAAATAGAGGCCAGCACTCTTTCTAAGCAAAGTAACGAATCCGACAACAACATTTTTGACTCCGGATTATTAATTAATGGGGGAAAATTTAGGGATAATTCGGGGGTTAGTGATCCCCGTGAGTCTAATAAACTTGCTTCGCTAGGTGTACTGCTAAACAATTGTAATTTCACAGGAGGATCCTTAGAAGATAGTGGGGTGGCAAGAGAGAGAATCCTAGACGATTCTAAATTAAGAGCATAAAACTTCTTATGTGGAAGTTCTGGGTTGATATCAGGCAGCGTAAAATCTTCCGCTATACGGTCATCCTTTTCTTCCCCTTTTTGAGATGATTGAGCAGATCCTACAGGGTCGAAGGCTCCAATTACCGTGGAATGAGTAGTTAGATTTGCCAAAAGGAGTCAACTACTATCCTAGATTCCATGTGATGGATGTCTATCGGGCATGAGTCCCTGATTTTGGACAAAGGAGAGGGAGATACTACTAATACTGCTGATTTTCCAGGAGTTGCTTTAGTCACTTCATGCTTTTTTTCAGGTGATTCCGGCATCTCTACAAGTTTTAAGCTTGTTTCTTTTTTCGGAAAAAAGGAAGGAATGCTGTTGAAACTCTTCAGGGAATTGATTTGCAGAGACTGATTCCTTAAAGGGTTAGCTCTAGTTTTTTTACAAGCTCTTGTATACACTAATCTGCCAGAGCGAAGTTTTTTTGCAGTCATAGCTTTGCTCCTGAATTATATTATAGGACCTTTGCCATGCAGCCAGCATAAACGGAGAAGAATGAATTCGAGGACCCCAATACGCTAATGTGTCCGAGCACCGATGCGCTGCTTATGCTACACCGGGCTCTGAACGCAGTGCTGAATTTCCTCTCTCCAACATGCAATTCTTGCAGGCACAGCCCTCAGTTCGCAGCCCCTACGTCTCACAACCGCTAAAAATTCTTCACGGGCGGATTTCAAGCTGCCTTCAAAATAACAGGGAACGTTTCCGTGAAATAGTGCAGCCTAGGTGAGTCGCTAGATTTGCTGAAAAGACTTAGCAGCAATGGTGGCTACTGCTGGCAGGTGATGAGATGCGATGCGATATAATTCAATGCCGCAACTCCTTCTCTCTATTCCAAACTACTCTCGCTGCTTGCTATAGCCTCTCCCCCCCCGCCTATGCAAAGCAAGGGGGGGTAAGGGGGCTATGGGAGGAGCGGTGTGTAGCTGCAATGCCGGGCTGGAGCAAGGCTGCGGCCTCTATAATTTAGTAGGTTTTGGTGGATAAGGCCACTGGGTCGATGGGCCAACGACTGTAGGTGGCTTTGTAAACTACACCAGCCTGACTCCTACAGCCGGGCCGCCACCCACAAACTTCACTCCCACGAGTAAGGAGCAAGGCAAAGGCGGGGCAGAGGGGGGTGAAGCGTAGAGTAGTGTGGAAATTTTTCACAGAGCAGCACAGCTTGAGGGCACCAAGAGTTCTGTTGTCCTTATGTCCTTATGGACCAGCAATAATCCAGGTTCCAAACCAGGTTAACAAAGTCCACTCACCCCTCGCCGCCGCTATCTGCAAACGTCTCGCCTCTTACCGCCTCTCGCCGCCAAACCCACTCACAGGGGGAGGGGATAATGAGTGAGCATAAAGGAGCCGAGAATGGGGGAACCACGGGGGAGCAAGAGGAACTGCCTCCACCGCACCGCACCAACCTGCGTGCTCAGCCCCCACAGCTCACCCACAGCTCACCCCCTCGGCTCTTCGGCACTTTCCAAACACCAGCTCTGATCGCGGCGCCGTCGACTCTTCCAAACGCTCCGCTCCGTTCAGGCTCCGTTCAGGCGCCGTTCAGGCTGCTGATTGCGCTGATTGCGCGAGACTCCTCCTCGGTTTCTGAGACTCTCCTGCCGCTGCGGGGGGCACTGGTGCGGCTCCTGCCGCTGCAGGTAACGCAGGCGCGGCTCCTGCCACTGCAGGGACACTGGCGTGGCTCCTGCCACTGCGGGGGCACTAGCGCAGCTCCTGCTGCTGGCGGGGGCACTGACACGACCCCTGCCACTGTCGGGGCACAGGTGCGGCTCCTGCTGCTGGCGGGTGCACTGGCGCGGCTCCTGCCGCTGCGGGAAGCACAGGTGCGGCTCCTGCCACTGGCGGGGGCACTGGCGCGGCTCCTGCCGCTGTGGGAAGCACAGGCGCAGCTCCTGCCACTGGCGGGTGCACTGACGCGGCTCCTGCCGCTGCGGGGGGCACAGGGGACACTAGCGCGGCCCCCTGCCGCTGCTGGAGCACAGGTGCGACTCCTGCTCCTGCCACTGCGAGGGCACTTGCACGGCTCCCGTGGCTTCTGCCGCTTTTAGGGTGACTTTCGCGTCACCGCTGCAGAGAAGCCCTCACACTGCAATGAGTCCTCGCAGCCTCCGACTGCCCCGCTCTCACTCCCACACGGCAGCAAGAACCGGGAGCTGCGAGCCGGCAGCAGGGAGCGGGGAAACCGCACCGGCAACCTCCAGTGGCCTCTAGCTCCAACTGGGAACTGGGAACAGCTGACGAGAATTCTCACACCTGAGACGGCTTCAGTCAGTCAGCACTGGACTTCCGGCATCTGCTGCAGTCCACTACTCACATATAACTTACATGCCCTGGTTACACTTTGAGCCATGTGCTAAGGACTCATGGAGGTCAGAGCACATGCACTAGTGTTATTTTCCCTAACCTAGGCCTAAGTAGCAAAGCGACCTTTTACCTACATTTGTCCTACCATGCTCTGCATAACGGTTCTAGCAATGACCTTTTACCTAGTTATGTGCTGAATAAATGTCAATTGGTTTCCTTGAAACTACCCTCATATATATGCATAAGGATTCTCAGCATCATATTTTAATCTCCTGCACATGACGTACATAACAAGATTAACATACTCTGTACAAAAGTAATCGCTATCTTCATCCTTGGGCGACAGGGCTACTTTGCATAGTTACAATTATTGATTTAGGCTCATATACATATTCGTACTCACAACATATCGATTGCGGTAGAAACCCCGAGGCTACCTTTTTGGTATAAAAGAACCGCACCTTCACTAGGTAACTAGAGGAGACGCTTCCACACTGACAGAGACACGGAGGTCCCTGCACACTGAAGCTACAACATGCAGTTGTCTGACATCCCTTGCAGGGTCTCCAACTCGTGACCAAGATGGGGTCCTTCATTCTCTTCCATCAGGTAATGGGGTTGGCTCTTTTCTAGGGGATTCTTGGCTTGACACCCACATACATGCTAGGTACACTTAGGTATGGTCTGCATCGTAGGCGTATGCATGATTACTGTCATGTATATATGCCTGCATATAATCACTGTTTTAGCACTATGGTAGAATTCTACCTTCTATTTATGATGTTGCTGCTTGTATTCTCTTACATTTGCTCCTGTCTATTGACTGTTGCAGCAAACATGTTTTATACTAGAATGACGCTGGTTCAGTAAATGCTTATTGAAAACATCCCCAACGTTTATTCTGTGTATCTCTTTGGGACTAAGTGAGCCCGATTGACTGAGCAAAAAGTACTGTACTGTTTCCACGATCCCTGAAGGGTCAAGGGTTGTCATGTTTAATGGTTGCCAGAAACTATTCGCTCCTTGGTAGGGTTCGGGGGCTTATAGTGGCACTGTGAGCTAGCTTGTCTATAGGCCAACATATCCTGTGGGGGTGTCCGGAATTAGTCTAGACATCAATTTCTTAGTTTGTGTTGTCCAACAAACAAGCAGATCCTATGTATTTTTAGGAACTACACGATACTAGGGCCAGGTTAGCAGAGTCATAGACCTAGCCACATCAGTCCACACAAATGGGGTGATCATGCAAAAAGAGTCACTTTCCTACAGGGAATAATCAATGTTGCCATGTCATAGGGGTGAGAGCATGAACACTGTGTACTGGACATTACAGAGTTCAAAACGTGCAGCATTGGTTAACAAAAATGGGGGTGACTATCATAATGAGACACTTTCCACACTTACCAAACAACAGTTCTCATTTACTGTGACAGAGGCTCAATTTCAGGCTTCGTGGGATGTAGTGGACATTAGATACACCAAGCTGGTTGTCCGGGTCAAAAGTTTGGTCTTTAGACTTAGGGCCTGATTTAGAGTTTGACGGATGGGTTACTCATAAACGTGACAGATGTCTGGATAACCTTATTAATAGTGTCATACGATATATGGATGTCAGTAATGTAGAAACTCTTCTGCCAGTCTCTAAACCAAATTCTAACTTAGGTTGTTAGTCTTTACTTGCTAGGAAAATGTCTTCTGGTCAGTTCCTAGCTCCTTGTTGCAGGTTTCTCAACATCACATTTCTCTCCAGCCAGGTTTCTTGCAGAGTCTAGAATGTTGTAGTATGCTGTGCCCCCTTAAAGTAAGGAGTCCTCTTGCTTTGTTTGTGTCTCGTATGCAGGTAAACTGGAGGCCAACCACTTGACCATTCAGGAGCAGTTCTAGACCATGGCTGCCCTACTGAATCCTAACTATTTTATCACAGCCCCCACTTCTGTTTGCAGCACTTCCTTGTTGCTTTACTGTAAAGTTGCCAATAATCCCCTGACTCAGCATGGCTAGACCGAGTTGCCACCAGGCAGGACTGTTGTCAACTTCTCGACCACTACCCTACCTGATGAAATCAAAAGTGGATTTCCTTCCTACTGTGGCTGGAGGGATCTAGGAATGAATACTGGTCCTTCTTGGCATCTCCAAGTCAGAAGAGGTAGTGCTAAATCTTCCCTTTGTTCTGCCAACTGTTTCTGTCCACTCCCAGGTAGCTAACCACTGCTAAGTGGTCAACAGTTAACACACATTGGCTTTCCTGAGCTTAGAGGAAAGCCATTTTATTCTGAAACCAGGTAGTTAGCTATCTTATGCAAGGATGTATATTACAAATCTAGGCTCAGATTTACGAAGCCCCTGTATTGCAAGGTGGCTCAAGCAACTCAAGAGCTTCAGTGAGATTTACTAAGCAGTGCAAAGTCACCTTGCATGGTTCTATTGGGCTTATTTACAAGCCCCTTGCGCCACCTGTACGTCACTTTTCCCATGTTAAAAATGATGCATCCTAGGTATTTTGGTAAATCTGTAGTAATGCAAGGCAGCGCTAGTCACTGCCTTGAGCTAGTCTGAACTGGGATGTTTTTCCGTAGGTGCAGTGTGGGTGTTCCCACGTATTCATGCATGGATTTTGGCACCTCCTAGATTTACTAAGACTAGCAAACCTAGGAATGCGTCAAAATGATCCGCCTTCACAAGTGAGGCATAACAAGGAGAAATATGTTTATGAAATATGGGCATTCTGCAGGAGACATAGAAGGAGGAAAAGAACTCAGAGGAATGTTTTTGTGCGGGAAGGAGTCCTCTTATGCACAAAAAACATTCTGGCAGTAATGCAGGCAGCCTTGCACCAAGGCACAATGGTGCATGCTTTGGCTCTAGACTGTACTCAGTGCTCCAGGGTTAGGGGACAGCAGGAATGCACCATATCTTAGTAGGTATGGCACATTCCTGCCCTCTCCCTGTCATGCAACACAGTGCAGCAAGTTGAATTGCTGCGTGACGTCTTAGTAAATCTGTCCCCTACCTTTCTGCTTATGTTCTCAAAAAGATTTCACCATAAATATTACTATAAATAATAAGGACGCCTGTGCCATCATCCCACAAGTATCATGTGTGCTAATTAATTCCAGATCCCTCATAAAACATGGAGCATATTTTTCATTATTCTGTGACACACACACAAACCGGGACTGATTTTTATTGCAGAGACATGGGCAGATTCAGCATCCAACCCAGTCTTTCATGAATTCACACCACCTAACTATCTATCCTTTCGGTAGGACCGGGTTGGCCAACATGGAGGAGGCATTGCTATTTTTTATAAAACCGAATGTGTAATCAATTGAAGTCCCATCAACTTGCTCCTCTGCGAGGCGGATTTATTTACAGTTAAACTTTCAGCATATTACGCTTTTAGGGAAATGCTCTTCTATCACCCAAAAGGCCCTCACTCCGCCTTTGCACAGGGTATTGGTTCCCTCCTTAAAAGCGAACTCGCTCGGAAAACTTTTACGGTCCTGGGGGATTTTAACTTTCATCTTGAGGCCAGTGAGAATTCTGATACCTCAGCCCTCCTCCAATCTATGACCTCCTTTGGTCTGTCCCAGAAGGTGATCAGTCCATCTCATAATGGAGGCTATACCCTTAATGGGATTTTTTACAAACAATTCTTGTTTAGATGATGTGAACACTCTTGTTCTCCCCTGGTCTAACCACAAGTCTGTCTTTTTAAATATTTCTTGCACACACTTAGCTCCCTCCATTCTTGCACCTTCGTCCTGGACTATTTCTCGAGCCTGGCATAAACTTCATGCTAATGAAGATGTTTCCCAACTACTTGCGAACACGGCCCCTGTCAACTCTGATAATGTAGATACGGCAGTTAAAAACTTCAACAAGTGGATTGAGTCCACTACTCAGGCTCTAGTACCTGAAAAAAGGTCAAAATCAAAAGACATCTTGCCACTTCTCCTTGGTTCTCAGCAGAACTAAGGTCAACGAAACAGGTGTGCAGAAGACAAGAAAGGACTTCTTGCATGGGCTATAACAATATTGAAAAGGCCAAATATAACAGCTGTCTATCCAAGTATAAAGCCATGATTCGCAAAGCAAAAACCTTGTTCTTCACCACAAAAATTGAGAATACAGCAAATTCCTCTAAGGAATTATTTGTCACAGTAAAACAGATTACTCAAGCACCCCTACCTCGGCCTGCTATCAGTAACCAGGAGTTTTGTACTTCAGTGACCAAAGCTTTCCGTCACAAAGTAGAGGATGTTTTAGTACTTTTTCTTTATCCCCCAATTCTACGGAACCAGTTACCATCCTCTCAAAAATATCTAACACTGACACAGATTCTAATTCATCTAGCCCCTTTTCTCACTCTGATGTAGTCAAGCTTTTTAAAGCTGGTAAATCAGGGTCTCCTGAGGACCCCTGCCACACGAGAACAGCCATTTTGGCAGCCAATGTTATTGGCACTAAGCTGGCGGATTTATTTCAATTGCTGTGTACCTCTGGTTCATTCCCTTCCACCTGGAAGAAAATTACAGTTTTACAGCTGATTCAGAAACCATTACTCAATCCAGATGATCCAAATAGCTACCGACTCATTTCTTTTATTCCACTCCCAGCCACAATAATTGAAAAGGCCTTAAATACACAATTGGGTGAGTATATTTTCAAGAACAACTTCCTTGACTCCTCACATTTCAGCTTTTGAGCCGGGCATAGTACCGAGTCCGCAATCATCAAGGTCATGGAAGAGATCAGGCAGTCCTTGGACAGGGGCAGCCGACTGCCCTAATATTACTCGACCCATTGTCAGCCTTCGATAGAGTCTACCATGGGCTGCTTAGGGCACGCTTGAGCGGGATTGGAGTAACTGGTTCAGCCTGGAAGCTTATTAATTCTTTCTTATCTGGACGAGTGCAAACCGAGAGACTAGAGGTATTCTCCTACCACTCTTTTTCACCTGAGGGGTTCCGCAAGGGTCTTCATTCAGCCCACTATTGTTTAATGTTTACGTCATCATGCTAGCGGATCTCATCAGATCCTTTGGGTTCAAAATCAAAATATATGCTGATGGCAATTGTCGTTTCCCTTGGTTCAGCTGATAGGGCAGCACAGAAAAACTTCTGTGACTGCATGAGAGCAGTAGAAAATTGGATGGTGAACAATTGTCTTAAACTGAAAGCCTCCAAACAGAGGTGATGGTGTTGGTTGCACAGCCATCATTTTGGACACCAGAATGGTGGCCCACTGACCTGGGTCCCCTCCCCACTCCTTCTAGGTGTGTAAGAAACTAAGGGGTCCAATACGATGACTGGCGGATGCACCTCTGCGATGCTGGCGGTGGGATAAAACGCTGTTTTCCGCCCGTGAGCAGCGGTGCACCCGTCCGCCATATTACAATGGTCAAACACAGTCCATTGTCCGTCCGCCGCGGTGCGACGTGCACCGCCATCAAAACGCGTCCGCCACTGCAGCGGAGTCAACCAATCGAGAGCCACCGCCGTGCGGAATGACGTACCTCCCGCCATACAAATTAGGATGCGCCAAAAAGCCATGCACACCGCAGCGGAGAAACCGGCCAATCTGAGCAGGCGGAAGCACCACAGCGGAGCACACAAAAGAATACCGGACCCGACCGCCATGGACCCGGCACTACATGTCTTCCCGGCGCTGTACATGATACACCTCCAGCAAGCCATGGACCGTGGCGGACGCCGCCGCAGGTACGCAAGCACACACCCACAACCCCATGGCTGATGTAAGGGCCCTGCCCCCACCAGACACCCTGGTGGGGACAGGAACACAACCACAGGTGTAGCCACACATGTCCTACTTGCCACCAGTCCAACCCTCCTCATCCCGCTCAACATGTCCGCGATCTCGAAATAATGTCCCGGTCACGTGACTGCAGCAGTGAATCCGCGTGAAAGGATGCGCACAATGTAGTAGGCGGGGCCAGCGCAAGGCATGGTCAGTGCACAGGGCACACAGGGCAACACCTCCACACTCCACACACTAGGCCCACCCACAACATGAAGGGACATGCCACGTGACCCTCCTGTGCCCACACATGCCCAACAACAAGCCAGGTGAACACACACACAGCACCACACAACAAACAACTAGGGAGACAGCCCCATCAGGTGTGGCTGCAGAGTAACACACAGCGTAGAAGCACAGGGCCAGGGAAACCCACACAACACAACAACACCACACTCATGGCAAGTAAACCCAGTCCAAGCACAAAATAAACACACACAGACAAAGAACAAACACTCCAATGGACACACAGCCTGCCAAGTCACACAGACACACCCCACACTGACACACAGCAAAAAACACAGACCACATGCCAGCAGCAATAGAGGACAACAAATAGGAAACCGAAAGTGAGGTGCACACAAATGGAATGGCAAGGACCTGAACACCAAGAAAGTGTACATCACATGCAAGGGAAGGAACATATAACAACAACCCCACCTCAACTAATCACACATGGCAGTCACAGTGAGTGAAGTCAAACCACAGTCACCTCACTGCAACAACTCAGGGAGACAGCAAGGCAAGCCATGTATAGGCACAGGGATGAAAGGAAGGGTAGTAAGTCTAACACTGAGCAGCCACACATCTGCATCCAAACACTTCACAGGAGTATGTCAGCAGCACAACACACAGGACCATTGCAACACTCCATGACTGTCAAACACAAGTATGAACATCCACACAACACCCACACCCATCACACCTGCAGCACACAACACCAGTGACAAACACACAGAAGCTTGCCAATAATGTCCAGTCAATACACTGACAAGGAAACATACCCCCTGGGGGCTATCCACAAACATCACACACACACAGGGATGGCAGAACCACTGTACGCACAAAAACAATAGTCAGACACAGAACTCAATCAAAACACACACACAGAACTACTACAATAACAGACAAGACCTGTGCAGCCAAACAGTGCAATTTCAATGGGAGCACAGACACAAACAGGAGTACACAACCTCATCAGTCAGGAAAAATGCACAGACAACATACCACAACACATATAAGAAGTGCATCCACACAAAACAATAATGGAGACAAACAGGGAGAAAGGGGCCTACAATGACACACAGACAGACATATCACACCACCCATCAACTCAAAATGGTGTCACAGTGTACCACATGCCTGCATATGTACAACAATGACAAGAGACACATCAAATATGAGATGAGAAAACACCAAGGATGCACATAAAACAAGCACGGGAACTACAATAGACCTCAGTCCATGTGACAGACACACAAGTAAGGCACACCGCAATGGCAACACACATCAGAATCAAACACAACAACAATACACACACACTGACAGGCAAATAGAACACCACACACAGAGCATCTGTCAACTGCATGAGACAACTCAACACAAACACTGCACACAGCCACATCAGACATAACACATGCACATGCAAAGATAACAACATGCTACAACAGCTAAACATCAGGGGGTGCACAACAGGCAAGGACAAGGCAATATACACTCACAGCACTGCATGCACACCAAGCAGTAGATTGTAGATGTTGTGGGCTTTGGAGCTCTTCTTACGTGTACCCTTAGAAGGCACCTGTTTGTCACTGGGCACGGAAACTGTATGCTTGTCTCTGCGAGACACTTTTGGGACAGGTGAGTCCTTGGCTGGGGATGCCTCTGAGGCATGTGAGCCTGAGGCCTGCTCCTTGCCATCCTTGCCCTGGGTGTGGCCTGAAATGCTTTTACCTCTGCGCTCTGGTGTGGGTTTACCTTTCTGTGGGGATGGTGTCTGCGGCCTGGACTGCTTGGGCTGCTGCTGCTGTGTGCTGCGTGTGCTGTATCTGTCCCTTAATGTCTGTGGTGTGTGGTCACTATCATCAGATGCGGCCACTGGCAGGGTGGTTGGCCTAGGGACTGGAGCTGGACTATGGGATTGGGCAAGTTGAATGGCTGCTGTCACTGCAGAGGAGAGAGACTGTACAGTCCGGTGTAGCCCACCCACGTCGAAATGAACACCCTCCATGTAAGCCACCACCTGTGCCAATTTTTTGTCATGGTCCAGGAAGGCATTGAGGAGAGCTGTCTGACCCACACACAGCTGGCGCAAAAGCTCCACAGACTCAGCACTGATGGCAGCAGGGGGGACAGGGGCAGGGGCAGTGGTGCCTGGGGTGAAGGACACTCTTCCCTTTTTTGTGGTGCGAACACGGGCAGCAACAGTGGGAGTAGCAGGGAGGGTGGGCACTGAACACTGTGTGGTGGACGAGGAGGCAGAGTCCCTGTTTCCTTCTGCAGAAAACATAGAAGCGTCACTGCCATCATCAGATGACGTAGAGTTCTGCGTCTCTGGCTGTGACTCCTCTAGAAGACTACGGTCCCCCTCTGATGCGCTGGTGACATCCGTGTCACTATGCTGGTGTGCAGCAGTTGTGCCTGATGCCTCACCACTGGTGTCCGTCCCCTGTCCTTCCGTGCCCATGTGAGATGCTGCATGAGAGAGAGATAGAGGTCGGATCAGTACATATGCATCAAGTTTACAAATATCTGCAAGGGAAGCATCACTAATGATGAACAATCATCCATGTTGGACAACACCATGGGCAGTAACACTGTGAAACCTCAATCCAAACATCGAAATTACCGTGGCATAATGCAAACTTGGCATGATTCACCCATGTGATGGACACACAGCCAATTAGCCTGTTGGTGGCTTCAGCTAACCAGACACACATATCCCTCTGCGCACACCTAGGGCCCTGAGGGGGTAAAAGAAGTTACTCACATGTTGCCACTGTCACATCTTGAGCCAGCAGAAGTGTCCAACACAGAGACAGACTCCAACATATCCGCACACACTGGCCATGAGCACATGCCATCCACCATGTTGTATCTTGGGGCACAATTACAGTTGCACATTGTTGTTAGATGTGTAGCCAGCACAAATCTGACGTCAGGCAATGCACACATAGATGATGGCACACTCAGATCATGCACTCTGCTTGACCCTGACATGGGATGTCCATGACGACACCAATGAAGATGATACCAGAAGACCACAACTACAAAAGCGAATCCAAGGGCCATTACACAAATGACATGGGAAGGTACATGTTGGGGGAATGCATGACTACTGCACCCAACACCGCGGCCACTTACACGCCATTGAATCACACTAGCAACATCACAGCCCTGCACTGGCCCAGGCTTGGAGCACATGCAGCCAAACAACACCCAAAGTCACACTCACAGAATACTCACCACCAGCTTGCTGCTGATGCCCCTTCAGATGTGCAGCCAGTTCAGGTTGTGTCACAGCTAAAATGCGTGCCATTAGTGGTGTCATGCTGCGCCGCGCCAACCTGCCGGACCAAGGGATCAGCCCCAGTGTCCTCTCGGCCACGTTCCTGCTCAGCCGGCAGATGTCATCCCACCTCTTGTGACAGTGGGAGCGCTGTCGTTTGGAGACACCCAGTGCACGCACCTTGCTTGCAATGGCCCTCCACACGGCCTTGCGCTGGTTGACTTTGAGCTGCAGACATGGGAGACAAGAGGGTGCAATAATCAGTGTAACCTACCACCATTTCACAGTGCAGGAGCATGACACAGACTCATACCAACTTCAGCCATAACTTCAGCAGAGACAACAAATCTGCGACATTCAAACATCATCATGTGTGAAATACACATTAATGCATGCAGGTATGAGGGTGGACGCAGTACATGCCTATCTCAAAGCCATGCAGGATGCCAGCAGAGAGCAAAATGTGTATGCTGACCACATCTACTGCAAGTTCCTGGGAATACCAAAACATGCAGGACATTACTACATATGTCACTGTGAATACTCACTGTGCCCAACACTGCGCAGCCCTCAAAGCACTTGCCCTTAAGCTGCCACACTGTGACATGGATGTCACATTGAGGGACATGACCTCACAAACGCAAACCCTCATCACAAGGCCTGTCGTGTGCAATCTACATCTCTGCAATGGCTCATTGACGGAGAGTCAAGAGGAAAAGCACAGATTTGACACTCTGTACATTCAGTGTTGTGTCACTGTCTGATTGGGCAGTGAATGTGCAGGCCAGTTGGGGTCACACTGAGGTCCAACGTAGGGCATCTCATCTTTTACATGGAGGGACTATCTGGAAACACAAACAGTGCCAACACATGCGAGTATGTGCACATGCTGGTGGTGATGGAAGGGTCTGGGCACAAGAATGTTGGAATGTACAGTGTCATAGGTGAATGACCAACAAGAGTGTCACCCTGGGGGACTGAGGTCCTGAGCATAGTGCAGACCTAGAGCTGAGGCACATGTTGAGTCAGAAACAATGCCCTCACTACCCTCTGGACAACAACACTAGCTAAGGCCACAGATGGGCTTGTAAAGGACATCAGGGACACACAAAGACATTCAGACTGAAAATCACTGTCCTGACTCCTGAATTGAAAAGGTGCAGCTTCACTGTATGTCTGACAAGACATCACATTTCCCTCACATCTGGATGTGCAGGCAGGCAAACGTGTGGAATAGGCCACACACATCTTCCCCCTGGAAACAGCATGCTAGGCAGTGCATGACCCAACCCCACACTCTCACGCACATACTGCAGCAGATCAACTTCATGTGTGTCCCCCCTACACTCTCACTCACACCCTGAGATACTTATCACGACATTTGGCGCACCATATAGCCTTGGATACTGGGTGAGCACCTCGTCCACCAGGACCTCCAGTTCCTCGGGGGGTGAAGGGAGTGGCACGGATCTTCTCAGTTCTCGCCATCACTGTGGGCAGGAGACTGCAGCAGTGGCAGTTGGTGGTGAGGGGTGTCAGGCAGCAGTCCCTGGAGGCAGCAGCAGGTGAGGGGTGTCAGGCAGCAGTTCCTGGAGGCAGCAGCAGGTGAGGGGTCTCAGGCAGCAGTCCCTGGAGGGCGCAGCAGGTGAGGGGTCTCAGGCAGCAGTCCCTGGAGGCAGCAGCAGGTGAGGGGTCTCAGGCAGCAGGCTCAGTGAGCTGTGGCAATGTGTGGCTCCCTCACACACATATATAGCCCCCAGGGCTTGTGTCTGTGGTTCTAAGCTGCTGCAATTGGTGTTTCAGGTCTGCCTCATTCAAATACATCCAATGACCACCTCCGCGGTGGCGAGGCACGCCTACCGCGATTTTCAAACTTGCATCAGGCAACCGCGATAGCACTTCCCATTGGCTGGAAAGGCATGGTCCATGGCGGTGACACACCGCAGGGGACAGGCGTGCGATACCGCAGTGGTGCATCTTTCAAGTGCATCCAATGACCGGCCCCGCGGTGGCAGAGCACGCCTACCGTGATTTTCAGACTTGCATCAGGCAACCGCGATATTGCTTCCCATTGGCTGGAAGGGCATGGTCCATGGCTGTGACACACCGCAGGGGACAGGCGTGCGGTAGCGCGGTGGTGCATCTTTGAAGTGCATCCAATGACCGGCCCTGCGGTGGCGGAGCACGCCTTCCGCGATTTTCAAACTTGCATCAGGCAACCGCGATAGCGGTTCCCATTGGCTGGAAGGTCATGGTCCATGGCGGTGCCACACCGCTGGTGCCAGGCGGTAGCTATCGCGATTCCGGGCACATGCATTACTATGAGTGACCGGGATCTGGGTGTCGGAGCATGCCAACCGCCATTAGACATGTGCATGTGCCTATCAATCCCACTATGGTGTCTTGGGCCATGGCGGTGACACACCGCTGGTGCCAGGCGGTAGCTACGGCGAGGGTGCAGCCTGACATTGTTGACTATGGGCGTGACAGTGTTGTTTGAGCATTTTTAAGGCACCAATGGACACATCGTGCTGTGTCAATGTCATGGGTCATATCTGTACTTCGAACAGTGGTCACTTACAAAATATCATGGCACTTGATGGAATTCTAATGGGCTATAGTTAGTAATGACAGCCTAAACTTCATATCTAACACCAAATTCCACACTAAAAGTACTAATGGGGCACATTACTCCTACACAATTTCATATGTGAGCCCACATTTACACACATTCTCATATCTGACCCCCAAATTTAGCCCCAATTTCATATCTGACCCCAAAATTCATCCCCAATTTCATATCTGACCCCCAAATTTAGCCCCAATTTCATATCTGACCCCCAAATTCATCCCCAATTTCATATCTGAGCCCCAATTTTAGGCCCAATTTCATATCTGACCCCCAAATTCATCCCCAATTTCATATCTGACCCCCAAATTCATCCCCAATTTCATATCTGACCCCCAAATTTAGCCCCAATTTCATATCTGACCCCCAAATTCATCCCCAATTTCATATCTGATCCCCAAATTTAGCCCCAATTTCATATCTGATCCCAATATTTACACACATGTCCATGTCTCACACAATATGTCACTATACAGTACATGATTGTACAGACATTTCAGCATTATTTTCATTACTCACCACATGTGTCACACTGTTGTCTGTTTGGTATCACCTATTACTGCCTTCATGTTATGTTATTGTTCGCAGTAGCAAATCCTACAGTATATGTCCACATGGACATGTGTGTGCTCTACATACTCAAGGATGTTAATTACATCACCGGCACACTTGGCATTATGTACATCCTTATCATTTTTCACTTGTATCCCTGCCTTTGGGTATGTTTTGTCTCCATATCTGTCAAATGTCATCACCATTACTTGTGACATTGTGTCTGGTATGTGCTCATGTTGTTCGGCCTGTCATATGTGATTTTGTTACATGTATATTTCCACAGTTGTGAGTATGTTGATAGTGGATTTGCTGTGTGTGGTGTGTTACGTTGGTACCCACCAAGGACAGGTGCATTGACCCTGTTCACATGAAGATTGTTGCCTTGGATGATGGACTGTATCCAAAGGTGGTGATGGCGCTCACTGACTGGAAATTTGATATGGCATCTGTGAACAGTAGACGGTGTGCCACAATTGGCTGCACATTGATGTGATGCTTGTGCTTTCATTTGCAGTAATTGTGTGCAGTTTTGGCAGGGTGCACACGTAGGACACGTGTGCAGTGACATTGAACAAACACGAGTGGATAAGCCTGCTATGGCGTAGAAGCCTTTCTGGGGCACAAGCTGTTCCTGCGCAGTGTGGGTGAACTGATGGTGCTGGTGAATCAAGCTAATGATGGCATCCAAGACACGTGAGATAAACCTTGATAGGGCTGGCTGTGACACTCATCCAACTCTAACTTTTGTTGTTTTGAAGGTACCAGAGGCCAACAAGTGATGCACAGCCAGCATCTTTGTCTGCGGAGGGATGTTGATAGTCCGCTGTGTTGTTCCTGACAGCCTGTGGGGAATGTGGCTCAGGATGCTATTGATGTTTGTCCATTAGTACCTGTGTTGTGCAATTACATCCGCTGTTGTTATGTGTATGAGGCTGTTGTGTTTTTGTTATGTGCTCAGCATATTCATGCGCTGAGTTGTAGGTATACTGGTGTGGCTTTGTCCTGGTGGTGTTGTTGGTTGTTTTTGTGGCACTGTTGTGTCTCCAAGCAGCTGGATGATTAGTTCCATGGCAACTGTTGTACCTTAGTTGTGTGTTTGGGCTGTGCTACCTTCATACTGCATGTCATAGTGTAACTTAAGTGCAGATTAATGTTTGTCTGCAGTCCTTTTGGATCACGTACCTTTTCCACTTTTTGTGTGCCACATTGACAATCTGTCTGCTTGTTGATGATATTGTGCAGTGGTGTCATTGTGTCTTGATCCACGGCTACACAGAATCTGCAAATGCTTTTCATTATTAGTCATTGACTGACTTTGAATTGGGATTACCAGCAAGTATGGCATGTGTACTGATGACAGTGGATATTAGCACAGGCTTGTGAATATGTATGTGGGTGTCTCTAAACTTGTGTGGATTTGCAGTGGCTCAAATTCCATAATGAGTACTTCAGAACTAGACACATTTTGTTGGTCATGTGTCCCCTGTCATTATTGCACAAGAATGTGTGGCAGGTACAGCAGCCACTTGGAAGCCAGCAGTGTTTCTGTTTCACACATGTCCTGTATCATGTACTGTCAGGGCTGTTTACACAAGACTTTGAAATGTGACTATTAGCATTCACAGAAACAGTTTCCATGTTGGTTGTTCTCACTGTGTGAATACTGAACAAGTGTACTACAATGTTTCACAAGGTGTCACGACTTTTGACTTGCACTGGATGGTGCATTGTGATGCCAGTCAATGTTTGCGCTGTGTCAATCAAAAGCTACGGATTTGTGCACATCTCATGTTCTGTTGCAATGACGTGTCCCCTTTCATCTCACCTAGGAGGCGACCTAATGTGTATCGTCCAGTCACCCTGCTGGCTAACATTGAGGATGATGACATAATACGCAGATTCCGTCTGGACCGCACAAACATCCAAGACATGTGTGCCATGTTGGAGCCACACCTGCGGGCTGGCAGGACATACCCAACAGCATTGACAACTGAATCGAAGGTGATGGCGGCACTGCATTTCCTGGCTAGTGGGTCATTCCAGGAGACAGTGGGCATTGCAAGGGGGATGTCTCAGCCCACCTTCAGCATGGTGCTACGGGATTTCCTGTCGGCCATGATGCAATACAAAGACCGATACATAAGTTTTCCAAGGAGGGCGGCTTTGGCGGCTTTGGCGGCTGTGAAGGCGGATGTTTATGCCCTTGGTCACATCCCTAATGTTGTAGGTGCTATTGACTGCACACATGTTGGCCTGGTTCCACCACAGGCACGGGAACACAGATATAGGAATCGTAAACATTCACGTTCCATCAATGTGCAGGTGGTGTGCCAGGCCGATATGATCATATCGCATGTCTGTGCCAAGTTTCCCGGCTCTGCACATGATTCCTACATCCTGCACAACAGCATTGTGTCCCAGCTGATGGCCAATCTACTTCCGGAGCGGGCATGGATTGTGGGTGAGTGGGCAGAGTCAAGTTGTGTGCTGTGTGTGCCATGCTGTCCTCTGCCACAGTTGTATCACTTAATCGGTATGTGTTTTTCACACCTAGGTGACTCTGCATATCCCAACAGACTTTGGTTGCTGAGCCCACTATGCAATCCTAGGACACCGTCTGAAGTCCGCTACAACAATGCCCATGGTAGAACACGTCGGGTGGTGGAGCGAACCTTTGGTCTCCTAAAATCGAGATTTCGCTGCCTGGACAGGACCGGAGGGGCACTCATGTACTCACCCAAAAAGGTGTGTCAGATAGTGGAAGCATGCTGCATGCTGCACAACCTGGCCTTACGGAAAGGAATCCCCATGATCCTGGACGATGATGACCAGCCGAGGCCCCCACCTGCGATCCCACAAATGTCCAGTGACGAGGATAGTGGAGAGGAGGAAGGTGTCGACCAGCGTCATCAGCTCATCAACCGCTACTTCACTTGATGGTGAGTGACAATGTACACCTGGTCCATTGTCTGTTGATGTAGTTGTTTGCATGAAGGTATATGTGATCTTTGTGACTGCATCCTGTTGTTGACTCAGTGCTGGCTGCCTATGTGTTGGATACAGGGTAGTTTGGCACAGCTATAGGATGTCTATGTTGGTACTGTTGCACATTGTAATGTGTGCATATTGGTGTACATTGAGGACATGTGTTGTGTGATGGCTGTGATGCCACCACCTGACTAGTGACTTTTGTTCTGTTGTGTTTTGCTAGGTCCCTTCTGTCTCTCCTTGCCTACAGAGGATCCATGCTACTGTGACATTGTAACCATGGTAAACATTGCACATACAGTGATAAAAATGGAGCAGACTCAACTACATTGGTGCGTTATTGTTGTTTATTTTCAATGGGTATATGTGAGAGGGAAGTGGATATTTACATAAGTGTGAATGGTGAATCTATGAGTCGGCAGTGATGGTAGATGAGACAATCAAGTAGGCACCACATTGATGTGGTGACACAGTCCAACAGACGGATGCCATTACCATGGCAGTGTGGGTAAGGACAGTGTACAAAGGCAATGGCAGGGTGAAGAGTGTTGCCATCATGGCTGGCTCCTTGACTGGCATTTGGCAGGTGCTTTGCCACGGGTGAGTCCCAAGTTTTTCTTTGGACGGCCCCTTCTTCTTTTGGCAGGGGGGGCATTGTCTGCTGGGCCAGTGGGGTCTGAGGAGTCACCCCTCTCTGTGCCCGCAGGGGTGGATGATGAACTGTCATCCTGCGTGACAACGGGGGGAGGTGGAGGAGTGTGATGTGGCACTGGCCTGTCCCTCAGTACAGCCACTAACTGGCCCATGAGGTCCACTATTTGTCCCATACGGTTGTCCATGGACCTCAGCAGACGTTGGAGCTCCAGGGCATCTTCATGGGCCTGGCCCATATGTGCCTGTGTGTGTTCATAAGCAGACATAACTCTGGTGATGTTAGCCAGGGCTTCGGTCACAGTGTCCGGTGGGGTTGGAGTCCCACTTGTCCTCCCACCTGCCCAGCTATCACTGACCTGTTGCCTCACCACTCTTGGCACACGCCTACTCTCCCTGCCCTCTGCAGTTGTTGGTGTGGGCTGGGCATCCTCTGGGGCAGGGCGAGTGTTGCAGGCAGCAGTGGTAGTGGTAGTGGTGGTGGTGGTGGTGGTGGTGGCAGCACAGGTCATTCCAGCAGGGGTCAGCATTGATGTTGTTGCTGAGGGTGGGGGGGCAGTGGGGTCATGTGACCGGTTGCGTCCTGGCACACCAGATGGGCCGGCTTGGAGCTCCTCATCCAAAGAATCCAGGGACTCCGCATCAAAGTGTCCATGTTCCGGGGGAGGAGACTGGCTCTGCAGGTTGAGGTTGTCGTCCTCTGCAGTCAGTTGTTGGTCAGCTGTGGAACCGAGGGTACATAGTCAGTGACTTACACCCATCAGGCTTGCTGTGTTTGATGTCTCTTATTTACATGTTATGCAACACACATTTATGTATTTCATAGATTGTATGTCTGCACAGTGATGTGCGTCATGACATGATGTGGAGGTACATACATCTTTTTCCATGGTGTGACAAGTCATTGGATACCATGCCCCACGTGATGCTCTTAGTATTAAGCTGAAAGGTTTTCATCTGACAACTGGCTGCTGTACAACTTGATGTGATGCATCTTTGCTGGTTACTCTTCCTGGCAGATGTTACATATGCACATGTACTAGCCATTGTACCATTGTTATCTCATGCATACCTTTGTAATGTTCTGTGCTAGGATTTCATTGGTCAACAGACCATGCCCGTTTATTGTTACTATGGTCCTTAATGCTCAGCACCCATGGAATTTCCAGATGGCATTCGGTGAAGTGCATATATGGTCCCCGATTTGCTTACAAATGGGTTTAGTTGAGTTACAGTTCTGTTTCTGTCACTGTTACATACGCTTAGCTGTCTGCATACTATCAATTGCTATTTTATTGGGGTGTATTTTGTTGTGATGTGAGGCCTGGTGTTGTCATCTAGCTCAATGCTTTTGTTGAGGAATGGTGGGGTGCATGCACTGTCTGCTTGCCTGTCATGTTGTCATTTTTTGGTGAACTTTCTGACACATGCTTCTGGGAGGGGGGAGTAATCCATCCTGCTCAGCTGTGGTACAAGGGGGCCTGGCGGGAGTTGTGGGGCTGGCCTCCCTATTCCAAACACACCTCCCTGTAAAGATGGCTACCTACCTGTTAGGTGAGGGTGATGCACACATTGGCTGAGGCATGCTTCTGGGTGGGGGGAGTAATCCATCCTGCTCAGCTGTGGGACAAGGGGGCCTGGTGGGAGTTGTAGTGCAGGCCTCCCTATTCCAAACACACTTCCCTGTACTTGTGCCTCAGGGATGTAGTTTGTAGTTGTGCAAGACAGTACATGGCAGTTTCATGGTATCCATTAGTTGGTACTTACCAGCCTCAACTCCCCCGGGTATTCCTTCCAGACTCTCTGGATGCAGGATGGCAAGCACCTTCTCCTCCCATGCAGAGAATGGTTTTGGTGGAATGGGAGGGCCTCCACCAGTCGCATCAGCCAGCTGACGGTTCTTGGCCCTCTTCTTCTTGACAACACTCTTCAGGTCATGCCACCACCTCATGATTTCATGCTTGTTGCGGGGCACATTCCCTATTGCATTGACCTTGTCCACTATCCTTACCCACATGTTTGTCCTTGTGGCTAATGGTGTCTGTTGGACCATGCTACCAAAGAGTTGTGGTTCTACTCTAATTATCTCATCTACCATGACTGTCAGCTCAGTGTCTGTGAATGTTGGCATTTTGTGATGTGCCATGGTGTGTGCTGTGCAGATGTTTTGGGGTGCAGTTGTGAGGGTGGTGTAGGTGGTGTGTGTGTGTGTGTGTTGTTGTGCTGGTGAGATGTGTGGTGTTTTGCCTATCCAATGTGCTGCAGGGTTTGGTTCCTTCAGGGCTGGAGTAGTGCAAAGGATTGTGGTCAGGGAAGGGGCTGTTTTTATGCTCAGCTATGTGGGTGTGTCAAGATGGTATATTGCTGTCAGGTGTGCTGTGTGGGTTGTCCTGTGATTGGTATATTTGAATTTGCCATGGGGGTGTGTCATTTGGATGTTTCAGGTTGTTTTGGGGCAGGGCTATTTGCCTGTGTGCATTTGGTGGCCTGATTGTTTTTTTTTCCTTGTCCGCCATTTTGTTGACGGAGCATCCGCAGCGGTGGCTATGCTGCAGGCCTTCCGCCGTATCTCACATTCATTACTGTTCGCGACCGCTGCGGACGGAAACAGTGGAACGTTCCGCTGTGACATCGGGGATATTATAATATCATTGGCGGTCACTCCGCGTGCCTGGCGGTTGTTTTAGGTGTTACCGTTATTATACCGACCGTCGCGGTTGGATTTTCACAATCTCCAACGTCTACGGGCGGTTTTTCAATGCCTCCTACCGCCGCGGTTGGAATATGTTGGCGGTTGATCATAATAGTGTCGGCGGTGTATCCGCGGCCCATGCGGACGGTAAATTTCCGCTACCATTGAGGGAGGATTTTGTTACGTCCGCCATCGTAATGACCCTCTTAGTTCTTTTAAATAACAAACTATCTTACAATGACCAAGTAAATGCAGTCATTTCAGCGGCTTTTTTTACCCTGAAAATGATTTTAAAAATCTGCACTTTCTTTCTGAACCTCTTCAAAAACAGTAGTCACTTCTCTAATTGATTCAAAAATTAATTATTGTAATGGGCTTTATCTCAATGCCCACAGTCAAGTTTTAAATAAATTGTAGACAGATTTAAACTGCAATGTAAACCTGGCAAGTTAACCCTCTTGCATACCCAAAGCTTCCCTTTTAATGTAAATACGACACCCCTAAGGTAGGCGCTGGACAGCCCAAAGGCAGGGTGCAGTGTGTTTAAAAAGTAGGGCATGTACTCTTATGTTTTATATGTCCTAGTAGTGAAAAACTGTTAAATTAGTTTGTCATTACTACAAGGCCTTTCTCTACCATAGGTTAACATTAAGATGAATTTACAACATCTTATAAGTGTAATTTCCAATTGGGAATAGATGGGGACCCCCAAATTTGGTGTTTCTGGAATCAAAATTTAAAATCCCAACTAAAGTTGAAGCTAGATTTTAAATAGTAATCTGAAAATGACACTTTCAGAAAGTTGGAATTTTCTTACTTTAGCCATTATGTGCCTTCTGCCTGTTTCTGAATACACATCCGGGGTGGGTGACAGCTGGGCTGTGTGCATTCCTTCTAGACAGCCACACACAAAGAGATCTTTGGGGTGACTGATGGGCCATCCACACCCTGATGAGCCATCCTGGGCAGGATGGGAGGGAAGAGCTGACACACCTGAATAGGCTCCGTCTTGTCCCCACACATAGAGCTGCATACTCCCCTGAAGTGAGTCTGGAGTCAGGGTAGAAATGGCAGGGAATCTATGCACTTCAAAGGTCTCTCTCTCTTTGAAGTCTCCACCACCTCAAAGGCACAACTGGGCATAAGTACTGGACCTCTGACATCACTAACTCAGTACACTTCTGGACCTATGGATATTCTGCCCGGAAGAAGGACTTCTGTGCAGCTGAAAGGACTGCCACTCTGCTGGACTCCTGCTCTGCTGTGCTGGCCTGCTGCCTTAATTGTGTAGGAGTGAGAATCACTGGACCAACATCTCTTCGACCCAGAACCAAAGTGACTTCAAGGGCTTGCCGTCTTGCCTCCTGTTTGATGTCTCGGGGACATCAAAGAGTTTTAACCCATCTGCCTACAGCACCTGGACTCTTCCATGTGAGAGCCTTGCCCTGACAAGTTGTGCCAGTCAAGTACCAGGAAATAAAATGCTACAAATGCCAAAATCCATACATCGCTGTTGTTGCGCCACTCAGAACTGGCGCATCGCCATCAATGCTGATGCATTGCTGCTGCTGCAAGGATCGAGGACACTGCATCCCCATTGACTTATTGCTGCTGCTGTGAGGATCGAGGACATCACGTTGCTGAAGGCACAGCGCATAGCCTCCATTCCTGATGCATCTCTGCTTTTGTGCGGTTCAGAGCCGATGCATAGCCTACATCCTAAGGATTGAAACTGACTCATTAGCTTTTTTGCTTCCTCGCATTTGACGTTGACGCAACCACGAAGCAAGGTACTATTTTAGCGGGCCAAGGCTGGTCCCTGTATCTGACTGATGCTCTCTCATTGTGGGCCTGAACTTTTGGATTTAACCTGGTCTAGGACAACCAGATAGCCCCGATTGGTGCTTTATGCTTTTAAGAACCACATTTCCATGTATTCTTTAAAAATTCATAACTCTTGTTGTTTTGTTCAATAAGTTAAGCTCTATTTTTCTAACTAGGTGTGGTATCTTTTGTGTGGTATTTTCACTGTTCTACTGTTTGAAGTGTTGCACAAATACTTTACGCATTGTCTCTTAAATTAAGCCTGACTGCTCTGTGCCAAGCTACCAAAGGGTGAGCACAGATTAATTTATAGTGTGTATTTGACTTACCCTGAATAGGATTGTAGCTTCTGCTTGGATGGAGTGCATACCTCTCCCAACCAGAAACCCAAGTTCTAACACTTACATTTCGTGCAGCACAGGGCAGTTGTCAGGAACGCTTCATGCAACTGTGTCTTTTTCAAGAAGACTTGTCAGAGTCAAAAACTTAGGGGCATATTAGCAAGACCGGCGATAAAATTATCGCCGTTTTAGCGGCAGTTTCCTGCCGCTAAAACGGCGATAATGGGCTTGCTAATATGCGTTATAGAATTCAATAGAAGCCCAGGTTAGATGTGCAGGACACCTAACCTGGGCTTCTATTGGAATTCCATAACGCATATTAGCAAGCCCATTATCGCCGTTTTAGCGGCAGTTTCCTGCCGCTAAAACGGCGATAATTTTAACGTGGGTCTTGCTAATATGCCCCTCACTCTCTTCAGTGGATACCCATTTTGGCGCTATGTGAGCCCACTGTGGAAGCAAGCCCTGAGGTTAATATTGCAGAATCTTGCATAATATGCCAGTTATCATTCCGCACCTGTGAGCGTGGTCTAGTAGTTGTGGCCGTGAGGTCAATACCTCCCGTTAATGTGCATGCGCAAGGTCAGTGCTGCACACTTCAACCGTACTCTATCCAGAGAGGAAGCTTCTCTTTTCCGTGCCTCTTCAGAAAGGGTTCTTGAGGAAAATAAAAGTGATTGTGAGCAGCTTTGCAGTCAGGAGTCTGTGCGGTTACTCTCAGAAGTGACTTCGTGCATGGAGAAGTGTTCCGGAATCCAAGTAAGAATTCTCCATGGAGATTAGTGTCTCAGAAGCTCATCTATTTTGGTAAGAGTAGTGTTTTCAAGTTGAAGGAAGGTGTCTGAGGAATTAGAGTTTCTCTGAACACTTTGGCTGAGCCTCGCTGACTTAAATGTTTTGACAAACTAATTCAGGAATTAATCTGAGTCATAGACTTTTAGTAAAAGAGACTTCATTGCATATCTAAGGAAGAACAAAAATGTCTTAAACCCAAAGGGAAAAGATAAGAACATTTCATATATATTCATATATATATATGTATATATATATTTGTGTATGTGTATATATATATACATTGAGCGTACGAGCTTGCACCAGGCTTAGCGATCAAAGCAAATCGGAAACGTGTGAGTCAGATGCCATCCTTCATAATCCACACCAAAAAACTTCTTACACTCATGTAAAATAACAATTGTTTTACTGCACTTTGGAATACAGTTTAAGATGTTGATAAGATGGTGTATGCAATCACGCATTATAATCAAACGCCAAAAGGAATCTTTCCTTTTTTGTGCATAGCTCTGGTAATACACGCAAAATGTAAAAAAATGTAAAAAATGCATGAAAGTCTGTCTCCATTGCCTATGCATGAATCAGTCCACATTGGTCCTTCTTCTATGTTCTGTAAATACACGTTAAATGGTGGATTTGTAAGTTGTAATGTTGGCTTGTGAAAAAGACCGTTCCGGTCGAAACGCGTCGCCAATAACACCTTTTTTGCTTACACGGACCCTGGTGTGCGAGTCTTATTCTTGGTGGGGAAAGAGCTCACTGGATTTTCGTGCATTTTCAGCCGGGCTCCGACACCCGGAACTCGAACTGACTCCGAGAGGAGAGGAGCAGGTGTTTGTCGGAAGCTTTCAAACCATGAATTCTCCAAACCAGCTCCTGCCACCGGACAACTACATAGAAGAGACTCGGAAGGAGGCGTAACGAGCTGCAATACTGGACCGGTAAGTGTGGGACGAGTGGCGTGCACCGGAGGGAGCGCGTAGCTGTGTCTCAATGCTTGCTGGTTTCAGGCAGTAGCCCCCGATAGTCTTGTTTCAACTAAGTCCTGGCAGGGGTACCGCGCTCTCGATTTTCACAGAAGCGCTGGCAGGGTCATGATCGTGTAACAATCAAAATTTAAACAACAAAAATGAGCAAGGGAAGGCAGGCTGGTGCCGCAGCAGCGGAAACGGACTCTAAGAACAAGCGAGCAGGGAGACCTGGCACAGCACGCACGTTGTTTTGCGAAACGGAGGGGGAAGACAATGACCGAGGTCAGGAATCGGGATCATCAACTGGGAAAACGGCTAGAAGCTTGAAACAAATGTTGTTTCACTATGAAAAATTGCAAAAAAAGGAGATAAACAGATGGTGGGAAGTTTCATCATTGGACAACTACATCGAGGTGGGCAGAGTCCCAAGGGGACTCCGTATTCTGATTACACCTACTTATCAGAACCCCCATCCTAAACTACTGGAGGAATGGTCATGTCTGATTGCGGCCACATGTAAAAACATGTTGAGGCTCCTATCGAAGTATGCTGCCCTAGAACTCGAACTGACAATTAAAGAAATAGATAAACTAAAGGAAGGACTTGATAAACATACCGCGCAAGATGAAATCAAAGCAGCACTTGGGCAAATGGAGATCAGGCTCGACAAATACGAGGAAGAAATCAAGCAAAAAAAGAAGCGGAAATTCCTACGGGACAAACAGGACTACACCAGTCGAAGGATCCTAACTTTTGGAAGGAGATATGGCAGTGCAATCAGACAACTTAAACAAATGGGTGTGCTTAGACAACAGGAAGTGGCCACGTCGGAGTACGGCTCAGAGAACTACTCAGACCTAGAGCACCAAGCAGATGTCCTGAGAAAAGACCCCCTGACCTTCAGGCCTCTTGAGGAATATCGTTTTTTACAAACGAACATGACTTTGAGAGCGAGACCCCCGGAAGGAGGAAGAGGAAGAGGAAGAGGAAGAAAAAAAGGAGGGGAGGACGAAAACACAAAGGACACAATGCCGTATGGGAGAACAATGCGGCAATCGAAGCAGAAATGATGGGTGAGCAGAATCTGACAGTGGTGAATCTGTCATCTCACGAACTGACTATGGCAGAAAAGTCTTTACTTGAACTGGGTCTTACTTTTTGCCCGACGGCAAACTTTGATTATAGCAGGACTAGAATTGATGTGTTTTTATATGTTCGAAAATTGAAACTTATGAAAATGTTTTTACAAAAGAAGAAACGTGCCACAGGTGTTGTGGCTGGAGGTGAGAGTGGGGGGTCGCAAGCATCTAAGCTCTTATATTTGAATGACATTGAAGACATTGCGTGGAGAACTGATTGAATGGTCGAGTGAACGGAACCTCTTGGAACAGATGGGATTGGAAACCAGGGGCACCGTACCTACAAAGTTCAGGCCTAAATCTACTTTTATCCCTAACACACCACATGATGACCTGGACACATTTCATGAGGTGGTAACCAGAGACCTCATGCGTATTTGGAATAAAAGTAAAAACAGACACGCACATAATCTGACCCCGACCCAAAGAGTAGCACGCTGCACATTGAACAATGATCCTAGCTTTGTTATCAAACCCGCGGATAAGGGAGGAAATGTGGTCCTATAGGACATTAATCTGTACAAACAAGAGGCGAATAGACAACTTACTCTCTCTGGCAACGATGTGAGATCTAGCAAGGATTCATACGATGAGGCAACCAATGCATATTACATCAAACTTGGGCACTTGAGAAACCAGGGACTTCTGGGGGAGGAGGTATACAGATTCCTCTACACTAAACTCCCCGTGGCACCATGCTTTTACATGCTGCCAAAAATTCACAAGGACAACACCAACCCACCAGGCAGGCCTATAGTGTCGGCCAATGGTAGTCTCCTAGAAAACACATCCATCTTCTTAGACACCTTCCTTTTCCCATATGTCCTCAATCTGTATCATACTGCAGAGGCAGACCTGATTTTATAAATAAGATTGAGGGAATCACCTGGCAGGAGAATTACTGGTTAGTGACAATTGATGTGGTATCCCTGTACACCTGCATAAAACATGTGGATGGAGTGTATGCTTGTAAACATTTCTTCAGGGACAGATCTATTTTTCTGTATGAACAAACTCATATGCTAATTGATATGTTGACATTCTGTCTTGGGAACGATTTCTTTCTGTTTGAAGACAGATGGTTTAAGCAAGAGGTCGGAACTGCCATTGGCAGTTGCGTTGCGCCGAGCTACGCATACATGCTGATGGGGTGGTGGGAGGAACAATTGGTGTGGATAGAGAAAAATGAACACTTGACCAAGAAGATTGTTTTTTGGACCCGGTTCATAGACGATATCTTCATGATCTGGGGTGGCTCGAAATCTGATCTAAAAAGGTTTTAAGGGTGTTAGGAAACAATGAGGTTAATCTCTGTTTCACACATAGGTATGATCAGATTGAGATGGATTTTCTGGATATCTGTGTGAGAATCAGTGAGGGCACCATTTCCACTGACCTACATAGAAAGACGACCGCAGGGAACAGTCTATTACACGCCAACAGCCACCATCCCCCCAATCTAAAGTGGATCATTCCGTATGGGGAGTTATTGAGGGCTAAACACAATTGTAACACTAAATTGGCATTTGAGAAAGAGCAGAACATAATGATGGAAAGGTTCAGGGTAAGAGGTTATCCTGAAAAAGTTCTGAAGGTCGCAAGAGAGAAAGCAGCGGCCCAAGATAGACTAGCCCTGTTGGTGAAAAGACCAGATACCAAGAAAAACAGTAATGACATCAGAATGATAACAACCTTCAATGTGGAGGCAATGACCGTACGTGAAACTCTCAAGAAACACTGGCACTTAGTTAGGAATGACCCAGTAATAGGATCCTTGATTAGCATTCAACCACAGATAACATACAGGAAAGCACGATCCCTTAAGGACATGCTTGTCAAGAGCTATATGGGGACAACCAAGCAACAAACTTGGATACAACAGCAGAAAGGCTTCTTCAAATGTGGGAAATGTAAGGCCTGTAGCACAAGCAAAAACAGGAAAGCATATCCACTACCAACGGGGAAGACAGGGGACATAAAAAGTTTATAAATTGTAATACTGATTTTTGTGTATATGCAATATTGTGTCCATGTGCGAAAATGTACATAGTTAGTACGATCTACAATGTAAAAAAACGAATCCTAGAGCATATTAGAGCAATCAGGAATGTTGATCTGAGTTACTCTGCACGACACTGGTTGAAATATCATAACAAGGATGTTAACAGCTTTTCATTTTTTGGTGTTGACAGGATTGCAGCGAACCCCAGAGGGGGAGATCGTGAGAAATAACTGAGAATTCTGGAGTCGCAGTATATTATACTCCTCGAAACAAAGAGCCCGTTCGGGCTGAATGAAGATGAGGAACTGTTTGTCCACATTGGATGAGTACCCCTACTGATTTATTGACTTTCATTGCTTTCAGTGTGATCCATGATTTCTCTGTATATACTGTGTCCTGGGGGAGGGCCCTCCGCCTTGACGCAGTATCAGCAGGTTGGAAAACTTCACAGGAAGCATAGCCTGCATCCACCCCTTTACCAGTGTGACTTAACACTAATCATGAAGATTTTATCATATTTTAATTTGAAGTGCACTTTTGGCGGGTACAGTACCTACTGCATGTCTCTGTCCGCTCACAACAATCCATTAATTTGGTTCAGTGGCCCCCACGAGGGAATCCTGTAATCATGTTTAAACCTTGCGGTTAGAATGCTAAGGCCCAGTCAACCTGCCTTCCCATTGCCTTCCCCTGTTGTGTCTGTAATGTAATTTGCACCTTTCACCCACCTATCACTGTGTCTGTAGTGAGGCCCCCTTGTAGATAACCTCCCTCACTTTTGAGTGTTTATATAGTTTTTATTTAGGGTAGTTAAAGTGGTACACACATAGGTCATTTTATTAGATTTATAGTAAGATTGACCTATATCACTATTCGTTGAGGACCTGAACTATTGGATTCATTAAAACTACAGACCGGAATCTCAAGGTTTTCATATTAGGCCACTTGGCCATCACGACATTGAGCGTACGAGCTTGCACTAGGCTTAGCGATCAAAGCAAATCGGAAACGTGTGAGTCAGATGCCATCCTTCATAATCCACACCAAAAAACTTCTTGCACTCATGTAAAATAACAATTGTTTTACTGCACTTTGGAATACAATTTTAGATGTTGATAAGATGGTGTATGCAATCACGCATTATAATCAAACGCCAAAAGGAATCTTTCCTTTTTTGTGCATAGCTCTGGGAATACACGCAAAATGTAAAAAAAATTAAAAAATGTATGAAAGTCTGTCTTCATTGCCTATGCATGAATCAGTCCGCATTGGTCCTTCTTGTATGTTCTGTAAATACACGTTAAATGGTGGATTTGTAATTTGTAAGGTTGGCTTGTGAAAAAGACCGTTCCGGTCGAAATGCGTCGCCAATAACACCTTTTTTGCTTGCACAGACCCTGGTGTGCGAGTCTTATTCTTGGTGGGGAAAGAGCTCACTGGATTTTCGTGCATATATATATATATATATATATATATATATATATATACATATATATATATATATATATATATTCACTGAAAAAACCATAGGTTTCAGGGACGTTATAGTCAGTTGGACATTTCACTCATACAAAACCAGAGAAATTCAGCCGTTATAGTTAGTTGAGCTAAATATAACTCATGCCCCCGCAATGCACTGCTGATGACGCCACATATTATATCACTCATGACATGGTCAGTGACATCACTGATGACATCACTGATGACATCACTGATGACATCATCCAGTGGCTGAGTGTTTCTAAAGAGTTTAAATATGTTTTATACATATATATGCCAAGGTGTATTGAAGAATGAGTGGGTATATGAGTGTCTGAATGGATGATTTAATAGGTGCATGGCTGACTGTATAAGTGAGTGATTAAATGTGTCTTACTAATATATGGGTGACTGAATAATCTGTATGAATGTCTGTATCAGTCTGTCAGTTGGTGTGTAAGTGGCTGCTTGGGTTGGTGAGTTGCTACATGAGTATCTATATATCGGTTTTTGATTGGTTTTCTGAGTACCTGAATGGTTGTGTCAGAGTCTGTGTGGGTGGGCAGGGTGTGTGTGACTCCCTGCATGGATGTGTGAGTGGGTGATTCACTGGATGTATGGCTTCAAGAGTGCATCTGTGAGGGGCTATATGGGTGGGGAGTGTGTGTATAGCTGTGTTGGTGAGTGAATGGATGTCTCAGTAGTACATCTGTGAGTAACTACATATGTGAAAGGCAGTATATGTGAGTGTTGGAGTAAAGAAATGATTATATGTGAGAGTGAGTGATTGTGAGAGTAGCTGTATGGATGAGTGTGTGCTTGTGTCAGTGATTGTATAAGAGAGTAAGTATGTGTTAGTATCTGTATAAATAAGTGAGGTGGTGTGTGTATAAGTGTGTAGGTGAGTAAATGGGAGTGTGATTGATTCTTTGCATTATTGACTAGCTTGTTTGATTATGTCTTTATTTCGATTGTCGAAAATCATAAAAGACAACGTACATCAGCAAAACATACAAACTGACTCAATCCCACATTATCTAATGTTCCCATAAAAACAGTTAAAATAACCAAAAAAGGAAATAAAGAAAGAAAAAAGGTACATATGGTAACATTATATCAAATTGTCTAAAAAAACTGATCTTGTATCATATAAATAGCTAAAAATCACAAGGGAACACGTGACATAAAAACAATGACAAATATAAACATGATACGTAATAATACTAAAACTGTGGCAGATTATTAATAATTTATGATAAATAGCCGTATTAACAATCACTCATCTTGTTTGCTCGAATGACCCACAGCCAGCTCAAGAATTTGGCCACTGCTATAATAATAGGATCCTCTGTATTGGTTTTCAGAATCCTTAGGGCCTCCATAGCTACTCTGATGCCCATATTCTTACAAATGGGTTTCAGCCATTTGAGCCTGGGTGACCTGTAGGCAGGGCATACAAAGAAAATGTGAGCTAGTGACTCAATCTCGGCTGGACAGAAGGGACATTTGTCATCCGAGGGGGGGTGCCAACTACTGGTGGACATTTTGATGGGAAGAGAACCCACCCTAAACTGATGATACAGCTTCCTATCGATAGGTCTAGTAATAATGTCCCAGTATGTTTCGAGTTTTGGCTCATATTTATGTTCATTAAAAACCCGAGTCAAGGAGCTACATTGGTGATGTGTCAGTTGCTGCAATCTAACCATGCTCCAATAAGCGGCTTTCAAATCCTTTTTCGCAGGGAAGATAGCAGCTGCTGGATCCTCCCACAGTTTACTCAGCCCCATACTAAACAGTGTCATTTTTAGATTCTTTAACCAAGGGATTTTATTTGTACAACCCAGCGACCTAACATCAGAGAAAGCTTGAGCATACGGAGTAAGCTCCGGAGTAGTCCAGAGCCTTCTCCAGAATGCTACCGGTCTAAACCGTGCCTGGTCCGCTATTTTATTACAGCCCAGATCCAAATATAAAGGCCGCAATGGAGTAGACTGCGGAAGGCCAGTCAAAGCTCTCACAAATTTGTTTTGGGCGACAGCCAAAGATGTTAAATCATTAAAACCCCATAATTCCGCCCCATACAATAATGATGACCCTATTTTATGGTTGTATAAGTTTAACGCAGGGGCTAGGGGCTTGGTCTTAGAGAGCCTATGCTCCTTAAGCAATGCACCTGCGAGTTGGGTATGCTTAAGTGTCAGCAGGTCAATCTGGGATTTCCAGCTGAGTTTCTTACCCAGAGTTAACCCTAAATTGGTGAAAGTGTCTGTCTGCTCCAAGGGGGCATTATCCATGTACACCCTCCCCCTCACGGCCTTTGACCTATGGAACAACATGAACTTCGTTTTGTCCACGTTTACCACTAGCTCATGCTCGCGACAAAAAAAACCAAAACGCTCCAGTGCCACTTGCAACCCCTTCTGGGTTCTGGAAAGTAGCAGGGTATCGTCCGCGAACATGAGCAGCGGTATCTTCATTCCTGCCAGCATTGGGGCATCAGTGGAGTGGGATGTAAAATATTGGACCACCCTATTAATAAAGAGTGAAAACAAGGTTGGGGCCAGTACACACCCTTGTCGGACCCCCTTAGTTACCGCAAACCTTTCGGTAACATTCCCCTGCTTCCCCCAACGAACCTGTGCATAATTGGTTTCATGCAATTTAACCAAGATACTTAGTAGTTCGTAAGGCATCCCCAGAGCCTGAAATACACTCCACATTTTGGCACGAGGAACTAGATCGAACGCGGTCTTAAGATCTACAAAGGCCGCGTAGATCGTGCCACCACCAATAGCAACTACCTTCCAATAAACAAGAGCAAACCTAAACACCTGGTCAATGGTACTTATGTGGGGACGGAACCCTGCCTGTATGGGGGTCAAAATGTCCATCTCGTCTATCCAGGCCTGAATTCTGACTAAGACAAGCCTTGCGACTATTTTTTGGATGGAGTCAATAAGGCTTATTGGCCTATAATTGCCTGGCTGGGAACGTTCACCCTTCTTAAATATAGGTAGAATTTCAGCACCGAACCAAGTATCCGGGATAGCTGCGCCACTAGCTACTGCATTTGCAAGATATTTAATATAGAGGACCCAGTTCTCTTTGTCCGATACAAACAGGTCAGCCGGAATACAGTCTGGACCAGGGGCCCGACCGCGCGGGATCGATTTTAGCACTTTTTCCACCTCAATACAGGAAAAGGAGGCACTGGTAGCCAAAACAGGTAGGGGGTTAATAAGATCACTACAACTAGTGGCTAAAAACTGTGCCTCAAAATGGGACACCCACACCTCTGGAGCAACATGGTTCGTGGGAACTTGAGATATAACTCCACTGCCCCATTTAACAAGTTGCCAGAAATGCGTCAAATTTCGCTCTTTGCTTGCTACAAGCAAGTCCTGCCATCGGGACTCATCCCAGTCCTTCTTCGCTTGCAATTGGGATGCCTTGTACCTAGCTCTAGCTTTTTTTATATCCCCCGCTACATGTGATCTAATAGCCCTAGCCAGTGACCTATAAGCCTCTCTACAGGCTTTATTATACCAAGAGGCTGCCTTAATGACTGGAGCCCTCGTATGTTTATTTGGTTTAATAAAAAAACATTTTAACTTCCCAAAGAGCTCATTGTGGATCTCGGGGATAATATGGTTTAACGCCTCTTGGGAGGCGCATTCTTGTAAAATAGAGAGTGAGCGGACGACCAAGGATTTCATCTCAGCCACATCACCCTTGTTATCCACCAGCCTAGCCCATCTAACTCTCCTCATATCATTGGTAAGTATGGCCTCGGTTAACTTGTCCTCAGCGGCCCTAGAGTCATTACTAGAGAGGCCAGGAATTTTTAAGGTTAGAATCAGCGGGTTGTGGTCACTTTCATTCCGCTCCTGGACCACCATATCCAACATAAAAGACCAGAATTCCACATTAAGAAATATGTAGTCAATACGACTACTTCTTGATCCATTGACAAAAGTGTGAGTACCCTCACTATCTGAATGCGTCCTCCCATTGGCTGCTCTAAGTCTCCTTTCCAAACACAACCCCTTGAGCTGTAGTGCAGCCTCTGTCCACTTTTTAATTGGGCTTAAATTTAGTTGCGGGATGTTCCATTGTGCATCCTCTTCCAGACTAAGATTACCGTCTTCGTGGTCGAGGGGCTCAAAAGTGCAATTAAAATCGCCCGCTATTATCAGGTTGCAGCCACCCCCCAGACTACCTAAAAACTTGTCAAGGTGGGCGACAACAGATGATGCTTTACCTCCAGGCGACCCTCTGGCATAAACATTAATTACCAGAACATCTAACGCGTCAGCCATCCGTAACCGCAATACCATTATGTCGGGACTGTCGATGTAAACTTCCTGCACCACACATCCATCTAACTGCCTGACCCAGCAAGTGAGTCCGCCAGACGGCCTACCTTTCTGGCCCCTCAGCGCTGGTTTAGAGAAGTTAAGATAGCCAGGGAAGAAAATGGGAGCCAAGGACCAAGTTTCTTAAAAAAACCACATGTCATAATTATCTATAAAGACTGCCCAATCAGTAGAGACAGTTTTGGTAGACAACCCAGCTACATTCCAGGAAGAAAAAGACATCGATGGCTGAGCAAACCCTTTTA
The DNA here is from genome assembly GCA_963921515.1 of Calotriton arnoldi. Classification (NCBI taxonomy): domain Eukaryota; kingdom Metazoa; phylum Chordata; class Amphibia; order Caudata; family Salamandridae; genus Calotriton; species Calotriton arnoldi. The sequence goes on from CAWUFW010002250.1 coordinate 613,488, forward strand.
CAGTAGTATAAAGATGGTCCGTTTCACCCGTACTACTATTGCCCACAACCACTGACTTACTGGGAAGACTGATGTACTGTTGGAAAATGCTATAGGGGGTAGGGGTAGCCGAGGGGGTAATAATAGATTCCCTCGTCCTCTCCTCAAGTGCTTTAACCATCCCAGTTCCACAAACATTCCCAGGGTCGGCACGACTGCGATGGACACAACCAGAAACTGAGACATCCCAAGTACGAAATGGCCGTGTATAAGCTAGGGCTCCTGTCTTGGTTGGGCCGCCAGGAACTTTAAGTCAATCTATTTCTTCCGTGGAAGTTAATGCATCAAATCGGTTGCAAGTGGAGATCTGAAAAGTGTGTTGACCACACAAATTAGGTTCGCCCCTCTTCGCTCTATGGCCAATACTCCCTTCTGTTTTATAGAAAAAGCCCAGCGGGACACAATTGATATCATCCTCCTTGGTATAACAATTGCCCACCCTCTCCAATATGTGCTGAACCAATCTTGGGGATCTAAAGCTAAGAACCACACAATCACCTGGGAGAGACTTGTAGGATTTACCCACCCACGGAACTCTACGAACCATCTTAAACTCACAAAAAAGAGGTTCCTTGATACCAGTCCTAACACTCAACAAATGTAGTGCCTTATTTCTAAGCGTAGACCAGTGCTCCTGCACTCCAGAAGGGAGCACTGGGACGTTGGACAGAACAACTGTGTGTGGCGTGGCTTCCAGGGGTAGATGTAGAGAGGTCTGGGTACTCGGAGGGCTAGAAATGGGGGGCTGATGTATCTTCGGGCTAGTGAGTCTCTGTACCTGCCTATTAGTAGAAAATAAGGGCTTTGTGATTTGAGGTCGATTGTCAGGTTGTGTTACCTTAGTGACAATACCTGACAAAGATGGAGAGCAACTTACACTGCTGACCGGGCCCCTAGATACTCCCACTGACCTCTCATTCAATTGTGTTGGGAGCCCACCCACCGTTGTCCCATTGGAATTGTTTAGAGGGAGATTAACGATGCCCATCTCTATTTTGCCAAGTCTTTCTTCAATCAGGGACAACTTCTTTATTAAGGGATCGATCAGTGCCGATAATTTAAGTTCTATCCTAGTACAAAGATCTCCCTCGTTACTCAAGTGGGAGGAAACACATACATCCACTGGACGAGGCTGGCTAGTTAAACCGCTACTAGCCATCATGTTGCTAATACTCACGATAGGCTCCCCTTTACGTTTGCCAGATCTAAGGGGCATATGATTATTTTTTAATGGTCCTCGGGCTTTCCGCTTTTTAGACGGTGGTTCAACAATATTGACATGACTAGCTTCTGACCACTGGTAGATACCAGAGAGGTATTAAGAGGACTTTCCACATTTCCTAAGTTAGAGGAGAGAGATAACGTTTGACTGCTGTGGGGTAGGGGAGACGAACCGCTCTGCTGATCAGTAGCTTCAATAGCAAATAACTCACAGCACGGGAGAAGTGGGGAAGGTCCAGGGATACTGACGGAAACTACGGGTTCGAGCGATAGCCTACGTTCAGTGAGCTGTATTTGGTGATTTAACACTGATTCTGCCCTGGTAAGAAACGCATCAAGAGTCCCCACAACCCCCACACCCGCTATAGGTTTGCGTTTGTTCATAATGACCAAGCACCACAACTAAAGTTACCCTACTCACTACTCCAACCCACACGGCCACACAAACTAATTGTCAGAGGGGTGGCCCAGCCTGGCCTTATCCGGTCCCTGACGGCGCAGACGGGCCCGCCCTTGGCCCGGGCTTCGACCGGGCTACGTCCCGCGCGCGTCCCGCGCCACGGTGGGAGAGGCAGCGCTATAAGCATGATGACAAGCGCCTCCCCCTCACGGCAGCACCTGTGGCAGCAGCGAAGAGTTCTGGGACCTGTAGTCCCCTTCCGCGATGTTGGACCCCACGCGGGAAGCCTGGCACAGGAGGTGTTGGCCCTGGGACTCCTATCCCACCAGGGCGTACGGAGCGTGCAACGAGGAAGTTAGGGCAGCCAAAGGTAAGTGAATACTCCCCTGACTAGCTGTGTGAGCAACTCTATGGGTGAGTAGCGGTGTGTGAGTGTCTGTATGGGTGTATGAGTACATATGATAGTAGCTGTATTGATGAGTGACTGTATTTATGAGTGACTGTATGGATGAAGGAGTAGATGTGTGTGTAGACCTATGAATCAGTGAGTGGGTATGTAGTAACTGGTATTGGTGTGTCTATGGTTTCGAGAATGGCAGTCTGTATTTTAGAGTGGGTGTATCAAAAGTTATATTAGGGTGTGAGGAGGTGCATCAGATTATCACGTGGATGATCTCATCAGTGATGTCATTTGAGATGTCATCAGTGATGTCACTGACCATGTCATGAGTGATGTAATATGTGACGTCATCAGCAGTACATTGTGGGGGCGCGAATTATAGTTAGCTCAACTAACTATAACGGCCGATTTTCTCTGGTTTTGTATGAGTGAAATGTCCAACTCACTATAACGTCCCTGAAACCCATGTTTTTTTCAGTGAATTTCTAAGGTTTTTTAAATGCTAATTTCTAACTATAACGTCCCTGAAACCTATGGTTTTTTCAGTGAATTTGAAAGGTTTTTTAAATGCTAATTTCTAACTATGCCTACAGAGGTAGGACATGTGCAGAAAGAGGAAGAAAGTCAGTCTCTCTCTCTGTCAGTTAGTCTCTCTCTCAGTCAGTCAGTCTCGCTCTCAGTCAGTCAGTCTCTCTCTCTCTCTGTCAGTCTCAGTCTGTCAGTCTCTCTCTCAGTCAGTCTCTCTCTCAGTCAGTCTCTCTCTCTGTCAGTCAGTCTCTGTCAGTCAGTCTCTCTCTGTCAGTCAATCTCTCTCTCAGTCAGTCAGTCTCTCTCTCTGTCAGTCAGTCTCTGTCAGTCAGTCTCTCTCTGTCAGTCAATCTCTATCTCAGTCAGTCAGGCTCTCTCTCTGTCAGTCAGTCTCTCTCTCTCTCTGTCAGTCTCAGTCAGTCAGTCTCTCTCTCTCTCTGTCAGTCAGTCTCTCTCTCTGTCAGTCATTCAGTCTCTCAGTCAGTCAGTCTCTCTCAGTCAGTCAGTCTCTCTCAGTCAGTCAGTCTCTCTCTCACAGTCAGTCAGTCTCTCTCTCTGTCAGTCAGTCTCTCTCTCAGTCAGTCAGTCTCTCTGTGTCAGTCAGTCTCTCTCAGTCTGTCAGTCTCTCTAAGTCAGTCAGTCTCTCTCTCAGTCAGTCAGTCTCTCTCTCAGTCAGTCAGTCTCTCTCTCTGTCAGTTAGTCTATCTCTCTGTCAGTCTCAGTCAGTCTCTCTCTCTCTCTCTCTGTCAGTCTGTCAGTCAGTCTCTCTCTGTAAGTCAGTCTCTCTGTCAGTCAATCTCTCTCTCAGTCAGTCAGTCTCTCTCAGTCAGTCAGTCTCTCTCACTCAGTCAGTCTCTCTGTCATTCAGTCTCTCTGTCAGTCTCTCTCTCTGTCAGTCTCTCTCTCTCTGTCAGTCTCTCTCACTGTCAGTCAGTCTCTCTCTGTCAGTCAGTCTCTCTCTCTCAGTCAGTCTCTCTGTCAGTCAGTCTCTCTCTATGTCAGTCTCTCTCTCTCTCTCTGTCAGTCTCTCTCTCTGTCTCTCTCAGTCAGTCTCTCTCTGTCAGTCAGTCTCTCTCTGAGTCAGTCAGTCTCTCTCTCAGTCAGTCTCTCTCTGTCAGTCAGTCTCTCTCTGTCAGTCAGTCTCTCTCTCAGTCAGTCAGTCTCTATCTCTGTGTCAGTCAGTCTCTCTCTTTGTCAGTCAGTCGCTCTCTCTATGTCAGTCAGTCTCTCTCTGTTAGTCAGTCTCTCTCTCAGTCAGTCAGTCTCTCTCTCAGTCAGTCTCTCTCTCTCAGTCAGTCATTATCTCTCTCTCTGTCAGTCAGTCTCTCTCTGTCAGTCAGTCTCTCTCTCAGTCAGTCAGTCTCTCTCCGTCAGTCAGTCTCTCTCTCAGTCAGTCAGTCTCTCTCTGGGTCAGTCAGTCAGTCTCTCTCTCTCTGTCAGTCAGTCTCTCTCTCTCTCTCTCTGTCAGTCTCAGTCAGTCAGTCTCTCTCAGTCAGTCAGTCTCTCTCTGTCAGTCAGTCTCTCTGTCAGTCAGTCTCTCTCTGTCAGTCAGTCTCTCTGTCAGTCAGTCTCTCTCTGTCAGTCAGTCTCTCTCTCAGTCAGTCAGTCTCTCTCTCAGTCAGTCAGTCTCTCTCACTCAGTCAGTCTCTCTCACTCAGTCAGTCTTTCTCAGTCAGTCAGTCTCTCAGTCAGTCAGTCTCTGTCAGTCAGTCTCTCTCAGTCAGTCTCTCTCTCTGTCAGTCTCTCTCTCTGCCAGTCAGTCTCTCTCTGTCAGTCAGTCTCTCTCTGAGTCAGTCTCTCTCTCAGTCAGTCTCTCTGTCAGTCAGTCTCTCTCTCTGTCAGTCTCTCTCTCTCTCTGTCAGTCTCTCTCTCTCTCTGTCAGTCTCTCTCTCTCTCTCTCAGTCAGTCTCTCTGTCAGTCATTCTCTCTCTGTCAGTCAGTCTCTCTCTGAGTCAGTCAGTCTCTCTCAGTCAGTCAGTCTCTCTCTCTGGCAGTCTCTCTCTCAGTCAGGCAGTCTCTCTCTCAGTCAGTCAGTCTCTCTCTCAGTCAGTCAGTCTCTCTCTCAGTCAGTCAGTCTCTCTCTCTGTGTCAGTCAGTCTCTCTCTTTGTCAGTCAGTCGCTCTCTCTCTGTCAGTCAGTCTCTCTCTGTCAATCAGTCTCTCTCTCAGTCAGTCAGTCTCTCTCTCAGTCAGTCAGTCTCTCTATGTCAGTCAGTCTCTCTCTGTTAGTCAGTCTCTCTCTCAGTCAGTCAGTCTCTCTCTCAGTCAGTCTCTCTCTGTCAGTCAGTCTCTCTCTCAGTCAGTCATTATCTCTCTCTCTGTCAGTCAGTCTCTCTCTGTCAGTCAGTCTCTCTCTCAGTCAGTCAGTCTCTCTCCGTCAGTCAGTCTCTCTCTCAGTCAGTCAGTCTCTCTCTGGGTCAGTCAGTCAGTCTCTCTCTCTCTGTCAGTCAGTCTCTCTCTCTCTCTCTCTGTCAGTCTCAGTCAGTCAGTCTCTCTCAGTCAGTCAGTCTCTCTCTGTCAGTCAGTCTCTCTGTCAGTCAGTCTCTCTCTGTCAGTCAGTCTCTCTGTCAGTCAGTCTCTCTCTGTCAGTCAGTCTCTCTCTCAGTCAGTCAGTCTCTCTCTCAGTCAGTCAGTCTCTCTCACTCAGTCAGTCTCTCTCACTCAGTCAGTCTTTCTCAGTCAGTCAGTCTCTCAGTCAGTCAGTCTCTGTCAGTCAGTCTCTCTCAGTCAGTCTCTCTCTCTGTCAGTCTCTCTCTCTGCCAGTCAGTCTCTCTCTGTCAGTCAGTCTCTCTCTGAGTCAATCTCTCTCTCAGTCAGTCTCTCTGTCAGTCAGTCTCTCTCTCTGTCAGTCTCTCTCTCTCTCTGTCAGTCTCTCTCTCTCTCTGTCAGTCTCTCTCTCTCTCTCTCAGTCAGTCTCTCTGTCAGTCATTCTCTCTCTGTCAGTCAGTCTCTCTCTGAGTCAGTCAGTCTCTCTCAGTCAGTCAGTCTCTCTCTCTGGCAGTCTCTCTCTCAGTCAGGCAGTCTCTCTCTCAGTCAGTCAGTCTCTCTCTCAGTCAGTCAGTCTCTCTCTCAGTCAGTCAGTCTCTCTCTCTGTGTCAGTCAGTCTCTCTCTTTGTCAGTCAGTCGCTCTCTCTCTGTCAGTCAGTCTCTCTCTGTCAATCAGTCTCTCTCTCAGTCAGTCAGTCTCTCTCTCAGTCAGTCAGTGTCTCTCTGTCAGTCAGTCTCTCTCTCAGTCAGTCAGTCTCTCTCTCTCTGTCAGTCAGTGTCTCTCTCTGTCAGTCTCAGTCAGACAGTCTCTCTCTGTCAGTAAGTCTCTCTCTCTCTGTCAGTCAGTCTCTCTCTCAGTCAGTCAGTCTCTCTGCGTCAGTCAGTCTCTCTCTCAGTCAGTCAGTCTCTCTCTCAGTCAGTAAGTCTCTCTCTCTCTGTCAGTCAGTCTCTCTCTCTCTCTCTCTCTCTGTCAGTCTCAGTCAGTCTCTCTCTCTGTCAGTCAGTCTCTCTCTGTCAGTCAGTCTCTCTCTCAGTCAGTCAGTCTCTCTCTCTCTCTCTGTCAGTCTCAGTCAGTCTCTCTCACTGTCAGTCAGTCTCTCTCTCTGTCAGTCTCTCTCATTTAGTCTCTCTCAGTCAGTCAGTCTCTCTGTCAGTCTCTCTGTGTCAGTCAGTCTCTCTCTCATTCAGTCAGTCTCTCTGTCAGTCAGTCTCTCTCTCTCTCTGTCAGTCTCAGTCAGTCAGTCTCTGTCAGTCAGTCTCTCTCAGTCAGTCACTCTCTCTGTCAGTCTCTCTCTCTGTCAGTCAGTCTCTCTCTCTGCCAGTCAGTCTCTCTCTGTCAGTCAGTCTCTCTCTGAGTCAGTCAGTCTCTCTCAGTCAGTCAGTCTCTCTCTCTGGCAGTCTCTCTCTGTCAGGCAGTCTCTCTCTCAGTCAGTCAGTCTCTCTCTCAGTCAGTCAGTCTCTCTCTCAGTCAGTCAGTCTCTCTCTCTGTGTCAGTCAGTCTCTCTCTTTGTCAGTCAGTCGCTCTCTCTCTGTCAGTCAGTCTCTCTCTGTCAATCAGTCTCTCTCTCAGTCAGTCAGTCTCTCTCTCAGTCAGTCAGTCTCTCTCTGTCAGTCAGTCTCTCTCTCAGTCAGTCAGTCTCTCTCTCTCTGTCAGTCAGTGTCTCTCTCTGTCAGTCTCAGTCAGTCAGTCTCTCTCTGTCAGTAAGTCTCTCTCTCTCTGTCAGTCAGTCTCTCTCTCAGTCAGTCAGTCTCTCTGCGTCAGTCAGTCTCTCTCTCAGTCAGTCAGTCTCTCTCTCAGTCAGTAAGTCTCTCTCTCTCTGTCAGTCAGTCTCTCTCTCTCTCTCTCTCTGTCAGTCTCAGTCAGTCTCTCTCTCTCTGTCAGTCTCTCTCTCTGTCAGTCAGTCTCTCTGTCAGTCAGTCTCTCTGTCAGTTAGTCTCTCTCTGTCAGTCAGTCTCTCTCTCAGTCAGTCAGTCTCTCTGTCAGTCTCTCTCTCTCAATCAGTCTCTCTCTCTCTCTCTCTGTCAGTCAGTCTCTCTGTGTCAGTCAGTCTCTCTCTCATTCAGTCAGTCTCTCTGTCAGTCAGTCTCTCTCTCTCTCTGTCAGTCTCAGTCAGTCAGTCTCTGTCAGTCAGTCTCTCTCAGTCAGTCACTCTCTCTGTCAGTCTCTCTCTCTGTCAGTCAGTCTCTCTCTCTGTCAGTCAGTCTCTCTCTCTGTCAGTCTCTCTCTCTGTCAGTCAGTCTCTCTCACTGTCAGTCAGTCTCTCTCTCTGTCAGTCTCTCTCATTTAGTCTCTCTCAGTCAGTCAGTCTCTCTGTCAGTCTCTCTCTCTCAATCAGTCTCTCTCTCTCTCTCTCTGTCAGTCAGTCTCTCTGTGTCAGTCAGTCTCTCTCTCATTCAGTCAGTCTCTCTGTCAGTCAGTCTCTCTCTCTCTCTGTCAGTCTCAGTCAGTCAGTCTCTGTCAGTCAGTCTCTCTCAGTCAGTCACTCTCTCTGTCAGTCTCTCTCTCTGTCAGTCAGTCTCTCTCTCTGTCAGTCTCTCTCTCTGTCAGTCTCTCTCTCTGTCAGTCAGTCTCTCTCTCTGTCATTCAGTCTCTCTCAGTCAGTCAGTATCTCTCTACCTCAGTCAGTCAGTATCTCTCTCAGTCAGTCAGTCTCTCCCTGTTTGTCAGTCTCTCTTTCTCTCTGTCAGTCTCTCTCTCTCTGTCAGTCTCTCTCAGTCAGTCAGTCTCTCTGTCAGTCAGTCTCTCTCTGTCAGTCAGTCTCTCTCTCTGTCAGTCTCTCTCTCTCTCTCACTCTCTCTATGTCAGGCTCTCTCTGTCATTCAGTCTCTCTCTCTCAGTCAGTCAGTCTCTCTCTACCTGAGTCAGTCAGCATCTCTCTCTCTCTCAGTCAGTCAGTCTCTCTCTGTCTGTCAGTCTCTCTCTCTCTCTCTCTGTCAGTCTCTCTCTCTCTGTCAGTCTTTCTCAGTCAGTCAGTCTCTCCCTATTTGTCAGTCTCTCTCTGTCAGTCAGTCTCTCTCTGTCAGTCAGTCTCTCTCTCTGTCAGTCTCTCTCTCTCTCTCTCTCTCTCTCTCACTCTCTCTCTGTCAGGCTCTCTCTGTCATTCAGTCTCTCTCTCTCAGTCAGTCAGTCTCTCTCTACCTCAGTCAGTCAGCATCTCTCTCTCTCAGTCAGTCAGTCTCTCTCTGTCTGTCAGTCTCTCTCTCTCTCTGTCAGTCTCTCTCTCTCTCTGTCAGTCTTTCTCAGTCAGTCAGTCTCTCTCTGTCAGTGTTCCTACCCTGCCCCCTTTTCTTGTTTTTCATCTTTGTTTAACTATTTTCTTATGACTCGGTTCAACCTAGTCCCAAGATGGCTGCCAGCATTTCCTGGATGAAGTGCTGACAGCCAATCAGATTTCACGATGACATGTGTGGTTAGGCTCCGCCCAGATATCGATATTTCTTTTTCCTTTCTTTTCCCTTTAATATTTCAAAAACTACTGAACGGATTTACACCATTTAAAAAAAGGGCTCTTTCTGAACCAAGGGCTACCATTTTGCCAAATTTGGTGTAATTCTGTTCAGCAGTTCGGGCTGTAGCTTTGTCTAAAGTTTCCTATGGAAATTAACATGGGGAAAACGCACTTTGGGACCCCCCTTTTTTCTCGACCCCCGATTGATGAATCACCCCGAAACTTTCAAGACAGGAGCTGACCGGAGCGCCCCACTAGTTTTGAAAATTTTGCGAAGCTTCGTCAACTGGCGCCAAAGTTATTGGGAAAAGAATAAACGCTTTTTGAATAGAAACGAGGTCCTAACTATAACTACCTACTGGCGACCGCCAGTAGGTAATATATATATATATAGAGACAGAGCGGGGGTATTGTTAAGCACAGGGTATATGGTGGCGCTAGCCCAATAACGTGAATATCGCAGATAATAATATTCAAAACGGTGCAACAGGTTGAGGGAAAACCCCTAAGCCCTCAATGATGGACAGAAGTCCGTTTTACACAAATGATAACAAGTCCTGTGCACACGCAGATAGGTTTTAACAACACATAAAATATTCGTTGTTTAACAAAAGACAACAGTGGATTCTTTTCTTCAAATGTTGGTTTAATGTATGTTGCTTCACAGGCCAGCCAACACGTGTTTCGTCACGGGTGTATAACCCTAGACTTCTTCAGGGCTTATGTCTATGGTAGTCACCTATCAGACCTTACAGCTGGTGATAATTCCGACCCAGCGGGTCCTAAAGGCCACTTTTAAAACTTGCACGTCCTAGACACGGATCTGTTGTAACTGGTAAGTTCAGGCCAGAACAACGTTTTCACAGAAAAAATAGGCTGTATATGCCAAGACAAGTATAAGTCCAGAGTGTCTATATGTATCCCAGTATTGCCAAAGGGGGAAACGCGGCTCTGTTCACCGCAAACCAGCCTCAGGCAAGTGCGCCCCGTGGCTCCTCTCTCCGGCACCGTATGAACCGAAGTAACATATACAGCCTATTTTTTCTGTGAAAACGTTGTTCTGGCCTGAACTTACCAGTTACAACCGATCCGTGTCTAGGACGTGCAAGTTTTAAAAGTGGCCTTTTAGGACCCGCTGGGTCGGAATTATCACCAGCTGTAAGGTCTGATAGGTGACTACCATAGACATAAGCCCTGAAGAAGTCTAGGGTTATACACCCGTGACGAAACACGTGTTGGCTGGCCTGTGAAGCAACATACATTAAACCAACATTTGAAGAAAAGAATCCACTGTTGTCTTTTGTTAAACAACGAATATTTTATGTGTTGTTAAAACCTATCTGCGTGTGCACAGGACTTGTTATCAATATATATATATATATTACCTACCGCCAGTAGGTAATATATATATATATTACCTACTGGCGGTCACCAGTAGGTAGTTATAGTTAGGACCTTGTTTCTATTGAAAAAGCGTTTTTTCATTTGCCAATACCTTTTGGGCTGTTTGACGAATCTTCGCAAAAGTTTCCAAACTAATTGTTCACTCAGGTTAGCTCCTGTTTTGAAAGTTTCGGGGTGATTCGTCGAGTGGGGGCCGAGAGAAAAGGGGGGTCCCAAAATGCGTTTTCCCCAGGTTAATTTCCATAGGAACTTTAGACAAAGCTAAAGCCCAAACTGCTGAAAGGAATTACACCAAATTTGGCAAAAAGGTAGGTCTTGGTCCAGAAAGCGTGCTTTTTCTTAAATGGTGTAAATCCGTTCAGTAGTTGCTGAGAAATGTAAAAAAAAATATATATAGATATCTGAGCACCGAGGAGGATTCATGAACCCTCCCGAGCACGAGCTTCATTCTGATTAGCTGTCAACACTCCAAACCAGGAAGTGTTGGCAGCCAAATTTTGACTCGGTAAAACCGAGTCACAAGAAATCAGTTAAAAAAAAGGATACAAAAGAAGAAAAGGGGGCAAGGTAGAAACACCCTGACCCCCTAGGCCTGCTCAGGGGGCCAAAAAAAGCACTTTAAAAAAATAATTTGTCCGATTTCCAGATCATTGCCCATCAGGCAATCTACAGGAAAGGTTGGGGACACTGCCACTCTTTTTGGGCCTGTGACCCCTTCCCAGCTGAGATTGACTATGGCCATGGGGTGATCTGTTCTGACACCATCAATGTTGGTCACCTGGTATTTAAACTCAGGTAAAAGCTGGTGAGGGGGACTAGGTTCCCTGCCACCATGGTGACACTAGCCCCTGTGTCCCTAAATGCCACCGCTTTCTGACCATTAATTATTGGCTCCAGTCTGTACCTGCCCAATGCATTGGGACCCATGGTAAAGGTGGCAAATCCTACACCACCATCAGAGTCAGAGGAGTCTGTTGAGGGGTCCTGTCTAAACTAGGGCCCACCTCTCTTCCTCTTGCAAAAGCACCTAACTTTTTGGGTACACTACTCCCAACTGGAGGATTACTACTGGTAGTACCAGGAGGGGTGGTAGTAGTTGTTGGAGGAACATTTTCTTTATTGCCAATCCTGGGGCAACTGGGATCAGTTTTCCAGTGTCCAGGCTTTTTACAGACATGGCAATAGGGTTTCTTTTCAGGAGAGGAAGGAGTTTGGGACCCACCCCCAGAAGAGGACTTTTGGGGCCCTGTAGTGGATTTATCCTTAGATTTATCCCCACCTTTCTCTTGGGACTTGGTAGAATCTTTCTTCTGGTCACCACCCTGATTCTTAGTCTTTACTCTGGTTCTGACCCATTTGTCTGCCTTCTTTCCCAATTCTTGGGGAGAGGTCAGATCAGAGTCCACCAGGTACTGGTGTAAAAGCTGGTTTTGACAATTATTAAGGATCTGCTCCCTCATAATCAAATTGTACAATCCTAAAAAGTCATGCACCTTGTTGCCATGTATCCAACCTTCCAGAGCCTTAGTAGCACAATCTACAAAATCAACCCAGTCTTGAGTCTGAGCCTTTTGGGTGTCTCTGAACTTCAACCTATACTGTTCAGTGGTTAGGCCAAACCCATCTATCAGAGCACTCTTCAAGACTTTGTAATTGTCAGCATCCTCCTCTCTAACAGTGAGGAGCTTATCTCTACCTTTGTCTGCAAAGGAGAGCCACAAGATTGCTGCCCACTGCTCCTGAGGGACCCTGTGTACTTTACAGGCCCTCTCTAGAGCAGTTATCCATTTGTGGATGTCATCCCCACTCTGGTAGGGAGGGACAATCTTGCTCAGGTTTCTATGGTCCTAAGACCTTTCCCTATCTTTGGGGAAACTGCTGCCACCATGGGACTCTAGTCCCAACTTTTGTCTCTCTCTATAGAGATCTAGGGATTCCCTGTCTATAGCCAATTGCTGTTTCCTGAGTTCAAGTTGAGCTTGCTCATATTGAATCAGTCTCTTTCTCCTCTCATGAGAGGATTCCCTCCTATGAGAGGAGACAGAGGTCCCTATTGAGGTGTCAGAGTGGTTAGACTCCTGAGAAGGAGACCTAGACCTTCTGGGCACACTCAGAACTCTTCCTGGGGGGACAAAGGGGAGGTCAGTCTGATCCTCTCCCTCCTCCTCCTCCACAGGAGGAATTGGATTCTCCAGGACAAGGTCATTTTCACCTTCCTGGCCAGTTTCAGAGGGGGGGGGCTGGGTTTCTTCACCCCTGGCCCCTTCCTCATCTTCTGCCCCACCCTCCTTGCCTACCCCTTCAGACCCTAGGGGCCTGCTGAGATCATCAGCTAGTAACACCTCCCTGAGGTGTTGGGTGCTGGCACTTTTGCCTGTCTTCAACTTCCTAGTAGTGCATAAGGCTCTCAATTCCAAGAATGGGAGTTTATCATACTTGGAGGGAAGAAGCCCACTGGCTTCTGGCAAGGACTCACTGGGTCCTGGCTTTGAAGACATCACTAGTGAGGTGTGGTGTATGCACTACCTACTCTAGTGTGGCCTACTAAACTCTCTTGAGTTGTAGAAAGGGTGTGCTGTCCCTTAACACACAACTCTAAGTTCAGTAGAACTTACTGTATTACTAAGCTTGATTTATATGTAGCTTAGGTACCCTTAGTGGTTTTCAGTTGATCAATTCAATTGAGATTATCTGGTAAAACAATAGCAAGCTGGAATCCCACACGCTGCACACCAATGTGAGAAGTTGGCCTGGCATATGCTGTCCACTAATTATAGTGGGCACCTTGCACCAGTCCAAACAACCCCTTATTGGAGATAGGTTAAAGACAACCTTTATTGAAAGCTATCCTAGTGGTAGCTATGGAGAGCAGCCTTCAGGCTAAGTCTTGAAGGAATGTAAAGCAGCTTGTTTTACCAGTCTATAATCTCTTGAGTGACCAAATGAAAGAGGACCACACCAGGTATATATTCAAAATATATGTATTTATTACTAAACACACCCCTCTAGTCTCTTTATGAGGCTAGAGTTCGAAGTACATACGTTACGAGTTAGTTATCTACAGTAATAGCACAAATACACGTTTGAGCCCCAGGGGCGTACCAAGCCATATACCAATAAAGTGGTATAAGAACCACGACTGAGCTAGACACAAGGCCTAGAGCCTGTAGAAGTGCTTGGACCACAAGGAACCACCCAAGGCAGTGACACAGGGGACCCACGGGGGTCGCGTGCAGTGTATGAACACAACCGCGAACCACCGTTAACTTCTATGGGGAAAGTCGCGATTAGAATTTAAAAGAAAAGGGACACTTAGAGGAGGACTTGGAGCAAACCCTTTGAGAACTAGGCTGTTCTAGTGTCTATACCCATGGGAGCACCAGAGTACTCGAGTTACCTCACCCAGGTAAGCCGGGTGCATAGGTGTCTTTCGGGGTCGGGTTTCGTCGTCGCTTTCTATGGCGATCTGCTGCAAAGTGCTGCTGGCGACCAAGTCGAAAGTGTTCGGGTGGATCCAAAGGTGGATCGAAGATCTGAAGAACCTGAAAGCAGAGGGGACAGAGTCTGGGTCACTAGCCAGTGACCAGGAAGGCGATGAGCAGATGCCCACCGATGTCGAGTGCTTCAGGTAGGTTGATGGTCATCTTGACTCTTCAGCCACGAGGTCCAGGAGGCGTCGACGACAACCAGGAGCTGGATTCAAGCTGTTCCATGAAGTCTGTCGATTGCAGGGGTGTCGGCGACCGGATTGGACCCAACAAGCCTTGGCAACGGCAAGTCTCATGGAAAGCAAAGAAGGACAATGTTGCAGACCAGCAAGGTCTGGGGGACTCACCCAGCGAGGATAAGTCAGGGCACACCTGGAGTAACCAGGGAGCCCAAGCAGAAAAAGATTGGCCTTTGGGAGGGCCTACTAGCCAACGGACTAGCGACTGCAAAGGAGCTTCAATACGGTGCACATGGAGCTGGCTCACAGGACACTCGTGGAGTGGAGGCCAGTGATCTTCGGTGCAGTTGGGGCTGGAGGCTGGGGCTACTCGGAGCCCAAAGCACGACTTCGTGGAAGACCCAGAAGAGGATGCACTTGCAAATGCGTTCGGTGTCCAGGGGTCACGGTTCCACGTTACCCACGACAGCTACGGCCTCAGCTTTGCTGGGAACTCAGGGCAGCCTCGGGGAAGTCTGGAAATCCACCTCTGGTGATGCAAAGACTTCGGTGTCCGACGGGAGCTTCAGCGATGCAGACCGGACAATTGCTTCTTTGGTGCCTGCCAAGCAGGGGAGTCACTCCTTGACCCCAAGGTAGATTCTTCAGTCCTCTAATCTTAAAGTATGAGCGTCGAAGGTCCAGGATTCTGTATCAGAGTTTCGTCCAGGTAAATCTAAAGTCCTAAGGACTGGGTTCCCTTACTTATACTAAAGTAGGGGGTTGGACATACTCTGTGACCCCACCTAAGGGAGGGTCAGGGCAGAGGGGTGGTTACACCCCTTTCCCTTTGTCCAGTTTCGCGCCAGAGCAGGGGCTGGAAGCCCCTGAGCCGGTTTGAACTGGGGTATGCACAGGGACACCAAGTGTGCCCCCAGTGCAGGACTTCAAAGCACCAGAGAGTGCTCCCGCCCAGCCCCAATACACACTATCCTGTCTGGGGAGGTGGTCACACCTCCCTGGGACAGGAAACCTATTGTCCAGGCCTCCCCTGCCGGAGTTTCGGTCAGCAGCAGGAGGCCAGACTCGTGTCTGTGGCAGCGGCATCCATTTTGTGATGCCAGGGCTTGGAAAGTCAGTACCGGGCATACCGGTGTGTACATGTCTTTCCCTCTAGAAGGGTGGAATGCTACCCCCGCCGCCAGAACTGGCGGGGGGTAGTATTCCAAGATGTTTGACACCAAACACGACATGTTTCCGTGCAGCCATCCCAAAGTTAGCATTTAACGCGAGGTTATAATGCGCTTAAGAGAATATGGTCAGGCTGCACTACAAACAGCATCAGAGAAGGGTCTCTGAACGCTGCAGAGGGGACCTGCTCATGCAGGGGCACCCTCTCACATAGGAACCACGCACTCTGCCTTCAGGATTGATAAGGCCTGCCATAGGAGTGACTTATAGGTTTATATGTGTGTATGTATATAGTGATATAAGTACCCTATATCACAGTAAGGGGTGCATGCACCACCTTACCCAGGCTGCAGTAGCAGACCTGTGGTGTCAGTTTGGATGGCCTTCCAGGGGTGGCACAATACATGCTGCAGCCCCTGGTAGGCCTCTGAGGTACCTATGCCCTGGGTACATAGTATACCATATACTAGGGACTTATAAGGGCACTCCAGATTCCAATCAGAGATGTGCCTAAGGCACATGGAAACCATTTTATAGAGGAAGCAGATAGACTGGGGCCCTGAATAGCAGGATCCCAGTCCAATTAAGTCATTAACCAGCAAAACACCAGGAAAAAAGTGGGGGCAACCATATAGTCAGATTCCACCTTCCTACACCAGGTACCTCCAGTAATCCCCACACAGTGGGATTGCTGAGAGGTGGTTCAAGGCCACACCCCTTATTACACCACTCTGCAAACGCGCCTCTTGGCACACTGCTGGTGGGGCGATCAGGTCCTCTTCTGAGGACCTCAGGACACAAGTGGACTTCATCCCCCAAGCAGCAGTGCACCAGAAGGCACGTTTGCAGAGTGGTGTAAAAAGGGGGCTTGGCATCGGACCACTCTCAGCAATCCAGCTGTGTGGGACTTACTGGAGGTACCTGGTGGGCTAGTTGGCCCCCAGGGACCCTCAGGAGGCAAGGGGACTTCATCCCCCAACCAAGAGCGTGCCAGGAGGCGCATTTGCATAGTGGTGGACAAAGGGGGCGCGGCCTGTGTTCACCTATCTGCAATCCCACTATCTGGGGCATATTGGAGGTATGAGGTAGTCTAGTTGGCCCCTAAGGACCCCCAGAAGGGAAGTGGACTTTAATCGTCTTCCAAGAGCGCGCCAGGGAGCATGTTTGCAGAGTAGTGGGGAAAGGGGGCGTGGCCTGCTATGAGAACTTAGCAATGCTGCTGAGTGGGACTTACTGGAGTTAATAGGAAGACTAGGTGGCCCCCAAGGTTGTCCTTGTGGGCCAACTACCCCTCCTGTTACCTCCACTAAGTCCCACACAGTGGGATAGCTAAGAGATCTTCAGAGGCCACCCCCCCTTTCTCCACCACTCTGCAAACACGCCTCCTGGCACAGTACTAGTTGGGGATGAAGTCCACTTTACTCCTGAGGGACTTTGGGGGCCAAGAAACCCTCCTGGTACCTTCTGTAAGTCCTACGCAGCAGAATTCCTGAGCGCTGGTTGGAGGCCCAGACGCTTTTCTCCACCACTCTGCAAACGTGACTACCAGTTAAAGAAGCATTTGTAATTTAATAGGCCTTGTATTTGCAAGAGTTAGAGCTATTGGCGTTGTAAATGTAAAAGTTTTTTACTAATGTTTTTTGGAGTGGAGTGGATGTACGTTGTGTGTAGTAGAAATATGTGGTATGTTGTGCAGTGAAATTATGCGGATAGAAAGTATGTGGTTTTTAGTGTATAGGAATTATGTAGAGTGGGATTATGTGTTATGGAGAGCAATTATGTGGTATGGTAGTCTGTATTGTGGAGTGGTAACCTCAGGTTTAGTCTTCCTCGTTTCTATAGAAGCTAAACTATAAACTCAATGAGACAAAAAAAAGAAGGAATCACTGAGGAGCACTTCTGGACCTAGTCAGAGGTATGAGCAGGGCCACTGGAATTATGCGACTGTTTGGCTTCACCACCTTTCGCATAGTTATACATTTTCCGCATTAGCCACATAATCCATCATCTGCTGCCTAATCTGCAGATTTGAACAAAAAAAGCGTTGTTTCTAGCTCAAACGTCTCAAATGTTACTAAAAATGCAGCGACAAGTGTTACAGCGTGGTGGAAGGTCGTTTATAAACCTAGAATGGTCACCTGTTACTTATTGCTAAATGTGGGTGTTAAATTGGAACTAATGGTGTGCAAGCCACTCTTGCTTCTTTCTGCGCCTCTCTTGCCTCTTTCTGCATTTCTGTTGCTTCTTTCTGCACCTTTCTTTCTTTTTCTACACTTCTCTTCTACTTTCTGCACCTATGTTTCCTCTTTCTGCACCTCTGCTGCCTCTTTCTGCACCTCACTTGCTTCTTTTTGCACCCCCCTTGCCTCTTTCTACACCTCTATTGCCTCTTTCTGCACCCCTCCTGCCTCTTTCTGCACCTCTGTTCCTTCTTTCTGCACTTCTTTTGTTTCTTTCTGCACCTCTCTTGCTTCTTTCTGCACCCCTCTTGCCTCTTTCTCCACACCTCTTTCTTCTTTCTGCACCCTTGTTGCCCCTTTCTGCACCTCTGTTACTTATTCCTGCACTTCTTTTGTTTCTTTCTGCATGTCTCTTGCTTCTTTCTGCACCCCTCGTGCCTCTTTCTGCACCCCTCGTCCCTCTTTTTGCACCTCTCTTGCTTCTTTCTGCACCTCTGTTGCTTCTTTCTGCACTACTCTTGCTTCTTTCTGCACCTCTCTTGCTTCTTTCTGCACCACTCGTTCTTCTTTATGCACCCCTCTTCCGTCTTTCTGCACTTCTCTTGTCTCTTTCTCCACCCCTCTTCCCTCTTTTTGTACCCCTCTTGCCTCTTTCTGCGCCTCTTTTGCCTCTTTCTGCACTACTCTTGCTTCTTTCTGCACCTCTCTTGCTTCTTTCTGCACCACTCATGCTTCTTTCTGCACCCCTCTTCCGTTTTTCTGCACCCCTCTTGCCTCTTTCTGCACCCCAATTCCTTCTTTCTGCTCTTCTTTTGTTTCTTTCTGCACCTCTCTTGCTTCTTTCTGCACCCCTCTCGCCACTTTCTCCACCTCTGTTCCCCCTTTTTGCATCTCTGTTGCTTCTTTCTGCACTTCTCTTGCCTCTTTTTCCACCCCTCATCCTTCTTTCTGCATCTCTGTTGCTTCTTTCTGCCCTTATCATGCTTCTTTCTGTACCTTTCTTGCATCTTTCTGTTCGCCTTGTGCCTCTTTCTGCACCCCTCTTCTCTTTCTGCACTCCTCTTGCCTCTTTCTCCACCCCTCATCCCTCTTTCTGCATCCCTCTTTCTGCACTTCTCTTGCTACTTTCTGCACCTCTGTCCCTTCTTTCTGTACCCCTTGTGCCTCTTTCACACCCCCCTATCCTCTTTATGCACCCCTCTTGCCTCTTTCTGCACATCTGTTCCTCCTTTCTGCACTTCTTTTGTTTCTTTCTGCACCTCTCTTGTTTCCTTCTGTATCCCTCTTTCTCCACCCCACTTTCCCCTTCTGCAACCCTGTTGCTTTTTTATGCATTTCTCTTGCTTCTTTCTGCATCTCTCTTGCTTCTTTGTGCACTCCTTGTGCCGTTTCTGCACCCCTCTTTCTGCACTACTCTTGCTTCTTTCTGCACCTCTCTTGCTTCTTTCTGCACCACTCGTGCTTCTTTCTGCACCCCTCTTCCGTATTTCTGCACCCCTCTTGCCTCTTTCTGCACCCCTGTTCCTTCTTTCTCCTCTTCTTTTGTTTCTTTCTGCACCTCTCTTGCTTCTTTCTGCACCCCTCTTGCCACTTTCTCCACCTCTGTTCCCCGTTTTTGCATCTCTGTTGCTTCTTTCTGCTCTTCTCCTGCCTCTTTTTCCACCCCTCATCCCTCTTTCTGCACCTCTGTTGCTTCTTTCTGCACTTCTCTTGCTTCTTTCTGCACCTCTGTCCCTTCTTTCTGCACCCCTTGTGCCTCTTTCACACCCCTCTTCCCTCTTTCTGCACCCCTCTTTCTGCACCTCTGTTCCTTCTTTCTGCAGTTCTTTTGTTTCTTTCTGCACCTCTATTGTTTATTTCTGTATCCCTCTTTCTCCACCCCACTTCCCCCTTTCTGTATCACTGTTGCTTTTTTATGCATTTCGCTTGCTTCTTTCTGCATCTCTCTTGCTTCTTTCTGCCCCCCTCGTGCCTCTTTCTACACCCCTCATCCCTCTTTCTGCAGTCCTCTTGCCTCTTTCTGCACCTCTGTTGCTTCTTTCTGTACTTTTTTCTTTCTTTCTGCACACCTCTTGCCTCTTTATGCACCTCTGTTCCTTCTTTCTGTACTTCTTTTGTTTCTTTGTGCACCTCTCGCTTCTTTCTGCACCCTTTTTGCCTTTTTCTGCACCCCTCTTGCCTCTTTCTGCACCTCTGTTCCTTCTTTCTGCACTTCTTTTGTTTCTTGCTGCAGCTCTCATGCTTCTTTCTGCACCCCCTTGCCTCTTTCTCCATTCCTCTTTCTTCTTTCTGCACCCCTGTTGCCCCTTTCTACACCTCTGTTCCTTATTTCTGCACTTCTTTTGTTTCTTTCTGCATGTCTCTTGCTTCTTTCTGCACCCCTCGTGCTTCTTTCTGCACCCCTCTTTTTTCACCCCTATTGCCTCTTTCTGCACCTCTGTTGCCTCTTTCTGCGCTACTCTTTCTTCTTTCTGCACCTCTCTTGCTTCTTTCGGCACCACTCGTGCTTCTTTCTGCACCTCTCTTCCGTCTTTCTGCACTTCTCTTGTCTCTTTCTCCACCCCTCTTCCGTCTTTCTTCACCTCTGTTGCTTCTTTCTGCACCTCTCTTGCTTCTTTGTGCACCCTTCGTGCCTCTTTCTGCACCCCTTTTCCCTCTTTTTGCACCCCTCTTGCCTCTTTCTGCACCTCTTTTGCCTCTTTTTGCACTACTCTTGCTTCTTTCTGCACCTCTCTTGCTTCTTTCTGCACCACTCGTGCGTCTTTCTGCACCCCTCTTCCGTCTTTCTTCACCCTTCTTGCCTCTTTCTGCACCCCTGTTCCTTCTTTCTGCTCTCCTTTTGTTTCTTTCTGCATCTCTCTTGCTTCTTTCTGCCCCCCTCTCGCCACTTTCTCCACCTCTTTTCCCCCTTTTTGCATCTCTGTTGCTTCTTTCTGCACTTCTCTTGCCTCTTTTTCCACCCCTCATCCTTCTTTCTGCATCTGTGTTACTTCTTTCTGCCCTTAACTTGCGTCTTTCTGTACCTTTCTTGCTTCTTTCTGCACCCCTTGTGCCTCTTTTTGCACCCCACCTCTCCTTCTGCACTCCTCTTGCCTCTTTCTGCACCTCTGTTCTTTCTTTCTGCACTTCTTTTGTTACTTTCTGTACCGCTCTTGCTTCTTTCTGCAGCCCTCTTGCCTCTTTCTCCACCCCTCATCCCTCTTTCTGCACCTCTGTTGCTTCTTTCTGCACTTCTCTTGCTTCTTTCTGCACCTCTGTCCTTTCTTTATGCACCCCTTGTGCCTCTTTCACAGCCCGCTTCCCTCTTTATGCACCCCTCTTGGCTCTTTCTGCACCTCTGTTCCTTCTTTCTGCACTTCTTTTGTTTCTTTCTGCACCTCTCTTGTTTATTTTTGTATCCCTCTTTCTCCACCCCACTTCCCCCTTTCTGCATCCCTGTTGTTTTTTTATGCATTTCTCTTGCTTCTTTCTGCATCTCTCTTGCTTCTTTCTGCACCCCTCATCCCTCTTTCTGCAGTCCTCTTGCCTCTTTCTGCACCTCTGTTGCTTCTT
Organism: Calotriton arnoldi; assembly: GCA_963921515.1. Taxonomy (NCBI): domain Eukaryota; kingdom Metazoa; phylum Chordata; class Amphibia; order Caudata; family Salamandridae; genus Calotriton; species Calotriton arnoldi. The sequence goes on from CAWUFW010002250.1 coordinate 633,984, forward strand.
ACTGCACTTTTTTTGTTTCTTTCTGCACACCTCTTGCCTCTTTCTGCACCTCTCGCTTCTTTCTGCACCCTTTTTGCCTCTTTCTGCACCACTCTTGCCTCTTTCTCCACCTCTGTTCCTTCTTTCTGCACTTCTTTTGTTTCTTTCTGCAGCTCTCATGCTTCTTTCTGCACCCCCTTGCCTCTTTCTCCACCCCTCTTTCTTCTTTCTGCACCCCTGTTGGCCCTTTCTGCTCCTCAGTTCCTTATTTCTGCACTTCTTTTGTTTCTTTCTGCACGTCTCTTGCTTCTTTCTGCACCCCTCGTGCCTCTTTCTGCACCCCTCTTCCCTCTTTTTGCACCCCTCTTGCCATTTTCTGCACTTCTGTTGCTTCTTTCTGCACTCCTCTTGCTTCTTTCTATACCTCTCTTGCTTCTTTCTACAGCACTCGTTCATCTTTATGCACCCGTCATCCCTCTTTCCGCTCCCCTCTTGCCTCTCTCTGCACCTCTGTTCCTTCTTTCTGCACTTCTTTTGTTTCTTTCTGCACCTCTCTTGCTTCATTCTGCACCCCTCTTGCCACTTTCTCCACCCCTGTTTCCCCTTTTTGCAACTCTTTTGCTTCTTTCTGCACTTCTCTTGCTTCTTTCTGCACCTCTGTCCCTTCTTCCTGCAACCCTTGGGCCTCTTTCTGCACCCCTCTTCCCTCTTTCTGCACCCCTCTTGTCTCTTTCTGCACCTCCGTCCTTCTTTCTGTACTTCTTTTGTTTCTTTCTGCAACTCTCTTGCTTCTTTCTGCATGCCTCTTTCTTCTTTCTGCACCCCTCGTGCCTCCTTCACACCCTCTTCCCTCTTTCTGCACCCCTCTTGCCTCTTTCTGCACCTTTGTTCCTTCTTTCTGCACTTCTTTTGTTTCTTTCTGCACCTCTCTTGTTTCTTTCTGTATCCCTCTTGCCCCCTTCTCCACGCCACTTCCCCTTCTGCATCTCTGTTGCTTTTTTATGCATTTCTCTTGCTTCTTTCTGAATCTCTCTTGCTTCTTTCTACACCCCTCGTGCCTCTTTCTGAACCCCTCATCCCTCTATCTGCACTCCTCTTGCCTCTTTCTGCACCTGTGTTGCTTCTTTCTGCACTTCTTTTGATTCTTTCTGCATCCCTCTTGCCTCTTTCTGCACCTCTGTTCCTTCTTTCTGCACTGCTTTTGTTTCTTTCTGCACCTCTTCCTTCTTTGTGCACCCCTCTTACCTCTTTCTGCACCTCTGTTCCTTCTGTCTGCACTTCTTTTGTTTCTTTCTGCAGCTCTCTTTCTTCTTTCTGTACCCCCTTGCCTCTTTCTCCACCCCTCTTCCCTCTTTCTTCACCCCTGTTGCCTCTTTCTGCACCTCTGTTTGTTCTTCCTGCACTTCTTTTGTTTCTTTCTGTACTTCTCTTGCTCCTTTCTGCACCCTTCGTGCCTCTTTCTGCACCCTCTTCCCTTTTTGCACCCCTCTCGCCTCTTTCTGCACCTCTGTTGCTTCTTTCTGCACTACTCTTGCTTCTTTCTGCACCTCTTTGCTTCTTTCTGAACCACTCATGCTTCTTCCGGCACCCTTCTTCCCTCTTTCTGCACATCTCTTGCCTCTTTCTGCACCTCTGTTCCATCTTTCTGCTCTTCTTTTATTTCTTTTTGCACCTCTCTTGCTTCTTTCTGCTCCCCTCTTGCCACTTTCTCCGCCACTGTCCCTCCTTTTTTCATCTCTGTTGCTTCTTTCTGCACTTCTCTTGCCTCTTTAATCACCCCTCATCCCTCTTTCTGCACCTCTGTTGCTTCTTTCTGCACTTCTCTTGCTTCTTTCTGCACCTCTGTCCTTTCTTTATGCACCCCTTGTGCCTCTTTCACAGCCCGCTTCCCTCTTTATGCACCCCTCTTGGCTCTTTCTGCACCTCTGTTCCTTCTTTCTGCACTTCTTTTGTTTCTTTCTGCACCTCTCTTGTTTATTTCTGTATCCCTCTTTCTCCACCCCACTTCCCCCTTTCTGCATCCCTGTTGTTTTTTTATGCATTTCTCTTGCTTCTTTCTGCATCTCTCTTGCTTCTTTCTGCACCCCTCATCCCTCTTTCTGCAGTCCTCTTGCCTCTTTCTGCACCTCTGTTGCTTCTTACTGCACTTTTTTTGTTTCTTTCTGCACACCTCTTGCCTCTTTCTGCACCTCTCGCTTCTTTCTGCACCCTTTTTGCCTCTTTCTGCACCACTCTTGCCTCTTTCTCCACCTCTGTTCCTTCTTTCTGCACTTCTTTTGTTTCTTTCTGCAGCTCTCATGCTTCTTTCTGCACCCCCTTGCCTCTTTCTCCACCCTCTTTCTTCTTTCTGCACCCCTATTGGCCCTTTCTGCTCCTCAGTTCCTTATTTCTGCACTTCTTTTGTTTCTTTCTGCACGTCTCTTGCTTCTTTCTGCACCCCTCGTGCCTCTTTCTGCACCCCTCTTCCCTCTTTTTGCACCCCTCTTGCCATTTTCTGCACCTCTGTTGCTTCTTTCTGCACTCCTCTTGCTTCTTTCTATACCTCTCTTGCTTCTTTCTACAGCACTCGTTCATCTTTATGCACCCGTCATCCCTCTTTCCGCCCCCCTGTTGCCTCTCTCTGCACCTCTGTTCCTTCTTTCTGCACTTCTTTTGTTTCTTTCTGCACCTCTCTTGCTTCATTCTGCACCCCTCTTGCCACTTTCTCCACCCCTGTTTCCCCTTTTTGCATCTCTTTTGCTTCTTTCTGCACTTCTCTTGCCTCTTTCTCCATCCCTCATCCCTCTTTCTACACCTCTGTTGCTTCTTCTGCACTTCTCTTGCTTCTTTCTGCACCTCTGTCCCTTCTTCCTGCAACCCTTGGGCCTCTTTCTGCACCCCTCTTCCCTTTTTCTGCACCCCTCTTGTCTCTTTCTGCACCTCCGTCCTTCTTTCTGCACTTCTTTTGTTTCTTTCTGCAACTCTCTTGCTTCTTTCTGCATGCCTCTTTCTTCTTTCTGCACCCCTCGTGCCTCCTTCACACACCTCTTCCCTCTTTCTGCACCCCTCTTGCCTCTTTCTGCACCTTTGTTCCTTCTTTCTGCACTTCTTTTGTTTCTTTCTGCACCTCTCTTGTTTCTTTCTGTATCCCTCTTGCCCCCTTCTCCACGCCACTTCCCCTTCTGCAGCTCTGATGCTTCTTTCTGCACTTCTTTTGATTCTTTCTGCATCCCTCTTGCCTCTTTCTGCACCTCTGTTCCTTCTTTCTGCACTGCTTTTGTTTCTTTCTGCACCTCTTCCTTCTTTGTGCACCCCTCTTACCTCTTTCTGCACCTCTGTTGGTTCTTTCTGCATATCTCTTGCTTCTTTCTGCACCTTTCTTCCTCTTTCTGGACTTCTGTTGCCTCTTTCTGCATTTCTCTTGCTTCTTTCTGCGCCTTTCTTCCTCTTTCTGAACATGTCCTACCTCTGTAGGCATAGTTAGAAATTAGCATTTAAAAAACCTCAGAAATTCACTGAAAAAACCATAGGTTTCAGGGACATTATAGTTAGAAATTATCATTTAAAAAAAACATAGAAATTCACTGAAAAAACCATAGGTTTCAGGGACGCTATAGTTAGAAATTAGCATTAAAAAAAACATAGAAATTCACAAAAAAAACCAGAGGTTTCAGGGACATTATAGTTAGTTGGACATTTCACTCGTAGAAAACCAGAGAAATTCAGTCGTAATAGTTAGCTGAGCTAAGTATAACTCGCGCCCCCGCAATGCACTGGTGATGACATCACATATTACATCACTCATTACATGGTTAGTGACATCACTGATGACATCACTCATGACATCTCAAATGACATCACTCATGACATCATCCATGTGATAATCTGATGCAGCTCCCCACACCCTAATATAACCTTTGATACACCCACTCTAAAATACAGACTACCATTCTCGAAACCATAGACACACCAATACCAATTACTACTGATTCCTAGGTCTACACACACATCCACTCACTCACCCATACAGTCACTCATACATGCAGTCACTCATCAATACAGCCACTATCATATGCACTCATACACCTATACAGACACTCACACACCGCCACTCACCCTTAGAGTTACTTTCACAGCTAGTCAGTCATGCAAATAATCAATCACACTCCCATTTACTCACCTATACAGTTATATACACACCACCTCACTTATTCACACAGATACTAACACATACTTACTCTCTTATACAATTACTGACACAAGCACAAACTCATCCACACAGCCACTCTCACAATCACTCACTCTCAGATATAGTCATTTATATACTCCAACACTCACATATTCTGCCTTTCACATATGTAGTTACTCACACATGTACCACTGAGACATCCGTTCACTCACCAACACAGCCATACACACACTCACCCACCCATACAACCCCTCACAGATGCACTCTTGAACCCATAGACCTAGTGAATTACCCACTCACACATCCATGCAGGGAGTCACACACACCCCACCCACCCACATACACAGACACTCAGGCACCCATACAGATACTCAGACAACAAATCAATAACCCATATAGACACTGATGTAGCTACTCACCAACCCATGCAGCCACTTACACACCAACAGACAGACTGATACAGACATTCACACAGTTTAGTCACTAACCCATGCATTCAGTAAGATACGTTTAATCACTAACTTATGGAGTTAGTCACGCACCTACTAAATCATCCATTCAGACAATTATACACCCACTCATTATTCAATATGCATTTCCCTATATATATTAAACATATTTAAACTTTACAGAAACACACAGTCACTGTATGATGTCATCAGTGATGTCATTTGAGATGTCATCAGTGATGTCATCAGCCCCGCCCGCTCCCTTCACCACTGTGCAAATGCGCCCCGTGGCGTGTTTTAAGTTGGGGTATTAAGTCCCCTTGAATCATGAGGGTCCCTGGGGTCCAACTAGCCCACCCTGTACCTCCAGTATGCGCCAGGGAGCTGCGTTGCAGAGAGGTGTTCAGAGGCCATGCCCCTTTTACACCTCTCTGCAACGCAGCTCTGTGGCGCTTTCTGAACATACCTGGTGGGCTAGTTGGCCTCAGGGACCCTCAGGATTGAAGAGGATTTAATTCCCCATCTTAAAACGCGCCACAGGGCCTGTTTGTACACATGTCACCTAAAGCCCCACCCCCTCCCTTCACCACTGTGCAAACGCGCCCCGAGGTGCATTTTAAGTTGGGGGATTAAGTCCCCTTGAATCCTGAGGGTCCCTGGAGTCCAACTAGCCCACCATGTACCTCCAAAAGCACCACAGAGCTGCGTTGCAGAGAGGTGTAAAGGGCGTGGCCTCTGTACACCTCTCTGCAACGCAGCCCCCTGGCGCATACTGGAGGTTCCTGGTGGGCTAGTTGGCCCCCAGGGACCCCCAGTATTCAAGGAGAATTACTTCCCCTTCTTAAAACGCGCCAGGGGCGCGTTTGCAGACTGCTGCAGGGAGGGGGCGGGGCCTCCGGCACGATGCCGGTCTTTTTTTTGTATGGGAGGGGGACTGCGTGGCCCCCCTTCCCTCGGCCACTTTTGGCCCCGGGGATCCCATCCCCCGGGGCCTGAGGATTTTCTTTTTTTTTAAATAAAATAAAACGGGAAGGGGGCCGCATGGCCCCCCTTCCCTGGGCCTCTACTAGCCCCGGGGACCCCATCCCCCGGGGCTGGCCATCTCCATTGGGGACCGTGGGGGTCCCCAATCCCCCACGGTCCCACCAGCTCCCCGCGTCCTTCGGGAGCCGGCATTGCTTTTCCACATGGGGAGCTTCTAAGATGCAGCTCCCCGTGTGGAAAAGCAATCGGCTTTGGTTTTTGGAAGAGAGAGCAGGTTTCCTGCTCTCTCTTCCAAAAACGAAAGCAGTTTGCTATGACAGGACGGGAGCGGTGAGGCTCCCCTCCTGTCATAGCAAACTACAGTGTCCCGGGGGTAGGCACCCCGGGACACTGCAGGAGCCGGCCCTGGGGGGTGGTGGTCTCCAGGGCCATCAAGGGCTCCAGGAGGGGGGCCGCGTGGCCCCCTCCCAACCAATGCAGAGCCCCAGGGAGGTGGTGGTCCCCGGGGTTCGGGGGTCCTTAACGGACCCCCTAATTTACATGTTAGAGCCCCGGGGAGGTGGCGGTCCACGGGGCATGTGGGGGGGCTCGAGCCCCCCCCACACATGTTAGTTTATTTTTAAAAAAAGAAGCCCCGGGGGGTGGCGGTCCCCGGGGCTGCGGGAGGGCCGAGAGCCCTCCCGCACCATTATTTTTTTAAAGGCCCGGGGGGTGGCGGTCCCCAGGGCTTGGGGGGGCTTTAGAGGCCCCCCACACATAAATATAAAAAACCCTGCATGCCCCCGGGACTTGGGCCACCCGGGGGCCAAATAGCATCGAAGTGCGGGAGACCGCACTTCGATTTTTTTTTTTATCGGCTAGATCAGCGCACCTAGCGCGTTTTTGCCAATTATTTTACAAAAAAAAATAAAATTGTTTGCCCTGGGGGTCCTTGTAGGACCCCCTGAGCAGGCCTATGGGGTCAGGGTGTTTCTACCCTGCCCCCTTTTTGCGTTTTTTGTGTCTGTTTTCTCTTTTCTTGTGCCTCGGTTCTACCGAGGCACAAGATGGCTGCCAACACGTCCTGGTTTGGAGTGTTGACAGCCAATTAGCATACAGCTCGTGATCAGGAGGGTGCGTGGATCCTCCGCGGCCATAGATATATGTGTTTTTACTTTTGATTTTCTCAGCAACTACTGAACGGATTTACACCATTTAACAAAAAGGGTTCTTTCTGAACCAAGAACTACTTCTTTGCCAAATTTGGTGTAATTCTGTTCAGCAGTTCGGGCTGTAGCCGTGGCTAAAGTTTCCTATGGAAAATTGCATGGGGAAAACACGTTTTGGGACCCCCCTTTTTTCTTGGCCCCCGCTTAACGAATCACCCCAACACTTTCAGGATAGGAGCGGACCGGAGCGGGCCACAAAGTTTGAAAATTTCGCGAAGATTCGTCAACCGGCGCCAAAGTTATTTCAAATAGAATGTTGCGGATTTCCTATGGAAAATAGGTCCTAACTATAACTATCTACTGGCGACCGCCAGTAGATAATATATATGCATATATATATATATATACTGTATAGGTCTATGAGTGCATATGATAGTGGCTGTATTGATGAGTGATTGCATGTATGAGTGACTGTATGGGTGAGTGAGTCGATGGGTGTGTAGACCTAGGAATCAGTGAGTGGATATGTAGTAATTGGTGTGTCAATGGTTTCGAGAATGGTAGTCTGTATTTTAGATTGTGTGTATCAAAGGTTATATTAGGATGTGAGGAGGTGCTTCAAATTATCACATGGATGATGTCACCAGTGATCTCATCAGTGATGTAATTTGAGATGTCATGAGTGATGTCATCAGTGATGTCACTGACCATGTCATGAGTGATGTAATAGGTGATGTCATCAGCAGTGCATTGCGGGGGCACGAGTATACGTAGCTCAACTAACTACAACGGCAGAATTTCCCTGGTTTTGTACGAGTGAAATGTCCAACTACCTATAACGTCCCTGAAACCTGTGTTTTTTTCAGTGAATATATATATATATATAAACCCCTTTCAGGCATAGAGTGATGCATACATTATGCTAAAAGAAGCAGAGAACTCTGGGTAGTTCTCAAATGTAGGTGGAAAGCAGCTCCAGTATAGAGCACAATCAACACCAGCGACACTCTACATCTGATCACCTCAAATGTCTGTTTTTCTATCAAAGTCTTTATGCATAGGATTAGCACACTGCCATCCATGCTGAGATAGAAAGGGACAAAGTCTTTTGCCATTTCTACAGCAAAATCTTTAAGCATAGGACTAGAACAGTGCTGTCAATGCCGAGCTGTAAAATGACAAAAGCCTTTTATCACTTCAGGCACAGTATTACAGCTTTGAATTGGTAAAATACCAACACAGCCAGCATGAAATGAATAAAAGCAACCCTGACATGTGTTTTGCTCTCATTAGAGCTCCTCAGAGAGGTATAGCTTTGTCCAGACACAAGGGAGCACCCAGTATAAGTCAAAACAATAACCTTTCAGGCATAGAGTAATGTATAAATTATGCAATAAAGAAGCAGAAAACTCTGGGTAGTTCTCAAGTTTAGGTAGAAAGCAGATCCTGTATAGAGCACCATCAACACCAGCAACACTCTACATCTGCTCACCTCAAATGTCTGCTTTTCTATCAAAGTCTTTAAGCATAGGATTAGCACAGTGCCATCCATGTCGAGATAGAAGGTGACAAAATCTTTTGCCATTTCTGCAGCAAAGTCTTTAAGCATAGGACTAGCACAGTGCTGTCCATGCTGAGCTGTAAAATTACAAAAGCATTTTACCACTCCAGGCACAGTATTACAGCTTTCATTTGGTAAAATACCAACCAAGCCAACCTGAAATGAATAAAAGCAACCCCTGACACGTGTTTCGCTCTCATTAGAGCTCTTCAGAGAGGTATAGCTTTGCCCAGATACAAGGGAGCACCCAGTATAAGTCAAAACAATACCCTTTCAGGCATAGATATGTCAATTTTCGTTTTATATTTTTTACGAACAAGACTGTCTACAAGCGCAGAACTGTGTGTATTTTGTACTGCAAAGGTCCGACAATGAGAGTTCAAATGTCGGTAATCCAAAACTAGGCGATACGATCCATCTAGTTTAGAAACCGCGAAAAGGGGATTATTCATTGGTGATACGCATGTTTCAATTACTCCTTGATATTCTAACTGTGTCAGAATTTCGGAAATGGGACCTTTAGCTTCCCGCGTGATGGGATATTGGGGTTGTGGCTGTGGCAGCGACCGCAAAGGAATATCATGGGGGGGAGAGTCTTCATCCCAGCCCACGTGGTTGCGGTATAACGCCGGAGCCAGGGACGCAGCCCACTCAGCTGCGAGAGCCTCCGCTTTGTCCTTGGGGACATGACGAGAAAAGCTCGGAAGGATTACCTCCTCCCCTCTATGCGCAGCAAGTACGAATGGGGGAGGCCAATCAGCCTCCGCCAACAGAATGTCGTAAGAAGAGGTCAGATTCTCCCAAAAAATCCCTTTAATAACACGCTGTATGTCACCTTCAATTTGAATGACAATATTATATAGTCTTTCAGGGGGTGACACTCTGGTGTCTGCTGTCTCAACAGTAATGAATGTATCAGTTGCTGTCGCCTCCACATGAGGACGTAGTGCCTCCCGCACAATGGTAACTTCCGCGGCGCTGTCTAGGAGCGTCATTGCCCACGTCCAATTCAGGAGTCTCGTTCTCACCGTTTGTGGCATACCTCGCTGTTACAGCTGCAACTTTCTTCTTCTGAAACTGTGGGCGAGAACGTGGAAATTCATCTGGTTTCCCTCGGACTTGTTGTCGAGGTTGGTCTCGTCCCTGTGGAGCCTCACGACCCCTTCCTCTATCCTGGCGATCTCCTCCACCAGCCTGTGAAGTTGTTGTTGCCTGTGAAGAACGAGGAGAACGCGAATCAGGGACTTGAAATCTCTCTGGAGATTTAATTCTCGCCCTATCGTGCAAATCATAAGTGCGTTCAGAAGAGACGGAAACCGGGGATGCGCCTCGCGACCCTGGCTTCTTCTGTTGCTTACCCTGTTTTTTCAACCTCCAGCTCTTTTTAGTAAAGAACGGTTTCTCATCTTTCTCATATTGAGTTTTCGTTTATGGTTGCTATTGTGTTTGCATTTTAGCAAAAGGCTTTACTCCCATGCTATTGCTGCCAATCGTTTTTTAACCTATGCAATAATTTTCGGTAATCCGCCGACTTGTCCGGTTCTGTGATCAAAGCCAAATCATTAGCTACTTGAAAGTTAACTTCATCGCCCTTGACATTCCCAATCATCAAATCAGCTCCTACATCCAACACTCCCACCATTCTTATCCCTAATTCCACAGCCGCTTCAGGGCCGTGCTCATCCTGCACTCGTTTAATTATAGAGGGGAGAACTGTCAATGAAGGAGTGCCGAAACATTTCGCATATGCTGCTGCTAATACCTTGTCCCAGTTGTTGCATTCTGTCAACTCGGGATCAAGTCTTTTGGCAAACTAATCGTCAAAATCCTGTGTTTTTCCACAGGAGAAGTATTTGGAAAAACTGCCTCCAGCTGGTCAAATTTCTCTGCAAGCCAATAAGACATAGTCCTTATTTTGTGGGCGCTTGCCCATCACCGAATTAACCATGACGGGACTTATGGTTACACCGCCCGGTCCAGCTGGATGCGCTGCAACTCCAGGCGGGGCTCCCTGGATATTGCCTGTAACATACTGTACTAAAGCTCTGTGCACACGTATCGAAGACGTATGCAATTCACGCAGTTCAGCAACTGCTAGCATCATATAACGCGGATGTGGGGTATACCCGGCCAAAACTGGCCAAGTGGCCCCTTCAATCGATAAGGGGCCTAAACGAATCGGGGTAACCGGTTGGGGGAGGGCGCCATTAAACCAAACACGGTGTTGCCATGCCATGAGTGGTACTTCAAGATTTCGATACGGCCTATAAATTATAGGAAGAGCGGTGGCTGTATATTCATGGAACACATTATCAGTCCCATCCACCGCCGGGAAGGTGACCCAAGAGTAAAAAACCTCAAAGTGGTAAGCGGGATCCGCTTGTACCACAAAGATCAGATCGACACCCGCGTCAGGCACTCCATACACTGTCAAGTGAGCCCGGAGCGCTGCGCTGCTATGTGCCGCAATTTGAACAGCCATTTAAAGGCTAAAAATTTTCAACAACCTAGTATGAGGCAGCACAATATGTTGATTTATTTAAACACCTTTTAACAACTTCAAGCTTGAAAGAATCTATAAAAACGTCAATATAGGAAGTATCACCCTCACACACTCTTCCGAAAGCGTCTGCGAAGCGGGTTGTGGACAAGCATAAGTACTACCAGCATTGGGGCAACCACTTTCTCCATAAACCAAGCACTCTGCGGGGTCCCTTTAATTACACCCAATGGGAGCATTGTCTGACCCCTTTGCCAGGTAGCTCCCAGACTCTTAGAAATAAGTTTACTTATTTTACAGACTTTGATAGATCGAACCCTGGGTCCTATTATTTTAAGTTAAACACTTCGTCCACTCAGAAAATCATGTTAACCCACACTAAATTGTTATATTCCGGTTCCTTTCTGAACGCATTGGCTGTGGGTGGTTATAAACACTGGCAGGACACCATTGACTTGAAATCTATTTGGGGCTCCAAATCATGGCAGGTACAAGGCACAGAGGCCTTGCACCGTGCTTGCCTCATCCCGACCCAAATTTTGTTTTTAAATCATTCAATCTATCAAACAACGTGTTGGGGTTTGGCTACTTCCAAACAATTAAATGCACCTTCCATTCCTGTGTTGTCTTCCAGTCCCAACGAGAGCTTGCATTTCAATGTTTCCCTTACAGATTTGCAAGCTATGTTTCAGAACAATTCATTTAATGTTTCCACGTTTGTTCAGTCACCCTGGTTGGCTTGGCCAACGGCGGCAAATGCCTGCCAACTGCGTTTTCATGACTCAGTTTCTGGTTACACACAGGATCGACCAGATCCAAGGTTTTCTGACTCTCGTACTGTTACAACATATTCTGTTGGTAAATTATGTAAACAGTGGTTGCAGCACTCTTCCTTAGATTCTGTAAAACAGCATCTATCCCTCCTATCAGGCAACATTGATCTGTCCGATTTTGTTCTGGGGCCTCGTGGCCCTCGACCTAAGAGATTCATTTATGAAACTTATAATGAACTCTGGAAGCTTTCGCAAATTGAAGCTGCTTCCCGTCTACGGGAAATAGATCAAGCAAATTTAGAAAAGGTGCTTGCTGCTGTTGACAATAGTATTAATACCATGTCTTCCCGCATTTACACATTAGAGAATATTGTGTCCTCTGTTGTTGATATTGTACAAGATGATGTTTCTGTGTTATATCATGGTCAAAATCAATTGCGTTCAGTGATGCAGTTTGCATGGACTTTGCAAACACTTAAAATGGGTAAAGTTCCTTTGCATTTTTTAAACACCTCTGCCTTATTTTTGCCGTTTAATTTGACTGAGAAACAGCAGTTCATGTCCATGAAAGATGCAACATACACTCTGTTACATATCGAGAAAATAGAGCCCTTACCATTCTCTGTGGCGGAATTGGATTCTGCAGTGTGGCTAGTTCACGGGGTTATTGCTTTGCCTTTTTCTTTATTTGAATTCAGTTCCTGCATGAAACATTATCCTGTTGGCCATTTTCAGCCTTTAGGCAGTGCCTTCTTGCATGAACTTTGGTCCCTGCCTTTCCTTTATAGATGCCTTAGGGACGGCAAAGAAGTTTTTCTCACAGGAGAGTCATGCTATTCTACTGTGGGTCATTCCCTTATTTGCAAAAACATTAAATTGCACGGAGCTTGTAATGTTTCGGCTCCGAATCTTGCTTGTGTTTTAAAGGGCATTCCTGCTCCTGCTATTTCTCCTACTTTCACTGTGCTTGCAAATGGTAGCTATCTGCTTCTGAATAATCAGGACTGCTGTGGCATGCTGGCCGGCATACCCTATATTGTAACAGTTTCCCACAGGGTTGTCTGCTGCAAAAATGTGCTTTTTCCTCCCCGCACGACATCATAGATAGTTCCATTTGGCCTTCCATTCCTACTTTGAAGGCGGATTTCAATAAATTGAGCAGAATAAAGGCGCTATTATTGAACCAGGAGGTTATGCTCACATCCGCCCGGGAGACATTCATCCTCCAGGTGGCTAGTACCCACAGTGAAATACAGGCCCTTTTGAACACAAACCTCCCACAACATTTCGGTGAACTGATTCACCGTGTTTTCAATGCATCATGCACCGAAGGTCTTGTGCACTTTTTTAAAGTTGTGGGCTCTGGCCTTGTTACCTCCTTTCAGACTATCTTTGGTGTAATTCCGGCTTTTATTCATCCCATTTTTTCCAGTGTCTTTGGCGGCTTTCCGTTGATCCTCGCCTTAGCGGCTGGTATATTGCTTTTGGTCTGTTTGCTACGCAATGGCTGCACTTCCTGGGGCCCTTCTCGACCCAGGTCGACTCCGGATGCTCCGTGAGCGCATCCTCGCCGGCTTCGACATCCTGCCCTTGGCGACACTCAGTGTGTCCTATAGACTTTCTTTTCGCTTTGCGTATTTCACTTGCATGCAACCTGTGATGTACTGCATCCGATGTCCTTTCTCATGGTCCTTGGATTATTGCCTCTCCAATACTTCCCTGTCTCGCCCGGATTTTGTCCAGTTGGTGGGTCCCTTAGAGGCCCATGAGCGGGACTGTTCCGGTGTTGGCTACATGGCGCGTGCGGCTGCACTTGGAATTTTGGAACAATGGGATGTCTGTGCAGCTGCTCAGCATCTCCTACAACAAAGTTATATTGAGTATCACGCAAGTTGTCCCGCAATGCTGCTCGCTGCTCCCTCTTGCGAGGAACATGACTGCAGTTTTGATTTATTGGACTGGATGGCGTCTCTTTTTTCTGACGATTCCAACGATGTCCTCTTGGAAGGTGTGGCGTTTTTCTGCACTTACACTCTATTGGATTAAGGGGGGCCTCCGCTTTCAGTGACCTGCCACACTGGATTTTTTTTTCTCTCCCATTCATTGTCCTTCATTGGGGTCTATTCCGCACCAGACGTTTCTGTTCTGCTCCATCAATTTGAACTCTATCTTCGTCCTATGTCTTCGCCCATGGACTGACCAGGGGAGGGTGTCGTGTGGTTTGTGGCCTCATGGTCTGCCTTGCTAAGTTGGCTTAGGCCTGGCTGACATGATGCCTTTTCTGCGCACGTTACTTTGTGACTTTGTTTTTCCAGCCTCTGCTTGTGCCCGGCTATATTAGGACTGTCTGCATTTCTGCCTTTCACCTTTTCTCCTGTTCCCTGCGAGTAACATCTGCACAACATGTACAAGGTCGAAAAACAACGTCCCTTGTTCTTGCTGATCTGGCCAGTCCCTCGCACCTAGACATAACACTACGTACAGCTGCACTGGAGAAATTTGTGTGCTTTTTAATATTGTGATTTCACTGTTAGAGGCACTTGGAGAAAAACCTTTCCAGGGAGAAGAGCTGTGCTTGTCTCATGATGTAAACCTTGCATCTAGATATTGAGGTATGAGGGTCCGCCTGACAATGCCCAGAGGTCTTCTAGTTAGTATCACGGGGAGGGTGGTAAGGTCATTTAGCCCTATATCCACTGCTTTATGAAATGCTTTCCCCGTTTGTATTCTATGGAATTGTAACTATGCTTATTATTTTATCATTATGCATGATGTTGATAGTACTGGCACGTGTACTGTATCTTAGAGCACGATAGTTGAAATAAACATTTTAAACTATACAGTGTCCCTTATTACGCACGTTGTGGACAGGTATGAGTGAGTTATGAAAGGGTGTTCTTGCTCCCGCGAGTCCTGAGAGAGAGAGATACCGTGTTCTGGGTTGTCTAATCACTGGTAGCATCGCTGCTAATGAGATGCTAAAGCTAGTCGGATTGGGATTGTGGTTACTAAGGTGCATGGTTGGTTCACCACTATACTCCGAGGTCCTATTATCCTGTGCATAGCTCTGTGTATGTGCAGAATCCCTACAACAGTGATGCATAAATAATGCAAAAAAGAAGCAGAGAACTCTGGGTAATTCTCAAGTTTAGGTGGAAGGCAGCTCCTGTATAGAGCACCCTCAACAGCAGCCACACTCTACATCTGCTCACCTCAAATGTCTGATTTTCTATCAAAGTCTTTAAGAAGCATTGGATTAGCACAGTGCCATCCATGCCAAGATAGAAAGGGACAAAGTATTTTGCCATTTCTACAGCAAAGTCTTTAAGCATAGGACTAGCACAGTGATGTCCATACCAAGCTGTAAGATGACAAAAGCCTTTTACCACTCCAGGTACAGTTTTACAGCGTTGAATAGGTAAAATACCAACCAAGCCAACCTGAAATGAATAAAAGCAACTGCTGACACGTGTTTTGCTCTCATGAGCACTCTTCAGAGAGGTATACTGGGTGCTCCCTTGTGTCTGGGCAAAACTATAAGTCAAAAAAATACCCTTTCAGGCATAGAGTGATGCATAAATTATGCAAAAAAGAAGCAGAGAATGCTGGGTAGTTCTCAAGTTTAGGTGGAAAGCAGTTCCTCTATAGAGCACCCTCAACACCAGCGACACTCTACATCAGCTCACCTCAAATGTCTGCTTTTCTATCAAAGTCTTTAGGCATTGGATTAGCACAGTGGCATCCATGCCGAGATAGAACGGGACAAAGCGGCATATGTACAAGCCCCTATCACCACAGGATCGTCACTTTTTCCAATGTTCCGTGGCGATAGTGGCTTCGCCTTATTTACAAGGCAGTGTTAAGCCACTTAACGTGGCTTAACGCTGCCTTGTAAATAAGTCCCCCTTTCACGCTATGCTTAGCGTGAAAGCAGTGGGCAGTGGGTGTTGTGGTGTGCGTTCCACCGCAGCACCAATGGATTTTGACGCTATCCCCTATTTACAAGGGCAGCTTAAAAAGGAGGCAGCACCAAAATTAAGACCAGGAAAAACATGGTCTTAACTTGGCGAAACAAGGAGAAATACTTCATTTCTCCTCGTTTTTGCTTTTTCCATATGTGCTGCCTTGTGCAGCACACATGGAAAAAGCAAAATGCCTTGGATTGTTTATGTGTAGGAAAGTGTCCCTTCCTGCACATAAAGAATCTTTACAAAAATGACATTTTTTAACTTTCTTGTGTGCTGCTGCAATAATATATCACAACATATATCCAACACACAAAGTTGCCTGCTGTAAGAGGACCACACCAGGTAAGTTTTCAATCTTGCAACCTTTTATTGAGCGACGGCAAAAGCAGGAGCAGACATCGTTGCAAACATATAGCCCATCCCAACGCGTTTCGTGCAAGGAAAGCACTTCTTCATGGGGCTCTGGGCTTTGGCAGTGAATGAAACCAGCAGTTTGTCAGCACACCTTTTCAATAGAAGTTACTCCGCCCATGTGGGCATGGCCACCACTGTGGCCTGATGGTAAATGTAGTGCTGAGTATTATTCTCGTGAATCACCGTAATTCAAGCCTGCGTACTTCAAGTATTTCCCAAACAGCATGTCAGTTCTTGAATTGCCACTCACTTCGCTCAATCGCACTTGCTTGTCCATGGTGGAAATGCCGGTTGGCACCTCAGCTGAACTGCGCACAGCGCAGCGGGGTCACTCTCGCGGCTCAGGCAGGGCCGCCAAAATCCAACACACAAAGTTGCCTGCTGTAAGAGGACCACACCAGGTAAGTTATCATTCTTGCAACCTTTTATTGAGCGACTGCAAAAAACAGGAGCAGACATCGTTGCAAACATATAGTCCATCTATTGAAAAGGTGTGCTGACAAACTGCCGGTTTCATTCACTGCCAAAGCCCAGAGCCCATGAAGAAGTGCTTTCCTTGCACGAAACGCGTTGGGATGGACTACATGTTTGCAACGATGTCTGCACCTGTTTTTGCCGTCGCTCAATAAAAGGTTGCAAGATTGAAAACTTACCTGGTGTGGTCCTCTTACAGCAGGCAACTTTGTGTGTTGGATATATATATATATATATATATATATATATATATATATATATATATATAGCAACACGTTAATAACCAAACGTTATAAGGAACTGACAGAGACTTGTTTAGGTTGGTAGTATCCAATAGTCATCTCCTGCCAATCACTTCAACTACAATTAAAAAACAAAAGAATTATACTACAGACAAACAATTTCTATTAAAGGAAATAGAGAGAATCTACCCCTCAGATAAGTATAGATAAAGGAGTGTTATAGTGCAGTAAAATAAAATGTAATTTTAAAACTGAGATAGGGTTGTTAATTGTAAATGCGCTTTATCTTAGGGGCCAATGAGAAGGAGAGTGTTTCCCAATCACCAACATTCAAGAACGAGCACCAGGCTTCTGAGGCAGTCTCTCTTTCTCTATCCACTTCCCCTTTCCCCCCTGCTGGTGCATGTAATAGACTCTTTTGGGCTGTTGCAGGTAATAGTGGAGAGGACTGAGGACTAGTCATCTGCTCCTGAGGAAATCGGCCCACAGGTATTCTGACAGCAGGGCAATAAGGATAGTTGCTGTGCTGCGTTTTGTGAAAGGGAGACAGAAGAAATGTGCCATATTAACTAAGATATGGTGCATTTCCATTGCCTCCTATCACAGGAGCATGTTGTGCTGCCTAGCACTAGGGGTGGGCAAAAAATTCTGCTCCGCCGGAGGAGTTTGTGGAGTTTTTCCCACTCCGCACTATATGGGTGTGGCGGAGTTCCAGCAAAACTCTGCTAAGTGCCACGTGGTGGAGTTTTTTCTCATGTGTGTCTTGCCAACGTTAAGTTGGCATGTGTGGGCAAGAATTTGCGTCCCCTAGCACGATTTTTAAACACTAGAACACCTTCCAGCAAGACTTCTCAACGTGGGTGGTCACAGCAGGCTGCAAACGTTTGGTTGAGAAAGCTGTCGGATGAATAGAAAACCTACTCGAGCAGTAGAAAGAAGCAACGCCCTCTGGTGTACCATGTGGTGTAGTTCACACTGATTTTACAGTGAGGAACACGCTCCCCGCTCTAAAAATTAGAGCAAGCAGCACTACATGCCGAATTCCGCCTGCTCGTGAAATTCTGTGGAATCTTGCTGAGGTTTTATGTAACTACACGGAATTTGGTGGAGTAAAACTCCATGAGCTCCACCCACCCCTACCTAGCATGAATACAGACACCCTTGCAGCATGGTGCAAGGGTGCCTGCATTACAGTCAAGATTGTTTTTGTGCAAGAAGCAATACCTTGCTACACAAAAACAGTCTCTAAAGTTATTTTCCTCTTTCTATGTGTGCTGCAGAATGCAGCATACATCGAAAGAGAAAGCAACAACAAGAAATAAAGATAATTTACAGGCTTGTAAGCCTGTAACAGGGATACATACATTTTGACTAATTCCTGGGTTTACTAGATTTAGTAAATCTGGGAATGTGCCAAAATGTATTGGTGGATACATGGAAACGCACATGCTCCACCCATGGAACGCCTTCCTAACGCAAAGTAACAAAAGGCAGTGCTAAAAATCCCATGCAAAGCTGTGCAAATCTAATTTGCATGGCTTTGTAAAGCATAAGTAATATTTTACTTTGTGGCTGTGCCCAAAAAGTGATGCATCCATAATGCAAAATGTTAGTAATCTAAATGTTAGTAAATCTACTCCACAGTTCTTATCCAAATAGCTCCAGCTATCTTCACATGGTGATTCTGGAATCTAGTATATTTCTAATCTAATATGCAGAGTCACCTTGGCTTCCAACTCCTGCCGACAGTCCAAGGGGACATAAACAATAGAAGTAAAAATCCTTACATCCAATGCAAGGAAAGGGCCAGACAGCTACTAGGCTAAATTTATTTGTTCCATTTTCTAATCTGTTTACCAACTAGCATCTTGTCAAAATTCTCCCCCATCACTTTTTTGTAGATTTAATGCAATTTTGGGGTGTTTTATTGAGGCAATAGGATCTCTGCCTACAATGGAGTGCTGCATATTTATTTTTTTTAATTATTTTTATTTAAACAAGTGTCAGCATCCATATATATTTACATAATTATGGGTTGAATTACACGTTACTCCGCGGCTTTCACAAGCTGCAACTCATAGATGCAATAATAATCATGAGACAAGTGGAATCCTCCTGTAGATTATTTACTTCCCCCGCCCCCCCTGCCTAGCTATACTATACTCCTCCCACCACCGCCAAACTTTCTCCCATTTCTTGGGGCATCCCCGGCTCTCATAAATCGTCTTTTCCGCCGCACAACACCAATCCATATCTCTCTTCCATTGGGACACTTTCGGCGGCATAGTTGCCCCCCATGCCCCTGCAATATTCCTCTTGGCGACCATTGCAGCCACCTATAGCCAGATTCTTTGATATTTGGGACAGCTTTGTTCCCCAGAGACGCACAATACATGCCACCTGGCATCCAGGGGGACCTCCTGTTCTATCACTTCCGAAATAATCCGAGCTACCTCGCTGCATCGCATTTGGCGATGCAGCGCGCGTAACGAACTTCGTTTTATTTATTTATATGTTTACTTACCTGTAATCAGCCATAATCCGTAGTTTACTACCCCCCACCCTGCCCCTCCCCTGCCCCACGTCAGCGCCTGGCGGAACTCCCACCACCGGCCGCTACTGGAGATCGGTAATGTCCTCCAGTGGGCAACATCTCTCTTCAAGCGCTCCAGCTGTGGCTTTAGATTCCCCGCCAAAAATGCTAAGTCTGTTTTTTCGATCTGTATGCCCAGGTATTTAAAGCTATCTTTAATCTGGAGCTTGCAGTCTGTACCCAGCAATGGTGGTGGCCCATTCGATAACATATACAAGAGGGACTTATCCCAATTGATCTGGTATCCAGAGTACCCCTCAAAAAGCTTGAAGATCTGGAGTAACCGGTTAACCGTGAACCGTCGTCTCGTTGCATACAAGAGAATATCGTCTGCATACAATGAGATCCTCTCCTCCCACTGATCTCCCCCGGGTATGCCCGATATCACCGGGTCCCCCTGATCCACGCCGCCAGTGGTTCAAGTGCTAGTGCAAATAAGATCGACGATATAGGGCACCCTTGTCTTGTACCCTTCTGTAGAGCGAAAGAGCGAGACACCGAACAATTAACTCGAACTCTGGCCAAAACCAAACCTCTTCAGAACTTCGAACAGATAATGCCACTCAATGCTATCAAATGCCATGCAGGCGTCTAGCGACAATAGTGCAGCTTCCACCCCCGGGTTATTCTTTACCAGGAGCATCACCCCATACAGCCGGCGAAAATTGAGCCTGGTACTTCGGTGGGGCATAAAGCCCGACTGGTGTGGATGTATCAGAGTCGTGATAGGCGCCAGAAGACTGTTCACCAAGACTTTAGCCAATATTTTAACTTCTAAGTTCAATAATGATATCGGTCAGTACGAACTGCACTGGTCCGCTGGTTTACCGGCTTTGGGGATTACTACTATAGTGGCTGCTCGCTGGTCAATTGGTAGGCATCCCCGGTCTCTCGCTTCGATAAACATAGCTAAAAGATATGGGGCCACTGTGTTAGCTGTACATTTAAAAAGTTCCACGGGCAGACCATTAGGTCCTGGCGCCTTCCCTGCTTGTAGGTCTTGTATGGCATTCACTATTTCTTCCTCCGTTAGCTCCCTTTCAATGGAGTCCCTGTCCTCCTCTGTCAGTGTTGGCAGGCGCATTTCCGCCAACAGTTCACAACAATCCTCGGCTGACCTAACTGGGTTCGATTCATAGAGCTCCTCGTAATAGTCAGCAAATACTCATGCCTGGGTCTCCCCAGCCGAATGCGTAGTGCCGCTTTTGTCCTTTATTTCCGCCACCCAATTCCTCTCTCTATCACGTTTTTCTAACCAAGTGATCATCTTATTGGCCTTATCTCCCAAATCGTATACTCTTTTCTGAGTTACTATTGCAGCCGACCTCGCAGCGTTATTTGCCAACTCCTGCAAATCATGTCTCCAGAGATCTAGTTGGTGAGCCAGATCCTTATTCTTTCTCCCACCCGCCAGATAGATTGCTTCCATTTCTAGTATTTTTGTCTCTAACCTGTTCCATCGCATTTCCCTTTCCTTATTTTCTACACCTATACAAGCTTGGACATGCCCCCTTATCACCAGTTTAAACGCTTCCCAGAGAGTACCGGCTTCCTCCACAGATCCCTCCTTCTCCTGAAAGTAAAGCTGCGCCTGTTCTTTTACCTTTTGGGCATTGTCTTTATTTTTTTAAAAACCAAGCGTTTAGTCTGGGTGGCGGAGTATATTGCTGTGTTGTCTTCTCACCGTTATTTCCACCGGGGAATGATCCGATATACCTCGTGGACCTATCCCCGCATTAAAAAACCACCCCTCCCCTCCTCTATGGGTCAGTATATAATCTAATCGTGAGTAACTACCATGGGCAGCCGGGTAAAAGGTATATTGACGGGTCCCCGGATTATGCAACCGCCAGAGGTCAATCAAACCTAATGCCTCAGTAAAAGCATGGAGCGGTTCCACCCCTCTGTCTCTCATTGTCATAATATCCCTGTCTTGCCCCGGGTCCATTGTAGAGTTCATGTCCCCACCCAGCACCAACACTCCCGAAGGTAGGGCAACCAGCAAGGTTCCTAACGCAGTAAACGCCTCGGAGCGCGCCAGTGGTGGGATATAGCCGGAGACCAAATTAACAGCTTGTCCCTCCCAGCGCCCTGCGAGAGCCACAAACCTACCCAAGGGGTCCTGCCAAATTTTGTCTATCACTAGCGGGAGACTGGACTTCACCAATATCCCCACTCCACGAGAGCCGGGCGTATAACCGGCGTGCGCCATCAATTTATAACCATATCTATCTAGTGCTCGATATCTGTGGCCCTTAAGGTGCGTCTCCTGAATCAGTACAATACCCGGGGAGTGTCGGTGCAGATACTGTAACACAATACTACTCTTGATACGGTTTCCCAGTCCATTTACATTCCAGGAAAAAATACGTAGGCTAGTATTTCCGAGTGATCCCGCCCCCTGCCCTCCACGAGGCATCCGTGCTGGTCCCTGTCTGATTACCCACTCCTGTGTAGCCATCCCTGCATTAGTTGTCTGTTCATGTAACTACCTGATCGTAACAACCCATTGCCCTGCCTGAGTAATGTAGAACAGCTGACATGAAAACTGAAAAACCCCACAAAACTTAACATTCCCCGTCCTGCTCCAACCCCCCTCCCTGCTACCCTGCTGGTGAGTACAACAACTCCCGCCACCCCAACTCGCAGAGTGCCTGTCGCCCTAAACAAAACTATCAAAATGGGGTTGGTCGCTGCTGAGCTCAAAAAACCCCCGCCCCGGGTCCCCACCACCCCTACCCTCAGCAAAGTAATTATTTCAGTCCAATTGCAACCATATGGACTTTTTTATTACTGAAATCCTCTTAGGCAGTGCATTTATAGGTACCTTTACACGTCCCACCCCACTTCAGTGTTCACACCCTATGACCTTATCTTTGCAGTTCGTGATTCGTCCTGACTTATCAGTCTCGAGTTCCAGACCCTCCATCCGTCTCTGCTTGCGTGGACCATTAATCCGATTCTTCTCTTGCCGTTCTGCGTCGTTCTCGCCATTTTCCTCTTTGAGAGTGGGGACCTACATTGCACCATCCTTTTAACCAGGCCGTAGCATCCTCAGGAGTGCCAAAGAACCACGCTTTCCCCTCAGCCTCGACTCTCAGTTTGGCTGGATACATCATAGAGTACTTGATTTCTTTGGCCCGCAGCTCCTTTTTCACAGCGTCAAAGGCATGCCTTTTCCGCTGCACGTTGAGTGTAAAGTCCGGGAAAAATCTGATCACCGCATTCTCATGCATCAGGTCACCGCGCTGATGTGCTGTTTGCAAAATGGCGTCCCTATCACGGTAATTAAGAATCCTTGCTATGATTGTCCGTGGTAATGCTCCTGGCTTGGGTTTCAGAATGGGTGCCCTGTGTGCCCGCTCAATCGTGAACTGAACGGATAGACGTTTCGGTTTGAGGTGTTTCAGGATCAAGTTCTCTAAGAAGAGGTCCACAATGGGCCCCTCCAGGCCCTCCGGTACTCCTACCACCCGGATGTTGTTCCTTCGTGCCCACCCTTCCTGGTCTTCTAGCTTAACCGCCATAATTTCTTGTTGTTTCGTGAGAGCCTGGACCCTCTCTTCCAGACTCTTCGTACTAGTTTGTAGATGCGTCACCTGGCTTTTCAGTGGCGGCAACTTTATCAGACATTTTCCTGAAGTCTGCTTGCAGGAGATTAACATCGAGCGTTACTGCATCAATTTTAGGGTCTATCGTCCCCTTAAGGTCCGCAATGGCCGCCATAATGGCACTCAGTGAATGTTCTACCATTTCTTCTGGTGGCTCAGTCTGCGACATTGCAAATAGGAGCGGCACCGCATACTTGTCCATCTCCTTAGTTTACGCCCCCGCTGGACCTTTGGGCTTCATTCGGTCGGGCACGTAGGCACCGTGGCGGTTGCACAGGAGGGGGTCTATATTGTTTGCACCACTTGTAACTTTTCCCGTTGGGCCTTGCTCAGCCCCGGCTTATTAGGTCCGACTGGGGTCTTTGTACACACACACCGCTGGTGCTTGATGACTGACCAACTGTTCCCATGACTGCTTGCTATGTGGGATCACACCAGCCAGCCGGCGCTTCATGCATATGGGGTTTAGTTGCACACATTGCTCAGCTGGGGTTCTTGCCTCTGTTGCACTCCGGAGTGACCCGGCATCCCCTCGTCACTTTATAATGAATGCCGCGCACACCGCAGGCAGTCCATATATTTCATACTCTCAGCGCCTCATGCCACCGCACGCACCACTTCCCCGGGCCTCTTATGCACACGCTTTCCAGTTGCCAATGTCAGTGATCACCCTGCGCTCCGGTGGGGATCTCCCGTCTGTGCCCCGGTCTCACCTCCACCCCGGGCGCAGGGCCTGTTGTCCGCACACACAGCAGCCTGATGAAGGGCCTAGTTATACTGCCGCCTGGGCCACACCCCGGGGCCACCAGTCCGTAGCGATATTTCATGACACTGAAGCATCTCACCTCCTCAGTGCCAGCACTCACGGGGCCTCGGGCCGCCGTTCTGCTCTCCCAGCTGTCATTAGCAGTAGGAGGACCCAGGGGCGAGTCACAGCTCCAGCAATGACGTACGGCCCCTGTCACGCTTCACTCTCTCCCCCGGGACCTCTCCACTCAGTCATACCTCTTCACTGTGGCTATCGCTCGATTCTCCGCGCCGTGGCGCTGCCTCACTACGCCGCTAGCCGTATCTCTTCCTGCTGTTTATCAGTGTGATCGGGGTCGCCTCTCGAGTCTGAAGGTCTTCACCAGTGCAACGAGCGCTGCTGCGTCATGCTGGCCAGCAACCCGGCAAGCTTCCGTTAACTTGTTTTCCTTCGTTTCGCTTATTACTTTATTGTTCCACCTAGCGATTTCACGTAATTGGTTGCTTCTGGACGGCTGAATTGAGCGGATATATCGGCTATTAGGGACCCGAAGGACGGAGCTCTCTCAACACGCCGCCATTTCCCTCGGCTCCGAAGCCACGCCCCGGAGTGCTGCATATTTGATTTGTAGCAGGCTTTCTTATCTTGTCCAAGAAAACATTAATTGTGAGGTTAGTAATATCTACTTGAAGTGATCCCACGTAAGCTCATGAAAATGTTTTATTACTCTGGCATAATGTTGCTTAACATCAAGGATTCTGCTTATTCCTGCGATGGGAGATGCCCAATGTTTGCCATTGTATCCTTCATTTTGAGTGGATTTCTTTTCTTGGTGTGCAAGCAACTTTTTGAGTGTTAAATGAAATTATTATGGAGGTGACACCATATAAATTGCATGTAAAGGAAAATGGGCAACCCAATAACCCATTAAAGCCTGGATATCTGTAATATGTAAGGTAAAAATGGTAAGAAAGGGGATTATTCCATAGAAGATTTAAAACAAAACGACTTAAATGAAAAGAACAGGTAAAACAGGCATACAAAAAAACATATGCCTAAATCATATATTTGGAGAGTAAACAAAGAAGTGAGATCAAGGGTATATAGAAACACAAACAAAACCTTACACACATTAATCTAGCAACTCAAATAAAAAAAAGTCATAGGGAATCCCTTCAATTGTGTCTATAACGGCAGTGGTGTCACAGATGATTGAAGCACTTTGATATACCATAGTTTTAACCCCTTCCATGCTCATGACGAGCTCAGCTCGTCATGCTGCGCAGTGCTCGTGTGCGCATGACGAGCTGAGCTCGTCATGAACCCGCCCGCTTAATGAAACGCCCCGCACAGGGCGAAAATCGGCCGCGCATGCAAGGGGTTAATAAAAATTAAATGCACTGAGCTAGGGGATTTAAAATGGAATTACAGCCCAATAGTAGGTCGTCCTGGTGTATCATTTGGGTTATTATGAATCTTAAGTAGAAAATAAACAGCAGGGACAATATGAGCAGACTTATTAAGAAAATAATATTCTTCTGGGCTCAGCCAATCGCCATCAAGTTGATTTTTTGTTAAAGAAGCAATAGAATTCGCCTTTAAAGGGGTGGAAAGCTGAAAGGATGGTTAGAAGAAAGGGTGGGTAATTGAATGGATGGATAATGGATTGGAAGTTTTGGTGAAAGACTGGATGAGAGAAAGTAAAGCTTAATCATGGTGGCTATGGGTGAATTAGAATGAAAGGATTGTTTGGATGAATAAGCAAGGCAGCTCTTCTCATGAGGAGCATGCTGCTCACCTACTTTAGCTTACTTTGTTTATGAAGGGTTATAAAAGATATGGTTCAAAGTGGGGGTATTTTTATTGTTTGTTCTTCTCCCTTGACTTGCTATATTTTTAAGTGAGTCAGATGTATCCCATCTATCATTCATCACCTCGCCTCTCTGCCTATGACATTTTTTTGCCACCTATGACCGAAGTGCAGTATGGGTCAACTCATGACTGCAGTGGTGGCTGTGCAATGTGCATCTGCTTCAGTAAATGAGGCATTTACAATGTTTTCAATGCATTGCAAACCAAACACACAAGGTTTGTTGTTCCCTTACGCCAAATCAGTCACCTCTTAGTACTTCACTCCTTTATTTTTTCTAAGTTCTTCTGTCCCAGCCTACCAAATTGGAAAATCCATTCTTGGTATGTGCCACATTGCATTTTATAACCATGGGAAGTTAAGTGATTCCAGAATATAAATGTTTCATAGTTTCCCATAACAGATTTATTTTAAACCTGTTCAGATTATTCCCTTTCGATGTGTACAGTGACTGAATAAGCCAAAGATGACGAATCGATGATCAGTGTAGTAGCCCGTATATCCTATGTCAAAAAATCTCTGCCCTACCTGTCTAAACACTCTACCCTACCCTACAGTAGAGTAAGTAAAGTTTCCTTTCTTTGCTTACCGCACACTGAATTAATTTGTTGGAAATAATATGTGGTGGTGGGGCAAGGCCACAGAGTAAAGTGGGAGTAAGTGCATGATTTGATGTCAAGTTTGGCATATAGGATACACAGTGATTTATGTGCCAAACACAATCTATATAGCCCGTTCCTTTTTTTGTAGTGCAATCCATCATTTTCCCCAATGTCTGCTTATGGCAGACAGGATAATCTGAATATACGCATTTTATGCGTGAAGTGTGTGATGTAGTACCTTATTTATTCTTCATCTGCCTCTTTGGAGTCAGGGTAGAAAGAGAAAAGCATTTGGAGAAGAGCAGGACCATTGGAATAAAAAATAAAAAATTGTCAACTACTGCTGCCCCAGCTGCAGACAGCAGCAAAATACCCAACGCGTTGGCTAGCAATGAGCATGGCTCCATTATTTTAGCATACACACAACTTGTACTCCATAGTGAATAATGCCATACTCATTAATGAGAGGCAATTTCTTTTTCCACCCAAAGTGTCAAGTATAGTTACTTGAAAAGCCTTTTGAAGAAAAAAATAAATCAAATCACTGTTTGTCTGGTGTTATTCTGCCTTAACCCCTTCGCTGCTCGCGAAATTTCGCCGCGGTGCACGCGGGGCTAGGGGTGGGCGTGGTGCCGCGGAGCTCATGACGGCTCCCGGCTGTCATAAATCATGGTGGGCGTGTGCTCATGACAGCCGGGAGCCGTCAGAACTCCACCCACTGATTAATTCTCTCGCACAGGTGGGGAATTAACACCGCGTGGGCGGAGCGGCAACGTTCTGACGGCTCCCGGCCGTCATGAGCACACGCCTACTGTGACTCATGACGGCCGGGAGCCGTCATGAGCACCAAAGGAGTTAATACTGTTCTGCCACACAGTCAGTGCTTTTTATGAAAGGCATGTGTGTGTAAAACAAAATTGGCCTCGTGACTTTCCTAATCATAACCACATTCATCTGGCCCTTGGAGACCAGCAATGTCCTGCTACTGTGCCATTCTCAAATTTAATACAATTGTTTGCACAGAGTATTATTTCCAATTTGTATTTTTTCTTTTTGTTTTTCTCAATATAGCTACTCCTGCTTGTCCACTCATAGGACTCAACCAGCAGGAGATAATGGCCCGTCCTTGGCTGCAGAGGCTGCAGCGTATCCAGATAGAATACTAGAGGCTGGTGGTCCTGAAAGAGGAGAAGGAAATAATTGCCTATCTGCCGGGCTCCAGTGCAGCCAGTCCCCCTCATCATCCAGCCTCACGGCCATTCCATCGCCGACAATGCCATCAGCCAACTGCTGCCCCCCCTCCCATTGCTGCACTGCATCCTGCAGCAGCTGGACACCATCAAGGGTTGGCTCACCACGATGGAGCAGAGCATGGACCAGCTTCAGACCGACATCCATATTGCCCTCTTCTAGCTCTTTTTTACATTGTTGTTTTGGTGGGAAGGACTTGTTGCTATGGCTGGGCAGAGAGGGTGGGAAAGGAGTTAAGAGTGGACCAGGTTTGACTTTCTTTGTACATTTGGGACATAGGGCTTGGGTAAGTTCAGTTTATTTGGGGGAAAGGGTGGGCATGTTGTGTGAGTGGAGATAGTGGGTATCTTTGTAAAAACAAAAAAGGGAAATTTATAGTTTATCTAAATATGTGCCTGAAGTAGTTTGTTTTACTTTTTTGTTCTTTGCACTGCTGCCTTCAGTTTTTATGCAGCCTGTTTATGTGCTTGTAAGGGAGAGTGTACCGCTTAGTTATAGAGTTATACCTCTCTAACTATCTTGACCATTAAGGGGATGCTGCCATGACCTACATTGTCTACAACAACCAAGATAAACAATAGTAGCAGTTAGTTAGTTAGTTAGTTACTGACTAAGTTAACTGGTTCAGTAGTCTTACCTGAATATAGATGAAGCAATAACAGGGAAGGTATCACAACTTCACAAAGGAGGTCCCATTTCCAGTTCCACCCAGGTGCGCTCCAACTGTAGGATTAATCCACAGAATGATTATCCATCGTAGGCAACTAAATGGAAATAAAAAGACTGAGATAGTGGGTTATGTATCAAAGCTTTACAAAGGATTGACACCAGTGTACTACACATTGATGAAACAAGCAGAATTCCTGACAGTGATGTAATAATAAAAAAGAATTTGGCTAATGGGGAGCTAGTAGTAACTTAGTTACGAAATCCTTGAGTCATAAAAAATAGACTCAAAGTCTGGAATGGACAAGCTTAGGCGTTTACGGGTACGCATCAGAAGGAGGCCTGAATGATGCTGATGACTGATGGTCTTCATTCTATATCTAAAATATGGATCACTTTTTATGTGCGCGTGGGTAAATGGGGCCAGTATGTGTTGCTTAGAAGATCCTGCAGTAAGTTTGTGTTGCTTTCACCACATCCGCCCCACCAAGCGTGTGATCCATTGATAGTCTTAATTAGGCCATACCTCAATAAATCACCACAGCCCGGGGAAGAGGGCCAGGAGTTTGATAAATGGATGGGAAAGGGGATTTGGGTAAAGGTTTTACAAAGACAAACACTAGAAATGGACAAGATTCATCTGGGCAAAGAACAGCATGTAATGCATCATCAATCGGTTGTGGAAGAAATTAAAGGAATGAGTATGGCAAACTACAGACAAATGCATTGCAAACAGTCCTTCTGCCTCTGAGAAACAAGTTATCAGATATCTAAATGTTCTGTCTTCTAGGTTGGGGAGTAAACCTACCCACCCACTTCTCCAAGTATGATTGTTAAAAGAAAAATGATACTGTATTTTTCTGGAG
This sequence comes from Calotriton arnoldi, assembly GCA_963921515.1. Taxonomy (NCBI): domain Eukaryota; kingdom Metazoa; phylum Chordata; class Amphibia; order Caudata; family Salamandridae; genus Calotriton; species Calotriton arnoldi. The sequence continues at coordinate 662,851 of CAWUFW010002250.1, forward strand.
TGGTCCGTTAGGTAAGCAGGAGTGTTGAGCTCAGCTTTTGCCTTTCATTTATGCAGGAGACTAGAAGACCTGTGGATTGTAAAACAGAAACTGTATTTTAGAGTCAAGGAGAAGGACAGAGGTAAGGTAAGCTTCATGAAGAGTGTATCAAGAAGCTACAAGACCAATACACACACACACATGGACACACACATACACACAGCAGCATTTCACAAATAAACACACTCCTCTCCATTCCACATAGCTGACTACGAGGCCTCAGACTCTTGGTTTACCTTTGAACTGAAGTTGATAACTTCGTGCTTCTAACTGTTGATGAGGTAGTCCCATAGCTGTCACCCTGAGTTCTTCCATCCTCCTCCTGATTCCGAGTAACTCCGTACCAGACCAGTCAGCATGACCCGAGCAAGATATACGTGTACTGCACTGCTGTTAAAGAACAAGTAGAGAAACAGAATTGCAGTATTTTGCATGGGTTAATGTTTGTTAACTAAAATGATTGTTCTGGTCTCTGAAGAACTAGAAAAAAGGAGGGGACCCAGAAATTAATTCTGGCTAAGTGTGAAAGTGCCAATCACTTCCAGGGAAAAAAATGATTGCCCATCACTCAGGCCCTAAACATTGGAAATAAATAATCTCAGGCAAGTTCCCACATCACAGTTCAACACCCTGCCTCACTGGCTGCCACCACATGAATCATCATCATCACTCAGACAATCACTCACTCACCATTGCAATGGTTATGGTTTTACCTCTTGCAATCCAAGCACGGGTATTTTAGGTATCAGATATTCATCTTTGATGCAGGCAACACATTGTAATTTGGTATTGGCAGGCACTCTTGTAAATCAACGATCTTCTGTGGCAGACCTTCTAGTGCTAAGTGATGCAAAAAGGGATAGGCAATAGGCATGCGAGGGGTCAGGCATTGTCTCCAATGTCATGAAGGAATTGTGGAGGTTCCTTTAATGCAGAACTAACTCCTTTGTTGCTGTTGTTGGGCCCTCAACTGTCCATCAAGCTGCGGATAGGCCACTGAAAGAATGCGGGCCATTATGGGGGCCAGGGTGCAGTGCACAAGTATTGGCCAAGCTGGACTTGGCTGACTGTCTGGTCCAGCATTGTAGGTCCTCCCACCTCTTTTGGCAATGGGTGTTGCGCCGCTTGTAGATTCCCATGGTCTGCACCTTCCTGACAAATGCCTACCAAATGTCTCGCTTCTGATAGGTGTTAACCTGTATGGATACAAGAAATGGAAGAAAAACAATGGTTTTGTGACTTTTTGTTTGTCTGCATTGATGTAACAAATTCTTTCTCCATCTATCACTGGGTTGTCTCGTAGGTTGAAATATAACAAGTGTATTTTCACATGCTTACCAAAACAAATATCTCAATACACACTTTTGTATTGACCTGTTCCTCTTCCCATGTCTTGGGCTAGGCTCAGTAATCCAGGCCTGTTACATCATCTAGCCCAAGGGGTGCCTACTTATTCTGTGATGTAACCTACTTCTGATCAGAACAAAACATTGTGCACCACTGAAGGCTAAACATTAATACTGGTGGCACAGTGAATACTGGCTACTGTAAGTGAGTGGCCTGCATTTTAGACATAACACACTTTGAAATGAGAGTAAAATAAAATGAAGTGTTTGCTTGTTAGGTAAGTCTCCCTTTCAATTGTCATCCATTTAAAAGCATCCAGGGGCATATTTTAAGCACACCTCACAATATGACCTGGCAGGGATATATGTTTATGCAGAATGTACCTCAGTGCTTCAGTTGTCTTTCCCTGTGACTCAGCCCCAGCCTGACCCAATATTCTGACTGAGCACTGCTCATTGACAGGCCTTGTTATCTGCTGCCTGATGATCATGATGTCACATAAACATTGCCTTCTCTTAAGTTCTACATGTAAAAATACTGTGTGTCCATCTAATAAATGACCTCAAGGCTGTGTACTACTCTGAAGGAGCCTGAGAGCTACTGGTAGCTCCCAAACAACTGTTTGGAGAGCCCTGGTCTAGGCTGGGTGACTTTGGGGATTATACACATATCAATCAATCAATCAATCAATCATGTCACTTATAAAGCGCACTACATACCTGCGAGGGTCTCAAGGCGCTGGGGAAGAGGGGGTGGTGCTGCTACTGATCGAAGAGCCAGGTCTTGAGGAGTCTTCTGAAGGCCAGTAGGTCTTGGGTCTGTCGGAGGTTGGTGGGGAGGGTGTTCCAGGTCTTGGCGGCGAGGTGGGAGAAGGATCTGCCGCCGGCGGTCGTTTTCCGGATGCGGGGGACTGTGGCGAGGGCGAGGCTGGTCGAGCGGAGCTGGCGGGTGGGGTTGTAGAAGCTGAGTCGTCTGTTGAGGTAGGCTGGTCCGGAGTTGTGGAGTGCTTTGTGTGCGTGGGTGAGGAGCTTGAAGGTTATCCTCTTGTTGACAGGGAGCCAGTGCAGGTCTCTCAGGTGGGGTGTGATGTGGCTGCGTCAGGGGATGTCGAGGATAAGACGTGCAGAGGCGTTCTGGATGCGTTGCAGCCGTCTCAGGAGCTTAGCCATCGTTCCTGCGTAGAGGGCGTTTCCGTTGTCCAGCCTGCTGGTGACGAGGGCCTGGGTGACTGTTTTTCTTGTTTCGGTGGGGATCCACTTGAAGATCCTGCGGAGCATTCGGAGGATGTTGAAGCAGGATGAGGAAACGGCGTTGACCTGCTTAGTCATGGAGAGGGTGGGGTCGAGGATGACCCCTAGGTTGCGTACGTGGTCGGTGGGTGGCGGGGCTGTTCCCAGTGATGTTGGCCACCAGGAGTCATCCCAGGCTGAAGGGTTGGAACCAAGGATGAGGACCTCCGTCTTGTCCGAGTTCAGCTTCAGGCGGCTGGTCCTCATCCATTCGGCGACGGCCTTCATTCCTTCGTGGAGGTGGGCTTTGGCGGTGTGAGGGTCTTTGGTGAGGGAGAGGATCAGCTGGGTGTCGTCGGCGTAGGAGATGATGTTGAGGTTGTGCTGTCGGGCGATGTGGGCGAGGGGTGCCATGTAGATGTTGAACAGCGTTGGGCTGAGGGAGGAGCATTGGGGTACGCCGCAGATGATCTTGGTGGCCTTGGATCGGAAGGGGCGAGGCGGACGCTTTGTGTTCTGCCGGAAAGGAAGGATGTGGTCCAGTCCAGGGCCTTCTCTTGGATCCCGGTGTCGTGAAGGCGTGTTCGTAGTGTGTGGTGGCAGACCGTGTCGAAGGCGGCTGATAGGTCCAGGAGGATGAGGGCTGCTGTTTCTCCGTTGTCTAGCAGGGTCCTGATGTCATCGGTGGCGGCGATGAGGGCGGTTTCCGGTGCTGTGGTTGCTGCGGAAGCCGGACTGGGAAGGGTCCAGGATGTTGTTCTCCTCGAGGTAGCGGGTCAGTTGTTTGTTGACGATTTTCTCGGTGACCTTCGCGGGGAACGGGAGCAGAGAGATGGGTCGGAAGTTCTTGAGGTCCTAGGGGTCTGCCTTGGGTTTCTTGAGTAAGGCGGTGATCTCGGCGTGCTTCCAGCTTTCCGGGAAGGTTGCTGTCTCGAAGGAGATGTTGATTATTTTCCGGAGATGGGCGCGATGGCTGTACTGGCTTTGTTGAAGATGTGGTGAGGGCACGGGTCTAGCGGTGAACCGGAGTGGATGGTGTTCATGGTCTCGCTGGTGTCCTCGTCGTTGATGTTGGTCCAGGAGAGCAGGCGGTTGGTGGTTGTGGGGGCAGTGGTCTCGGTGGTTGCCGGGGCGGTCGTGGTGTTGAAGCTGTCGTGGATGTCGGCGATTTTGCGGTGGAAGAAGGTGGCCAGTGAGTCGCACAGGTCTCGCGACGGCTGGATGTCGTTGGTGTTGGAGCTGGGGTTGGAGAGTTCCTTCACGATGTTGAAGAGCTCTTTGCTGTTGTGTGCATTGTTGTCTAGGCGGTCTTTGAGTGAGGCCCTTTTGGCGGATCTGATGAGGTGATGGTGACTGCGGGTGGCACTCTTGTGGGCGGCGTAGCTGTCCGCTGTCCGTTCGTGGAGCCAGATCTTCTCCAGTTTTCGGCATGTTCGTTTGGAGGCCTGGAGGCCTTCGGTGAACCATAGCCAACATCATTTTCATTTGATTTGTACAGAAAACATTTGTATGTACAGTTGCAAAGAGTATATATTGTGTTTTCTAATTTCCATGTGAGTTTTCAATATATCACATATAAATCAAACATATCCATACATATACCTCTGTATACACACCAAATAGAATCTAGGGCTTTAAAGACATAACACATAATAATGTTGTTGCTTTTTAACATTGTAAAATGCTTACAAATCCCAACCATCAATGCCCTATGTAAGGAAAAAAATATATGACACTGAACATCAATCACTACATTTCACTCAGGAACTCAAAGGGACTTTGTAGCCTATGTAATTGGAAAATACCTGTTAGACAGATTCACTAACGCATCTCAAACATATACCTGTTCTTCTGGTGAGCCATAGAGCTGGCCATATAGGCAAAGGACCTACTGTGCTAGCAACTCTAGCTCCTCCGGCAAGGAGGCAGGGGCCCTGTCACCTGCTTGACCTGACATCGTTGCTCCCAGAGGTCATAAACAGCAGCAAAAGTGCGGGAAGTCTTGATGGCTATAGTGTTAGGAGGCAAGTGAGCATACGGTCTTCAGCAGAGATAGACACAGCCATTGGCTTTCATACATTACTTTCACACATGTGAGACTATGCGTGTGTCCATCATGGAGTTGAACAGCCACCATGCGGTCAACTTCCAACGCGGACGTCTAATTACACATGTCCCCACAGCAAGGTCAGGTGACCACCATTTTAGAAGGTTAAATAGTGTGCTTCTGACTGTTAAGTGTGTCACCACCACTCAAAACGGTGGGCAGTTTATTTGCATAATCAGACTTCGAAGGACACTCATGTAGTTGAAATAAAAAACATTTATTTGTAGTGCGTTGCTGTGGTTCTTAACACCTCCATTGATTGTATTTTGTTAGAAAAAAATCTTTAAAAACAATTGGATGTGTGACTATTGCATTAGAAAAATATTATTTACACATTCTTTCAGATTTAATTTATTGACATCTAAAAAATGCCATAAAATAAATGTTAGATTTATTTTTTATTTTTTTATCATATATCTTTTTAGCACAACTTTACATTTGGGTCAATAATAAAAACATATATTTATGTGGTCAGTGGTTTAAATATGGTCACAATTCTTCCAATGCAGACATTTGAACCCGAGGAGAGTGAGAAGACGACAGCTTCAAGTGTACCAGACCTTGCCACCATGGAAGAACAGGATAATATGAAAAAATTCAGATTGAATGGGCAAACTATACTGGATTTGTGTAATCGGCTGGAGCCAGATCTTTTGCCTCACAACAGAAATTCCATGTCTATTACACCAATTGTCAAACTCATGGAAGTTCTTCATTTTGTGGTCACAGAATCATTCCAATACACTGTGGCAGTACCTGGTGTTATGTCACAACCTACTTTCAGTGGTGTGCTACAAGAAGTTCTTTTGTCAATGATGAGACACATCAACAGCTTCATCCAGTTTCCACAACATTAGGAGTTTGGGAATGTGAAGGGTGATTTCTATGCTTTGGGTCGCCTACCAAATGTGGTTGGAGCAATTGATGACACACCTATTGCCTTTGTGCCACCACATGCCAGGAAACAAATTTACCAGAATTGGAAGCACTTCCATTCGATCAATGTGCAATGGTCTGTTTAGCTGATTTGTACATCACAATCATATGTGCTCATTTTCCCGGATCAGCCCATGATTCATTGGTACTCTGGAATAGCAGAATACCCCTCCAAATGCCCCAACTTGGACCTGAGAGGGCCTGGTTTGTTGTAAGTGTAATCTGACATAATATTGTTTTGGGAAACTTCAAGGTGAATCATCTGAAATGGTGCTACATATCTTGGCCCTTCTCTTCTTTTCCATTTAGGAGACTCAGCTTATTCTTACCAACCATGGTTGATGGCACTGCTAAGGAAGCCAACAATGCCAGGGGAGGTACACTTCAATGAGGTCCATGGAAGAATACGGAGGCCAGTGGGGCGGGCTTTCGGGATACTGAAGGGCAGATTTCGCTGTCTGGATGAGACTGCTGGAACCCTCCTCCACTCACCCTATAAAGTATGCCAAATCACCATGGCCTGCTGCATGCTGCACAACATTGCCCTGCGACGGAACATCCCTTACATCACATACAATGGAGACCATGAAGAGCCACCGGGTGATGATCCTGAAATGCCAATTGAAGATGATAGTGGTGAGGAGGAAGGAGTTGACTGACATCAGGATGTCATTGACAACTTCTTCACATGAGTGTAAGCATCTCTTTACATACTATGAGAGTAACTGTTAAACCAACTAATGATGTAATGAGTATAAAAGTATGTGCTGGCCATTTTTAGGAAGTGCAAGTTCAGGGAAATCCAGTCCACATGTCTTTGTTGACCAAAGTTTTGACACATTGACCTTTGTGTTCTATTCATTATTTAGCTCTGATTGGGATTTGGAATATGTGTCCTCAAAAACATGACTTTATAATGTGTATATTCTATTATGTTTCATTACTCATATTTTTGTTTTAATCTTTTTGAGGTATCTTCACCATCTCTTTTTCATTTGGACATTTCAATGTTGTGACATTTGAGGTTAAATCATGCTGTTTCAGAGTTCAAAGGGACCATCTGTTGTTCCTGTAGAAGACACTCACAGAATGTGTGTGTACATATCTCATACTGAGACAACTTGCACAGTGATTGAATGGAAGTTTTTTAGATAGCTTTAGACTTGTTTTCTGTTGAATGGTGGCAACAAGCCAATTTGTGCTGTTTGATTTGCTCTAACCACATGTGGTAGTCAACCAAAAGCATAGTCATCCCCCTTCATATTGGCCGAATGTTCATTTTACGTTAAGTGTACGAATATGTTGATGTGTTTCAACTTGACTGCGGCCTTTGACACGGTCAACCATGACCTTTTGATTGACCGATTAGAATGTCAGGGGATAGATGGTGTGGCTCTCAACCCTTCTCTTTACCATGCAGTGTTCCCCAGGGTTCATCATTAAGTCTAAGCCTCTTTAACATCTATGTCACAGCATTAGCGGCTCTTGTGAAATCTTTTGGGTTGTCGCTGGAATCATACACCAACAAAACCCAGAATAAGGTCACTTTTTCTAGCAAAGCCCCAGACTTGAACCATATTTTCCGCAACTGTATGAGGGGCGTGAGCCTATGGATGGACAACAACTGCCTTAAGTTATACTCCTCAAATACAGAAGTTATTCTATTGGGAAATAATACCTCTTTCTGGAACCCTTCATGGTGGCCAGATAAATTAGGTTCGATCCCAGTACCAGTTAAAAAAGTAAATAATCTAGGAATATTGATTGATGAAAGACTCACTTACAAAAATCAAGTAATAAGGTGATTTCCGCTTCATCTATTTACTTCATGTCAGCAGGAAAATAGCACAGTTCCTTCTACCTAATCTGCTGAAGATGGTTGTTTTCACCCTTGTAACTTCCAGCGTGGATTATTGCAATGGCCTATGTATAAATCTGTCAAAAGTTGCCCTGAACAAACTTCAGATTCTCTGGAATACGGTGGCTAGGATGTTGATGAAAATCACAGGATTTCAGTCTGCGTCTCATGCCTTATTGAGCCTACATTGGCTACCTACACAAAAGCGGATAGTGTTGAAAGCTCTTGTTTTACATACACAGTGCTTCAGGGATTAGGTCTCGCCTATCTGAGAGAGAAACTAAGAAGGTATGTCCCTGAGAGGACTCTTCATCCCAGCTCAGCCAGAAACCTAGTGGTGCCATCCTATAAACTGTTCTCTTGGGGAGGTAGGAGTTTTGTGGTTTGCACCAAATGGAACTGGAATATGCTTCCCCTTGAAATAAAAACTGCTCTCTCTCTTATGAGTTTTCGTAAGGCTTTAAAAACATGGCTCTTTACGAATTAATAGCTGTGATCTCTTCCCTACCTTGTTACTCAGCTCCAAGACTCAGCTGTACAAAAACTCAAATCAAAATCAAATTGAATTAAATCATTGTAGGAAGATGTTCTTGTAGCACACTACTTAAAGGTGGTTGTGACATTCCCCCAAATACTTCAATAGTGTCTTGGACTGATCCTGTGGCTACAAAATTGTGTACTGCTGGGATTTAAGAGTATTGGTGTTATTGTTGTGCAATTCCTATTGTGAGGCAGAATATCTGGCTCCAGCTCATGACATAATACAATAATATTTTGCCCAAGGAATCTAAATCTTTATAGTATATCCCTTTATTCATGGTGGCAAGGTGTGGAACTGCAAATGTAAAAATGGCATTATTTATGTTATGTAAGGTTTATTATGTTCAATAAAAACATGGCCAGAACACTCTGTTACTGATTGAATAAAATACTAGTTGGTGATTTTTAGTAATTGTATTTTGTTGGCATGGTAGAAATTATTGATTAACATTACCTACTTGTTATTCATTTATGAATAAACAATACTTTTGTTGTTTACATGATAAAATGTATGATGGAAGTCTTTGAATGTTTTTGTTTTTGCTTTTATTATACAAAAGCAACTACAGTAAGAGTGGAGGGCAGCCAAAATACCAAACAAAAAAGAAAAAAGTCAGTCATGGTGAATGAGATCCTAATTATAGAGCCTAAATTGTTTAAGTCCAATGTCCAAAACACAACTGGCCTTAGAAAGGTAAATGTGACCAGAAAATAGTCCACAATGGTAGTCACACACTGGAGTAAATCAGGTGTGGTGACTCTTGCTCGTGATGGGGGTCTTGCCATCCTCTACTGGTGGTCCGGTTGAATGTGTGCTCCATTTGCAGGGCGGTCCGAGGCCTGTGTGCTGATTGACTCTGCTGGCTGGGGTGGGACTGGGTCCCCCAGCATTAGGTCTGCTGCGCGGGAGGCAGAGCCAGTCTCCTGGTCATAAAAGTCCTCCTGAACTCCTGCAGCATGGGATGCCATTGCAGGGCCATCCGAGGCCTGTGTGCTAATTGACTTTGCTGGGTGGAGTGGGACTCGGTCCCCCAGCATTCAGTCTCCAGCCCGGGAGGCAGAGCCAGTCCTCCCAGCCGTAAAAACCCTCCTGAACTCTCTCACGCCATTTGCAGGGCCATCCGAGGCCCATGTGCTAATTGACTCTGCTGGCTGGGGTGGGACTCAGTCCCCCAGCATTCAGTCTGCGGCGCGGGAGGTGGAGCCAGTCCTCCCATCTGTAAATGCCTGCCTGAACTGCCACCGCGTGGGACGCCATTTGCATGGCCGTCCGAGGCCCGTGTGCTCATTGACTGCTTGTTGGGGTGGGACTCGGTCCCCTAGCATTTAGTCTGCCGCACGGGAGGCAGAGCCAGTTCTCCCAGCCGTAAAAGCTCTCCTGAATTCCTGCAGCACAGGATGCATGCAGGCGCGCGCGGGCGAAGCCTAGGCCAAGGGTGGGCTTGTCTGCGCACGTCAGTGGCTGACAGCGGCCAGGCTGGGCCTCATATCATCATATTTTCTCTTGCTTCGCTGAGCTTGGTCAAACTAACTAACACTCTGAAGAAACTATATGCGTGGTGCAGGTTCATCTATTCTGCTCAGCTAAACATCTATAAACTTAGCGTGGCACTGTCAAGATAACTGGTTGTAGTAGTCCTTTACATTTTGGGCACGTCAGGGGCACAGCAACTACCCTAGACTCTTTTCTAGCCAGGGCTGCTAATGTCCTGTCTAAAGAAACTGCTTTGACTGAAAGGAGACTTTCGCTGGAATTCATCAATCACCCCCAGGAGCCTCTGACACTTGTTGACCCTTTGTTAACGGAAGATACAGCGGCCTCTGCACCCATTGTGAACACCACTACTGAACTGACAGACAGTAACGATGTTATCCAGGAAGAAGTTACACTTCTGTCTGAACCTCTAGTAAAAAGGTAGAGGGGCAGAGGGAAAAAAGTTGCTCAGCCCCATAAGAAGGTTGCTGGTTTAGCAGCTCCAGATCAGACGGACATGAGTCAGGCTGTGGACAATTTAATTCCTAGAATTGAAGAAGTGTTAAAATCACTTTTGGCTCCTATTATTTCATGGCTGGCAAGGATTGAAGCTGTGCTTATTCAATCTATTGAGTCATAGCTTAGTCCCCCCCAGTTTGCTGAGGCTGCAGTGGCTGAGGCGGCTGTGGGTGCGGGTCCATTCAGATGGCTGGACCTGCACCCTCAGTCCCCTTAAGCGATGGCTGAAGCTCTTGCAGCATGGCAACAACCTAGAGTCAGGTCAAGGGATCAAACAATCGGCACAGGAGGGCCTCCGATCCCATAGGCGTCTGGGTTTACTCAATAATGTGGATGCAACTGGGGGCAGCATTGTGCCAGTGTCCCAGAGGACCCCTGACCACCACGGGCTGGCTTTTGAGATGCGCTTTCGCTCAGTGCACATGGTTTCAATCTTACCAGATGTCTTCCAATGACAGAAGGGGACAGTTGGTTATTTAAATCTACGCCAAGAGTCAGCTCCCTTAGTGGCCAGTTTGACAGGAGTCCCACCCATCAAGCAGGATACAAGGGAGTCAACAATAGATCTGCTGTGCAAGGTCACCCACTGGTGTGACAACACAATAGTAAATGGACATTATATATCACCACACTTTATTATGGCCAGAAGAGTGGGCTGGTTTGGATCTAGTGTAAAAAAAGACAGAGAGGGTGACTGCATTGTGGTCAATTTAAAACACCCCATAAACACAAAAGCCATGATTAACAGTTATTGCAGACAAAGGTCTAAAACCAGAATTATGGTCATCCAGTTCCACTTCTTCTAACCTACTGGTACGTCACATCAAATGAGATCTCACACTGAACTGGACCCTTTACCAGTGAGGACATTACAGTGTCTGAATAAAAGCACAGCCATTCCCTTCGTCAAAAGATTTGCTCCATTGAGGGGTTTAGACAGCATATATTGGCAAATGGCCTCCTCAGGGGAAGGGACAACTGCAGGGTCTCTTTTATTACCGGTGTATGTCCCTAATACTTCGTCCCAGTCTGACCCTATTTTATCTGGTACACTAAACATTAAACTAATGTCCTGGAATATTTTGGGTTTGAGGGCCAAAAAAGATGATGATCAGTGGCTAGTGAGAATAAGGTCTTGACATGTAGTCGCACTACAGGAAACATGGGACACATCTGACTCTTTTGTCCTCAATGGTTTTACCCCTTTTTTCAAAGCTGCATCCCCCTCCACAGCAGGTTGTGCAAAGGGAGGCTTGCTTACTTTGACATTGCTTAAAATAGCCTGCAACACCAAGGTGATGACTTGTCATTCAGCCCATCTACTAGCAGTGGAATTAATCTTCACCAAGCATCCTACTCTGTTGGTGATTAATTTCTCTAACTCCTTTTGCAGAAAAAAATAACATTGAACATATTGCCACATCGGAGGGTTTTCTTGAGCACTATGGAGAGGACAGATGCTCATACTCCTAGGTCATTATTTTGGGGGACTTTAATGTACATCTTTGCCATCCTAATTGCATCCTTGGTAAGGGACCTTGGGCCGCATTGGTTCCTTCGGTTCATTTCGAACATTCGGACCAAGGTTGTCAGATAGAGAGTCTGCTTGCAACAAATATTATGCACTGCCTTGCACATACCGGTGAAACTGAGTCAGTTCCATGGTTTATTGGTAGGGGCTACTCTTCCACTACTGATTTCATTATGGTATCCTCTCCTTTGCTCCCCGCTGTACTTAACTTAAACCCCTGTTGGAGTAGCTTTAGCAATCATAACCTGCTTATTTTGGTAATGGTGGGGTATCGGGTCTTTCACAGAGCTGAGGGAAAGAGCCTACCGAATAGGGGTTTCAAACCAACAGAGCAGGCTCGCAGAATTAAGTGGGAGAAGATAATACTGGAAGTTTTTCTAGACAAGATATATGAAGAAGGTGATGAAGACATTGAACTCTGTCTTGACAATCGCACACAGGCCAGTTTGGTATTAGGCGCTTATAGTAATTTAGTAAAGCGGATTGCGGATAATCTAATGGCTAGAGGCAGGGTTGTAGATATTAAGGGGGAAAAATGGTTCAATGGGGAGTGCTCTAAAAACTCATAGATCCCTTGTGATCGCTTTGAAGTAAAAACCCAGGGATGAGGAAAGGGTGAAGGCATGTGGGAGAGCTTATAAACCCGCTATTAAGCAAAGAAAAGAAACTATAAGGGAACAGGCATGGAACGATTTATATCAGGCCAGTGTTTTGTCCAACAGCTCTATATTCTGGGAAATTGTTACTAGCCCTTTCTTTCCAGATCAGTCCCCATCAAGAGTGAATTGTATTATCCCCGCTGACAGATGGATCAAACATTTAGAACAGATCTATAATGGGGTGGACCTAGGGGTGAATGATACTCCATGGGAGCCCAGCGCAGACGCGCATCCATTGAATTTTAGGGTAGATGAGGTCCATAAAGCCATTGTGGCCACAGCTGGGAGGAAAACGCCTGGTCCAGACAGGGTTCCCTTGGACCTTTATAAAGCCGATCCTGGAATGTGGGCCAAGGTCCTGACCCGGGTTTTCAATGCAGCGACTCTGAGTGCTGAGTGGCTTGCCGCCCTCATGGTCTACCGCTGTTATCTTACCATTTTTCAAAAATGGTGCTAAGGGTGAACCTGTTTGTTATTGCCTGATCTCCTTCGTTGATTCGGCGTGAAAATTATGGGGAAGGTGATTCTGGATCGCCTAACACTATGGCTAGATGACAACAATGTAATCTCAGATCTGCAATATGGCTTTAGGAAAGGAAGGGGGACCGCGGACCAATGCATCAATTTGCTCATGATGATTGGTAAATACACAATTGCCAAAAAAGGACATATGCACATGGTATGTATGGACCTAACGTTTACATTTGACCGGGTTCATAGGTCAAAATGATGGTCTCTGCTATTAGATGTTGGCACAGATACCAATTTGGTGGCTTTTTTGCACTGGGCACATTTAAACCTGACTGCCTCAGCCAGATATAATGAAAATGGTTCTCTCTCAGCATCCTGGAACGTAAAGCGCGGGGTAAGACAGGGATGTATTTTATCCCCCATTCTATTTGCCCTATATATTGATAAATTAGGGGCTGCTCTGTCAGCTGCGAGTAAATATATCCCCAGAGCAGGTCCCAAACTCATCCCAGCTCTCCTTTATGCAGACGATGCAGATTTACTTGCTAGGACGGCCATGGGGCTGCAAAGACTTTTAAATACATTTACTGATTTTATGGTCTCACTCGACCTTTCTATATATTTCTCCAAGTCACATATAATGAAGACAGATAACACAAAGTTCATCAAACTCAGGTTTGCATGTAGAGGGGGAGAACTGACTAATGTTGCTACGTTTCCTTAAATGGGTTTCGTGTTTGATGTAAGAGGGTCATGGATGGCTCAGCGAACACTAGAAAAAACAATCTTAGCCAGAGCAGCAGGAGCCACTATGGATTTTGCCAGGAGATTAAGGGCCAAACTGTTACGTCCATTACTGAAGGTAACGATAAATATACACCAATGGCCATATATGGCAGTGATGTTTGGGGCCATAAGGATGCCAGTGATCTGCAGGTGTCTGGGAACAAATTTCTCTGTAAACTTGTAGCAGTACCCCCTTGTACCCTGTCCTTTATGGTACACGAGGAACTTGGGCAGGGTTGCATTTCTGATCTTATAGATATGGCCCCTTTAATACGGTGGCAAAAAATAATGTCTAGTCCCACTCCTACCTTGAACCAGATTGTTTTTGAAGAATGTATGAGGCCTGTTAGGGCCCTTGATATTCCTTGGCTGGGCTACGTCTCAGAGCAGCTAGCGAATCTAGGGCGCCCGAGCTGTTCACACACCATAGACAGATGCACCCCAATGAGTTGAGAGACATAAAATCACTATTTTTGGCCAGGAGGATGGCAGAAAGGGAAAATAGGGAACTCACCAAACCCACAATAAGGCAATATTCAATATTGAGCACAGGGACATTAGAACAACCCTATTGGACCTACATTAATAACCCACATCATTGTTTTCTCCTAAATAGGTTCAGGTCAATTATATCCACTGGTGCCTATCTGTCCCAAAGGGCTTTTCTATGCCAGGTGCCCTAAAGCCTTGCTCCTGTGAGGACTTTTCAGAATAAGATCTTTTACATTTTATTTTCTTCTGTGAATTTTATAGTGATCTACGATAAAAATATATCCAACCACTTTTAAAGCACTGTAATTTTGCACAAGTGAAGCCAGCCCTGATATACCTGCAAATGTTGTCTTCACCCCTGATTTGTTTTGGAGTTTCCAGTTTTTTATCAGGTGCCTTAAGACAAAGAAAAGAAAATGTTCAAAGCTTAAGTAAGATTCTTTTGTCCTTGATTTTGATGAAATGTACATATCTTTTTATCCACTGAGCTGGTTTCAGAAATGTTATTGTATTACACTGGTGGCTTTCCTTTCATAAAAATATGTACTGTACAATAATGTACTTTAAAGGCCTGTTTAAAGTTTAGTCTTCCTGCCTCTGAGTTACATACTCCTAGACTATTAGATACAGCTTTTTAGGTAAAGGATCTAGATGGCTCAGAGATCTGCATTGGCAATTGTATATGAAATATCGGTTTGTCCTTTTTATCATGTATTGACTAGTTTTAGTATTTATTTTGTATTCGTTTTATGTGCTTTTATGGCCAATGCTGGCCGAATAAAGATTTATTTGACTTGACTTGGATGTGTGCTCCTGCAGGTGGCTGGTGGATCCACAGTTGCAGGGACTGAGGTGGATGCAGGTGCTGTCTCTTGTGACAGGGCCTCCCTTTCTGTGGCTGAGGCAGATGTAGTAGGCCCAGATGTAGTTGAGTCACAGAAAGGGGTAGATGGTGCAGATAAAGCCCTGCACATATGGGTGTAAATGTCATGCAGCACCCCAGTCAGGGAGCCCAAATTGGAGTTCAGATTCTTCAGCTGAACATTGTGCTCCCTCTACAGCTGCTACACTCTATACTCTACACTCACTAACCTGTGGCCTTGAGCCACTGTGCCCCGTCCCACTGGGTCGTGGCTGAACTGAAGATGGTGTTGTCTAACAACCAGCCAGGACTGGGAGGCACAAGATGGGTGTTATATTGCTTTGGACACAGGAAGTGGAGGTATCTGTCTGCTGAGGTGTTGTAACAACTCGGATGGGAGGTGTAGGTGTGGGCCGAGGGAGACACACCAGAGCCATCTGCCCAGGCAGACCAGTTGGATCAGGCCACTCCTCTCTGGAATCTTGATCCTGGGCTGAAGTGGAGGTATCCTGAGACACAGATGTTTGGATATGTGCTCTGGTTGTTGGACCTATAATGATTGTGAAAACAAATATTTTGTGAAAGTGTGGATAATACATCCAATGATTTATAAGCAAATATATTGTAGCAACCTAAAAAGGAAAAGAAATTGAGTATCATGATTAGACCTTTCAGTGGAAATTTAATTAATTACACAAACAATGTATGTTTCATACAAAACTACTTTAAAAAAAACAGGTAAGAAGATGTCCTGAAATGAAAAAGGAAAACTAGTAAGTATACATAAAATGTACCAACCATTGAACTCAACACAGTAGAGAGGACACATTTGAACTTTACCATTCCAAGGCCTAGCAGGCTAAAAACAAACATTTACACAACTTAGAGAGATGTTTTGCATTAATCATTGTGTAAACAGTGCAGAGTTCGGTTTTCACATATGCTACTTTTATTCAGCATACAGTTTTACATGCCTTAAATTTTAAAGCTCAACAAACATTGATTTTTGAAGCGAATGACATCAAATCAATTACATGATAAGAAAAGGACAGCGTACAAATTTCAATGCAAACAATTTTCAAAAGAGAGCATTTAATAGAGATAAATGACAATTTACCATCTGTGAAAATATGTTAGAAAAGGGATAATTTGCAAAATGAGATGGCAATATTATTGTCACAAAACTGAAACAAGGCATCATGGTAGTTGTAGTTACTTCAATGAAACATTCACAACACTTGCGACGTGAACACACCTTGTGTAAATCTGCATTAGAAAGAGAACAAACATTTACTATGTGAAACACATGTATGTTATTTGGAGTACAAAGATTTACATGCACCATAACATAACGTGAAATGTGATGGCTATTGAAACCTGTTATCTTAAATAACAACTCAATACACTCAAACAAATTGGTTAAACAAGATGTTACTGATATATTTAGGTTTTTATGTGAAATACATTATACAGAACACATTAGCAAATGCTAACTTGAAAGCAAACAGGAGATTTTTGTTTAGTGACACATTGAAAAGTGTAACTTATCACTCTCCACCCTCAAGGGATTCCTGTCAAGCATTCAGAATGCAGGATCTGGAAGACCTTCTCCTCCCAGGGCATGAGTTGTAATGCGGGTCTGGAAGAACCACCATCAGTCCTCTGGTGACTCTTGGAGACAAGAGAATGCACTCTCCCTCGCAGGTCGTTCCACCTCTTCCTAATTTCTTCCTGTGTGGGCAGGTTGTTTGCCTCAGCATTCACTCTGTCGACTATTCTAACCCACATTTGCCTTTTCTGAGATAGGGTGTATTTTGGCCTTGGGCTCCAACCAATTGAGGCTCTACTCTTATAATTTCATTCACCATGAGTGACAATTCTACCTCAGTAAAACAGGAATTTTGGGCCCTGGCATTCTGCAAAGAAATATGATGTAATCAAATAAATTAACCACAAGGAAATAAATGAAACAAGATAAAGGGACAAGAAACAGAGAAAAGCAAAAAAATACCCTTACTTGAGTGGCAAACGTGCTGCTAGAAAATGTTGTGGTGCAGTGGAATGGCAAAGGATCATGGTCTGAAATGGAGTGTGTTATATAATGTGGTATGCAGGTGAAAACAATTAGCCAAAACACATCAGGTGTATGATGCTAGTATCTAGCCTACAGTCACAGGAATAATCCAATGCTGACCGGGTCCCACAATGGATTCACTCTGTCGGCAAACTATCACTAGAACACCGCCAGCACAACTGAGAAATCTAAATAGGTTTGGCACAATCCCTGACAGTGATGGAGTACTATTTGCTGGTATTGGAGTCTGCTGCGTCGGCAGAGGTAGAGCCTCGTACGTGGCAGTGAACACTCTATCTTTGCCGACAGAGAGTCAGCCAGCATACATCTAAATAGGGTGCATGGACCGTCAGCATCATGGAGTACTTGGATCCGCCACCGCATCAGGAGGGCGGTAGAACTGTCAAGATCTAAATCAGACCCTATGTCATCAAATTGAAAATGGAGAAAAAAAAACAAGATCTTTGCTTGACTCGAAACAACTTCACCTTACAGCTGATGCCCAAAAAAAGGTGGAATGAAATTATAATTAAACAGTTTGCTGACTACCAGTTGTCTAGAAAGTGAAAAACATTTTAATGTTTCTGGTCTTCCTGTTACTCTGGACTCTTTGACGTTTCCTTCTAGGCACAAGCATACTTCGTAAAGTTGTCAAACTATAGAAAAAGAAGGCCCTCTGCAAAATTCAGAAGCTGAGCTCTTCCACTAAACACCATGGTGAGTAGGAGGTAGCTAGCCGAGTCAAAAAATGCCACTGTGGCCTAAACTAAAGATCTTGCACATTCCGTGCTAACCTCTCAAACATACGATCGGATCAGATCAAAAACATCTTGGAGCAAGAGCATCTGGAGAAGGTTGAAGAATGTATGTTTTTCTTCTATGCAACATGTTGACGAAGTAAATAGGTTCATGTGTCATTAACTTCTTGAAGCTTGAGTCTTAGAGAGAGAAACAAATAGCGAACTATGTGACAAGCACTTTATATAGAACCTTAGGTGCAGAAACAAACTGAACTATAATTCCATTCACAAAAAGTTGACATAAAATGTGCACCAAATGTTCGTGAATTTGACCATTGTACTAACAGTTTGGTGCTCAAGTTACTAAATCACAGGTGGTCACAGAATGACCTGTTATGTTATGTTAAAAGATTTTGTAAAGCGCGCGTACACCGGGCTGGTTTCATGGCGCTACTCTGAGAGATGCCTGACCCTAGGAAGTTACTCATAAGTTTGTCTAAATAGCCAGGTCTTAAGGAGCCTCCTGAAGCTAAGGAGGTTGTTGGAGGTTGTTGCATGATCGTATTTCGGGGGGGAGAGAGTTCCACAGTCTGGGAGCTAGAACGGCAAACCTGGCACCACCCAGGCGCTTTAGTTTGAAGTCAGGGGTTGACAAAAGGTGCTTATGGGCCGAGCGCAAGTTGCATGTGGGTATGTGCCTACGAATAAGGCTGTCCAGGAATTTTGGGCTCCTTCCATTTAGGGATTTGAAGATGAGACAACATACCTTGAAGGCACAACGCTGTGAGATGGGGAGCCAGTGCAGTTTCCTCATCAGGGGGGTGACATGATGATGTCTAGGCTGTTGAAAAATCAGTCTTGCTTCTTGGTTCTGAAACAGTTGCAAGCGTTTGATTAGATAGAGTGGGATGCCAAAATAAAGCAAGTTGGCGTAGTCCACATGGGATATGACCATGGCCAGCACCACCTGGATCAAGGCATCCTGGGTAAGATATCTTCTAATCTTTTTTTTATTTTCCTCAGCTGGAAGAAACATGTGGATATCACTGACCCGATTTGGGACTTCATAGTGAGATCTTGATTTATTGTTAGCCCAAGGCTTTTGGCTGAGGCAGATGGGGTGGGAGGTTGGCCCAGCTCCTTTGGCCAAAAGTGTGAGCCCCATGGGTTGTGAGGGCCCCCGGGTAGGACTAACTCGGTTTTATCCGGGTTAAGTTTTAGGTGATTACTATTCATCCACTCGCTAATAAATAGCATAGTTGACTGAAAGTGGCTGACCGAGTCGGAGGAATTGCTGATGGAGAATATTAGCTGGAAGTCATCAGCATAATTGAAGGTGCAGACTTCCTTCTCTCTCAGAGCCCGGATCAGTGGGAGGAGGTATAAGTTAAACAGAAGGGGGGAAAGTGAGGAGCCCTGTGGAACACCACATGTGGTCCTCATTTTGGGCGCTGTATACTGGGCAATGCGAACCGACTGGGAGCAATTTCCCAAAAAGGAGTGGATCTAGCTCAGGGCAGGCCCCTGGATCCCCACGTCTCCTACACGGTCGACCAGTATACCGTGGTCAACCGTGTCAAAGGCCGTGGAGAGATCAAGAAGAACAAGGGCCTGTGGGGAGCCCTTATTGGCGTTCCTGCGAAGAGTGTCTAATACTGTTAGTATTATGGCCTCAGTGGAGTGTGCAGGGCGAACCTGTCTAATTAATGTTGATTAGGCAGGTCACAATTTGTGAAGTCCTTTGACTATGGGGGACAGAAGACCACCATCACAATGATTGCATTAAAAAACAGAAAACGTTTTTTGAACTTGTGTTCCTTGCTGTTGTTTTTAAAAAGATGTTTCCATTTTGGAAAAGTTCAGGGAGAGTAGGAACCTGGTTCACTGAACCACTGCCTACTCCCTTCCTACCCCACCCCACCCCACCCTGAGGCTGCCACCATGATTCTCAAAGGGGAAAGGGCTCTAAGGGGCCCTCCTCCTTTTTGCGAAGCAGTTGCAGCCTCAACATGGTTGTCAATAACTCCTCAATGGCTTTCGACCACAATTGAGGTTGAAAACGATAATTTCCAAATCAGAGAAAGAATTGTCAATAGCACTCGAACATTCTTTTTTATTTATAATAGACTTCTCTTCTCTCCAGTCACTTTACATTGTATTTACCGGGATCACCCAGACACTTGTTGTAGTTCACTCACACCAAGCTGACCTCAAACATATGCTTTTTGAATGCGCACTTGTTCATTCTTTTTGGTCACAAGTCTGGAATCAGATTAACACTATTTTTGACACTAACATACCCCTCTCACATATTGCAATTTTCTTGGGGAGTTTATCTACTGATTGGTGATATATATCACCAGTGGTGGCCGGCATGGTTCGCGTGTGGGGGGGTCGCAAGGGGGGTCGCAAGGGGGGTCGCAAGGGGGTTGGGGGAAATGGTAAAAAAAAAAAGAAACACTTACCTTGGCACGACAGTCCCGCATCTCTGCTCCTGCTCTCAGAGGCACAGGAAGCACAGAAAACTCTCCCCTGACCAATCACAATGCTGCAATGCAGTGTTGTTATTGGTTAGCACCAAGGCTCACCTGAACAATCGCAACGGTGCAATGCAGTGTTGTGATTGGTTTTGAGCGTCCTGGTTCGATGCTCAACCAGGGAATTGGGGCCTGGGCTTGTTCTTCACACAGGCTGTACTGCAGCCTGCATGGAGAATGGGGATGTGCGTGTGATTGGTTTGGTCGGCCCGAGAGGGCCGACCAAACAGCCAGTGCGCACTTAGGAGTGGACAAACCACTCCTCCCTTGCCCTGCTCCGAAATCAGAGCAGCCCCGTCCACCCACCAGTCCGCTCACAAAGCAATAGGAAACATAAAATGATAATAACTCAAAGTTATTATCATTTTGTGTTTCCTTTGCAGTGTACTGCTTAAAAGCAGTGGGGGGGACGTTCCTCCGCCATAGTGGAGGAGCCTCCCCTGTATATCACCTCACATAACAATCATTGATCTTTTAGCAGCTGCATTTCAGCAAATTGCTTGAAATTAGAAGGACTTTTCTAAACTGTCTTTTCGGGCATGGTGGTAAGCGGTCTGTTACAACCACAGACTTGATACAGCATATATTCACCCTCTTTCACTTGCCATTAAACATTCTATTTTATGGAGCCCCATCACAAATTTCATAGATCACCATGCTAGGTCCTCATCCTATTGTCTTCCCATTAGAGATGAGGTCTCCAAACCCCCTTGATATTCATTTGTTGTTTTCTAAACTAATGTATGATTTCTTAGAACTTTACAATGCTTCATATATTCATGAGCATGTATTTTAATAGTGTTTTTTTTTACTTAAATTGGTCTATGTATATTTATGACTTCAACCATGTAATACCTTCCCATACCCCCCTTCCTCCCACTACTTTTTCTGAATTCAGCTATTAATGCATTATTCTGTTTGCATCTACGTGTATTCAATAAAGTTCTTCCAAACGTAAAAGAAATCGGAGGGGATGCCCTTTTATACAACCTCCAAACTGCGATTCAAAAATGAACTCCAAAGTCCTTTTATGAATCAGAAAATTCTGTGTCATTTATAAAAAGGACTTTTGTAAATAAAGTAAATCCCTTTTCGTGGGGGGCAAACCCGCGATTTTGCGAATCAGAGGTTTTGCAATTGCAAAAAGGCCTTTGTCCAGCAATAACACGACATGGACAAACCCCTTCATAAAATGCAACACAATATAATATTCGACATAAACACCACTACAACGTAATGGCCAAATATGTGAACGGAGCAAATCTACAACGGTAGCAAAGCGATGCATTTTAGTTAAATTGATAAAATTAGATTTCTTCTTAGGAATCCATAAAATCTACAGTAGACTGAATAAACAGAGGCAGCATTCAGAGAGAAATGCACCTTCCTCAAAAAGCTTCTTCTTTGAAAATTAGAAGAAGAGTTCAATAGATACTGCCCACCAAACTCAAAAGGAAAACTAGGACAACTCCAATATAGGAATGACAAACTACAGTTCACTAAAATTAGAACCCTAGCATTCACACATCATTTTTATGGCTATGCTCCTACTCGATCTAACATCAATCTCTGGGCAAATTTGGAAACTGAAAGGTAATATGCGAAAGAGTCAAATAAAGGTGCGTGAACTTTAAAGAAATTATGAGCATATGATAATAGATTATGAAGTATTTTATGTTGATATTGTTGATATTGCAATAAACATTTTAAGGTAAAGGATAATGCAGAAAATGTCATGATCAGACTGTTATGAAGTCCAGCCCTATTAAAGTTATCGAACACCGTGCACCGTTTTCCAGGTTCATGCGTGATAAGCTGCTCCAGCTCAGTTTTTGTTTCTTTACATTCTGGGACTTGTAGTCCAAGTTTTATAATGAAATAAACTAGACTACAAGTTTCTGAATTCAAGGAAAAATTCTGAACTGGAGCAGCTTCTCACACAAGGATCTGAGAATCTTAACAGGGCCGACTGTATTTCCTTTATCGCACCATTTTATTGCTTTTGGAAATAACTCATGTGAGCAATGGTGGTTCTTTAAGTCATTGAACAAACGTAGGCTTCTCTTTGCATTTTAAAGTTGATAGTTGAGGTGGGCAAAATCACGTAGTGTTTTTCTTGAGTAGTACATATAATTCCACCAAAGCTACGGTGGTCTGTGCCTGCTATGTGGCTGTTTGCACAAATTCGTGATTGCAATGTGTTTCCTTATGCGATCCCTATTCTCCCCATATGTTCGCCCGCATAAATTCTCTTTTTGACCTTTCTTTCCACTGTTCAGTTTCTGCAATTGACGTGATGAGGTGGGAGAGATTTCAGATTGTCCTCTGGTGCATTTGATGCAAGTTTTTACAACTAGTTAGTGAGATTGATCAGAAAGACCAGCACTAGGTAAAATGGACTATGAACTCCTGCGTGATGATATCTGTTGTCTGTTTAATTCAACTAAAACCTGAGTTGTGCCCTCTCTGCATAAAGGTTATGCAATAATTTAAAGCACATTTTCACATATACTGTAAAAAACCTTAGGTAAAAATAAGGCATATCTGCAGTCAAATAGAAAATCAAAGAAAGATGTGAATGTAGCATGGAAATGTATGTAAGGTTTTGTAAGTGAAGAGATATTTGTTTTAGATAGAAATTAAGAACGAAGTGTGAATGTAACAGTCAGAATTAGGAAACCGAGCAGACTTGGGCAGGGGTGCCACTCATGGTTGTGTGGGGGAATCGGTCCCACGGTATGCAACCATTCTTGCCTATGAAGAAAATTAAATATGAAAACTGGCATTCCATCCCAAGGCCTGATTTCATTTTGCAAATACATGGATATTATAGTTTTTGATGAATTCTTAAAGGAGTTGTAGTTTTATGGGATGCTGAAAACCCTGCTTTTACTCAACTGATGCCAGATTCCAACATACAAACTTATGTTTGGGCTACAATGGCTCAATAGTAAACAGAAATGCTCATATGGGAATTCAAGATTAGTGCATTTCATTGTTAAATATCCAATTGTCCAACCCCACAGACGTTTGACTTTTAGTGCGTTCGGTGTCTTTTATGGCATTTGCTTGCTGACAACATCAAGAAGTGAAAGGTTTACTGGTTTTCAGAAATTAATAAAGTTATCTTGAATAAATGTTTTTTATGTGTGTGGTGTTTTCCAACGTATGACATTATTTCAACATAATATTCATTTATGGTTGTGTAAGTTTTGGCGATTGCACATTGCATTTATGTCTCCCCTCTGCTAATCTCATGACCTTTTGTGCATTAGGTTTTTTCTCTGATTCTTGCTTACTGACAACTTCCAGAAATATTATTGTTACTGGTATTATGGATTATGTAAGCACACATACATAAAGTGTCTCAAACATGCAAGATAGATAACCTCACTTCATGTCCAAATGAATGAAACTGCTAATTCCCTGACTACATTTCCTTTAAAATGTAATGTTTAGTTACAGTTATTTCTATTCCCCATCCAAAAATTCTATTTCATGGAAAACAAAAGTGCTCTAATGCTCAAAACAAGCTTATGCAGAACTTTTTAGTAGACTCTGGATATTGAGCACAAAATGGCAGGTTGGTAGACGATCATCCAGCTGCACCAAATTATCCAGGACCAGCGGCCTCCACCACCATAGATTATACATTTGTTCATTACTCACATTTTCACATATGTAAAAAGTTTCCTATCATTCAAAGGCCTGAGAGTGATCATGACCCTCAAAGGTTAGTTATTCATAAAAAATGTGAGTGGTGGAAGGCCCTGACAATGGCAAACAATGACCTAATGATTACTGTGAATGGAAAGAAACGCATCTGGTGCAACGGGCTAAGGAACAAAGGGACTTATTTACAAGCCCCTTGCGCCACCCGTGCGTCACTTTTTGTGATGCACCGGCGGCGCATTTTCTTGTCCCATATTTACAAGGACAGGAAAAGCCACCCTGCGTGCGCAGCACTTTGCGTGAAAGGGGCGATCCCTGGGTGTTCGCACGCAATACATTTCCAGATTTACGAGAAGTCGTAAACCTGGACATGCGTCTGAATGCTACGCCTATCCAGGGGAGGCGTAGGGAGGCGCAACGATGAGAAATGTATTCATTTCTCCTTGTTTTTTTCCTCTTTATATGTGTGCTGCATTCTGCAGCACACATAGAATGAGGAAATCACCTCTGGTGATTGTTCATGTACAGGAAGGTGGCCCTTCCTGAAAATAAACAATCATCCCCATGACACAGGTATCCTTGCACCATGGTGCAAGGGTGCCTGCGTCGACGCATGGCAGCCAATTGTGCACCATCACAGGGGAAAGCACAGGGATGTGACACATTATTGTAACTATGTCACATCCCTGTGCTTTGAAAAGTGCTGCAGCGTGGTGCAGCCAAAGGGCTTGCGGTGCAGCGCTGCAGCACTTTCTTGTAAATGAGGGCCAAAGCGTCAAATTTGGGTAAGCCCTTGAGAACAGCCATTAACAAAGATCTTGCTAAACTGAAAACAGGTGACGATTGGATGAACATCTGGCAAACCATATTAGATCATTTACTATCAGCTGTGATGACAGAGTTACAAAATTCACGACCAAACATTCTTATTTCATTTAATGCTCAACAACGAATCGAATCAAGGAGAGTGTACCGCAAATTGGTGCAACACACCATCAACCTTCCTTTGTCTAAAGATCGGAACTCAAGAAAGCAAAAATTTTAATAGTGAATTTAAGATTGGAAGTACACAGATAAAATGGGACAGCGAATATAACGCCTATGCTAAACTGTTCCATGCCATCTCAACACGAAATGAACTAGCATATTCGTCCTTGATGGGATATAGTACAATTTCGTATAAGCAACCATATGATCTGTTCATCTCAAGTGATAAATGTGAATCTCATATAATAAGTAATCACCTATTCATATGCATCATTAAAAGAACTTGGAACATATCTGGACATTACAAAAGAAGAAATATCACAGTTAATAAAAAGCTCTTATTCGTTCAAAGCAGCTGGACCAAATGGGATACCTATAGTAAACACAACCTTTTGGAGCACACTGCTAGAACAACTTTTTTCACATGTAATCAGGTCTGGTAAAGTCTCATCTTCCTTGAAAGGGGCTATAGGGCATCCGATTTACAAACGAGGTCCCAAACAAGATCCAACCAGCTACAGATTAATAGCACTCCTTGATTTTGAAGGAAAATTGTTTGCTAAAAACCTTCAAAACAAACTAAGGCTGTGGGCAGAAGAAAAATCACTGATTCCTCTAACACAAACAGGATTCCATTCAGGTTGTTCAACAGTTGATAATATTACAACATTGGCTGTGCTTGCAAAAAAGAAATGCATACAAAAAACAACACTATGGCCCTTATTACAATGTAAAGGCGGACTCACGTCTGCCTGACACTGTTGCGGAATCGGGACTGACTGACCCCCGGTTGGGAGTCCCGACGGCAGCATTATAATGCGACCGCACATAGTGCAGTCACATACTCCCATTTATCTAAGGGAGCTTGTGCTTTAGCTGTAAACCAGCCTTAGCACAAGGTTCCATAGAGAAATGTGAGGATCTGTTCATCCTTGAACCATGCGGCAGGCACCTCAGGGTGCTAGGGGCTCCCAATTTCACATTCCGACAGGCTTTCCATGTCAGAAAGCCCGACATGGCAAGCCTGTCGGAAACCGGCATCTTGATCCCTATGGCGGAAATGCTATCCATAGGGATTACAGGCGGGCCTCCAACTAGCCTACGGGCTCCTTGATCCTGTTGGAATCCAGCTGGAATGACCGACCGGTTTCACTTTCGACCGACTGGATCGTAATGCTGCGGTCGAATGTGAAACCCGCGAGGAGACCCGGAAAGCCTCTGCGGTACTAAGGCCCTATATGTCTGTTTGGTGGATTATTCCGCTGCTATTTATAAAGTAAATCGACCGATATTGTGGAATAAGCTTGCAACTTGGGAAATAGATCTTGACCTTTTACACTTTATTATCGAATTGCATTCTGAAACATGGCTACAGGTAGAGCTATCAACTAACAATACTCTGTATTCAAATCTCAGTACTGAGAATGGCCTCAGACAAGGATGTAACCTTGCCCCTCAACTATTATCCTTGTATATCACTGACCTAACTGTGTCGTTAAAGTCAGATGAGAGTATTCCCCCCAAGTTAGGTGGTACAAAAATAACGTATTTGGCATTTGCTGATGATCTGGTGATCCTGTCACAGACATTGGGAAGGATTACAGTTTCAACTAAACCGATTACACACCTATAACTTGGAGAATGGACTAATTGCCAATCTATCCAAAACTAAAATTGCAATTTTTGGGCAGCAAACCAAAGCCATTGGGTAGGTTTTAAGAGAAACCCCAGTTGAAGTAGTAAAACAATATGAGTATCTCGGAATGACTTTTGACTGTAAGTTATCTTGGTCGAACCATCTGGCCATTAGGAAATCAAATTCAATGACGATTACCAGATTGGTAATAATATTTGCAAACATGTTTGGTGGAAAAGCGATTAAGCCATCATTTAAAGCATTAGGCATGACATTGGTACCATATTTACTGTATGCATCTCCGGTAATGAACAATGTGGTCAATTCCAGTCTCGATAAAATCTTTATGCCGCGTGTACGTAATTTATTGCATTTATTTTCGGCAACTCCTCACTGATTAAGACTGGAATTAGGCCTAAGATCCCTGACATCACTCCATTATAGAAGCACAGTGAATTTTATCTGCGAATGTGCAAAAGTTGATGCAACTTCATTAAAAAATCTAATTTACCAAGAATTGAGTACATTTATATACAAGGATATTGAATTGCACACTGTACTGGTGTATTTAGAATCCTATGATCTCCCTGATCCACAGACATTGGGGAAATGAATCGATTCACCAGGAAAAATCCTATCCGTGACACTTTTACTATTAAACAGTCGGACTCAGACTTGACACAAATCATAAATTACAAACGTATGGATCTACTATTCATCACCTACACTGCACAGAGCCAAGAATATTTTAGGTAAACCTGCCTGATTACGTTAAAAGAACCTTTTAAGGTTTAGACTGTTATACATTACGATCAGGGAATTTGAAGGGAAATGGAACCCACTCTTTAAAGATAAAACAGCCAGTCATCTCTGTGGCTCTGCAGCCGACTCCATTATGCATATCATATGTATCTGCCCCAAACTGTTGTTCTTAAGGAAAAAATATTTACGCTCCTTGTTTAAAAATGAAAAAATAAGAACAACTGTTAAAGCTGTTAGATATTGTTTTCGAATCAGAGAAATCACTGCAATAATAATGTTGAATTTGTTTTTCTAGATCAGGCCTATAAATCACTAGTTGTAAGATTTTATGGTCTTCACTTATGTAACTAAAGGAAATAGCGAAACGTTATCATCTAACTAGGTATGTGAATTCCCTTTTGAACATAGTATTTGTTGGGCACAATTTGTGAACTCCATGTGATTTTGCACATTTCAACACTCAGTACTTTATTGGATTGGGCAAAAAGATAGTAGGCCAATTAAGACTGCAGGAAGATCATAAAACTATTGGTCAATGGTAAGAATAACATGACCAGTGCTGCCAATGGCAGAAACTGGAAAAGCCCACTCTAGCATCCTTCAAAATGTTAAGATTTTTGATGACTATATATGGATAAATTTTATGCCACAATTGGAATATAAAGACAAAATTTGCTTGGGATTTTTAATGCACGGAATATGGCCACATGTATGTGAGAATTACAGAATGTTATCATCTTATATGCTTATTTATGTTATGGGTGATGTTTTATATTTGTTATTGTAATCTTTGATTAATAAAATAAACTTAATATCACTACTATTACTTCTTGGCCCTGAGGATCTCTGCCCTCATGTTATATTTACCAAAGGGATCAACCTCATCTGCACAGCCATCCCACTAATTCTCAATGACTCTCTCACCACTGCATTTTGGATAGGCAGTAGGTTTGTGCCTGTACAGGACGTAGTTGTGGGAAACGATCGATTTCTGGCATAAGTTAAGAAGAAATATTTAATTTTATAAGTTATAAACAGCTATATTTATTGTGTTTTTTTTGATGATGTACGGCTTCTGTTATAATTCTGCTCAATAAAAAATAAACTGAGAGAAAAAAAAACATTGACATGGTCCCTCTTTCCAACATCATTCACATTCACAGGCTTAGCATCATCTCTTATGGTGATGATACCAGGCTCATTACCTTCCTCTCAGAATACACAAGTGAACTTATGAAGCTGCATGTCCGAAAGTGCCAACTGGATGAAAACCAACTGCTCAAACTCAACACCGACAAACAGATCTGCTCCTGTTTGGAAAAGACACCACTTTCAGCCTGGTAATCCTTAGAGCTAGGCCTCTCCAACTTGGACAGGAACCTAAGGATTGTGATTGACAATCTTATCTCAATGCAATAAAATCTCAATGGCCAACCAAGTAAGCATGATTCCATCCACCTGCTTCCTTACCCTAAATAAAGTCTTCAGATGGCTCCAGCTGGACACCCGAAGATCTTTCACTCTAGGTTTAATCACCAGCAGACTGGACTACAGCAACACCCACTACAATGGCATCACCTCTCAACACACCAAGATACCCAAGTGGTACAGAACGCAGCAGCTAGATTCACCCTCAAACTACCTCTGAGCACTCACATATCCAAACCCCTCAAAGTCCTCCACTAGCTCCCTATCCACAAACACAATATCTTAAAGCTACTCACACACCTGCAAAGTCCTACACAATAAAGTGCCAGTGTTATGTGCCCGGGTTAGGCCCAAGTAACGGAGCTGCACATTTTTCTTACATTGTCCTAATTTTGCACAATATCATTTCTGCTATGACCTTTTGCATATATTTGCGTGTGCGACAATGTTGGATTAGTTTCTCGGAAACTACTCTATTTACACAGCTAGCTACTCATAACATTATCATGATGCCTTGAACACCATGTACAAGGCCTTGTGACACACTATGTACAAATGTGGTTCTATCTTCATCCACGGGGCAACAGGAATTTCTACATATCCATAACATCGCTAATCTATGTGCACATTGCAAGGATGCATTCTATTATAAATAATTATCATCCCAAGAGATTAGCAGAGGAGGCACTTCAGCTGACACCGAGGGTACCTGCATGCTGAGACTTCACCATACAGTGATCTGGCATCTCCGTGAGGGGTGTCCAGTTCGTGATCAAGATGGGGTCCTACATTTTCACCCGCCAGGTAATGGGGTTGGATCGTCCCTAGGGGGGATTCTTTGCTTCACACCTGCACACACTCTAGGTACACTCAGAGTAGGGTTTGCATAGCAGGAGTACACCCGATTACTGCCTTTTTTATAGGCCTGCATATATACATTGTTTTAGCACCATGGTAGAACTATATCTACTATTCACTCTTTTAGTGCTTGCAATCACTTTCATGTGCTTCTGTCTACTGATTATCGCAGCACACGTACTCTATACAAGAGTAACGTTGGTTCAATAAATATATTGAAACCGTCCCACTGTGTATTCTCTGTATATTTCTCTAAGCACAAGTAAGCATAAGTGACTGAGCAAAAGGTTCTGATCTGTTTCCATGATTGCTTATGGGTCAGGGTTGTCATGTTCAGAGGTTGCCAGAAACCATTCGCTCTGTGGTAAGGTAGGGGGCTTACGGTGGCACTGTGAGCTAGCTGGTCTCTAAGCCAATATATCCTGCGGGGGTGCTTGGAATCAGTCTAGGCACCTAACCCAAAGTTTATGTTGTCCAACAAATGTGCAGGTCCTATTGATTAGTGGGATCTTCATGACACCCGCATACTTCAACAGATGCCCACAGTTTCATACATCAACCAGACACCTTGCTTGGACAGCCTCCTTGCCCAAGTCCACTGAGCCAGAGTCAGGAGTCACACCATTTCACACCTGGTGCCCAAAGCCTGAAATGACTTCCCCATACAAATCAGAGTTGCCAGTTTGATCTTAGAATTCCACAAGAAAATATAAACTTGGCTCTTCCAATAGTCTTCTGTCAGAGCTGCATCTCCCTTCTTAGGCACCCGGATCCCATCAAAGGTGATATGTACATCCTACAATTAAGCATAACCTAACATAACTAGATAGAAAGATAGATAGATAGATAGATAGATAGATAGATAGATAGAAATTTAAAGTATTTTTAAAACATATTAAATTAATATATAAAATCATGTAGACCATTCATAAACAAACATTGTAGGAAACTGGCTCGCTATATAGTGCTCTAAAATGAAGTACACTGTGCAGAGAGTCCAGTGGGTCCCAGATTGGTACAAAGAGGTAAAAGTAGATTATACTAACGATCTATTTGTGTTAGTGTGGGCGAGCAGTTAGGCTTATCAGAAGGGAGTGCTAAGCATGTGTTGTACTTACATAGGCAATAAATGAGACACACACTCAAGAATAAATGTGAGACCAATTTTCAAAAATAACACAGATTTTTACATAATTTTTAAGACCAGAGCTTTGTTCACAGGTAAGTTGTTTTTTAGTTATGATTTTTCAAAGTTCAGAAAATAACTCAAAGTCTATGGAGAAAATACAAAAATGTATATACAATCGTACAGTCAGTTCTAGGGTTTCAACTTCAGGGTTTAGGGTAGCAGCAGGCCAAGGTCTAATGTTCTACTAGTGGATTGTCGGGCACTTCCCGGATTTGGCTGGGAGCACGGTGCTGAGGTCATTGGTAGTTGGTACACTACAGAGAAGGGGGCCACCTCGAAACAGGCTACACAAGGGGACTTACAGGTTAATCTGGGAGACCCCAAATGAAGGATTGTGATGCAAGGGACTCAGGACCATGGGAGCACAGCTTGTTCGTCAGTACACAGGCCAGTGTGGGCTGGGTGCAGAGCAGATAGGTCAGCTGGCCTCTGTACACCAAGATGGTCTTTGCGGTCAGGGGCAGGCAGGTTGCAGGGACAATTTCCAGGCAGATGGGCTACTCACAAAGTGGGTCTCAGGGGTCTCAACATCTTTCAATGGGTGCTTCCTTCCTGGACAGATGGAAGGATTGGACTCTTCGTCTCGGTTGCAGGGGGTCTGGTACTTTGGGTATTGTTACTCCACTGCTCCAGTAGGTCCTGGTGTCCTCTCACCTGGTGGGGGACAGATCTGACCTTCCAGAGCTGGCGTACCTCTGCTTGCTTGGGTGCTGGGTGGGAGTTGCCGGGGAGCAGCAAGTTGGTAATTCGGACTCTGCGGGATCAGTGCCTGTGGGAAACATCCTTTACCCTCATTGTCAACAACGACCCCGAATGTGACATTACCAGGTATTATTTTAATCAGCAAGTTGTTACAATGACTTGCTGTAGGGGGCATGTTTTTGGACTGGTGTTGGATTTCCAAGTCCAACAATTTCCCTACTGTTGCATAGACTGGAGTTGGAATAGCAATTTATGCTATTCCAAAGTCCAGCACTCCCTAAAGCAAGTCGTTATAATAACTTGTGTGGTAAACTAACCCGTGGTAGTGACTGTGTTGTAAAGGCATGTGGGGTAAATGCATGCAGGGTTCCGTCATACAACTGTGACTGCGGACTGCAGGGGTGTAGTTCCTCTACTCAAGGGAGTTCTCTGGCAATTGGCAAAGGGCTGGAGGTGGCCTGGGGTTCTTGGAGGCCTAACAGCAGCAGGAGGAGACATCACACCACAATGGTGGAGTCTTTTAGGCAGCAGGCTGGGGTTCACAACCCAAATTCTGCAGCAGGGACTGTGTTCTTGGGTCAGCAGTTCTTCTTTGTCCGTTGTCTTCTTATGTCCGTCCAATCAAAAGTTCAGGGTCCAGGGGTGCCACCTAAGTACTACATTTAGGGGCATTACAGGGGGAGACAGGTAGTAGCCAATGGTCTACCTACCTTTAGGGCATCTGCACCCTCTATCTGACCACTTCCTTTGGGTAGTGGGCACAACCCTGTCCCGAATTGGTTAATTCCCTTGCAAAACAAGATGGAGGAAACTCAAAAGTGGGAACCACATCACCTGCCCCACCTTAGGGGTGGTGCTGACTGAATGTGAACCCACTTCCTAATCTAACTAATTTTTTGTGCCTGTCCTCCTGCCAAATGTGGAGCAGGACAGGGAGGCTGGTATCCTCCACTATCTGGAGATGCCTGGGTTGCATTTCAAAGGTGGCATCACCTTTGAAGCTTCCCACCTCTGAAGGCCATTCCGTCCTGGAGGAGGTGTGAAGCATCTCTGCCCAGAGCAGGCATTGTACCTGGCATCTGAAAATGCAGACTTTCACCCAATGAGGTCAGAAACATGTGTGGTGGTGGCAGGCTGGCTAAGACTTGTCAGATACCATACCAGTGTTTGGTAGGTTTTCAGGGGACCATCTAAGGTGTCCTATGTGTGCATTTATTAATAAATCCACCACTGGCATCAGTGGGGCTTTATTAAGAGGAGATGTTTGGTACCAAACATCCCTGGGTACAGTAAAGCCATCATGGTGTTGGGGAACTCGTATTGACTGGTGTCCAGCCCTTGTACTCTCTATGGCTTCCCTGTGCACTTACAATATCCAAGAATGGACTTAGATATTGTAGGGTCATATCTGCTCATGCAGATATGTCCACACATGGGATATAGTGCACCCTGCCTTAGGACTGTAAGGCCTGCAGCAGTGGTGACTTACCTATACCTCATGCAGTGTCTGTGAGCATGGCACACAGGGATGTGTGCCATGTCGACTGTTCAGTTTCCTCTGCACCAAGACACACAGCCTGCAATTTTCATGGTCTTGGTGAAAGGTCCCTAGGGTGGCGCAGTTTGTGCTGCAGCCCTAGTGGACCCTCTTCAGTCCCAATGCCCTAGGTACTAGGGGTACCATTTGCTATGGACTTATAGGGGTTGCTGAGGTTATGCCAATTGTGATACAGTTTTGGGAAAGAACACTAGTACTGGAAACCTGCTTAGCAGGGACTCAGCACACCTCAGCACCTCAAAAATCTCAAAAACGTGGGGGTACTCCAACAAAAATCCAGTTTCCCACACACATGTACACAAGCACACACACACACAAATATATATATGCAGATTAACATTAATGTATTAAAAATTATTACAATCATTCACATTGATGCACCTTTATAATAACTTAAAAAAAATTATATACACAAATGTTAAAACTAAATTACAAATTTATTTACAGGCATTTCATTTTTTGAGACAAAAGATAACGTGAATAGTTGATATTATACAATAATATACAATTATTATTAAAGCTATACAAAGCTATATAAATTCATTAATTCCAAACTCTAAAATTATTATTAAACAATTAACCATACATTTAAACAATAGGTAACTAAAAGTAACATATAGCTAAAGGGAAACACACATGAAAATTTACTTTAAAAAAAAGCCCAAAATGTAAAAAGAAAAGAAAAAATATATATTCTTTATGATAAATAAACACAAAATGTTTAACAAACAAAAGAAATAAACCATAGTAACAACATTCAAACCCTAAAACATAAAATGAGTACTATGCCAATACACCAATGGATATATATAAATAAAACAAGCATGCTGTGGGACTCATTTAGGAGATTACCTACTGTGCTGCTCTAGGGTAATCAGAAAGAAAACATACATGCATGTTAGGCTTGTCAGTTCACCACATACTGTCAATCACAGGAACAAAAACATTTGTTCTCCTTATTACAGAATTAGTCATTCACCTGCTGAGTATAACAATCAGGAGCAATAATTTCACAACCTTCTCAGATGACTTGACCCCGATAATGGAACATCTCACCTTCGAACTCCACACAGACTGAAAAAAATCCCATTAGAGGCACAGTAGCCTACAGACCACCAGGGCCACGCCCCAGCTTCTGCAATGCCATCCCGGACCTCATTACACCAAACGCCATTGACTCTGAGCACTTCATCTACCTACAAGAACTTAACTTCCACCTCAACGATCCCAGCGACACCAACACATCTGATCTCCTGGAAGGCATGAAAATCAGCCTCAAGCTACTCGTCACCGACCCCACCCACATCGCAGGACATACACTCGACCCTATCTTCACGTCCATCTCACAGCTCACCTGGACCACTATAACACCCACTTCAGCATCTCTACCAACACTGGGACCATTCCCCTCAGCTCCAAGCACAGAAACTGGAAAAAGATATCAGAAAACCAGTGGAACAAGGGTCTCAACTCCTCAACTCCCACCTCCCAGACTCGACATCAAAAAAA
This sequence comes from Calotriton arnoldi, assembly GCA_963921515.1. Lineage (NCBI taxonomy): Eukaryota > Metazoa > Chordata > Amphibia > Caudata > Salamandridae > Calotriton > Calotriton arnoldi. The sequence goes on from CAWUFW010002250.1 coordinate 697,353, forward strand.
CCAGAACAGGCTGCAAAGAACTTCTCCCAGACAATCCCAGAATGCGCCAACATAATCGCCTCGACCAAACTTGCCAAATTCCTCCAAATGTAACTGCCAGTAACTAGAAAGGAAGTAGCAAACCAGTAAAGAGACAGGAGACCATACTTCCTTCAAGACTGCACTTAACCAGTAGCACTGTCTCCTTGAAGAATCAAAGAAGAACACCCTAGCAGACTGCATTGAAGTCAGCGCAAACCGCAGCAAGGGGCTCTTCGGCATCGTGAAGGAGTTTGCAAATCCCGCAACCATGAGAGTCACATCACCCCCTCATAAGAACTGTGCTACACCCTGGCAAACTTCTTCCATGACAAGATCTTAGCCATCTATGAAAAGTTTGAACCTCAATCCCCGACTGCTGACAGCATCAGCCTGCTCATACCCACGAACACAAACCCTGAACACCTGCTCACCCATTGGGACCCTCTCACAACCAATGCCACCAGCTCATCATGAACTCTGTGCACTCCGGAGCACCCACAGACCCCTGTCCTCACCCCATCTTCAACCTCGGAAGCAAGTTGATTGCAGAAGAGCTCAAGAAAGTCTTAGACTCCTCCAACATCGCCTCATCGCTCTGGCACTTCAGGACAAGATTAAAAACCTGGCTGTTTGATTGAGCAGAACACCGACCTAGCAGTCAGTTACTCCTGTGCCTTGAGACACTCACAGGTGACCTGCTGCGATTTACAAATCACTGATATATTGATTGAATTGAAGCTGAATAAATCAACATCTTTCATTGCAAAGTCCAATAATGAGTAATATCATTCTGTATAGCAGCAGTACTCAACCTGTGATCTGGGAACTCCTGGAGCCTATTCAAGGGGTCTGTGACTGGTCAGAAAATGAAATAATAACAAGAAAATTGACAAAGTGAATATAAATATATAAGTTAAATATAGGCCTGGGCAGAGCTCGTGGAGTTTCACTCCAAGGAATTCCACGGAGTGTCTGAAAAACTCAGCCAAATTCATTGGAGTTCTATGAGTGGGCGGAGTATTTCTCACCCTGCCTTTGCACAATGGTGCCCAGTGTCATCCCTCCACAGAGCCGTTCAGCAAACACTCTGCACCAAGTGGTCCAATTTCACAGCCTAAAAGAAGGTGAAGTGGAGCAGTGCATCTCGCACACTGCACCCAGCTTTACTGCTCCATTCAAGAAGCAGACTCTTGTGTGATACACATGCACACTGTCAGACCTTGACATGGAGGGAGCTCGTGAGCCACGCAGATCACACACTGCATCACCTACGGAAGGCACTTGTACACCGCTCAGCGCACACACTATCACCCATGGAAGGTGCAGGCTCCCATGATTGTGCCACGCATGCTACCATTAGGTACCCCGAACCCTTAGGCAGAGCTGCCTCATAGGCACGAGCTCCAGTCCAGTCCATGTGCCAGGAGATGGGAGTCACTTACTCCCTCCGTGCAACTATCTGTATGTCAGCATAAATTCCACTCAACCACATCCTCTTTTCCTTTCTATCTTCTGCACACAGTCAGTACATGACATGAGCTGTGTACATGCAGCACAGTGCTGTGCTTGAATCAGCGGGCACTGCAGAGTCCCGCTTCCTGCCGCTCTGCACTGAGATAGCCGTGATTTAGTACTGAAGCACAGATTGGCAACACCAGATTATCCCAAATAGTAAAATTACAGGCAATGATTCTGAAATTCATTACTACAGCCACTAGAGTGTAATTTATTGGGGGTCATTTATCCTTGACAATAGGGCAAACGTATATCCGACAGGTTTCTCTGAAAATGAGCAGCGGCTACCCAAAGCAGTGTTCCTGCGTGTAGAGATTATAATTCAGGATTCAAGTTTGATTCTGCATGGCATGCAGCTGACACCCCAACATACAGCCCCAGATGTTAGTCGAAGCACCTCAAATGACTTCTCTGAAATCCTCATCGCCCAGGAGAAGCACTCAATACTGCAAACAGTACCCTTATATTCAGCCCATATTTACACACAAGATGGCATAACATTACCAGGGGTAAAGTAATGCCCCACCCTCTTATCACTGAACCCCATTTTCTGGTTCACCCAGAAACCACTGGAAGGCAATCATTTCAAACACCCACTGTAGCAGAAGTAGCACTTCTCGGGGCCTCCGTCCCTCCCAGCGCTGAGCCTGCAGTAGCTCCTGGAAAACTGGGAGACAGCTGGAACACAACTCACCCGAGGCTCCTGGGGTCTCTGACTGTCCATGGGACTGCACAGTCGGAGAGCAGGTGAGGTGAGGGTTGCAGTGGATCCTTCCTGAGGCCGCTTCACATGGAGAGCATTGACGAGGCCCGAGGCTGGCAACATTCTGGGGGTGAAGCCTAGGGTGACGTCATGTCACCAGGACAAGGGCGGCACTGGATTGGATGAGGGAGGAGCCAGCTACAACCAAGCCCCATGCACTGGCTGCACCAGAGTGCCTGATGAGCCAGCTACAACCCCCACATCGGCTGCACTGGATTGGCTGAGAAGACATCTAAACAATGCACCACCTGCACCGGATTGGCTGTCAGAATGTCGCACATCTCGCAATACAGCAGCCTGGCATGAGCTAAGTGCACCAGTAAAATCCACTCTGCCATTCCAAGTGAAGTGCGGAGTGACAAAAACTCAGTGAACTTTGCTGGCGTAGCGGAGTTTGCAATCACCCTTAGTTAAATGCAATTTTTTTTTAAAGTTCTATAAACTTGAAGGATTTTAAAATTGGAAGCTTAAATATATGTTGGTATCCTCGGACTGATTTTCGAAACAGTGCATCAAATAGAATCTATTCTGGATGTTTAGTGGCCTCAATTGAATTTAGGAGGCTCCAACCTTCCTATAAAAATTACCTTTTGATTTGTTTATATTTTTGTACATTAAATATAAAATATGTTCAACAAATATTTCATCATTTGTATATTTGTTTTATGAATACTTGTTTCTGTATTTTTGTGTTAAAATCACTGAAAATGCTTAGGCCAGGGTCCCCTTTTTCCAGTAATGACACAATAGAGGTCTATGGAGTCCAATAATAACTCAATGGGGTCCCCGGGTTCTAGTAAATATTAAGTGTGTATCCACAGAAGTAAAAAGGTTAAGAACCACTGTTGTAGAGCACTTAGGAACATATGCGGAAGCACATAGGTACCCAAACTGGTGCTGACTGAATTTCAAGATTTACTACAATAAATTATCTTTTGTGGGACACAAACTCACCATACATACTACACTCATGGCCATCACCTCTCCAGCCATGAGTGGTGAAGCAGAATGTCATCCAACCCATGAAGTACCTGCGGTATCAAGCGTGCACCCATGAAAATTCTTGAGAGAACGTATCCACAGTTGCCATGTGTGTATATACATTCAAGAACCCACAAAGCGGTAAATGGTAGAGCCATAATAAATGGCCCAAAAGTCCCCGTCCTATAATGACCAAATGGGCGATTATCACCTACAGTGGGAGATATATCTAATACACATAGTGCCATCTCCAGTGTTCACCAATATCTGATGGAAGTGTTAATATTGAGAAATTCAGTCAATAGGGATAATGATACATTCATGTAAAAAACAAAACTTCATCTTTATTGACGAATTTGCCGGTTGTGAACTTCACATCAACCCCAGAAATATGTGGTAATAAGTTCCTGAAAACTCAGGCCTGAGGTCACTGATTGACAGATCACAGGTGAAATAGCATGTAGCCAGCAGACAAATGCACGAACAAAGAAAATCCAGATCGATCCCACAGATAGATGCAGCAACACCACAATGGTCCAGGGAGATTGGCCCAAATAAAGCACATATGGCTATAGGGGTGCGCGTCTTCCCAAAACACCATAAAGTCAGATGCCACATAAAGTTAGGAACACTTAGCCAATCAAGAGACAGCACACACAGCACACACAGTGATCACGCGCTCCCCATGCCGGACATCTGGGAACGCTACCTACTGGCTGCATTGTGTCTATGCAAAGTTGAGGCCCACCTGGGTTCCTCATCCAGTGCTTAAACTTATGACTCCAAAGACAGAGGTACATATTCCTTATCAAAAAAGAGTTGCCAAAAACATTTTATTACATTCAATGAACTGTATAAATGACTGTGTATGACCAATTGTAAATTGAGATAGTCCTCAGACCCTATGCCTGTGACTGCTCATGGTCGCAGTGTTTAATTAAACAAACTGTTCCTGTTTTGCCAAAAGCCTCTTGTCTCTTGTTTTTCAAGGTATTCCAACACAGTGTGATCTCCCCTGGATACCAAAACTCACAAACAAATCTAGAAATCAAAATAACAACCTTGTTGGAAAGTAGAGGCCAGTTTATGGAGATGTGTTCAACACTATTGATCCAGAGAATTTAAACTCTGTGATACTGGGCCCTATTATCGCTTTTCCACCTCTATTTTATTCTTTGCCTGGTGGATCGCTTACTCTGGTTTACTTACTTGCTAATTTGGTTTTTCAATGGACTTTTTTGGTTAGCACTTAGGGGAAAGAGAGTTCGCATCAGTTGTTCGATTTACAAATTTACAATGCAACCAATTGGCTACAAATGAGGTCTAGAAAAGAAGACTGGGAAACGATAGCGAATTTTAAGGCTTTTATTACCTGTTAGAGATTAGATTCAAATAGATCACTCTCAATATCAAGCTGTTTATCTATAGAATTACTTCAGGAGGCATAGCCTCCTAAAGAAATTTGAGTGAACAAGAATCCAAAAACAACATACAAATTTGAGGCTCTGAATACAATATAGCTTGGTCTTTCTTAGGCATCAGTAATTCAAATCTCTTAGAGGCAAACTAAGGCACATAACTCTGTACAGCCCAAACTTGCAAAAGACAATAGGAATCAGGCAAAAGAGTACAAATAGTATTAGCAGTAGCATTAAAGAATCTCAGTCAGGAGTCTTCAAAGTATTTAGAAAGTGTTGGACTAAACAACACAAAAGGGAAATTAACATGGCATGGGAAATATCTCTAAAAGTAAATTTAAATGGGCCAGGAGATCTGGGGCCTTGGGAAAGGTTATGGAAGTTGGTTTAGGCGAGAGTCCATGGAAGTTCTGCAGAGTGCAGAAAGAGTTCAGTAAAAGAAGCTCAGCATATGATACGCAAGTTCAAAATCATCTGCGCATCATCTCTCATCTGAGACCAATCACATCTCGTCTCCTCTGTCCAGGGGCCACCGATATTACAAATCACAAGGTCCGTTGTTAACTCCCAATTTGGTATGTCATCAATAGTAGTCCATTGTATTTGTTTTAAAAGTACATATAGTTGCAGATGGTGTTCAGAAAGTAACACCATGCTAAATTCACACAATGAACATGGGAACATGTTCTCGTTCCCACACTCATGGGTAAAGACAACAGTCTATTGTTAGTCCACAGAGTTCTCATGTGCTCGTCGTCAAATTCCATTCTTAGACGTGTATCTAGAACTTCTTACAAGAAATGTGTCAATTCAACTAATAGTTCGAGAGAACGCCTGCAAAATAAGCAAGTCAGCAAAATGCAAGAACGAAATGAATTCTCATAGGAACAAAATGTAGGGCTTTAACATAAAACAGCTCTCTTTAAAATAATAACGCTATAGTGCACTCATATGTGTGTACACTTAAAACATCTATGCAACATAATAATTCTTTTTAATACTTTAGCCTAAAAATTCACATAGTAAGCAACGAAATTCGAAACAGTGATTATGCTGTAGAAGTACATATACAAGTATATATGTGTAACATAAATGCATACATTACTAAACTTTTATAGTTTCAATTACATTTGCAGTATACAAAATAGGAGATCATTTAAAGTCATGTAAGAACATTTCTAGCAGTTACACAGACTAATCTGCGCACAACTTTATTGTCAAATAAGAAAGCTTCAGCAATGAAAATGAAAAGATGGTTTTATGCAAAACCACACATTATAATGTCTCGTTATTCAGTACAACACATGTTATTTCTTATACATCTCTTTTAAGTGGTAAGAATCACATAAACATATTAATACATATTAAAATATTAAATATGAGATCTAGAACTTCAAGGAAAGACTCTTCTGCACCAGCAGTATTAAATGTAATGTGGTTATTAAAATACAGAGACAAACAAGATTCAGGTGCAGTGGCACATTCATTCTCTGCATCATAGATCAGTCAAATTTTGATTTTTATTACGTGTCGGAAACATCATTCAAACCATTTGTGGTGTGTCAAGTAAGTCCATACATCTGCATTCTCGAATGTCCAATAATGTGGAGATGTTGCCACCTCTCATGTGAGTCTTATCCACCTCAATGTCTTGCCAAAAAATATAATTCTCTGTGTGTCCTTTCTCCATGTAACGCCATACTAAAGGGGCGCCTTCCACTGTGCTCTTGATGCTGCGATTATGTTGTCCAATTTGCTGCTTGACTATCTGTCTGGTTTATATACAATTGATCACAAGGACATTTGATGACATAGATCACATTCTGTGTATTACAATTAGAGAAGAATTTTCAAAGAAGACGTTCTAAATTCAGTTACTGGTACTTTAGTGTTTGCAATTTATTTACAGGCAAACCAATTACAACATTTCTAATAGCACATGGACAACCCTCACATTGTTTGTATATCATTATGAGTTTCAATTTCTCTGTGAGCCCTCACTACAAAGTCCCCTTATATTACAGTTTCTCTTGAAAGCAAATCGCGGATTCTCATTTCATGTTTCTTTAACCACATGCCAATTTTTATTGATCTTTTGAATTTCATCACTGACTGTGGCAAAAATAATGACCATCACTACTCTTCAGTGTGTGTTGTCTTTAGTGTTGAGCAAAGTTCTCCCTGGGGCAAAACCATGCTTGTTTCAAGTCTCTGAAGATTATGTTTTGGGATACCCCATAAAGAACCCCATAAATGGCATCCAAGATGACAAAGAGGCAGTCACATCAAGGGAATTAGCAGCTGTCATTATTAGTAAAAAAAAGAAAATTTACTATTCAATTGAAATCCTGATTTGCATTAGATTGTCTCCCAAAGTATCACAAAGTTGTGCTATGTGTTGCTTTGAGTGACTTTACATCAAAGTTGCGTTCTGTGGGTGGTACATGGGTGTTCTCAGGCAACCATCCATGGGTTGTAATGCAAATTCCTATCAACAAGCAATCGCAGACAAGGATTTGCACCAAAATCTTATACCTCCCAGAGGCAAGTGTAACGAAGAGAAATGTTTTCATTTCTCCTTTTTTCCCTACTTCATATATGTGCTGCATTGTATAGCACACATACAAATCAAGACACATGTTAAAGGATAGTGTGTGCACTGGAAGGGTTCCCTTCCAAAATATTAACTATTCATTACAGAAAGCACACATTAGCACATGGCAGCCTAAAGTGCCCCAGTGCAGGAGGAGAGGAAAGCAGCACCATATCTTAGTAAATATGCTGCTGTTTTGCTCTCTCCTTTTCATGCAATGCAGCACAGCTTTGGTTGCTGTGCGGCCTTGCATGATTTTTTCCTAAACCTGTGCCCAAGTTTTTTAAATTCCGTCTAATTCCCTTATCTTATACAACTTTATACTTTCTTTTCCTTTAGTTCACTCTTGCAGGTTGTTTTTTCTTTTGCTTTCTCCCTATGTCACAGTTTTCTTTTCTCCTCCTGCTTCTTTCTCCCTTTTCTGCTATTCTTGGCTTTTGCTGGGTCAAAGTCTGATACTTAAAAATAAGTCTGGGTCTCCAAAATGAGTGTGGTGGCCATTACATGAAGAAACTAGAGTGTGCGGCAAACCCTGGCTCCCATAATTGACGCTGACGATTAAAAGAGACAAGAAATATTAGGGAACCTTTATTTTTAGATTCAGTATCCTTGTTATTCTAAAAGTGGCCTTGCCGTTTCAAGCATCAAGTTCATAGGTATACTAAAGCTATACCTGCTCCTTTTTAAACATTAACCACTTGCAAAAAGCTCTCTATTCTCGTGCTTTGTAGTTCAAAAGAGGCAAGCTTAGTAAATTGCCAATACTTCAACTGTAAAAAATGCTACTTTTGTGCATGACCCTTCAATTACGCAGGATGGAATCGCAGATTGACTGTCAGCTAGCCACTACTTACGACCCATCAAAGACTATTTATAATAAAGTTTCTCAGCAGGAAAGCATTATTGCTACTTCAAAAACTGCAGCGAAGGTACTTTGTAAACCATTCAAGTGCACTCATCTACAAAAAGCAAAAAGAAAGCACTGCCGGAACTGCGCACAGCCATCCTTGCATAGGGACAAGTGCAATAATAAAAGAGAAAGGTTTAAAACTAGCCAGTAGCAGCACAATCATTTTCTCCATATACATTTTGATGGAAGTACTTGTCACTGACATATTTTACGTCACAAAAAGTACATTATGCAAAGAGATGGTGACACATCTGCCTGAAGTGATTTTATTCCATGTTTCAGTCCACAAAAACACCTTCAATAAGATGCTAATGGCAGAACTTGCCCTACAAAATAAGGTCACGTCTGGCATTTGAAAAAACAGTTTCCATTTTTCATCTCAAATGTTCAGTATTTAAATACAATTTTGCATAAGCAAACTTTCAGTGACAGAAGCATTGCTTGGGTTTCACAATGTGGAGCCAACACCTATTTTAAAAACACAAAAAGATTGAAAGAATAACAAAGTTTGCAATGCATTTGTACTGAGGCCTTACAGCTGGGCAAGAATCAGTGCTGAGCTATGTCAGGGTAAAAATGTTCACCAGGAAGATCTAGGGGGCATATTAACAAGGGCACTATCGCCGCTTTAGCGGCACTTTTTGCCGCTAAAGCGGCGATATTCTTATCGCCCTATCAGCAAACTGTCTCTAACAGCAGTTAGCGACAGTTTTCGGGCATTAGCGCCCGTGTTTTTACCGCTTTGCATGTCAGCGATATTTATCGCTAATGACATGCAAAGTGGGCGTTCCCGATGAACAAACCTGGGAAACACCCGCTAACAGGCCTATCGCCTATTAGCAAGGTGGCCATGGCCCCAGTTAGCGACGTGAAAAGTCGCGCTAACCGGGGTCATCGCCATTTATTTAACACCTGCAATTAGCAGGTGTTAGCCATATCTAACATGGGGGGTGGATTATGCTGATACGACCACAGGGTCGTATCAGCAGAGTTATCGCCGTTTTCCATGAAACATCGCTGGAAAACCAGCGAAGTTTCAGTGGAAAACACCGCTATGGCTGGAATAATTATCGCCATAGCGCTAAATGTCGCTAATACAGCGTTAGCATGGCAAATTATTCCAACGATAGCCGGTGATAAAAAAGTGCTCGCTAAACACGCTTTGCGATGTTTAGCGCACTTTTTACATAATATGCCCCTCGATCTGTTATGGTTGATTTCCCTTAAATTTCTTTAAACACCACGTGATATGGGGAGCGAAGAGGGGAAGGTTAGAGTGGATTTCAGAAGCCCAGACTAATGCTAAATCACGTGATCACTAGTGGGAGTTCGAAGGAAAAAACTTAAACGTTTTAAAATGGCAAGCATCATACTGCAAACAGTGCAAAATTGTAATACAATAATAAGCATATCTTCTTGCATTCATGCAGCCAGTGGTGACTGGTGAACTTTCCAGCTGGTGGAGCCAAATGCCTTGGCCGATAAGCAAACCAAAAGAGTGCTGCACAGCCCGACATCCCTTAGTGCGTCGGTTTGGGATATTCCTGCAAGTGAATGTTGAAAACAGTGAGAGCGCATCGTGCATTTTACAGCAAAGGCATTTTCTGAAGCAGTACAGACCACCCTTTGATTACTACAGGGTGCTTGGTTGTAAAGAAGAACAACGCCGTTTGTAATCCTGAACTTCCATCCACCTTTCATCCTTACTTCGGCCACCCGATGGAATATTTATGGAGCAGGTTTGAGAGGGCCAAACACAGGTTCCTGGTTATTGTGTAACACAGTGGCGATATTATGCATCGGAAAAGTACTCAGGGCCCTTATTCTTTAGGGGCCTCATAATAAGAGACTTGGAACATACCCCAATGAGCTTGCCATTTCCTGCTGCTGGGACTGCCAAATAACCTCAAACGTTGAGTAAACACCGATTTTACATGACATTTTCTTTTTTAAGTAGGATGAGAATAAGTGATGTGTGGAAGGTTAGTACCAAATCTTTGTTGTGATAACCCCCACAAATATTTCCAATTGAAACCTATGTAATGCAGCACAAACCCTGACTGAACACCATAAAATAAGATAACATTAACAAGTGGTATTTACAGATTTTTTTAGGAATTATGAACATTATGAAAAAACTATAGTATGGCGTGCTAAATAATTCAAATTGGAATTAATGTTATATCGGGGAATGACAGCATATAGCTTATTCATTGAAATGACATTGGCAAGCAATAGCATTATCATTGAATACTGAAACTGCACGTTATATTACTGGCACATGTTTACTGACAATAGATTTGACTTATTGTGTGAGGGGCACATTACTTTGCAAATGTGTTTATTGGTCCACAAATGCTTGTTGTTGAAGTAGTTCAACATAATGAAAGTGGCAGCCTCACACCTTAGAGGAGCTTCCTGAACAAAAATTGGCGTTTCTTTGCATATTCCTGCGTTCAAAAATCCTCTGCCTGCAAGGAGACTCAGTGAGAGATTTATGTGATCCCCGAGAAGCCTGAATCCAATTTCAATGCACATCTTTAATTTATAATTTTTATATAATGTAAAATAAATAAATTCCACTAATAGTTAATACCATATATACATGTATACTTATATAAACACCCAAACATATCTATGTGTATTTATTTATATAAATGTATATATGTATATCTATGCATATATATATATGTACATATATATATATATACATATAGTGCAACATAGTCAATAGAAATATTTATTTTATATAATATTCTCTTTTATCTTTTAGCATGTCAAGAGTGATGTAATATGTGAGGTTATAAGCAGTGCATTGCGGGCGTGCAGAGTTATAGTTAGCTCAGCTAACTACAAGTGCTGAATTTCTCTGGTTTTGTATGAGTGAAATGTAAGCCTAACTATAACATCCCTGTAACCTTTATCTTTTTCAGTGAATTTCCAAGGTTTTTTAAATCTATTTCCTAACTATAACATCCCTGTAACTTTTGGTTTTTTTCAGTGAATTTCTAAGGTTTTTCAAATGCTAATTCCTAAATATAACTACCTTGTAAGCTTTGGTTTTCCAGTGAATTTCTAAGTTTTTTAAAATTCTATTTCATAATTATAACATCCCTGTATTCTTTTTCTATAATTAGATATTGAGCATTACATCTGCATGATGCACCACTTATTATTGTAATTGTCATCTATTCATTTAAAAAGTTCATTAATCATCTTATTTCAAGATATTTTTGATTTTTACAATGATGTCACGAATGCCAAGGACACACCACAAATACCAAATGTTTTTGAGAAAGTTTAAAACACATATATAGACATATTTTAGATAAAGTTTCAGTGTAGCTGTTCAGTAAGATACTAATTTAACTTTCCACTTTGTATTAATTTTCTGAAAAAACTACATCAAAAATGCATTTTCCTTCTTCGCCACAACACCTAAGGTTGCAATGCCATCAGTAGTCACAAATATAAATGACAAAGTGTAAAACAGATATATAAACATACTTTACACAAAGTTTGAGTTTAGCTGTTTAGTAACATATTGGTTTAACATTCCCCTTTGTATTCATTTTCTGAAAAAACGACCTCTAAATGCATATTCCTTGTTCACGGCTTCACCGAAAGTCTCGATGACACCGGTGGTCGCGCCTTTATTTATAGAGTGTAAAACTCATATATGCTCACATTTTACAGTATTTCAGACACTAGGGGTTTATAACTGCACTGTTTAAAATCATATTTTTATAAGGGAGTTTGTATAAAAACAATCTTTAAAAATGATTTTCTGTTTTCGTGAAGATTCTGGGTGCCACGATGATATCAGTAGCTTCGATCACCGCAAATATGTCGCAAAATAACAAAGCGAAAGCAGCCATTCAATAGCCACCACAACATACAAAACTTAGAACTGCAAAATAGATTACAACCAACACATTACTATCTAAAAGACTCTATAATAGCATGTATAACTTCATTAATACCTCTGTAAAGCAGTGTATAACTTTTTCAGTGGAACCTGTGACTGCATACACCACTGTATCAGTAAGTCTCACCTTCACTGTATAAGTATTTCAGTGGCTCTGTGGGATGGTTTATCAGTCTATCAATGATTCCATATCAAACTGCGAGACTGTCTCAGTGCATCTATGACTGGGTGCTACAGTGTCTCAATGGGTCTGTGATTGGTTGCATGAGTCTCTCAGTCGATCTGTGAGTAGGTGCAAGAGTGCCTTTGTGCATTTGATAGTAAGTATATGACTGTCGGACTGGATCTGTCAGAGGATACATGAGTGGGTTCCGCTTGGGGATTCTCCATAGGCTCGTTAGCTTTCCTATCATAAATGATTGGTCCAGAAATTTGGATCCCTGCCCCTGCGATGATGTGTCAAGGCAATCAACGCTTAATACTCTTTATTCTGCAAGTTTTACTCCAACCCTAGAAAAAGGTTTATTTTACCTATTTAAAAAATTTCAGGTTTAAGACAATGTCGTGTAGCATTTTTAATGCTACAAAAATTGGAAAATGAACTGTGTGAGAAGTTGGCCTGGTATATGCTGTTCACTAGTTAAAGTGGACACCTTGCACCAGTACAATTCGACTCTTATGGTAGGTAGGTTTAAGACAACCTTTATAGAAAGCTATCCTAGTGGTAGCTGTGGAGAGCAGCCTTCAGGCTAAGTCTTGGAGGAATGTAAAGCAGCTTGTTTTACCACACAATCTCTTGAATCACCAAATGAAAAGACACCACACAGGTATATATATCAAATATATATGTATTTATTACTAAACAACTCTCTACTAATCTCTTTATGAGATTAGAAGTCAGGAACATATGTATAAGTCAATGTTTTATCAAAATAAGTTAGCACAAGTAAATATCACAATCTTATCTTGGCTAGACCGTGGTCTAGAGCACATAGAATCGAGGGACCCCAAAGAACCACCCCAGGTAGCTGTAGGAGACCCACAGGGGACGGACGCGGTGTTCAGACACTGGTGCGAGTCCTGTACGAGTCTATGCGAGAGAACGCGATTGAGTTATCAATGTTAGAGGTCCCTGGCGTGTTCGAGGTGAACACACCGATCGGTCAGTACGAGTCGAAGGACGCGGATACTGAGAGAGTTACAAGGGAGTTGGACGCGATGTGTCTAACACAGACGCGAGCCCTGTACGAGCCAGTGCGAGATTCGCACGGGGAAAATAGGAGTTTTAGGGCACTTCTAGGGTAGCTACAAGCAAGCCACTTATAGGGTAAGTAGTTCTAGGGCCAACACCCACAGGAGCACTGTAGTGCTGAAGTTACCTCACCCAGGGGAGCCGGGTGCATAGGTGTCCTTTGGTGTCGGGTCGCGGCGTCGTTCTCAATGGGAACCAATGAAGACTTGCTGCTTGCGACAACAGGAGAAGTGTCCGGTGGAATCCAAGCCTGGATTCGGAAGAAGGAAGACCTGAAAGCACAGGGGACAGTGTTCAAAGTCACTTGGCAGTGACCCGGGGCAAGGAAGATGAATGCCCACCGTCGTCGACAGATTCAGGTCTTTCACGGGTGTCTTGACTCTTCAACCACGTGGTCCAGGCGGCGTCGATGATGACCAGGAGCTGGATTCAGTGTGTCCCACGAAGTCTGCAGCTTACTGAGGTGTTGGCGACTCGATTGGAGCCAACAAGCCTTGGTAACAGCAAGTCTCGGGAAAGCGTGAAAAGTCGATGGTGCAGACCAGTAAGGTCTGGGGAACTCACCCAGCGAGGGTAAGTCAGGGCAGGCCTGTAGCAACCAGGGGAGCCCTTTGGTTCTGTAGGAAAGTCTTCAGGGGACCCACAGGCCGGCTGGCAAGGGATCGCAAAGATGCCTCAGGAGGATTCTTTCAACAGGGGCCCACGGTCACTCGGGACGGGGTAGGCCTCGGATCTTCGGAGAGATTTCTGCTAGAGGCTGGGACCACACGTGGTCTAAAGCACAAGTTCGTAGAATGTCGTGAAGGGGTTGCACTCGACAATAGTGCACGCTACACAGGGGCTGCAGTTCCTCGTCGCTCGTGGGGTCCACTTGCCTTAGCTTTGCTGGGAACTCACAATGGCCTTGGAGAAGTCAGGAAATCCTCTTCCTGGGCTGCAGGGCCTTCAGGCTCCAGCGGGAGCGGCGTAGTTTGCGACCGTCGTTGTAGTTTTTGGTGCCTGCCAAGCAGGGGAGTCACTCATTGACTCCAAGGGAGATTCTTCAGTCTTCCAGAGGTAGTGGAACGTCGAAGGTCCAGGATTCTTCTTAAGAGCATCGTCCAGGGAGATCTGGGTTGCAATGCACAGGTTCCCCCTCTTATACTAAAAAGAAGGGAGGGACTAGCTCTATGACCCCACCTATGGGAGGGTCAGGGGAGGGGGTGGCTACACCCACTTCCCTTTGTCCAGTTTCGCGCCAGAGCAGGGGCAGGTAGCCCCTGAGCTGGTTTGAACTGGCATATACCCAGAGGAGCCTTCTGCTCCCCCAGTGCAGGACTTCAAAGCACTCTAGGAGTGCACCCACCCAGCCCCAATACACTAAACCCTGTCTGGGAGGTGGTCACACCCCCTTGGGACAGGATACCTATTGTTGGGCCTCCTCCACTGCGAGTGTCGGTCATCAGCAGGAGGGCAGCCCAGTGTCTGTGACTGGTGGCATCCATTTTGTGATGCCAGGGCTCTTCAGGATTCTACCGCGTTTCCACAGTAGGTACATGTCTATCCCTCTAGAAGGGTGGAATGCTACCCCCGCCGCCAGAACTGGCGGGGGTAGTATTCCAAGATGTTTGACACCAAACACAACATGTTTCCGTGCAGCCATCCCAAAGTTAGCATTTAACGCGAGGTTATAATGCGCTTAAGAGTATATGGTCAGGCTGCACTACAAACAGCCTCAGAGAAGGGTCTCCGAATGCTGCAGAGGGGCTCTGCTCATGCAGGGGCACCCTCTCACATAGGAACCAAGCACTCTGCCTTCAGGATTGATAAGGCCTGCCATAGGAGTGACTTATAGGTTTATATGTGTGTATCTATGTAGTGATATAGGTAGCCTATATCACAGTAAGGGGTGCATGCACCACCTTACCCAGGCTGCAGTAGCAGACCTGTGGTGTCAGATTTAGTCTGCTTCCCAGGGGTGGCATAATACATGCTTCAGCCCCTGGTAGGCCTGTGAAGTACCTATGCCCTTGGTACCTAAGGTACCATATACTAGGGACTCATAAGGTACCACAGCATCCAATCACTAGTGCACCTAGAGTGCACTCCAAGTCGTTTAGAGAGAACAGAGAGGCTGGGGCCCTGATTGGCAGGGTCCCAGCCTGACTATAGCCAGAAACCAGTGTAAACATCAGAAATAAAGTGGGGGCAACATAAGAGGCAGATCCTACTCTCCTACACAACCCCCCCCAAACGCAGGGACACTAAACTAACCTTGACCAGTTGAGACTTCGCGTTCTAAGTGGAAATACCTTGAGACTCCATCTGCATTGGCATGTTGGGTCCCAGGTCTATGTTCCACTGTATAGTCCATCCCCTGTAGGGAAATGGACCACCTCAAAAGTTTTGGGTTTTCACCTTTCATCTGTTTAAGCCATAGGAGGGGCTTGTGGTCAGTCTGAACTATGAAGTGAGTGCCAAACAAGTATGGCCTCAGCTTCTTCAGGGCCCACACCACATCAAAGGCCTCCCTCTCTATAGCTGACCAACGTTTCTCTCTAGGGGTCAGCCTCCTGCTAATAAAAGCTACTGGCTGGTCTTGACCTTCATCATTCAGTTGAGACAGTACAGCTCCCACACCCAGCTCAGAAGCATCTGTTTGGACAATGAACTTTTTGGTGTAGTCTGGACTCTGTAAGATGGGGGCAGTGCACATGGCCTGCTTTAGGTCTTCAAATGCCTTCTGACAGCTAGCTGTCCACTGAACCTTTTTTGGCATTTTCTTTGAGGTTAGATCATTCAAGGGGGTCACTATAGATCCATATCCCTTCACAAACCTCCTATAGTACCCAGTCAGGCCTAAGAAGGCTCTCACCTGTGTCTGGGTGGTGGGAGCAACCCATTCCATTATGGTTTGGATTTTGCTCTGTAAAGGCTGAACCTGGCCTCCACCCACAAGGTGGCCCAGGTACACAACCTGACTCTGCCCTATCTGGCACTTAGTGGCCTTGATAGTGAGGCCTGCTTTCTGCAGAGCCTCCAAAACATTTCTGAGGTGGACCAGGTGATCCTGCCAGGAGGAACTAAAGACAGCAATATCATCTAGATAAGCTGAGCAATAAGTTTCCATCCCTGCCAGAACTTTGTTCACCAACCTCTGAAAAGTGGCAGGTGCATTTTTCAATCCAAGGCGATCACCACAAAGTGGTAGTGCCCACCAGGGGTCGAAAATGCTGTTTTGGCTTTTGCATCATCAGCTAATCTGATCTGCCAGTAGCCAGCTGTTAGGTCAAATGTACTTAGATACTTGGCTGAGGCCAAAGTATCAATCAGCTCATCTGCCCTTGGTATGGGATAGGCATCAGTCCTAGTGACTGCATTGAGGCCTCTGTAGTCTACACAAAACCTCATTTCTTTCTTACCACCCTGGGTATGAGGCTTGGGTACTAGGACTACTGGGCTAGCCCAAGGGCTATCTGAAGGCTCAATCACACCTAACTCCAACATTTTCTGGACTTCAGTCCTGATACAGTCCCTGACACGGTCAGGCTGCCTGTAGATTTTACTCTTGACAGGCAGACTGTCTCCAGTGTCCACCTCATGGGTGCACCAGGTAGTCTGACTAGGGGTCAGAACTTGTCTGCACTCAGTTTGCTGATGGTCAGTGAGGCTGCTTGCCAAAGCAACACCATCTACTGACCCATCATCAGGGTTCTGTGAGAGCAGGTCAGGGAGAGGGTCACTCTCCTCCTCCTGTTCCTCATCAGTTGCCATGAGCAAGCCCATGTCAGCCCTGTCAACATATGGTTTCAATCTGTTGAAATGGAGCACCCTCAGGGGGCTCCTGGGAGTTCCAAGATTCACCAGATAGGTGACTTCTCCCTTTTGCTCAACTATTGTATGGGGGCCACTCCATTTGTCTTGGAGGGCTGCTGGGGCCACAGGCTCCAACACCCACACTTTCTGTCCTGGCTGGTACACAGTCAGCACAGCCTTTTGGTCATGCCAAGCTTTTTGTAATTCTTGGCTGGCCTCCAGGTTTTTGGTTGCCTTTTTCATGTATTCAGCCATCCTGGAGCGGAGACCAAGTACATAGTCCATAACATCCTGTTTGGGGGGTTTGAGAGGTAACTCCCAGCCCTCTTTTACCAAACATAATGGACCTCTTACAGGATGCCCAAACAGAAGCTCAAATGGGCTGTAACCAAACCCCTTCTGTGGAACCTCTCTGTATGCAAACAACAGGCAGGGAAGAAGAAGGTCCCATTTCCGCCTAAGCTTCTCTGGGAGTCCTTTAATCATTCCCTTCAGGGTTTTGTTGAAGCGTTCAACCAACCCATTGCATTGTGGGTGATAGGGGGTGGTGAACTTATAAGTTACACCACACTCCTTCCACATTACCTTCAGATATCCTGACATGAAGTTTGTACCTCTGTCAGAGATTACCTCCTTTGGGAAACCCACTCTGGAGAAAACTCCAATGAGGGCTCTTGCCACCACAGGGGCTGTGGTGGTCCTCAGGGGAATTGCCTCTGGGTACCTGGTGGCATGATCCACTACCACCAGGATAAATCTGTGCCCAGATGCAGTTTGAGGGTCAAGGGGACCAACAATGTCAATCCCTACCCTTTCAAAGGGTACCCCCACCACAGGTAGTGGTATCAGGGGGCCTTTGTTGTGCCACCTGCCTTGCCACTGGCTTGGCAGGTGACACAGGAGCGACAAAACTCCTTTGTGTCCTCTGACATATGTGGCCAATGAAAATGTGGAACAAGCCTGTCCCAGGTCTTGTTTTGGCCCAAGTGACCTGCCAAAGGGATATCATGTGCTAGGGTCAAGAGGAACCCCCTAAACTTCTGAGGTATTACCAACCTCCTGGTGGCTCCAGGGGCTGGATCTCTACCTTCAGAATATAGGAGTCCCTCATCCCAATAAACTTTATGGGACCCACTAGCACTCCCAGCAGCCTCAGCAGCAGCCTGCTGTCTGAGGGGTTCAAGAGAGGGGCAGCACTGTTGCTCCTTACTCAGATCTTCCCTAGAAGGGCCCCCTGCCCCCAAGAACTCAACCTGATCAGGCTCAAGTTCCTCTGGGGCAGTTCCTTCTTCAGGATCTGCTCCTCCTCCCTGGGGAGGGAATCAGTGATCTGAGACAGAGGGAAGGCACTGCCTTAACCCTACTGCTCCTCCTCTTGGGAAGCATCTGGTCCATAGTTTCAGGATCCAGAGCTGGTTCAGTGTTAAGCATTTTGGCTTGTGACCTGGTCACAGCAAATACCTCTGCAGGGATGCCCAACATCTCAGCATGAGTCCATAACTCTACTTCAGACCAGGCTGAAGTCTCTAGATCATTGCCCAATAGACATTCTTCAGGGAGGTCTGCACTGACTACAACCTTCTTGAGGCCAGTTACCCCTCCCCAGGAGAAATTCACAACTGCCAGACTATGGTTGGTCCTGGTGTTGCTTGCATTGGTCACCTGGTACATTTCACCCAGGATGATCTGTCCAGGGTCCACAAGATCCTCTGCCACCATGGTGACACTAGCACCTGTGTCCCTAAATGCCAAAGCCTGTTTGCCATTTATTACAGGATGCTGTTTGTATTTGCCCAGATTACTGGGGCTTACTAGGAAGGACATGTCAATGTCTCCATCACAAATCAGCATTGCCTGAGTGGGTACTCTGACTAGGCCAGAGTCCACTTCAGAACCCAGGGTCAACCCTACTACACCCTTATTCTGAGTACCACCTCCACCAGTAGCTGAACTAGGGGGAACAGTTGCCTTAGGGGCAGGAGTGGTGGTGGTTTGGTCTTTGGACTTGTTACAATCAGATGTCCAGTGCCCTTTCTGTTTACAGAATTTGCACCAGGGCTTCTTTTGGCCTTTTCCCTTGTTGGATTGTGACACCCCACCAGATGCAGATTTTTGGGGCCCTTGTGAAGACTTCTGGTCTTTTGACTTATCCCCACTTTTCTCAGAGCCCTTAGAATCCTGCTTCTTTGTGTCACCCCCTTGGTTCTGGGTTTTCTGCCTCACCCTGGTTCTGACCCACTTGTCTGCCTTCTTTCCCAATTCTTGGGGAGAGGTCAGATCTGAGTCCACCAGGTATTGATGCAACAACTGGTTCTGGCAATTATTAAGGATCTGTTCTCTCATCATTAGATTATACAATCCCTTGAAATCAGTAACCCTACTGCCAACCAGCCAACCCTCCAGAGCCTTGGTTGCACAATTTACAAAGTCAGTCCAGTCCTGAGTCTGTGCCTTCTGGGTGTCTCTGAACTTCAACCTGTACTGCTCAGTGGTTAAGCCAAACCCATCTATCAGTGCACTCTTCAGGACTTCATAGTCATCAGCATCCTCTTCTCTAACAATGAGGAGCTTGTCTCTACCTTTATCTGAAAAGGAGAGCCACAAGATTGCTGCCCACTGCTTTTGGGGGACCTGTTGTACTCTACAGGCCCTTTCCATAGCAGTTATCCACTTATGGATATCATCCCCACTCTGGTAGGGAGGAACAACCTTGCTCAGGTTCCTATGGTCTGGAATATATTCTCTGCCTCTAGGGACACTGCTGCTGCCACCAGGGGGTTCTAACCCCTCTTTTCTAGAAGCTCTCTGGAGCTCAAAGGCTTCTCTATCTAATGCCAACTGCTTGGTTTTGAGGGCAAATCTTGCTTTCTCATACTGCAGCAGTTTGCACAGTCTTTCAGAGGAGGTCTCTCTTCTTGGGAAGTAGGAGTTCCTCTGCTGGACAAATTCTCTGCCAGAGTGATAGGAGCGGTCAGAGTCCCTAGAAAGGGACCTATGCCTCTCCTCCACTGTATCAGTTCTCTTAGGGAGAATTCCTCTGTCCTTTTCAGACCCCTTGGGGCCTGGCCCTACAATCACAGAGTCTTGGTCAACTTGATGTTCATCATCTGACCCAGACACTGTAATTGACCCACCCCCTGATTCAGACCCATTAGCTCCTAGAGCTAATCTAAGATCATCTGCTGTCAGCAGATCTATCAGGTGTAGTGTGGAGGGACTCTGTCCTATCTTCAGGTGCCTCTCAGCACACATGGCTTTCAAGTCAAAGAAAGTCATGTCCTTATACTGAAGCTGGGTGGATCCACTGGGTCCATCCCTTAAGGATATTCTAGTGTTGTGCAGTGTTGTACTACCTACACTAGTTTGTGGCCTACTGATCCTAGCTTGAGCTGTAGAAAGGGTGTGCTATCCCTTGGCACACAGCTCTAAGTTCAGTAGAACTTATTGATACTAAGCTTGACTTTATATGTACCTTGAGTACCTATAGTGGTTTTCAGTTAGTAATTCAAATAGAGATTTTCTGGTAAAACAATAGCAAGCTGGAATCCCACACGCTGCCACCAATGTGAGAAGTTGGCCTGGTATATGCTGTTCACTAGTTAAAGTGGACACCTTGCACCAGTACAATTCGACTCTTATGGTAGGTAGGTTTAAGACAACCTTTATAGAAAGCTATCCTAGTGGTAGCTGTGGAGAGCAGCCTTCAGGCTAACTCTTGGAGGAATGTAAAGCAGCTTGTTTTACCACACAATCTCTTGAATCACCAAATGAAAAGACACCACACAGGTATATATATCAAATATATATGTATTTATTACTAAACAACTCTCTACTAATCTCTTTATGAGATTAGAAGTCAGGAACATATGTATAAGTCAATGTTTAATCAAAATAAGTTAGCACAAGTAAATATCACAATCTTATCTTGGCTAGACCGTGGTCTAGAGCACATAGAATCGAGGGACCCCAAAGAACCACCCCAGGTAGTTGTAGGAGACCCACAGGGGACGGACGCGGTGTTCAGACACTGGTGCGAGTCCTGTACGAGTCTATGCGAGAGAACGCGATTGAGTTATCAATGTTACAGGTCCCTGGCGTGTTCGAGGCGAACACACCGATCGGTCAGTACGAGTCGAAGGACGCGGATACTGAGAGAGTTACAAGGGAGTTGGACGCGATGTGTCTAACACAGACGCGAGCCCTGTACGAGCCAGTGTGAGAATCGCACGGGGAAAATAGGAGTTTTAGGGCTCTTCTAGGGTAGCTACAAGCAAGCCACTTACAGGGTAAGTAGTTCTAGGGCCAACACCCACAGGAGCACTGTAGTGCTGAAGTTACCTCACCCAGGGGAGCCGGGTGCATAGGTGTCCTTTGGCGTCTGGACGCGGCGTCGTTCTCAATGGGAACCAATGAAGACTTGCTGCTTGCGACGACAGGAGAAGTGTCCGGTGGAATCCAAGCCTGGATTCGGAAGAAGGAAGACCTGAAAGCAGAGGGGACAGTGTTCAAAGTCACTTGGCAGTGACCCGGGGCAAGGAAGATGAATGCCCACCGTCGTCGACAGATTCAGGTCATTCACAGGTGTCTTGACTCTTCAACCACGTGGTCCAGGCGGTGTCGATGATGACCAGGAGCTGGATTTGGTGTGTCCCACCACGTCTGCAGCTTACTGAGGTGTTGGCGACTCGATTGGAGCCAACAAGCCTTGGTAACAGCAAGTCTTGGGGAAAGCGTGAAAAGTCGATGGTGCAGACCATCAAGATCTGGGGAACTCACCCAGCGAAGGTAAGTCAGGGCAGGCCTGGAGCAACCAGGGGAGCCCTTTGGTTCTGTAGGAAAGTCTTCAGGGGACCCACAGGCCGGCTGGCAAGGGATCGCAAAGACACCTTGGGAGGATTCCTTCAACAGGGGCCCACGGTCACTCAGGATGGGATAGGCCTCTGATCTTCAGAGAGTTTCCTGCTAGAGGCTGGGACCATACGTGGTCCAAAGCACAAGTTCGTAGAGCATCGTGAAGGGGTTGCACTTGACAATAGTGCACAGTACCCAGGGGCTGCGGTTTCTCGTTGCTCGTGGGGTCCACTTGCCTCAGCTTCCATGGGGACTCACGATGGCCTTGGCGAAGTCAGGAAATCCTCTTCCTGGGCTGCAGGGACTTCGGGCTCCAGCGGGAGCGGCATAGTTTGCGACTGTCATTGTAGTTTTTGGTGCCTGCCAAGCAGGGGAGTCACTCCTTGACTCCAAGGGAGATTCTTCAGTCTTCCAGAGGTAGTGGAACGTCGAAGGTCCAGGATTCTTCTTAAGAGCGTCGTCCAGGGAGATCTGGGTTGCAATGCACAGGTTCCCCCTCTTATACTAAAAAGAAGGGAGGGACTAGCTCTATGACCCCACCTATGGGAGGGTCAGGGGAGGGGGTGGCTACCATACGTGGTCCAAAGCACAAGTTCGTAGAGCATCGTGAAGGGGTTGCACTTGACAATAGTGCACAGTACCCAGGGGCTGCGGTTTCTCGTTGCTCGTGGGGTCCACTTGCCTCAGCTTCCATGGGGACTCACGATGGCCTTGGCGAAGTCAGGAAATCCTCTTCCTGGGCTGCAGGGACTTCGGGCTCCAGCGGGAGCGGCATAGTTTGCGACTGTCATTGTAGTTTTTGGTGCCTGCCAAGCAGGGGAGTCACTCCTTGACTCCAAGGGAGATTCTTCAGTCTTCCAGAGGTAGTGGAACGTCGAAGGTCCAGGATTCTTCTTAAGAGCGTCGTCCAGGGAGATCTGGGTTGCAATGCACAGGTTCCCCCTCTTATACTAAAAAGAAGGGAGGGACTAGCTCTATGACCCCACCTATGGGAGGGTCAGGGGAGGGGTGGCTACACCCACTTCCCTTTGTCCAGTTTCGCACCAGAGCAGGGGCAGGTAGCCCCTGAGCTGGTTTGAACTGGCATATGCACAGAGGAGCCTTCTGCTCCCCCAGTGCAGGACTTCAAAGCACTCTAGGAGTGCACCCACCCAGCCCCAATACACTAAACCCTGTCTGGGAGGTGGTCACACCCCCTTGGGACAGGATACCTATTGTTGGGCCTCCTCCACTGCGAGTGTCGGTCATCAGCAGGAGGGCAGCCCAGTGTCTGTGACTGGTGGCATCCATTTTGTGATGCCAGGGCTCTTCAGGATTCTACCGCGTTTCCACAGTAGGTACATGTCTATCCCTCTAGAAGGGTGGAATGCTACCCCCACCGCCAGAACTGGCGGAGGGGTAGTATTCCAAGATGTTTGACACCAAACACGACATGTTTCCGTGCAGCCATCCCAAAGTTAGCATTTAACGCGAGGTTATAATGCGCTTAAGAGTATATGGTCAGGCTGCACTACAAACAGCCTCAGAGAAGGGTCTCCGAATGCTGCAGAGGGGCTCTGCTCATGCAGGGGCACCCTCTCACATAGGAACCACGCACTCTGCCTTCAGGATTGATAAGGCCTGCCATAGGAGTGACTTATAGGTTTATATGTGTGTATCTATGTAGTGATATAGGTAGCCTATATCACATTAAGGGGTGCATGCACCACTTTACCCAGGCTGCAGTAGCAGACCTGTGGTGTCAGATTTAGTCTGCTTCCCAGGGGTGGCATAATACATGCTTAAGCCCCTGGTAGGCCTGTGAAGTACGTATGCCCTTGGTACCTAAGGTACCATATACTAGGGACTCATAAGGTACCACAGTATCCAATCACTAGTGCACCTAGAGTGCACTCCAAGTCATTTAGAGAGAACAGAGAGGCTGGGGCCCTGATTGGCAGGGTCCCAGCCTGACTATAGCCAGAAACCAGTGTAAACATCAGAAAAAAAGTGGGGGCAACATAAGAGGCAGATCCTACTCTCCTACAAACTGATTGCAATACATGTAGCCCTTTTTAAAAAAAATGTCATTAAGTATAGGAAATCTATGTGTAATTGAAATTTTGAGGTAGGACCATGCAGAACTGATGTATTTTAGATCAGCACTATATGTTAAAATTGCTTTTTAATGTACATTTGTATTTTACTTCTGTGCTTTTATGATTTACTTTTAAATCAAATAAAGCTATTTCTGATTCTGATTCTGAGTGGGTGAGTGAGTGGGTGCATGACTGTCTCAATAGGTCTGTGAGTGAGAGAATAAGTCTCTGAGTGGGTGAGTGAATAGGAGAATGTATGAGTGTCTAAGTGGGTCTGTGACTGGAAGGATGAGTGTCTGGGTAGATCTGTGAGTGGATGCATGAGTTAGTGGATATGTATATATCTGAGTGGGGCTGTGAGTGGGTGCCTGAGTCTCTGAGTGTATAAGTGAGTGACTGAGTACATATGTCTCTAAGAGGGTCTGTGACTGTGTGAGTGACTGTATGGGTGTGTGAGTGGCTGTATAAGTGTCTAAATGGATCTATGAGTGAGTGTATGAGTGTCTCAGTGGGTCTGTTAGTGGGTATGTGAGTGTCTCAGTGGGCCTGTGAGTACATACATGAGTTTGTGAGTGGGTCTGTAAGTGGGTGTGTGAGTCTCTGAGTGGGTATCTACATGGGTGAGTGACTCTCTGAGTGAGTCTGTATGTGAGTGCATGAGTATCTAAGTGGGGCTGTCAGTGGGTGCTCGAGTGCCCAGGTGGGTCTCGTAGAGGGTGCAAGAGTCTCTAAGTGGGTATGAGACTCTGTGCATAAGTCTATGACTGGGTCTCTAAATGGCTGTGTCAGTGAGTGCATGTGTCATTGGTTTATGGGTGAATAACGGTATGTGAAAGGCAGTATAGGTGAGTGATAGGGTATATGAGTGACTATATGGGTGAGTGAGTGAATGTAAGAGTGGCTGTATGGCTAAGTGTGTGCTGCTGTCAGTGACTGTATAGGTGAGAGAGTACATGTCAGTATCTGTATGAGTAAGTGAGTGAGTGTGTGTGTCACTGTATGGGTGAGTAAGTGGCTATGTGATTGACTGTATGGGTGAGTGAGTAGATGTGTGAGTAACTCTATGGGTGACTGAATCAGTGTGTGAGTGACTGCATGGGTATATGAGTGGATATGTCAATGGCTGTATTAGTGAGTGAGTGGGTGTACGAGTGG
This sequence comes from Calotriton arnoldi, assembly GCA_963921515.1. Taxonomy (NCBI): domain Eukaryota; kingdom Metazoa; phylum Chordata; class Amphibia; order Caudata; family Salamandridae; genus Calotriton; species Calotriton arnoldi. The sequence goes on from CAWUFW010002250.1 coordinate 722,613, forward strand.
CTGTGTAAGTGAGTGATTGGATGTGCGTGTTGATCTATGAATCAGTGAGTGACTGTGTATGTACTGGTATGGGTGTGTGAATGGATTTGAGAATGGTAGTGTGGAAGTTGGAGTGGGTGTATGAAAGGTTATTTGGGGTGGGAGTGGGTATGTCAGAGATTCTGTGGATGATGTATCAGTGATGTATTTTGAGATGTCATCAGTGATGTCACTGACCATGTCTTGAGTGATGTAATATGTGAGGTCATAAGCAGTGCATTGCAGGGGCATGGGTTTTGTACGAGTAAAACCTGAGCCTAACTATAACGTCCCTGTAACCTTTATTTTTTTCAGTGAATTTCCAAGGTTTTTTAAATGCTTATTCCTACCTTAATATCCTTATAACCTTTGTTTTTTTCAGTGAATTGTTATGTTTTTTTAACTAGTAGTCACATTTGCAGAGCGGTGAAGAAAGAGGGCTGGGCCTCTGACCAGCTCGCAGGAATTTAGCTGTGTAGGACTTACAGGAGGTACCAGGAGGGCTTCTTGGCCCCCAAGGTCCCTCAGGAATAAAGTGGACTTCATCTTTCAACCAGTATTGCACCTTGAGCCACGTTTGCAGAGTAGTGGAGAAAGGGGGTGTAGCCTCCGAAGACCTCTTAGCAGTCCCGCTGTGTGGGACTTATTGGAGATAACAGGAGGGGCAGTTGGCCCTCAAGGACGTCCTTGGGGGCCAACTACCCATCCTGTTACCTCCAGTAAGTCCCACAAAGCAGGATTGCTGAGAGGTTATTGGAGGCCACACTCCCTTTTTCCACCACTCTGCAAACATGCCTCCTGGCACACTGCTAGTAGGAGGATGAAGTCCCCTTGGCTATTGAGGGTCCTTGAGGGCCAACTGGCCCTCCTGTTACCTTCAGTGAGAGTCACACAGCTGGATTGTTGAGAGGTCTTCAGAGGCTAGCCCTCTTCCTCCACCACTGTGCAAACGCGCTTCCTGTTGCATTGCTGGTTGGGGGAAGAAGTCCACTTTAGTCCTAAGGCCCTCAGGAGTAAAGTGGAATTCATTCCCCAACCAGCAGCGCACCAGGAGGTGCATTTGCAAAGTGGTGGATAAAGGGGTTGTGGCCCCCAAGTCCTCTCAGCAATCCCGCTGTCTGGCAGTTAGTGGAGGTAACAGAAGGGGTTCCTGGACCCCATTGAACCTCAACATGCAAGGGGACTTTATTCCCCAATTACCACTGCACCATGAGGTGCATTTGCAGAGTGGTGGTGAAGGAGGCGTGGCCTCTGGTGACTTGCCAGAGGTTTTACTTATCTATTTTTTAAAGGAGGGGGTTGCGTGGCCCCCTTCCCTGGCCATTTTTGGCACTGGGAACCCCTTCCCCCGGGGCCAGGACTTTTTCCAATGGGTGAGGGGGGCCGCGTGCCTCCCCCCTCTTGGGCCATTTTCAGCCCCAGGGACCCCATTTCTGGGACCGCCCCTTTTTATACTTTTTTAAACAAAAAATTGAAAGTGTGGCCAAGCGGCCCCCCTTCTGGGCTGATGTTGGCCCCAGGGAAGCCATCCCCCAGGGCCTGGCCTATAGTGTGGGTGCCCTGGTCCCACCCAGGGCACCCACATTTTGCACATTGAGGACCGTGGGGGAGTCTGACGGGCCCCACAGTCCCAGCCGGCCCCCCACCTCTTGCGGGAGCAGGCACTGCTTTTTTACAGGGGTGTTCCAAAATGTTTTTATGTCCATGGTAATTCCCTTAGGAAGTGTAAGACACAACTACAGCCTGAACCGCTGAACAAATTTAGATCAAATTTGGCAGAAAGCTTCATCTTGCTCCAGAAAGCGACCTTTTTGTAGTTTGGTGTAAATCCATTCAGCAGTTTTTGAGATATTAAAGAAAATCCAAATTTGTATATCTAGAGCCCCGAATATTTCTCAGACAGTTCACGATTCTTCACGAATACATGCGACAACAGAAGTGCTGTGATTGGCTGGCTGCAACCTATGTAGATAGTTGCAGCCGTCATTTTATATAATGGGACATAAAGATTAGAAGATATATAAAGGGTCAGGGTAGAGGTACCCTGACCCATGGGTATGATAAAGGGATATTTGGGGGACCCCTTATGTGTACAACACATTGAAAAACAGGTTTTTTTGAAAGTACAATATTTGTGAATTAATCGCAACGCTTAGCGTGAATATCACCACCAAAAATACATTCAGATACTCACTCAACTACTATTGTACTCACTTAGAGACCCACTCACAGTGTTACACCCACTCACATACCCACTCAGGGACTCACACACTCACTCACATGACCACTTATAGACTTATGCCCCTACTCCTAGTCCCACTCATGCACCCACTCACATACCCACTCTGATCATGCACCTACTTGGAGACCCATTCAGACACTCACAGACCCACTTAGACACTCATGCACCCACTCACTGTTCTTTTCAGAGGATTAGGCCCCCACTCGCAAGACCATTCTGACACACACATCCTTTCACAGACCCACTTAGACATTTATGTTCCCATTTACAGACCCATTGAGAGGCTCATTTACCACTCACAGACTCACTGTGAGACACACACACCCACTAGCTGACCCAATCATACACTCACTCATTCACTCACAGACCCACTGTGAGACTCACATATCCACTCAGGGACTCACACACCCACTCACAGATTTACTCAGGTACTCGTGCACCCACTCACAGACCCACTCAGAGATTCACACACCCTCTCAGAGACCCACTCAGACACTCCTGCACCCACTGTCAGACCCAGTTAGACACTCAGGCGCCACTCAGAGACGCTAGCACCCACTCACAGACTCACATAAACACTTACACACCCACTCACAGACACACTCCCAGAACCACTCACAGACTTACGCACCTACCCAGAGACCTACACAGACACTTAGGTATCCACCCATGGACCTAATGATAGACTCATGGACCCACTCATAAAACGACTCAGAGACTTATGCATCCACTCACAGAACCACTAAGAGACTCATGTACTCACTCACAAATCCACCGAGACACACACATGCAGAGATCAACTCAGAGACTTATGCACATACTCACAGACCCACTTAGACACTCACATACCCACTCACAGACCCACTCAGACACTCATGCACCCACTCACAGCTCCACTCAGACACTCTTACCACCACTCACAGACCCATTCAGACACTAATGCATCCATTCAGATGTACAGATTCACTTATATAGTTGTGAATTTTAAATGTGCTGGTTTTAATTGAATATCTGCTTTTGTTTTGTGAATTTCTGATGTGTTCACACATTTAAAAAAAAGGTATTTAAAAAGAAAATTAACCAGTGTTTGGGAAACAGGGTGGCTCTGGGAAGAGCCTTTTTGTTTATTGTGTTAAGATGATAACTACACATAAAACAGGATGCAGTGTATCAGGTAGTTGAGGAATACCCTGTTGCCTTTCTCTGTGAAGTGAGCTCTATCACTTCTATAAATACCCTCCATATCAAAGAACCAGTTGTTGTTGTAGATAGAGCCCATGTTATGGTCTCTGAGGAATGCAGAAACAGTTTTATTGACTTGTTTTCTGGCTTTGTCTATCTTTGGACAGAACTCATTTGAACACTTCCATTTCTGCCATTGGCATATGTTGGAGAATGCCAAGGCAGTCTGAGGGAAAAGAACCATAAATTGAGCAAAGGTGTCCTTCATTACGATTTCCAATCATACCCCAGTAAGTGTGCCTAGCTCATTGCCACCACAGTGCACAATCATTAGTTTAGGGTGTTAGCAATCCACAATGTTTTCAACCAAAGGCAGCAATTGATGCCACTTTAACCCTCTCTGGCCAATCCAAGTAATGTCTACATTAGTAAAACCCACGTCCCTGTCAATGCCACTCTTCTAGCACACCCTCTAGGCCAAAACACAAAGTTGTGACCCACAAACCACACTCTAACCATTTTTAAGGCAAGGAGGAGTAGCACACAGGAGAAGGCTGGAGCTGAATGAGGCAGTTTGCAAAATGAGAGGCAGTTAAAATGGAAGACAGGACCTGGTTTAAAAAAATACATATTTATTAGATGGTGTAAATATGCAGGTTGGGAATGTTAGGTAGTGTCTTTAAAGGATAAGTACATATATATGTGATTGGATCTGGTAAAAATAAAAAATGTAATGCAAACTTGGATTTGCTTTTAATTCAGAATAGTTAACCACACCTGCTGCTGTTGTTTTTGAAACTTGTATGTTGCTCCTAGAATGTGTTGTGAACTTGTGACCTACTGGTTCAGAAGAGTGTTCCAAAGGGGGTTGCTACAGAAACTCAGCTAAGAGACTGTGGGGGAAGGGTATTAAACAGACTGTAGTATATTAGTTAAAGTTAGAGTGTTTAAAGTCATTATTTATGAAGCAGGGTTTATTTTGTGTGGTGTTATTGTAAGGTATTAAGGGGCCTACTTACAAGCCCAGTGCACCGCTGGAACGTCACCTTTCTTGATGTTCCGGTGGCACTCCGGGCTTACTCATACCTACAAGGCTATGGAAAGCCCTTGCGTGGCTTTTCATGGCCTTGTAGATATGGTGTAGGTAACACAGTGCAAGTTGCTGCATTGCCTCACACTGCATGGGGGAGGTGTGCCATGGGTTTTGCAGTGGGTGTTCGCACTCAACACCAGTGGGTTTGACACATTCCCAGATTTACAATATACCATAAATCTGGGAGTGCTAACTCAAACATTATGAACATCAAGGTCAAGACAGCAGAAGAAGATCCTGCTGATGTTTATAGATATTTTAACTACAGGTTTAAAGCCATGCTCTCTTTCATCTGCAACAAAACAAATCCTCCTCTTCGCGAAGTAACAGATTTCTTTTGGCGTAAAGACTACCAAGCAAGAGATACTCTTCATATTCACATGCTGTTATGGATAAAAGATGCACTGAAATTTGGAACAGACAGTAATGAGTCTGTGCTCTCTTTCATGAAACAGTATGTGACTTGCACCATCCTGAAAGGCAGTGGTAAAAAAGGCCCCAGACAACAAGTTATGTGCTTTCAAACACATAGATGTAGGAAGTACTGTCATTGAAAATACAGATGCAAAGAAAAATTCCACACATGATGTCGGTTTGGATTTCCACGACCTGTCATTTCCCAAGGAAGAGTGAACAGCTTTTTATCTGCAGTCGGACATACACTGACCAGAAAATCACTGAAGAACAGAGGTCTCCAAGTATATTAATGACTATAACCCTGTGATTCTCAAAATGTGGAATGCTAATATAGATACACAAATTGATGCAGACAACTCCATCGCTGTTGCTCATTACACCACTTTGTACATTACAAAATCAGAGAAGACAGAAATGAAGGAGATGTGGGAGGAGATTTCTGTGGAAAAGTCTCTAACCAAGAAATTATACAGCTTCAGCTTGAAAATGCTTTACCATAGAGAGATGGGCTCCTATGAGTGCTGTGATTGATTAAGCTTGGCCAGTTTGATCTCGAAGTCAAGGTGAATTGTTTGTGGACGTCTAGGCATAGCAAGCATGCGAAATAGAGTGTTGAATGAAGTCTTTACTGAAAATTTGGTACCTAGCAGAGTTTGACCCAAAAAGTACAGACATTGTGAAATTAAATATTTTGGACACATCCTACACACGCAAAAGGAAATCTAATTAACTACATAACACTTAGTTGCCAAACTCCAGACAAAAGAGAGTTTTTCATTTTGGCTCTTCTGCAGCTCTTCAAGCCTTGGAGTGCTGAATTGGAATTACTTGGAGACTATGACTGATATGAAGATTCTTTCAACGCTGTGAAAGAAAGTCTTCAGCCTTCCCAAACTATGTGCAAATGTTAAATGATGCCATTAAACAGGAAGAAACAATTGCTGCTGAGATAGGTAAGTAGAGTGTTCATAAGCAGCCAACGTTCTGGACTACTGAGTCAAGACCCACTTGGACAAATAATTATTGAAAATGAAGCTGAATAGGCATGAATGAGGTTGAAACTGCAATGGAACAAGCAAGACAGGAAAGTGTTGATTTGGAACAGTTAGATGGAAAACTTATCAATGAACAGAAATAAATTGATATGGATGCAAAAGAGAAAATAGAGCATGGATTTCTACATGAGAAAAAAGAACGTAAAAGCTCATCATTTAGTATTATACATCAGTGGTCAAGCTGTCCCGGGAAACGCTTTTTAATTAAAGTTCTCACCGCTTAGCTACAGAGGACTACAGAATAAAATGTATCATGTATTGTAACAGCACCAACTGGATAAGCTGGACACAACATTTAAGGAATTACTTTACATTTACTAATTATGCTACCTGTTGAACATGACAATAAACTGGAATTCCAGAAGTTATGCGGTGAAGCTTGACATGAAGTCGCAAAAGTACTGAAGAAATTGAAACTTTTAATCATTGATGAGGTGAGCATGGTCTCAAACTTAATGCTTGCCTTTGTACACTTGAGAATGCAACAGTTTTTAAAAGCAGAGTATGATGCGCTGTTTGGAGTAAAGCATTTAATTGTCTTCGGTGACCAGCTGCAACTTATCCCCGTCAAAGGACGGGCTGTTTTCAAGACACTTCTGCATGATGAAACTCAGAATTCTTCGGGAAGTATTGGCATTGTAAACATTTGGCTAAACTCCCAATACAAGGAATTACTTAAAAATATGCAACACACGTCTGATGTGGAATACAGGCAAAATTCTGAAAGACATTTGAGTAGGAGTTCTGACAAAGTAAGGGAAATGTTCCTGAGAAAGTCGTCTTATCATGAAACAATTTTTCCTCTAACAACCTAGCAGCAAAGCTAATGTCCAAATTCAGTGAAGAAGGGAAATCCATAGTCTCTTTAATGTCTACACTTCAGGAGTGTTCTAATTTTAACAAATAATTACTAAAACTGGAGAAAGAACAAATTTTGGAAATTTCATCAATTGACGAAATGGAACACCAGGGAGTGATAGGATGGATAAGTGGAAAACTACAAGTAAAATTGGATTCTTTGGAGAAATCTGTACCCAGGACTACTGGATTAGAAAAGTATTTACACATATGCAAAAAGTGTAAAGTAATTTTTTGGCAGAATTTAAATGTTGAGGAAGGCTTAGTAAATGGTGCCATGACGCTAAATACATGCCATACAAGTTGATCACATTAAAAGCATGAAGCAGATTGGCCGATGTGTTGCACATTGTTTGCTTGTAAAGGACTTGTATGTCTGGCGGCAGCAGTTCCCACTCTCTCTAGCATATGCTGTAACTATATATAAGTACAAGTAATGGGGGTGGGCCCTAAAACACACAGCTAGATAGGGCCAGTAAATTTGAAGAAAAGAAGTACCTAGCTGACCATTTATGTGCTGTCAACTATTTAACAGACTAGGACCAAAATCACGAATATTATGATCCAATCATTTAATCATTAGTATTTTTCTTCGTTAATTTTGTTTCATTAACGCATTGCACAAGAACAAAGAGGACAACACTTGATGATTTACACCAATTCTCAAATGAGTACAAAAAGCATGAAAACAACATATACAATTGTGACACATTTAACAAGTGATTACACAGAAAAAACAATTCAATGTAATGACTAATAGACTGAAACACATACAAATCAATTAATACTGCTGCCAGTCAACAAAAGGACATTAAATGAGGTTACCCAGTGGAAAAAATTCTCATGGAGCCAACCAATGGGGATATTTTCATATTAAGCAAAAGAGAACAGACATTATTAATACAAATGTATTCAATTGCTGTTTCATTCAACAAAATAACTGGTCCCTGTTGGTTAAAATAATGCCAAATAAAGCCAACGCGTTTCGAAGCCCTTTGCGATTAGGTTTAAGTGTAGACACAGCTTTTATTAATATTGGTAACACTATATTTAAACAAGGTATGTCATATGTAGCATTGTCTTGAGTTAAAACATTGTCTGGTTTGTTCATGGTTGATTTTAGTGACAGGAAAATTAGTGCTGATGCAAGTTGAGTCAGAGAGTACAATTGGTTATGAAGTATAGACGCTCCTCATTTAGGGCAGTATCCCATTTAAGAAAAATGGATAATGTGTCCAAAGCGGAAGCTTACAGAAGAATCGACAGACGTTGCTGCAAAGTAGGAATGGAAGGAGAACAACGAAGGTGTTATGAAAAAAACCTCTGGTGAATGTGGGAGATATTGTAGGTTACCAGTTGTCAAACACTTCTGGTATCAACTGCCATGCAAATGTTGTTCTTAAAGTACTGTTTCATTTACCACATATTATAAATGCAATTGAACAGAATCCACAGAAGAAATTATGTTGTGCACTGTGTGGTTCACTGCAATGTTAACATAGTGATGGGACTGTAATACATTGTGCTTCAGGCATTCGAGATGTAGAAGATATATGTAGTGGATCAATACTATTCACTCAGAACACTCAAAAAGATGCACAGGAATTTAAATGGTCATCCTTGGAGTTTTAGAAGAAGAAGAAATAAATATACATGACTTATTTGGACAGAGTTACACATTGATCTATGACTGTGAAGATTGCTCTTTTACGTCTACCACTAAAATATATTCTGAATGATTTTTGTACTTAACACTTCCAGATTCCAAAACTGTATCTTTAGATAGATTGATCAAAAAGGCTAACCAAAATATGAACTGCCCAAATTGTAGATCAGATGGTATGTCTACATTGCATATACGAAGAAGTGTAAAATACTTTATATTAATGCTACAACAATAGATGAAGAGTAGATGAATCTAAATTAGAAACCGAAACGTCAAAGCTGGACAAATATCAATTTTTGGAGGAACTTATACTATTATGGCTATCATCTTCCATGAAGGACTAAATGTAACATCTGGACACTAACGGAATGCAATGACACAAAGATTAAATTCAAACAATAACTGCCTTTCAAACTTCCAAATTTTACCTGTTATTCCTTCAACCACATTTCTAAGGATGATTTGTGACAAAAAACGTGGTATACTGTATTTTTCTATGTGTACCATCAATGTTTAAGACATCATTTGGTCTACCAGGGGTGATGTTTTCCAAAGGATCTCCAAAATTCAAGTGTGTTTTATATCTATTAGTTGTATTGTACCAGTTATAATAATAAAATGGTGATTTTTAAGAGATGTTTGTCTAGATTATTCAGTAACTGTAGGTAACAAATTGATTAAATAATTGTAGTGATTGCAATACAAAGTGTCATTTATTTATAGTGATATACTGTGCATTTTTTTTCAACAATCTATGCAATTGTTTTTTTCCCACTGTTCAAGGATGAATCTTTATACAGTATATTGTTTATGGTGTACAAGTATAAAAGCTAAGAACAGAAATAAGGGGAAATTAAATAATTTACTATAATGTGATATAATTTGACAGCATAGGCAATACGAACTGTTTTGTTTCTGAAATTTTGTAAATATAATACTAACTTATAATTGTGTTCTTTTTCTTTTTCAACAGTGGTTTGAGTTATACGTCTTTAGATGGGTCAACATACTTGTAGTGCCAGATGAGTATTACTTTGATGTATCCCTGGAGCGGGTGTGGATGCATAAGGAGCCCTTGACATACTTTGGCTAAGCCTGGGCGGAGTTCGCAGAGTTCCGCTACGTGGAACTCTGCAAAGTGCAAAAAAAACTTCTCTGCACTACGCAGAGCTCCGCGAGTAGGGGAGTGCGTTAGATAAATGCTGTTCCTGGTGATTTTCAGTGCCAGCTGCTTGTCTGCACTGTGCAATCATCGCGAATGGCACCATGCACAGCGCAAGCGGCGCTGCTTCCTTTCTGGCGCTCGAGTAGATTTCTACTCAAGCTGCAGCTTTCTCAACGCGAGCAGTCGTGAGCATACGCGACCACTCACAATGAGAAATCTGACCACCCGCGTTGAGAAATCTCGCCGGGAGGTTGATTTTCCACACTTGCGCTCGCCAACTTGATGTTGACGATTGCGAACGAGAAAAAATCTGGCTGGGAGGTGGATTTTCCTTGCTTGCGCTCGCCAACTTGACGTTGACGACCGCGAGCGAGGAAAAAAACTCTGCTCCGCTACACGAAGCTGAGTTTTGCAGAACTCCACGAGCTCTGCGTAACGCGAGCGGAGCGGAGTTCACCGCCCAGACTTAACTTTTTTTTCCTTTTTTGTCCTCATTCATAAATAAGTGGATTGTCTTTAAGCAGGTATAGGCTATTTCCCGGTTACTACAGAGGGAGGTCACGGCCTCATCTGTTACTTTACCACCTCCAAGGTTCCCAGAATAGCCAGCTAAGGAGGAGCATAGCAACCTTCCCCAGATTCAACCTCCCTCCCTAAATCTCACATATTTTATAATCATTGGACCATTTTTAGGATAATGTATTATCGAGTTTATTAGCCCACTCCTCCCAGGCCCCCCAAAATCTGGTTCTTTTTCTCAAGAAACAAACATGATCCAAATTATGAACAATTTTAACTGAGGCAACCCATTTAAAAAATACTGGGGGCGTAGACAATACCCATTTTAGACAAATGTATCTTCTTGCCAGAAGGATTAAACTAAATAAGAGCGAGGCTTGGAGTTTGGAAAGCTTACAGCTAGGACTCTCCTCTGGGAGGACTCCAAAGATAACCAAAACCAGGCTTACCTTGATAACTTGCCCCAGGACCTCTGAGATTGTCTTACCAACGTTGTACCAAAAGCCCTGGATCCGAGTACACTGCCGAAACATATGCAGATCGTCCGCATTCCACGAGGCGCACTTCAGGCAGACCTTCACACTTTCACCTTCCAGCTTTGCAAGCCTCTTCGGGGTCCAGTATGCTCTGTGGAGTGTAAACAGATGGTTTCTCCTAAGAGGGGCAGCTTTAACAACACTCCATAAGGTGTGCATCGATACTAGCCATAAAGATATTACGTCAATCAAAGGCAGGTCTCTTCTCCAGGGCTCCTCCTTAGGCGTTAGTGGGGGGTTCCCGCTTATTAATAGCCAGTACCATTTAGATACTTCTTTACGTTGATGGAGTGGGCCTAGTAGAATGTTCTCATTTTCTTCATTTCCTTCCCCATCCTTGCCCAGATTAACAGCCCAGCTGGATAATTGATAAAATTCAATCTGGACAGCCTTTGGTTCGTAATGTTACTAAGGAAGTCCCATGAAAATAGTTTTTGTTTTGCAACACTTGACCCCATTTCTCTATGCTTTCTTCCAATAATGGGGCCGACAGACTATCCTTAAGGCACGCGGGCGTGCCCGGAGAATTCCAAATATTTCTGATCTGATAATAGAGTTCGCAGGCAGATCTCAAAACCTTTAGTTTGACTTTTTTTAAATATTTGGGATGCCCAAACTTGAACAAAAAACCGTCACCGCCCTGGGAGACATTTTTAGACATGGCTTGGAGAAGATGAGAGAAACAAGAGGATCCAGACAAGATCTTACATTTTTTAGTTGAAAAGCCCAACAATAAAAACGAAAGTCAGAGCTAGCTATACCCCCATCTAGCTTTGTGCTTCGTAGTTTCCCCAAGCAATCCTCACTCCCTTATTAGAGCAGAGAAAACTGGTTATGTCACCTTGTAGAGCTTTTAGAGCTTTAAGATTAAAAGATAAAGGAATCGCATTAAAAATAAATGTGAAATTTTGAAAAATTGACATTTTGACCAGGTTAGAGTGGCCCAATATGTAGAGTGGGAGACTACACCATGATCTTAGTAGTGTTCCTGTCTCTTTCCTTTTTGATTCAAGGTTTACCTGGGCTAATCTAGTGATGTCATGTGTAATTTGTACACCTAAATATCTAATTTGTTGTTTAACCAATGGGATACTTGATTGCGTATTCCAGGACATAATCTCAGTTTTTTTGTGGATTAATTAAATAACCAGAAACCCTACCAAAATCCATCAAAAGTTGCTCCAACCTAGGCAGGATGATAGGACTCTCCCTTGTGAAGATCATCAAGTCGTCCGCGTAGGGGGCTACTTTTTTCACCCACCCCTCCCATTCAAACGGAGCAAAGATTTCACTAGCCCTGTTGTTACATGCCAAGGGTTCTATATATAAGTCAAAAAGTAAAGGCGAGAGGGGACACCCCTGCCTAGTTCCCTGCTCCAACTTGATTGAATTAGTTATATTTCCATTAACTACTATCCTCGCTGTAGGAGTCTTATAGATGTTACTAATGGCCCTGGCAAATTTATCCCCTAACCCAAAAATGTGAGTCATAATGCGTAAAAAGGGCCAGCTCACCCTGTCAAAGGCTTTGGCCGCGTCAAATGCAAAGATGGTAAGAGGTAGTTTTTTAGCTGAGGCGATGTCACTTGCACCAATCAGCTCATGGGTTAAATCATGAAGCTGATGACCACTAATAAATCCCTTCTGATCGGGGTGAACCAGGGAGCATATCACAGGGTTCAACCTCCCTGCTAAAATTTGCGCATAGATTTTATTGTTGTGGTCCAGCAGGGAGATGGGCCTATAGGACTCACATTTTTTGGCGTCTTTATTAGGCTTTAAAATTAGGGTAACAGCTGCCTCATCCCAGGACTTAGGAATCGGAATATCATCGGACAAAATGCTATTAAATAATTTCACTAAGACAGGGGGAATTTCCTTGACAAGAGAAATATAAAGATCATTAGGTATACCGTCTATCCCCGCGGCACTACCTCTTTTTAGATGTTTCATTGTAGCCTTAAGTTCTTCTAGGGAAATGTTTTCGTTTAACTGTAAAGCTTGGTCATCAACAAGTGACGGTAGAGATATTCTATCAACATAATTTTCAATTTGAGTGTCAGAGACTACCTGATCCTCTATATATAAATCTTGGAAGAAGGACTCAAATGCTTGTTCTATTTTAGTGTTCTCTGAGCAAACCTCCCCTGATTCTACATTAGCAATCTTCTTAATTATATTCCTTGTTTGGTTGATGCGAGATTTCCAAGCAAGGAGCTTACTGCATCCTTCTCCATATTCATAATTGGCTAATTTGCTAGCCTCCCATCTCCTTCTAGTTATGCTATCTAAATAATCCACTAACGCCTGCCTTTTAGCTATGACCTCGGTGTTTTCCTCCCTCTGCTCCTGATTATCTTGTTGGGTAACTTTTTCACTCAGAGGTCTAGTGATGTCCGCTTCCAGCATTTTTATCATTGCTCTGGTTTCCTTATGCTTTTTTGCCACAAGACCTATAACTCTGCCTCTAATAAATGCCTTATAGGCAACCCATATTACCTGTAGGGGGGCAGAGGAGTCATTAATTTTAATAAAAGACAGGGTATCACTCTTTAGTTGTGTTATTACTAATGCATCAGAAAATAGGGCTCTATCGAAGGTCCATCTTCCAATCGATGAATCTCTCACTATTTGTAATTCCATCAGCACAGCAGAGTGATCCGAAAGATGTTCCGGAATATGTGTCACCAATTTAACGCTGTTTGTCAGCCTGGCATCTACTAAGAAGTAATCGATTCCAGAAAAATGCCTATGTTTTTTATTGTGGAAAGTAAAACTTGGGGTGCCGCTTATTCCCCTGTTTTTTGCTCTCCAGATATCTATAAGGCCTAGGTCTTCCATCAAGACTCTGATAAAAGAACCCATTTTAGTGGGTACCAATCCCACCCCTTTAGATCTATCAAGAGAGGGATTCAGGAGGATATTAAAGTCACCTCCCACAATAATAGGAATGTTAGATTGTAGTAAATAGTTATAGATAGCATTTAGAGGAGCTTCATCATCTATATTTGGTCCATAGTACCCCACTAAAATAAACCACTCATTCTGAATCTTAACATCGGCAATAATCCATTGCCCCATAGCATCTACCTTAAAAGCCCCTAGGATCGCCTTCGCGATTTTTAAAAAATAAAAGCTACTCCTTTCGTGCAACATGTATGGGGTGTATGAAGAGAACTTTCAATCCATTTCTGCTTAGATCGAACAACCTCCCATTCATCAATAGTTAGATGCGTTTCCTGTAAAAACATGATATCATAGTTCGATTGGCTCAGATTTTGGAGAAGTCTCCTTCGTCTACCTGCTACTCTGAGACCATTAACATTCCATGTTAAGATTTTAATTGGGGTCAGAACAGGTATTTAAATGTTATCAAATCCGGTGCTTAAACACCAATTGAACGACTTGGCCGTGGCCTACTCCACTCTTACTTACAATCTCCTCTAAAATAGCCAAATAATGAGGACTTTTTTTTTTCTTTTATCCCTAACATGCTCCCCACCCAGTGAAATACAGAACTAATTTGCTTCTCATGTGACCCCCCACCCAAGAGAACCCTCCCTAAAGATAATCTGGGTATGATGAAAGGATTACCCATTAGAACTCACTTCATCCTCCGGAATTAACCAAAAAGAGAAAACAACAAACAAACAATCATCCCTGAGCCTTTATTTGATCAATGAAAATCCCTACCTCCTTGGGCTCTCTAAAGTTAAGCATTTTGTTCTTCCACGTGACCTTAAGTAGGTCTGGAAATCTCAGTTGAACTGTTGCGCCTAAAGATCCTAAAATTGGCATAAATTTCCCCAATTCCCATTGCCTGTCCTGCGTGATTCTCAAGAGATCTGACCTAATCCGAAATGACCACTCCCCTTTAGCGAAGCTACCTGCTTTTAAAGCCCCAGACAGCACTCGCTCTTTTAGTGTATATGTTTTGAAGTTAACCAAAATTCTCCTGGGAGTTTTCCTATTCAGATTTTTCAAGAAGGGATCTCTGTGAATTCTCTGGATGTTGGCCTCTAAGTCTTGGGGATCAATAGTAGGAGTAAACTCCTTTAATAAATTTATGAAGAAGCTTTTGATGTTATCTCTCTCTAGACCATCTGGAATATTAAGAACCTTAATGTTATTTCATCTAGTGTTATTTTCTTAGGACTCAATTTTGTCCAACATGGCTTTCTTGCCACTTTTTAATGATTGTATCTCGATACGATTGGTCTCCACTTCCTTATTGAGGGCCTTAACTGAGGCTTCCATAACACAGATTCTCTATGTAATTGCTGACATTTTAAACTCTAAGGTGTCACAAGAGTCTTGAATTTTTGCCTGATTCTTTTCCGAGATAGCGAACTTGTTTCTGATCTCTGAAGATAAAGCCTCTAACATATCTGCCAATTCCAGTTGTTTAGGACTATTTAGGGCTGGTAAGTCTCCAGGGGCCATATAAGTGCCCCGGGTGAAGGGGGGCCTGCTATGGCTTCCTGAAGTACGCTTCCGACAGCCGTTTCGTCTTGCTGAGACCGAGGAGAAGCAGCTGTCCAAATCGTGCATCTTACTCGCTCGTTCGGAATACGGCTCCATTGCGCGGCACGATTCAGCTATGAACGAGTCGTACGGATAGGTTCGGGTCCCGGAAACGATTCGGCGGCACGTATGCGATCTTCGCATCGTACTTGGTTGTTCGGACCTGTGTACGATTTGGTCGTAAACAAGGGCTCCGAATCGGATCTGGGAAAGCCAAATCCGATTTGGAAGCCTTCCGAATGAAATCGGAATCGGGCCCTTAGTCTATGGAGGTGAAATAGTAAGGTCAGCAGTCTCAGAGAAAACAAGTGCGCCAAGTGCTTCCCCGTCTTACTTGTTCATCCTGCGCATCGGCTGGTTTAGTAGACTTTGCTTTCCCTCTTCTCCGGGGTGTCTGCTTGGGAGGGAGCGCAGTACTTGGTTCCCTGCTATTGAGGCACTTGACCCATCTAGGGCTCATGGGCAAGGAAAAGGAAGAGGTCAAAGAGGTAGATGCGAGCTGAGGGTGACCGTAATGATGCTGTAGCTATGGCAGCGATAGTCCACCCAACAACTCAGCCCTCTCAAAGTCGCCAGTGGTACAATTTACCAAGGGGGGCACACGGCAGGGACTAATCCTGCCTGGAGTGCCCCGCAAAGAGAACCTTGAAGCGGCACACCTATCAAGGTGAACAGCATCTGCAGCCTGAAACAGCCTCCCCTGGCGGTGCGTGAAGCCGAGCTGCGCCCACAAGCCAGCTCTGAGGTGCCCACAGACTCCGGGGACAGAAAAAGCGAAAACCATCAAAAAAGCAGAGTCTCACCGTCTCCAAAGAGCCACCGCAGCCCTCCCGCCGGCCAGAGACATGTAGGAATGAACCCCTGCCGGGCGCGAGGAGCCGCCAGGCAAGGCGCCAGAGGCAAAGGCACACAGGACGCCGGTAAGAGAATGGAACCGCGGGGACAACAAAGCAGTGGCAGCGGGAGAGCAGAAACTCAGAGTCGGAGACCGTGTAAGTTCATTTTCCTTCGAGAAAGGCTCAGGGGGTTTAACTCGGCATCCGGAGGAGAGGAGAGAGAGCTTGTGGTCAGACTAACCCGCCGCCATGTTCCCAGGAACTCCACAAAGTGCAAAAAAAACTCTGCTGCGCTACGCGGAGTGCGTTAGATAAATGCCGTTCGTGGTGATTTTCAGTACCAGGTGCTTGTCCGCACTGTGAAATCATCGTGAACGGCACCATGCATAGCGCAAGTGGGCGCTGCTTCCTTTCTGCCGCTCGAGTAGATTTTTACTCAAGCGGCAGCTTTCTCAACGCGAACAGTCGGTTTCTCAACGCGATCGGTCGTGAGCATACGCGACCACTCGGAATGAGAAATCGGACCGCCCGCATTGAGAAATCTCACCGGAAGGTTGATTTTCCACACTCGCGCTCACCAATTTGATGTTGACGATTGCGAATGAGGAAAAATCTGGCTGGGAGGTGGATTTTCCTCGCTTGTGTTGCCAACTTGAAGTTGACAAATGCGAGCGAGGAAACAAACTCCGCTCCGCGAAGCTGAGTTTTTCGGAACTCCACGAGCTCCGCATAATGCGAGGGGAGCGGAGTTCACTTCCCAGACTTAACTTTGGCACTACTTTGTTTTGCCTGGAGGGTATTTTGAAAAACTCCCATACAATTGTTTGCCGCTTTGCTGGCGGTTGCTCCTCCAAAGAACTATGTTCAACAGGGTGTGGCAACTGATCAACACTGCCACTAGATGCCATTTTATTTGGAAATAATGAAACATCCACCAAAATTGAATTTCCTAAAAGAAAAGAGAAAGTGTTCAAGGATGAATCTTTACACAGTACATTTAAAATTATGATGTAAAAGTACAAAAGCTGAGCATTTGTTTACACTATGAACTAATGCATTGCAGAAACTAAAAGATTACTGTTGATTTTTGTAAAAAAAACAATACTAACTTATATCTGTGTTCTTTTTGTTTGGAAATAGATGAATCACACCATCTATTGGAGTGAAACTGTACAGCAAGAGAGACTAACACACAGCCACTTACACACCTAGCCACTCGCCCATACAGGCACTCAAACACCCACTGACTCAGACAATCACTGCCACACCAACTCACTTACCAATACTGGTTCTACCACATGCACTCTCTTACCTATACAGATACTCACATACCCACTCACTCGCTCATACAGCTACTAACACACATTCACTCACCCATACAACCACTCATACACCAACTCAGTCATCCACACAATTACTAACACACTCAATCACTCTCCCATGTAACTACTGACACACCCAATCACTCACGGATACAGTTACAAACAGATCCACTCGCTCATCCAAATTATCATTCATATACCCACTCAGTCACCTATACGGCTACTAAAACAGCCGGTCAGTCACCCATACAGTTACTGACAAACACACTGGGGCAGATTTACATTGAATTAACGCAGCGGGGTACAGCAAGTCATTTTGCTGCGCCGCGCTGCGTTAGTTTTGAAGCACAGGGATGCGACATATTTACAAGAATATGTTGCATCCTTGTGCTTCCCCCTGCGCTGGCGCACAAACTGCAGCCATGCGCCGGCGCAGGCACCCTTGCACCATGGTGCAAGGTTGCCTGCGTCGTGGGGAGATTGTTTTTGTGCAGGAAGGGGAACCTTCGCTATGCTCCCTTTGGGCTCTGGTCAAGTGGTTGTTGTTGTAGGTCTTCAGTTGGATCAGTATACTCGT
The DNA here is from genome assembly GCA_963921515.1 of Calotriton arnoldi. Classification (NCBI taxonomy): domain Eukaryota; kingdom Metazoa; phylum Chordata; class Amphibia; order Caudata; family Salamandridae; genus Calotriton; species Calotriton arnoldi. Next base: position 740,623 of record CAWUFW010002250.1, read on the forward strand.
TGTACCACAGGAGTATTTCTTTTTTTTTTGATAACCAACTTTATTGATTTTTAAGAGACATACGCAATAAGACGAAAGATCAACAGCCAGCTCAGATCCCCGCGCATATGAGGAACATAGCGTCCCTAAGGCAGTGTACATGTTCTTAATAAACAATAGAAGTAGAATAACACCCACCACATCCCGCGATTGTCCAACGAAAGCAGTAGTCGTCTATCGCCCACACCCATTTACCCCACACCCTGCGATATTTCTTCAGACATCCCCTGGCCTCGTACAAAGACCGCTCCTGCGCTGTGCACCAGTTCACCCCCCTGTGCCATTGTGCCATGGCGGGGGCAGTCGAGGTCAGCCAGTTCGCCGCAATGTCTCTTTTAGCCGCCATCATGGCAGTATTCAGGAAAAGTTTGTCCGCCTGAGAGCCATCCAGCCCTTCGGTAATTCCCAGGAGTGCATTTGTGGGGTTAAGAGGTACCTCCAAGCCTAGGACCTCAGTAAGTTCCCCTATTACTGATTCCCAAAAGCGTGTGATGACAGAGCAAAGCCATATCATATGGAAGAAATCAGCCTGTGGGTGTTTGCAGCGTGGACAAGATGCTTCGGGACGAAGCCCGGCGCGGTGAGATAAGCGGTGTGTAGATAGTATATTTGGCGAAACCGCGCTGAGACTGTGATTAGTTTGGGGGCCATTAGCGTGTCCCGCCAGTCGTCATTGTCTAAGGACCCAAGCCATCCCTTCCATCTGTCCCCGAGCCATGAGAGTGTGTTGGGGGTGTTATTCGTGAGGGAGCGATAAATACGGGAGATCCCTACTTTACCCAGATTGCCAGTCATAACCTGGGCTTCTGGCGGACTGTATTCGGGTATAGATATGCCCTCTGGGATGTGCGAGCGGAGAGCATGGCGCAACTGCAGGTAGCGGTAAAACTGCGAGGTATGCAGGGAGTACAGGTTTTAGAGATCCTGAAAGGTACGCATGTTGTCCCCTTTCCAGACGTCCCCCAACTGCGAGATCCCGAATAGATACCACGCTCTAAAGCCGGATAAGCCGGCAACCTCCCCAAGCTGGGCACCCAGCCAAAGTGAAGTGTATTGAGTCAATTTGCCCGACCAGTGAGTGTGGTGCAGAGAGGCCCGCCAGGCCAGAAGTACCCCGCGTGTGACCTCGGGTATGGTTCTGGGGACAGTGTTTCCATATAGCATCCCCTGAATGTTGGGCAGACCTAGGGTGTGTAGTTTCAGAGGATAGGCCGGGTCCGACCAGCCCCCGTTGAACCAGTCATGCAAGGTAAGGAGCCAGGTAGCTAGATAATAGAGGTACAGGTTTGTCATCCCAGACCGCCATCGAAGGGCGGGATCCGACACTGAGTGAGGGCCAAACGGGGCCTCCGACCCCCCCATAGGAATTTGATGGCCAGGCTGTCCATTTCCCGGAACCACGCACGCGAGAAGGGAAGGGGCGTGTTCTGAAGCATGTAGAGAAACCTGGGTAGTATCATCATTTTGAATAAGGCTATTCTGCCCATCGGGTTCAGCAGCAATGTTTGCCATCTGAGGAGATCAGCCCGGGCTTTCTTCACTAAGGGAGTTACATTGAGCGCCAAGGCGAGGTCCGGGAGGAGGGCCACCCAGATCCCGAGGTACTTGAAGGACTGCAGTCGAAGGGGTATCATGGACTGCCACTCGAAGCATTCTCTCGAGAGGTGAAGGGGGACCAAGACAGACTTAGTGGAGTTCAGTCGAAGGCCAGAGGTCTGTTCAAAGAGACTCAGTGCCCAAAGGCACCGGGGTCCTGACTGCGCCGGCTCCGCCAAGTATAGGAGGACGTCGTCCGCATAAAGGGCGATTTTGTCTTCCTCGAGTCCAGGCCATCTCCACCCTATGATTCGCTGGTCGGAACGTACGAGACACACCAAAGGCTCCATTGCCAAGGCAAAGAGGAGGGGCAAAAGGGGGCATCCCTGCCTTGTACCCCTTTGGATGGGAAAGGACTGCGACATGGCTCTGTTAACCAGTACTCGGGCCCTTGGTCGGCAATATAACGTCCTCACTAGCTTGCAAAAATAGTCCCCAAAACCCATTTCTGTCAACACCGCTTCTAGCTATCACCAGTCCACAGAATCAAAAGCTTTCTCGAAGTCCACGAGAAGAAGGGACAAGTATGGAGCCAAGCGCTGGTGGTTCGCTAGGGCGAGGTGGAGATGCCTAAGGCAGTCTCTGGTGCCCCGCGATGGCATGAAGCCACACTGGTCAGGATGGACCAGTTTGGCCAGGTACGGCCGCACACAGTTAGCCAAAATGGCAGCAAACACCTTGAGCTCTGAGTTGATGAGCAAAATAGGACGCTAGTCGGAGCAGTGCTTCGAGGGGGGCTGAGACTTGGGGATCACCACGATGGTGGCCATGTCGGTTTCGGTGCGAAACAAGCCTTTATCGGTCGCCTCCGCGTACAACTCCAACAGGTGGGGAACCAGCGTGTCACGGTAGGCCGCATAAAACTCCTGTGGGAGTCCATCTGGTCCCGGGGTCTTACCGGAAGCCATGCGAGAGATTGCCTCGTTGACCTCCTCCGGAGTGATCAGGAGGTTTAGTACCTCTGCCTCAGACTCACTAAGACGCGGTAGAGGGACCCGTTCTCGTTGAAGCAGTTCTGAGAGTAAGAGAGTGGGGGGCTGCGTGGCTTAGAGGCTGGTGTAGTATGCAGCGAAGCACTGAGCCACCACCGCCGGAGAACGTTGGACCCCACCATTCAGGGCTATCACTTTGGGAATAATGCGGTTGGCCATCGGGTATGTGGCCAGCCGATGGAGGAGCATCCCATTTTTGTCTCCCCACCCGTAGACCCGCGCCACCGAAAACCTCCAGAGCAGTCTGGCAGCTTCCAGGGAGGTCTGCCTGAGCTCATCTCACAGGAATGCCTGTCTCCTGTCCAGGGCCTCGGTCCTCTCCTCGGGCGGTTGGCCCTCAAGTAGGGTGGCCTGAGCCTCCAGGAAGGTAAGTCGGGACTCCTGCGCAGCCCGTTTAAGTTTGAGCTGGCCTTTGGCGAAACCACGAATGGTGGCCATGCCAGCCTCCCATAGAGTACCAGGGGAAGGAACAGAGCCTTGATTGGTGATAAAATAGAGCTCGCTGCCCACTGAGTCCCGAAAGTCTTTATCCTGGAGAAACCAGGCATTCAGCCTCCAGATCGGTCACAATGCATCCGGGAGGTCACCCACCCGCAGCGTCACCGGGGAGTGATCGGATATACCCCTAGGGAGTATGGTTGTCTCCTTGATTATCCGACAGTCCAGAGCCGGCATGAAAATGTAGTCGAGTCATGCGTGAGTGTGGTGGGATGCCGAGGTGTGGGTGTAGTGTTGGGCCATAGGGTGCCAAAGTCTCCAGGCATCGCAGACTCCCAGGGTAGTCGCCCAGTTCGATAAAAGCTTGGCTTGAGAAATTCTAGAGGTCGAAGGGGCTCCCACCACGTCAAGGGCAGGGTCCATGACTGCATTAACGTCTCCCCCTATAATGGTCATACCTGGAAGCAGGGCGGCTATCAATCCCGAGGAGTATTTCTTAAACACAAAGAGGAATATGCAGAGTCATGCAGTCTATCGTGTGTCAGCGCTGTATCCAGATAATGGTGTGGACTGAAAAAGAACAAAAATTTGAGTGATTCCGTTGTATAATCATCTTTAACTGGAGATGGAGATTATATAGAAAACATTTGATATGTTCCCTCTTGAGTAGAAATCTTTGTTTAGTTACAATGATTCCCAGGCAGTGGATCCAAAAGGGGTTGATCACTGTGATCTGATACATTGAACACAAGCTCTAGTGTGGTTGTTTGAAGGCCAACATTGCTCTGTTTGTTTGTGCCTGGATCGTTATTCATATTGATATCAACTTTTTCAATACTAACAGTTAGCATCAGAGTGGTACACCTTGCCCACAAGGTATTTGAGGACCGTGGGATCCCATGGATTTCCAGTGAGCAACACCTCTGCGGCAACCTCTGGAGCCGCACCCCTACAGGGAAAGTGCATGATTACTGTCAATTCATGAAGAGGCCCGATTCTTGCCTGAATTCCTCCAAGAGGACAGTACTTCACAGGATCCCAGTTCTAGTGCCTCTCTGGTAAATATGCATGTCATCTGCATATCACAAGACCACATGCTCCCTTCCCAGAGTTGGATTCTCTCATCCCAATTATTCCAACCCTCACTTAAAGACAATATAGACATAACCGGCCTCTGGCAGTCTCAAAGAATAGTACCAAAGGCCTTCCAGATATCTAAGGAAAGTACCAGTAGCTCAGGGAAGCACTCCTCATCTGTCACCTCCAGGACATATAACAGATGCTGAATATTGTTTCAGGTGCTATGGTTGAGAATAAATCCATTTGGGTCCTTGTGTATGAGGCCATGAAGATGTGGCTGAATCCTATTGGCCAGGACCTTACTACGGGCCTGATTATGAGTTTGGTTGTCTCGAAGCTGCCCACCATGCCAGCACCCCGCTGCAAGACTGCCATACCCATAGTCAGACCACCTGTGGGATTGCAAGTTTAATCCTGGTGGGCGGTCCTGCTGCAGCGGTCCCACAGCAATAGAAAAGCAGCACAGTGGGATCGCCGCAGCACGTTCCAGCACAGGGAGAATTGCACCATGTTATGCATTTCTTCCTGTGCAGGAACTGGTGGTGCAAACATGCAGGGCTGCACAACATGTGCCCCCTGCATGCACCCAGCTGCACAGAGGCGACAGGGCCTCCTGAGTTGCCTCACTGCCACCCTTTCCATGGCAGGCTGACCGCAGTGGATAGGGTCACAGTGAGGGAACTTGCAATATGCTTGAGAGTGCTGCATCGGCACTACCAGAATATTACGGCCTCTGACAGCTGCAACACCTCTGCAGGATCATGGATCCCCGGCAGTTACAGCGTTCCAGTGGTGGTCCGACTGCCAAACTCGTAATACGATGCGGTGGTTGCCACACTACCACACGGTTTACCGCCAAACTCGTAATTAGGCCCTAAGTGTTTAATAATCCAAGTTCAACATTTACAAGGATTGATAGGATGCCACGTCTGCTGCATTGTTCAAGGGTTTAGCGATGGATACTAATAAGTCTGTGGGAGACCAACTGCACAGCATAGGTAAGAACAAATGCAGCTGAGAGGTGTTTTGTAGCAAGCCATACCTTTTATTGCTGTTCTAATCTCTTGTTCTGACATGGGGGCACCCAATACTTCCTGGTCCTCCACAGTAATCTGCGGCAAAGTCGCTTTATTGAGAAAGAGATCTAGCTCCTCTCTAGATAAATGGACCCCAGGCTTGTACAAGGTCCTGTGGTGAGTCGTGAAGACTTCATGTGTGTCTTTTTGAGAGTAAACCAATAAGCCAGTCGGCCCCTCTTCCTTCCTGGTAGGAAACCCCCTATACTTGATAGCCTCGCCTACATATAGAATAGAGTGTCCTCAACACTACTGAGTGTCATTCTCATACTTCTCGAAGGCAAATTGAGCCTAAGGGCACTGTGGAATTTAATATTCCAGATGGCAGATATTATCCTCCAAGGCAGTCAAGTCAGCCCAGAGTGAGTGATCCACCCCCGACGACTGACTAAGGCAGAACCTTTTAACGGCCACTTTAAAGGCATCCCACTTGACATTAGTGTGGACAGTATGAGTGTTTGTCATGAAGTAAGATGTTATCAGGTCACCAAGGAGATCCCGAAAGGTGGGTTTGTACAGATAACTAGCTGACAGTCTCCACGTGGGGATGTGCGCCATGCGCCCACCTCAGTGAAAGTCCATTTTAAGTGGATTATAATCCAATAATGAGCTGCCCAAACACTCGGACAACCTTGGCCACAAGAATTGCCGAGCTCAACTCCTTATTGAGTCTTACATGCACATTGTGCACTGAGGAGTAGAAGGAGAACTCCTTCCAATCTGGGTTCTGATTCCATCATACGTCCCTGACCATCCATTGATTGAACCAGTCCCAAAAACCCTGTGCCAGCCTTATTATAGGAATATAAGCCAGTGGGGGAAAAGATTTATCCAGGTTTGTGTCTGCCACACAATTATAGTCATCCCTCAAGAGTATAAGGAGGTGTGTGTCAAACAAGAGTATTCTGGAGAGGGCCATTAGAAACTGCAATTGCCCTACAATTGCCTGATCAGACCGAAATCAGTGCCCCCCCCAGAGAACGCTGAGTGTCATGCTGCAAATAGCAAGCCCCTGCAGTGTCTCTGATACTTAGATATCTCAGACCTCATCAAGTGTGTCTCCTGAAGGAGAATGATATCCACGTCCCTGCATTTTAATTATGCTAGGACATAATACCGTTTTCCAATAGAGCCTAGCGCCCAGACATTCCAAGTCAAGAGAGAGCACCGCATTAAAGTGTCCATTGCAAGCAGTGTATGGTGGGCCTTCAACACCCATCTGTTTCCCACATCCACCCCCGCACTCTGAGGACCACTGCAGAGCTGCACATTTCAATGCTGGGCAATAACAACATAACAACTCCCAACACCCATTCCCAGGTCAGAGTAGCATCAGGTCCCTGGCCAGAACCAAGAGTCAAACTAAACTGTAAGAACCAAACCCAAACTACCATAATGCGGTATGTGGGTTTTCTTGTGAGGGGGTGGCTGTACCAATGTCTGTCATGAAGGCCATCCTGCAGTGACTCAATCACAGAAGGATATTACCGGATCTCTCTCCATTGGAGCTCGAACGCCTGAGTCTTAGGGCAGCACCATCCCAAACATCTTTACAGCCCAAACTATCCACTCATAAGGGATGGAGCAGTGCGGGCCCAAGTTCCCTCCCAGCTCCACAGCCAGAAGCACCAATAGGCACTCCTGAAGTCTCAAAGGATATTTGAAAAATAAACGTCATCCGCAATCCTAGCAGGCAACAGTGGCTCAGTGGCAAGGTCATCTGGCAGAGACTCAGGGGCCGATTCCGATCTCGGCCGGTAGTGCTCCGAATCGGATTCGGATTTACCGGATCCGATTCGGAGCCCTGTTTCCCGACCGAATCGTACGCGGGTCCGGCCGAGCGAGTACGATGCAGGCACCCGCGAAATCTCCGACCGACTCGAACGCGGCTTCAACACGCTCCGACCGACTCGCATGGACACGACTCGCACCGCGCTATGGAGACGTATCCCGGCCGGATAAGTACGATGCGCGCCGTGAGCAGTCCGACCGACTCGCGCCGTCCGGCTCGAAAAAGCTGTCGGAGCCGAACTTTGGGGGTCCGCGTCGGTCCCCCTGTACGCGTAGGCGCGTGAGTCCCACACAGGGGGGACCCATGGGTTCCCCCTACCTGTGCATGTACGCCGTGATGCGCATTGACGCGTACCTGCTGTAGGGGGCGCCCTTGTCCACCTCGCACCCATTGAGTCAATGGGAGCCCGCGTACACGTTGTACGACAGGCTCCCATTGACTTCAATGGGAGTCCGACCGACTCGAGTCCGATGGCATGCGTGTGCATCGTACTCGTTCGGTCGGACTGCCAGAGTCCGATTCGGTCGGAAATCTCTCCGGGTCCGGCTCGGTCGGAGAGATTTCCGGCCCGAATCGGAATCGGCCCCTCAGTGTCCACACTCTCAGAGGAAGGGAAGGTTGGAAGGGGGCTCTCAGGTAACTGCTGTGACAAGCCCCATAGTCAGGACACTGCATGCTCTCAGCACCCCTGGTGCCACTGCTTTGGTCTTGATGGTCCAGGGTTCTGATCTCTGTCTGTGCTATTTTTTTAGACCTCCAGCCAGTCATAAGCCATGTGCAGGTCATAAAAAAACAATGTGTGGCTATCAACCATAATTTTGAGGCGGACAGGTAACAGAAACATGTAGCGGAAACCTGCGTCCCTCAACACGATCTTTATTGCAAGAAAAGATGCCCTCTATTGCTGAACTGCAAGTGTATAGTCTGGAAAGATAGCCCCTTCGGCGCTCCCAAGGTAAAACTGCTGGGCCTTTCAAGCTTTCTGCCGGATTGCATCCTTATCTTTGTAGTGTAACAGGCGGGTAACCACCGGTCTAGGCGGCGCTCAGGTTGGAGGTGGTTTTGCAGGGACCCTGTGTGCCTGCTCCAGAGCAAAGAACTACAACTGCCAACAGGAGCAACCACTGTGTTCAGCCACATCTCAAGGAATGCAACCATGTTGGATTATTTGGTTTCTCCGGTATACCCATGATTCTGATGTTATTGCAACAGCATCTTCTGCCCGCCTACCCAAGAGGGTGACTCAATGGAGTAAATCACCCACCGTCTCCTGAAGGCCTCAAAGTGTAGGTTGAACTCCCTCAAGTCAGTCGGCGTTTCATGTGACCTTGTATGACAACTTACAGTGGTCATCTTGAAGGATCCCTAGGTCAACAGAAATCTTTTCGGGATACATTCACAGTATTCAGGATCAAATCTAATTTGCCTGGGGGAGCCAGAATCTGACATGCATCTTCTTCCTGCACATCATTATCAGTCCCAGGGTGATCCCCAGTACTCCACACGCTCTTCATAAGCCCCATAATGGCAGGTCTCTCTTCCTCCCAGTACAACCAGCAAGTTTACACCAGGCGGGGGAGGGAGGAGCCCTTCTGGAAGAGCACCTTCTCTGCGTCACAATAGAAGTGCCAATAAATGATGACCAGTCTCGTAGGCCCAGCAACGGGATCATCCAGTTGGCATCTCTTACTCAAAGTTCAGCTAACAAGTGCAAGGCATCAGTGTGGGTCTCACAGGTTGCCTCAGATCACTGGAGACACAATCACATCTCTGATAAGCAGAAAAGACCCTGCATCACATGCATCCTGCCCGATACACCATTGTCTTCGCCGCACCCTTTAGGCTGGAGCAGGATAGGGGTTCAGCAATAGCCACCCCTCTCTTATCCATCGTCTTCTCCAGGCCCGGCTCCCTCAGCTCCAGTGGGGTCCCAAGCCACCAGGCCATACAGCTGCTTGCTGGGAGCAGTCACCACCTGGCAAGACTAGGGGGGGCCTGATATGTTGTCAAGAGAAGATGTCCTAGCGCCATCTTGCAGCCAAGCCCAGCATGTCCACTCATGCAGTACGTCAGAGGCCATTCCAGTGAGTCAGTGCTGCCTGGTGCTCACTCCAAGGGGGGAATGCAAAACCCTGACTGGCCTCCAGGGGACAGCAGGCTCCAACACCAGGCCGCAAGCTGTACTGGGGCCACTTTTGCCTGTGCCACACACCCCAGCCAGGAGGTCTCCACCTCCCAATCCCCCTCCCCTGGCTAGCAGTAGAAGAGGGAGGTAGGAGAACTGCCAAGGCCTAGCACCCAGCTGAGGGGGCACAAGTGGGACCAGCCACCTCTACAGCCCAGCAATGTCTCCCCCACTTTGCAAGGCTGCTGCTCCCAAGACTATGGCCCCCCACTGGTTCCTCCTCTACTTTCTGCTCAAAAGGCAGCCAGGGGGCTAGGCTCCTCACTCGTTTCCAGGCCTGCTGCCTGCTATCTTGAATTCCACACTGCACTGCAGCTAGTCTGGGCCACCGGCTCCACTACCCCGATAGGGCACCTCCTGGTGCAGTCCCCACAAGCCCCTTCGATCATCAGTGCCCGGTCAGCACAATTGCCTCCATGCTGCAGTCTAGGAGCTCTGGTAGCTCCCAGGAGTCAGTGGCGGCCTCCAGATTTCTGCAGGTTTGTGGCCCTCTTGGTGAGCTCTTGACTACGCCCCAATTAATAATTAATTTTTAATTATTACTTAATTAACTTCCTTCCACATACCCCTACAAAACTAATGGCCCACAAATAACATATACCAACAATAAAACAATATTTCATTATTTACATGAGAAATATCAATTATATAATTAAATAAATGTATTAAATAATTCATAATGATTAATAGCTATTCCCACCCTATCCCCCTATAACCCCAACAACCCGCTACAACACTATAAATTCTTATGAAAAATTAAATAAAACATTCTAAATCACTTAAGATTACAAGCTAAATGAATAAAAAAACTTTATATAAACAATATTAACACATTAAACTAATATAACGACTAAAACACATTCAAATGATTAAAAAACAATATTTGTAACCACTATAATATTGAAAACGATATTAAAAATATTTACATTATTTAAAACAATATTACTTACCTCGAAAAAAGATATTGTTCTCAATGATATTTGTGCATCAGGATATTTGTGTGTCGCAATATTTATTTTCCGATATTTCTACCTCCCGATATTTTTTTATCGATATTTTACGCCTATGGTTTTTGACTTTTTTTTGACAACCCTCAGATTATTCTAACCTATATTTTCTTTTTGCTACGCACCAGCTATAAACAATTATTTACCTACTGTTCTGTATGATCTTTTCTCATATATTGTTGGTCATTTGACCCTTATATCTGAAAAATTGATACAAAAATTCTATTTTAATTTAGGTGACACCATCCACCCCTTCCATTGTGCATTTCTTTATCTGCACATCTGTCTTTCATGAATAGATATGTCTTTCTTGGACTACAGTGTTCATTCTCTTTCTACTCAATGCACTAGCTTACATTTATTAGTTTAAGGATTATACAGTGACTAGCATAAATACTTGCACATAAACAGAGCAGTTGAGAATTGCGCATTGTATAATGATTACTTATTCCCCTGAATCATCATCTATCTTACCACTTAAGCAAATGGGATAATTGATTGGATCTCTTTCCAGTGCATCATCACTCCCAATTTCAATTTCTGATCACAGAAAATTGTGGTACTATAGACGAACTTCCTTTTTCAAATAATTAACATCAGTCTCTCTTCACTCTTTTTTCTTCCTTCAGACCAAATTTCAGTCCACTTGGTTACCAAACTGCCCCTGTAATCATACAGGCTTGGGAGTTTCTAGCACATACTAATAAAAATAGAGTTGGGCCATAGGATCTTTACATCACTGTGAAGTCTAATACACTAAATGAAATACAAATAGATAGTAAGCCACTCATAGTGTTATGTAAAATCAGTAAGGGTGGGCGGAGTGCCACTAAGCGGAGTTCCCTGGAGTTGGAAAAAAACTCAGTGAAACTCCGCTTCGCTCCGCCCCATCTCAATTAATACCATGGGAACCTCACACACCCTTGTATGCTCTTTAGCATGGAAAGGTAAAGTTGCTTTACCAAAGATATGTGAGGTGGGTGTGGGTGCAGGAGTTAACTCCGCTACGCCACGGAGTCGGAGTTTTTGCCTGAACTCCGTAATCCCAACGGAATGCGGAGTTCACTGCCCACTGCTAAAAATCAGTTGAGCTAAGACCTTCCTGGTAGCACTCTTTGCAAATTCAACAGAAATCATATACTCCCTTTTTGTATTTTGAAATAATAACGGCCCACATTCAAATTGATGGAAGAGGAGCATATCATTTTCCTGCAGGCCAGGTCTTTCTGTTGGGGGGGGTAGTATACCATAATACAGACAATCTTGGAGTAGAGATGCAAGGCCTGAAACTAGTCACAAAGATTTCTTAATTACATTTCTTTAACATTACTTAGGTTTCAGCAAGGACTGGTTTTCTTGCAGGGTAATCAACCTGAAAGTCATGGCATCTTAACTTGTGTCCTCAACTGGTTTTGAATAGGTTGCTGTAGGTCAATAGGTCAAATGATTGATATCTTCAGGTTCCTACCAATTCTGAGTTCTGGGTTAGGACAACTAGCAGCTTCAATGGCTAGGTTACACAATCGAGTCGACGTCTGAGGCTGAACTCTTGTAATTTTTTTTACCCTTGTTCTGCTCGATTATGATTTAGCCTTAAATAAATGAAAAGACAAGAGGAGTTTGGCAAAACAGGAAGTAAATGGTTTAATTAAATGCAGTGGCTGGGAGAGTATCGACAGAGGTGCATCTGAAGACAGTCTCAAAGTACAGCAGTTTGGGCTGCACATATATACATTTTGTGGGTACAAGAAATCACTTTGACATTCCTTGAATGGCATCATAGTCATAAATAAGAAGTTTGGGCATGATGATGAGAGACACAGATGGCTCTCGACCTCGGGGAGAGCTAGCATGAGCCAGTGTGTATGTAACCCGATGTCTGGTGTAGGGAGCGTGTGATCACCTTGTGCCATGTGCATGTTGCGTCCTGGTTGGCTGAGTGTTCCTAACTACACGTGGAATCTAACTTTTGTGGTATTTTGGGAATGTGCGACTTTGTCCAAATGTGTTTTATTGGGGCCAATTTCCTACATCCTGTTTGTGGTTACACGTTTGTCTTTAGGCTAAATGAGTCCCCACCTGTGACCTATCACTCAATAGGCGTGGGTTGGGTCCCAGGGCCTGTCTGACCACGTATCTCTGTCTCGGGGTTGATGGGGAGGTCACCTTGGGTGAATCCGGCAGGAATGATACAACTTAGCTAGAGCTTCTATTAATTATGCTGCTGTCATTGATATAATTTATACCGACATCCTCAGTACTGTGCATACAGTTGTCATAGTGTACATCGATATTGTCTTTAATGATTTTGAGAATATTTTGTGTGCCTAGATAAAGCATGCATTGACATTGTTCCTACTAGTTTTGACATTGTGATGCAGGCATAGTTTATGGCATACATTGACATTGCATTAATTGGTATTGACATTGTTATGGGGCATAGTTTGTGGCATACTTTGACATCACATTTATTGGTACTGCCGTTGTCGTGCCTGCATAGATCATGGTATACAGCGACATCGTATTCACCCATCCTAACTTTTGTGAGTCAAGATTGTCCAGTAAGTGGGTAAGCAAGGAGGTAAACATTTTCCTTCTTTATTGCTGCTGGTCACACGATACGTATTGCTTTAAGTCCTTAATGTCTTTATACAATTCTTTGTGATTCTTGGGTAGCTAATTGTCTCTTTTTTCCCCCACCCCTCCATTGTAGGGGACGCTACTTCGTTTCTTGTACTTTTCTTTAATTCCTTTTGTTATGTTAATGCCTACGGGGTTTCCCTGCAGGGTTTCTTTGGTTAACTTTGGATTCCTGGTTTGATCTCTGGGTACCCAGTTTGATCCCCCTCTGCCGGAGTACCTTTGTTCAGGCTCCCCTGGATTTTTTAGGCCAGAAAAATGTCCTGCGGTGGGCTGCTTTCTTTTGAAGGCTGGCCCACACTACAGGTCGCCATGGTATTGGACGCCATGGCAACCTAGTGAGGGCCTCCGCGCACTCCCTCCCGACTCAGCTCTGTTTGCCATTGCCAGGTAACGGAGGTGCTGGCCCAGCTGCGGCCGCCATGTGCTTCCTTCAGCAGCCAGACGAGCATCTCTTACCTCCACTGGGGGCCTGGGGCAGCACTTTGGGGTGCGCTCGCCCCTCTACCCTTGCTCTGCTTCTGCTTTTTAAAAAGCACGCATAACAAAAGGCATCCTCTGCAATTTAAAGGACAGTGCTTTGGCAGCCGGTTACACACACTGTGTGCATGTCTGCCACCATTTTAGGAGGTTGGGAAAACATCATTGGAATGCATGAGGTGGCCATTTTAAACTGTGGGTGGCCTGGAAGGTCTCTTTTGGCAGTTGTAGTCCATTTCTTATTTTGGACACAACTGTTTCTTGAACTGCCTGTTTCCTTTGCCTTATTTGGGATACTAGGAAAGGGCTTGATAAGGGCTTGAAGTCCTGCCAGGATCTCCTGCTTAACATCACTGGCACTCTGACCAAAATATTCGAAATGGCTGAGATAGCCTCTCTCAGCAATGCTCTAGTTGACCCCAAGGAGCTGCGCCAAGGGTCCCAAAGGGACGTCTGTGTCTTGGGGAATACAAATAGAGAACTCTTAAATGAGAGAAGGAAGAGTGTCCTCCTCAAAATCGACCCCAAGCTGGTTGAATTGGCCACCAAGGAAGGGGGCCCTACCTCTCAGGGCCACCTCTTCGTTGATGATTTTATCAAGGACATGACCAAATATGTGGGAGTTTTTAGCTCCATCCAAAAGTCCCAAAGGGACATCAAGAGGATTTTCTAGGATAGAGTTTTTGGTAGGGTCGGGAGAACAAGGGGTCGGTTCCTCCACTGAGTCATGCTTCACAAGACCCTTCCTGGAGCAGCACACCAGAATAGTTCAAACTGGCTTTAGTACCCACCAAAGCTTTAATCCCCAGAAGCAGAGGTTTTCTGTGAGATCCTTCGGAGAAAATCGAAGGCAGAGAGGCTTCTCCGCAGCTAAGAGTTTTGAAAGACCTTTCATGTACCCCTATAAAGGTGGGAGGCAGGGTTGTGCAGCTCTTTGTGAATTGAAGTTTGGTGACTCAGGATCCTTGGTTCTGGACACAGCAAAGGGTTACAAGCTTGAGTTTGTAGACACCATGGTTCAGGTAAGGTTACCTTGGGAAATGATGTTCTCAAAGGAGGACTCAAGACTGGTGTCACAGGAGGTAGAGGACTTACTGGCCAAAGGGGGGAGGCAAAGAGTCACAGGTTAGTTTTTGTCAGCAATATCTTCCTGGTTGAGAAGAAAGACAAGGGCATGAGACCGGTGATAAACTTGAAGGATCAAAATGAGTGGGTAGTCTACCACCATTTCAAAATGAAAGGGGTTCACCTTTTAAGGGACATCCTGAGGAAAGGGTATTGGCTAACAAGGCTGGATCTCAAGGATGCATATTTGACTGTTCCAATTTGGCCACCCTATCAGAAGTTCCTCCAATTTACTTGGAAGAGCAAGCTTTGGGAGTTTTGCAGTCTCCCATTCGGCCTCCCTTCGGCTCCATGGCGCTGTACCAAGGTCCTTCATCCGGTAGCGGCTTGGTAATGGGCTAGGGGAGTGAGGCTGATAATTTACCTGGACAATATTCTACAAACAGGTCAGTCCAGGGAGGTGGTTTGCTGTCATACGGATCTGATCACTTGTCTACTAGAGTACCTGGGCTTTGTAGTAAACCAAAAGAAGTCATGTCTGGTACCAGGCGAGGAAATGCAGTTTCTAGGCTTTGTGGTGAACACAGTCCAGGTGGAATTGAGGTTACTGCCACAAAAGATAAGGAAGCTTTGCAGGGAGCTGAGAAAGATGCTAGGGAGAAAGGAGTTTCCCCTAAGGGTTTTGGTGAGGATCCATGGCCTGTTGTCCTCTACGATCCAGCTAATATTCCCAGGCCCCTTGTATTGCCGGGCCCTCCAAAGACTCAAAGCGAGAAGCTTAGGAGCCAGTCAGTCGTATTCCCAGATGTTGTCTTTGGACCAGGAGTCAAGGAAGGAGCTGCTGTGGTGGCTCAGGAAGGCAGAAGCTTGGAATGGTAGAGCCATATTTGGGGAGGAGCTAGAGGTAGTAATAGAATCAGATGCAAGTTTAGAAGGATGGGGAGCGAGATGTAGGAACTCGCCAATGGCGGGTTGTTGGACAGATCAAGAGAAGGGTTTACACATCAACTTTTTGGAATTGTTTGCAGGTTTGTTTGCAATTCACTGCTTTACCCAAGGTATGATGAAATGTGTGACGCTGCGTATGGACAATGTGTCAGCAGTGAGGTACATCAACAAGATGGGGGGTCCTTATTCCAAGGGTCTTGCGGATGTAGCTAAGGATTTTGGGGGTACTGCTTGAGCAGGAGAATTTCTGTTGTAGCGGAACATATTCCTAGATTCCGCTATAGTGTGGTAGACTGGTTTTCTCAGAATTTCAAGGATTTCAGCAATTGGAGGTTGAACAGGGCTGTGTTCTTGAATATTCAAGAAAGATAAGGGCCTTTCTGGTGGACCTCTTTGCAGACAGACTGAACACACAACTGACAAGAAACCTTCCTTCAGGACCGAAGGGGTTTTGCACCCTATGCTTTCCTTCCATTTGCTATGCTGCCAAGACTGCTCTTGCATGTACACAGGTACGGGGAGACCACAGTGGTGTTAATACCCTTTGGAGGTCACAGTCCTGGTTTCCAATCATGCTAGAGATGTCTGTGGACTTCCCTATCCTAATCCTGGCATTCAGAGAGGTAATCCTTGGCCCGAAGGATAGTCGCACCCTTTTGTAGATCAGGGGCTGCTGGTGCTGATCGCTTGGAGGATTGCAAGAGACAATGGCAAATCCCAGGGCTTTCAGCAGACACTTTCGGCTTATATCTGAGTCATGGGCATCTGGGCCAAGAAAAGCATATCAACTGGCTTGGGAGAAATGGGTTTGTTGGTGTGTTCGACGGAGTTATGATCCTATTTCAACTGATCTAGTGCATGTGATTAACTAGATTTCTGAATTGTTAGCCTCAGGTTTGTTCTATAGGACCATTAATGTTTACAGATCTGCTATAGTATTGGGTCATTGTTTAATGGAGGGTTTTTCTGTGGGCCAGAGTTTAAGGACGAAGAAAATTATGTGGCGTATGTAGATACTGAACCTGTGTACTGTGAAATACACTGCTAAATGGGACATTAGGGATGTCCTACTGGCCCATTGGGTTGAGAACTCTAATCTGTTTTTAAAGCGTATCTCTTACAAACTTACAGTTTTGCTCTGTCTGGTGTCTTAGACAGACTTCAGACGTGAGAGCCCTGGATGTCACTAGCAGGGCCTTTCAGCCTGAGAGAGTTTGTTTTTATATTAAGAGAAGAACCAAGACACTGCTAACCTCTGTTTTCTATCCTTACTTTGCGCAGAATGGAAAGCTTTGTGCAGTGAAATACTTAAAGGAGTATGAGAGGGGAACTGAAAGTTTGAGGAGGGGTGTGGCACAGGTGTTGATTTCTCATAGGTTGCCTCACAGGGCTGTTTCTTCCCCCACCTTAGTGAGATGGCTGAAAGAGGTTATGATTGAGGCTGGTGTGGATATCACTACATGTGGGGCTCACTATCTTGGGGGTGCATCAACTTCAAAAGCTTTTATCTTGTGCAGTGGTCTGCAGGATATCCTTATGTCTGCAGATTGGTCCAATGAAAGTATGTTTAGAAGTTGCTATTTTAGACCTGTCGCAAATGCAATTGATAATGTGTTAACAGCACTTTAGACTTGCATAACGTTATCCTCCATGTCTTGACATAAAATTTTGATTTTCACAGCCTGGTGGGCAGAAAATCTTGATTTTATTAATGACATGGAAGCTAAGATTATCCCTCTGCATTAATACCCTCTCTAGTGGAGTAAGGGAATATTGTCTCAAACTTTTATTTTCTTTCCAGAGTAAGTAGTTAACTCTGATTGGGGATTCTGCTTTGTAAGAGTTGGCTTTTGAGGTTTACATTCTACTGTAGTTATCTTGTTTGCAGCGCTGGAAGAAGGAAGATGGCTGTGCGTTGATGGGCTTTATACCTTCTAAGAATGTTCTTGAAGATCTATATTCTTAAATTGTTGCTGCTGTAAATGGGTAATAAAGGAGATTTGCATAATCCTAGCCTCTGTGTCATTAATAAAATCCAGATTTTCTGCCTACCAGGCATTGAAAAATCTGAATTGTTCAGCATGTGAGTGAGCAAGGCGGTGTAAGTGATAATCGGGTTGAGAGAAAATTATGTAACCTTTCGTAAACCATTAGGTTGTTTCTGTTCAGCAATCTATTCTCAGAAGAACTGGATACTACTGTCCTAGTTTTAGGTCCTTCTCCAACTTTGTGATCTGGTTACTACCTCCTTTGAAATCTCTTAAAGCTAACACCAGAGACACTAGGAGGAGAAACACCTCAGCTGCTCAGGTTAAAAGGCTATGGCTTATGTTCTTTCGTTTCATGGATTTGGCAGGCATGCATCGTTCTCAGGGACACAGAATCAGTCCCCCGCATGATGTAGTCTGCCATCTTAGATATCCTTAGTTGATTTGCCTGCCTCGAGAAGGGTCTATTCACAGAAGGATACCGTTAATCGAGCAAATATGCTTCCCTTACGCGGCAGTACTTCTTTAGCAAAATGTCTCACGCAGTTTTGAGAATTTCTTTGACACCTTTACATACAGCCTAGCACGCCACGCACTTGGTGTAAAATTGTATTTTTATAGAATGGATAGTTCGTTTATAATCAGTGGGGCTAAATATGTCTTTAAAGAGTAAAAATTGTGAGGAGGAAGAACGAGGAGGGTATAATAGAAATAACCCCACTCCATGCCAATATGCCCGCTACTTGAAGCTGGTGATGCCAAAATCCTGCTGCGACATGCTTTCATTACCAGTGGGGCTGAAATCAGAGCGACGCTCTTCTCCTGTTTATAATGAATGTGCATTGGCAATTACTGTGGCTTGGGCATAGATGTATTTCTTTTTTTTGTATTTCTTTTTATTGGCATTTTATAAATACAGTACATAATTTTTTAAACAGCAGCAAACATTAAATATTATGAGATAATTAAATATCAAAATAAGTTATATCATTAAAGCATAAGATAACAATATATCTGATATATTAATAAATGGACATTGAAGTCATTTAGATTTAAGTTAGGTAATACAATAAGCCAAAAAATTAACACAATTCAAAAATAGAATTATTATTGAATTAATAAATTATTAAATTGTTAAAATTATTAAAATTATCAAGTTACAGACTACATTTTTAAGATGAGTTAAGAAGATGAATATAATAATGCAATATAAATAGATAAAAAAGACATTATAACAGTATAATAAAATATTTGAAATTTCCTCGTACCATTAGAAAAAGAAAAGACAATTATAGAATAGATATTAAATCAGCTGCATTTTCCTAGCTATATTACATTCATCTAAGCGTAAAAGCAACATCAGAGTACAAGGATAAGAAATGGAAAGAGAATTATCACAGAGAATCAATTTGATGAAACATTCAGTAGAGGAGTGATAACATCTCCTATAGAGATACCATCTGTTTTTCAAAAAGGGGCCCAAACTTGATTAAAGAGATCAATTTGATCTTGTAAATTATAAATAACTCTTTCATATGAGGCAGTTTGAATCATGGCTGTCAACCAGGACTCTTGAGATGGTGGAGTTGGAGATTTCCATTGTCTTAATATACATATTTTGGCCGTAGCTAAAGCAGTGTGTAAAAGACGGCATTGCGGCTTAGAAAGATGTTGAGAATTTCGTGAGTCATGCAAAAGGATGGTAGATGGTGTTAACGGTAAGTGTAAGGGCATGGAGTTATGTAGAATCTGGCCTATATAGGACCAATAGGCTTGAACCTTAGGGCAGTCACAGATAATATGAACAATGTCACAGCCCGGAGCGTCACATCTCCAACAATTTGCATGCGGAAGCAATCCTGCTTTGTGTAACTTTACCGGAGACCAGTGCCAATCATGTATAATTTTAAACAAGCAAAATTTCAATCTAGCCTCCCGAGCTCCTTTATCTAAATGTTCCAATACATCCATCCATTCCTGGTCATTGTAAAGAACTGACAAACGCGTTTGCCATTTAATACGAAGATCCTTTGATAATGGCTGTGAAAACAAGTGTGATGTAAATACATTATATAAACCAGATGTAACTCCCTTAAATTTCCCCCAGGTATGTAAATAAGATACTATAGGTGAGGTTTGTAAGATCTGTGGATGTGATCCCAGAATTTTATTAAGGCAGATTTTGATTTGTGTATAGTTTGTTGTTTGGTGTAGTGGAAGACCAAATTCATCCATCAATTGTGTGAAAGACTTGAGACCACCATTATACAAAAGCTGATCCAAAGTAAGTATGCCTGCTATTTTCCAATGAGACCATGATATAGGTTTCCCTTTTATACGTATACCTGTGTTGTTCCAAATTGGAGCTTTATCATGTATACGTGAATTAAAACCCAGTATACGATGTGCTCTCTGCCATGTTTTGTGCATTGCAGCTAGTAAAGGATTATGAGGATCAAGGCGACTTGTGCCTGTCCCATAGAAGGCAGAGAGACCCAAATCTGTGGACAACAAATGCCTTTCTATGTGTACCCATTGTGGCGTATTGTAATTTTCTGTCAACATATAAGTAATTTGAGACAGTTGTAGTGCCAAGGTGTAGTGTTCAATGGATGGAAGACTCAACCCTCCACAAGAGTGATGCGCTTTCAACTTATTTACAGCTATACAAGGCTTCATAGAACCCCAAATAAATGATTTGATCTTCGAATCTATGAGACGTAAAGTAGATAAAGGAATCTGAAAAGGAAGCATTCCAAGTGTATAAATGAAACGTGGAAGTGTAACCATTTTCACAGCTTGAACTCTGCCCCACAAGGACAGACCCAATATCTTCCATTTTTCAAAATCATGTTGCATCTGAGTGATTAGAGGGCCTATATTGTCTGTAATCATTCCATCTGTACCTTTATTTACTAAGATACCCAAATATTTTAAACGGGAATGTTGCCAGTGAAAGGGAAAACCCTGTACAGCAGCCTTTGTAGTGCCATCTGATATGGGAAGCGCTTCACTTTTGTCCCAGTTAATTTTGTATCCGGAGAAGGAGGAGAAATCTTCTATAGTTTTAAATAATGATGGAAGGGACCGAGATAAATCAGTGATAGTGAGTAAGATGTCGTCAGCATAGAGATACATTTTTGAGTTATCTACTGGAAGGGGAACACCTACTATATTATCAGATTGGCGAATTGCTGCTGCTAGAGGTTCTAAAGCTAAGAGAAATAGTAGGGGAGAAAGGGGACAACCCTGGCGAGTTCCTCTACAGCAGAGTTCTTCAAACTTTTGTCGGCTGAGCCCCCCCATCTAACCCTTTTTACACATCGATCCCCCCCCCCACCACCACCGCCTCCTAACAAAAAGTTCTGGAAGCTGGTCCTCTGCATCATTGATGGCCATTCCCTCCTGCAGAGCCCAGGTCATATAGGGCAAATAATATTAAATAAAGTAAGAGTGTTTAGTAAACTGGAGTTTTTGTAGTGCGTGTGCTTAATATAAAGTTCAAATGAAAAGTCTCCAAGAAAAAATTAGCACAAAAATTACATTGGTGCTTTATTTTTCACATAAAACACAAAATTTAGGATAGATTAGTAAAAACACTCCCAAAACACAGGTGAGGGTGCCTGTTTTTCTCCACAGAGACAGTCAATGTGTGGATGGATTCTTGCTTCTGCCATCCTTAGGTTGTGCTCCACTTCTAGTCTTGAGCAGTACCCGGAAACGGGAGTGCTCACAAGATTTTGTAATATATTTTCTTCAGTTTTATATAGAGCGAACATGACCCAAAGGTATTGGAGCGCTTTACAGGAAGCATCTTTTACATTACACAGACACGCATTCATTTTTTGTAAGCACAGGGAGATTAAGTGATTTGCCCAGAATCACAGGATGTTGAGCAAACACCAAGAATTGGTTCCCCAGCTCCACAGTCATCAGCTCTGGCTCTTGCGCCACATCCGTGCCGCTAGACAAGATATCAGAAAAAGGGGTTCCACAAAACATGCTTTCAGACACAATTGAAAAATCAGTGATCATGTGGAGTATGGCCAGGTGTTGCCATGCTAGTAGGAGGCCAGCCACAGTTTTCCAAGAAGGCCTAAGGGACATTTACATCATACACATGTGATATAAGTGATTCAAGAGGATATATACAGCTTTATTCTCTAGCAGCATCAAGAGTCAATTTGTTAGCATAGTTGGCTTATAAAGAAGATCGCCTTCCAAAGCTTCAGAAATAGCTGCACAAGAAAGCATTTAAATTTGGTCTACGAAGGAAGTGAGGACAGATGGTAGGCATACGTCACAATATTTGTTATATTAGGCTTGTGGACTCAGCTCTAGGGATTGGAACATGTTAAACAAGCACTAGCGACTTTAATCAAGGTCAAATTCATTTTTTGTACGTCACTGGTAAATTAAGTGATTTTGCCCAGGATCACATGATGTTGAGCCAATGCCAGGACTCGGACCCGGGTCCCCAGAACCAAAGTCAGCACCTATGGCAACTGTAAAGTAACTGTGATGTAAATACCAAAAATAATAATAAATGTGGCAGTACTTATATTAGCAAGACTGGATTTACTGTTTCTAAAAAAGTAATATATTTAAGAAGTACAACAATCAGAAACATAGAAGAAAGTCTACAGTGGCACATACAAACAGCAACTTTTAAGAAGGGCCAAAGTGGCAGACAGACCCAGCAACGTAAAAGAAGTAGAATAAAGGGGGATAGCACAAGTGATATAGATGGACAGCAGTGGCACATTCAACCAGCAACATTGAGGAAAGACCACAATGGCACATATTGTCTGTGACATAGAAGAAGCACTATAATGCCACATATAGACTTTGTTAGGGGCATGCTCACAATGAAACTAAGTCACACAATTCAGTTTGAGGAATTAAGTGGGAGCCTAAGAGAAGTAATGACACAGCTGTTCAAGAAGTGTGTGAACGCGAGATAATGTCTCTGATATTTTTTATGTGTGCCTTTTCCACACCAAAAAACAACATTTTCTTTTAAAAGAACACATGACCAATAATATTGAGCATTTACATATTTAACATTTGCTCATAATGCAAAACATGTTGCTCTAAGAGAGGAAAGCCTTATTTCCAAGATGGCACCTAGCTACACCAAAGAGTCCTTACCATGTGCTGAAAACAATGCATCTAATACACCACTATGGATGCGCTGTCTAGTAGGCTAAACGATACACTAAACTGTCACTAGAATGAGGAATGACATGTTTACTCCGCTGGGGAACTGTAATTAAATGTTTTTGTAACAGTGGTGAAAAAAGCTCTGCCAGACAGGTGTGCTCAGAAGCTAGAGATAAAAAGATAGAGGTCATGGAGCGTGATCTCTAAATTATAGATTATGTAAGTAAATAAACGCATCATCTCAAGTAAACGTGTGTTGTGTGCTAAATGCCACATGCAGCTGGACGCCTATCATAATTCCCTACAAACTGACAGTGTTTCCTCGGGAGTACAGGATTGTGCTAGTTCCCAGATCGAGGGAACCCGGTGAAATTATTGATGTCTCCTTATAAGATTCTCCTTTTAGAGAATCAAATGGTGCGGATGATAACACGCCAAGAAGGAAAGACAGCTGGACCAACAGTTCTTGAATAGTTTGCAAGATTCCAGCCCACTTGTCTGAATCCTGCCTTTGATCGCCTTCCTGGTACAGTTTTTTCTAGGAATGTTTCCTCCCTGGAATACGTGTATTTCCACACTCTCTTTATTGGGAGGGCTGCGGAAATCCAGCCAGGCAGGCACAGCCTAGGCGTGCTGGAGATAAGACTCCAGACACAGATTGGAAATGAGTCCGAGATGAAACCGCCACTATTAACTTGAGCAGTAGGGTGCTGATATAATAATCTAATTTTATCTATAAACTGAGTTCCTAAACCAAATTTCTCCAATACTGTAAAGAGGTATTGCCATTCCACTCGGTCAAATGCCTTTTCGGCATCAAGTGACAATGCCAATGCATCTTCCTGGAGGGATTTGGACGAGTGGAGTGTATGCGCCAGAGTGCGCAAATGATTCCTTGATGATCGTCCGGGTACAAATCCCACCTGAGTGTGGTGAAACAGGGAGGGTAAGACCTTACGAAGATGGGAGGCTAGTATACTGGCTAAAATTTTAATGTCACAATTAAGAAGTGATATAGGTTGATAACTACTGCAGAGCAATGGGTCTTTTCCTGATTTAGGAAGAACCACAATTACAGCTTTGTTAGAAATACATCCTAAAGAAGCTTTACTATCAGCTTCCTGAAAGCGACATGTAGTGTATCAATAATGTTTTCACCTGACCACCGGTAGAATTCTGCTGGGAAGCCATCTTCCCCTGGAGCTTTATTATAGGGAGTTTGGCTATAGCTTGAGATATCTCTTCCTTACTAATCTGTCCTTCAAGAAGTGCCCTGCCCTCCTTAGAAAGACAAGGCAGTTCCATTCCCGAAAGAAAAGAAAGCATCCTATTGTGATCTAGCTGGGCTCCAGGGGTGTATAAGGATTTGTAGTAAGAAGCAAATTCATTAACAATATCTTGGGGTCGAGTTAGTAAATTCCCCTCAGATGATCTTATGGGTGGTATAGCCATGGTAGCCTCTCTTTGTCGCAATTGGGCTGCTAAGAGCCTCCTGCCTTTTCCCCTTGTTCATAATGTCTCCCTTTCATTTTTGTAAAGCATATTCAGCTTTGGATGTAAAAATACTGTTCAGTGTCATACGAGCTTGCTCCAGTGATTTGCGATTTTGTAGAGTAGGTTTTGTGGTATATAATCGTGTAAATGTCTCAATATCCTGTTCCAACTCTTTCTGCCGAGCAGCATTTTGTTTATTGGCTACTGCAGCATCTCTCATGAGTTTACCCCGATTAGTAGCTTTGGCTGCAGCCCATAAAATTCTACCAGAGTCTACAGATCCTTGATTAGTAAGAAGGTAGTTTTGAAGATGATCTCTCAACTGTGTCTTGCCCTTAGGGGTTTTATGGCGTTGTATATTCATCCGCCAAGGTTTACGTCCTGGTTTAGCCAATCCTGTTTGTAGGGATAAGAGTACTGGGGAATGGTCAGATATTGATGCTTCTAATATGTGAGACTCTTGCACTAACTGAACAACTTTCTGAGAAATTAAAAAATAATCAAGTCGTGAAAGGGTTCCATGTGTAGAGGACGTGAATGTATATCAGTCGGATGAGAAAGGCGCCAGTGGTCTATCAGACCATTGTCTTCAATGATGTCACTCAAAAGGGCTCTGTCTGGTGCATTATGCTTGTCAAAAGGGCCCGTTCTGCCAAAACTGGGTCTCTTGTCAAGTTCCAGTCACCACCTATGAGATACCGTGAAGCATTTATCTCTGACAGTAAACGGTTCAAATGAAGAAGAAATGATTTTTTCACTCCTGTTGGGGCATAAATAGATCCTATACAAAAATACGTGTCTCCTATACGGAGCTTGACAAACACATACCTTCCATCTGAGTCTTCCCATGTTTTTGATATCGTGCAAGGCAGGGATTTAGGAATGAGAATGGCCACACCACATTTACGAATAGGACCTGAGTCTGAAGGCCTTCCACCATGTACACTACTGTGAAATACTTTTCCCACCCATTATCTGCATATTTTGCCAGATTCTAGTGCATCAAGATGTGTTTCTTGGAGCAAAGCCACATCTACCCGTTTGGATTGTAAATAAGAAAGTACTTTTTTTCGTTTGATATAATGTGTTAAACCATTAACATTCCATGTGATAATACGTAAAGGACGAGTGCTAGCCATGTCTAGATGTATATCAATTTTGTATGATGTTAATGAATAGTGGGCAAATATAAAAGAGTGGGTACGTTTAATCCAAAAATGTGAAAGAAATTAAAGAAAAGGGATAACCCAATACCTTGGAGTCACAAGAGGAATAACAAAACTTAGTATGAAAAAATATGGTAGGAGGATTTCTAAAAGGATATATATAAAAGTAGAGTCAAAACCTATATAAATCCGGTACCTTCAACTTTTTACTTCTAACTTCTAACCGCGGGTCTGGGCTCACTGGAGCACCGCCGCGAGTACGAACCCCCTCAGGAGGGTATAATATTAATATAAATATTAACCAGGACTATGTATGAGAAGAGTTAAAAGAGAATAGAAACCCGGAGACCCGAGTGTATATAATAGTATCTATTAAGAAGAAAAAAACAAAAAAACAATTCCATTAAAAACATAAAGAAACATTGAAGCATGCATAGGATCAATAAGTGTATGGATATGAATTCAAGAAATTAGAGTAATTTACTAAGAGTTATCATTCATAAATATAACTTTCATATAGTAAAACCACATTTGATAATATAGACTTATAACTAATTATAAATATAAGTGTTATCTAATAGATAATGTCAGCAATACATAGATGAATAAAGAACCTATTCATATAAGGTGAGAATAACCAAGCATTCAAAGCATGCTTCATAATATATAACATAGAATAATTATTATATAGAATTGTAGATATTACACAAAATAAAATTCCTCTATCAAAGATCTTAAATAAGATATATATTGAATATATTTAAAAACCTAAACACCATTTAATACATTATATTAGCATAGAGTAAATATAAGTAGTACTCATATTTTCAAAGAGAAAAAACTAAGTACTTGTGAAGCATAGGAATTATAAATTATCTAACTTAAGGAACTAGAGAATATACGTGAAAAGGGCATTAACTGAGGTCATATCTATGATGATAATATATATCAACAATGTTTATTCTCCGTCTGAGGCAGATTTTAAGGGAGATCTAGACTTATCTCTACATTGATCTTGTGTGAAGGTAGCTACAGACTGCAGGGCAGATGTTTTATCCTCATGTGTACAAATAGTTCGCTCCATGTCTCTGCCCCGATGACGAGCTTCACCAGTGTTGCGACGTCTGCCATCTAACAACTGTTGAGATTGTTTAGGACTTTGAACAGATTGATCATGAGGAGTATGCTGTACATCCATGTCCTGAATTGATAGACTGTCTAGGAAATGTTGTAAATCTTCAGGATTATAAAAATCTTTTGATTCGCCATTTTTGGTGACACAAAAACGAGCTGGGTCAAACAAGCCATATTTGATATCTAGTTTCCTTAGTTGTGGTCTCATAGCTAAGAATGATTTTCTCCTTTCATTGGTTTCTCTCGAGAAATCAGCTGCTATGTGAATTTCATGTCCATCATAAATATATGATCCTTGTGTGCGTGCCAACATTAGAATCTGTCTGACTTGCTCGTGTCTCAAGAAGCAAGCAATTAGTGGCCTTGGTCGAGAGTCTAAGTCTCTACGTGGAGGACCAATACGGTGAGCATGTTGAATTTCCAGTGGTGGATCAAATGTGGTACCAAGCAATTTAGGAAGGACATTGCATAAAAACGATCGAGCATTCTGGCCTTCAATTTTCTCTGTAAAGCCAAAGAAGCGAATATTATCTCGCCTATTACGATCTTCTAAGTCAACAAGCTTGCTGCGAAGGAGTAGAAGGTCTTGATCTCTGCTTTGTACTGAGTCAAGTCTGGTTTCTACTACTGTTAATCGTTGATCCAACCCTTCCGCTTTATGATAAAATTGTACAATATCTGCTCTAATGGATTTAGTTTCTGCCGTAAGAGAAGAAATGTTAGCATCCATCTCCGTCAAACGGCAACTGATAGTTGAGATTTCTTGTAGAATGCGATCCATAGTTGCTCCTGACGCTGCAGTTGAAGTGACCAAAGGTAGATTAGGTAATGATGAAGGTGAACCTTTCGTAGTCATAATGCGCGATTGCTTATGCACATCTGCAAGAAGAGATGGCTTAGAGTTTTTGTTCCCGTTCTTGTGATTAGACATTTGTAGAACCACTTCTTCGAAAATGTTGCGGGGTCCAGTCACATATGAAGCAATTGTCACTTAAATGCAGTTAATTATAGCACTTATTGGTAGGTATGAGAATAATATACTGTATTCACCACATTTAGTTTACAAAGCGCTTGTAAAACAAGAGTGATAGTACTTAACTAATATCAGTTAGAAAAGTGATCTGTCACATATGACGTTATACCTTATATCGTAACACAAAATACTTGGTATTTGTCACTTAAAACAATATCAGTATAAGTAGCAGTTTATATTTAATAAGGAGAAGATCAAGCGTTTACTGTATTGTGCATTAAATCATTGAACCTCCATAAAAATGCAGTATGAGGCTGGCAGAATGCTCAAGACATTCGGCGCATAGCGCGCATTGCGTCACAAAATTTCCTCACACATAATATATCAAAGGGCGGTAAAACAGTGTCACTAGGTAATGTGAAGAAAATCATCACCCAAAAAGACCCAAAATAAACATAGCCAAATTGAAGTACTAGTAAAACATGATAGACAAACAATGACCAGTGGTTACAATCAATAAATTCAAGGTGCTTAGTTATTATGAATAATAGTTTTTAAATGACGATATTAGTCCAGCTGGTGCCATTCGGAAAATAATTATTCCACAGAAATACAGGAAGTATTGATTCTCCTGAAAACGCTGCTCTTTAATGTGCTCCTTGCAAAGGTTTCCAGATGACAATAAATCAGAGTTGAAAGAGCTGACAATTCATATGTTAGTGGCAGCGCAGAAAGGCAGCGTGTGAGGTGCTTCAGCTAAGCTGTGCTTCGATATTCAGAATGCGCTTGCCAAAATAAGAATTGTTTCAGTCATATTTAACCCTAGAAAGGGTCATTCAGGCACAGGATTCAGCCACAGTTTGAAAAGGCAAAGACAGTTCTTACCGGCATGAAATTATAAGAGCCCAGAAGAGTGCAGACCTGTTTCCGGTATGTGCGATAAGAAAGCCCTTACAGGAATGCAGCGAGTGAGGCGTTCCAATTACGCAAGAGCCTAGGCTTTGTCGTGACTCAAGGCCTAATATGCGCTTGCCGGTGCGGAATGTTTTCCAGTCAGAATTAACCCTAAAAAGGGTTATTCGAGTCCGAAATTCAGCCACAAGTGCAGCCACAGTGATACAATGCCATATCTGTTACCGGGGTAGTCCTGGCTGAGCTGTGAAGTGCGCCGCCTCCGTCAAGGGTCCGTCTCGAAGCGGAGCTGCACGTTCAGGCGGCCATCTTCCTTCGTGGCCAGACCACGCCCCCCGGCATAGATGTATTTCTATGATACATAGAAAGCAAAAGCAGTATATAGGTAAACTAACCCATTCACAATACTCTCTTCTTTATTACTACGACTTTTGTAACATGTAAAATACAATGGACATTTTCCTTTGTGTAGGTGTGACGTGTGTCTTGCTCTTTTAGTTATCGTTGCTAACTCCTGAAATCCAGAAATAAGCAGGTTGAATTCCTGGCTTATTCCTACGTTACTGCTGCAGGTCAGGAATAAGTCAGGAGTACTACAAGTCACGGCAAAATAGTTGTGACTAAGGAACGTTTGGCTTTTTCCCATATATACCATTGCTTCATAATGCTTCATAAAGTTAGCTATTGTATAATTATCATGAAGAGGTCAGCTTAGTCGAAGTTGCAAAGCCAATTCAACTATTTTTTGGCTCTTTTTATAACTGACATTTGTCAGCGAAAGAAAGGACCCACTTGGATGACACAAATATTAAAATAGATGAGATTGCATAACGGTTTAGAAAATATTGCAGACCGAAGTAATTGCTGTTAACATGAATCCCGCCCTCTGTATTAAGGAGCACGAGCACTTCAGTTACTACTCAACAATTACTGTAAATCCCACTCTGCATAACTCGGAGGAAATTCGCTGTTCTTGTCCACCCTTTCAACCAGAGTGAAGAATAAACACTCATCTGCATTAGAAAGTCATATTCTTGAAGCACACGCTGTACTACTGTGTATGACCAGCAGATAGAAAATCCATGTTATGATCAAAGTGCGACAGCCATGCCAAGGAAAGCAGCCAAATCTCAAGGTCGCCCAACACAGTCGCAAATCCATTCTAGGTGTGGACAGGGATAAAAGTCAATGAGGTAAAATTTACAGTAATTGCTCTCCATTATTGTACCATGAGATTACTATGCATCACAACTTGCTCCATGTTTTTACATTTTGAACTATTCAAAGCTGTTTTCTGTTTGCTCACATTAGGAGCTATTTGCAAAGAGGCATACATTCTGAACGTTAATTTTGCATGAATCATGAACATTTTCTGGTTAAAGGAGTGGAGTCTGAACAGACATCGGAACGCAAGGATCAGAGCAGAGCCATCACAAAAGAGGGCAGTCCGGTCACTTTTCCTCGGGTCCCACCCTTTTATGAGGATCTTCCTGCTGGAAATGTGTTTACAGAACGAAAAGGCAGACCTAGCCTT
The DNA here is from genome assembly GCA_963921515.1 of Calotriton arnoldi. NCBI lineage: Eukaryota > Metazoa > Chordata > Amphibia > Caudata > Salamandridae > Calotriton > Calotriton arnoldi. Next base: position 770,325 of record CAWUFW010002250.1, read on the forward strand.
TTCATTCATAAGGCAGCAAAGGCACTACACCACTAGGAGGCGCTAAATGCTAGATCTGCATTGTAAAATTAAACAGTTATAAAGAACACGTTTTCTTAAGAACAATGAGAGGTTCCTTGTTTGAAAGCCAGAGTGTGGTCCCCTAAGAGTTTCTGACATGCCTAGAGCAATAGTGCGTGAAAAACTACACAGTGCATAAAAGAGTAGGGAGCATCACAAACCAGGCTCCAATACAATCACCAGAGTCATTTCCTGAGGTGTAATCCCCTGATGCTCTGAATCAGAGGAGACTGTAAATCTGAAGCTGTCAGGGCCTAAATGTATTGTCTAAGGGCAGGACTTCCAGCAACAGGAATTCACTAACGCTCTCTGCTGACCAACATTTGCTTACCCACTACAGGTTAGGGCTATGTGCAGCTCTGTGCAGTAGCAGGCAAATGGTTTATGCCCAGTAGCTGAAATGTTGGTACAAAGCCGCAGCTATTGACGGAATGATGAAATGGCGCAACAGACCTCCCTGTCATGTTGAGACATCCAGCTAAAGGTAATTGGCTGTAGCCATTCCTAAAATAAGCTCACAGTCTGTCGTGAAGTTTCCTAAATTCACCTGATCTTGCAGGGGAAGTTTGAAACTAATCATGCGTGTAGTTAGGGGCAACGTGTTAAAAGATAAGTGTTGGGTGGGGAATCAAAAAATGTACCCTTTTTGTATATATTGATGCTCATGCCATTGAGCCACATAAATTTGGAGCAGCGAAGGATGCGTCTATGTGTATTCGTTCAGTTTAGAATAATGGTTGATGAAAACTCTTTGCCCTCAGAAACATTCACCAATGAAATGCAGGTCTCATATTTAAAATTTTTTCTAAAGAACACATCAGTGATTCAACTGGTCCTTCTAAAGCTCAAAGAACATCCAATATCGCACTGCGAGGCTGGGTCGGATTGGGACAGAAAATAGACCCGGCCCCAAAATAAATGTGGCCGCATTAGTTAACTAGATTGCTAAATAAGTGGTCCATATTCGAAAATTGTGGCATTTTTGTACATGGCATGCTTGCTGTATAAGTGTATTTGTAAAGTAGAGAAGACTGCAGGACTTTGAGCGTGCTGCAGGCAATGTTTGTTTTAGTATCAGTGAAATCAACAGTAAAAACCGCCCCAGCCGACCATAGCAAAGGCCCACACACTGATCTGTCAGACCAGCCGATCGGGCACTGCCTGATTGCCCTATAGGCCAGTCCGACCATGCTTCGATGCAAACTCTTGAAAATATCCGCCTTCAGTCAAATACTGACATGCATCGAATGAAACAATCTTCAATCCAAATTCCAAATTGTATTCTGTCCCTTATGTGGCACAGAAGACGCCTTGATTTCCACTCAGGGTGGCATAAATACCATAGCTGACTCAAATGGAATTTCTAGTTTTGTCACTAGACCTAACCTTTCCCTTTACTTGACAACATAGTAGTATAAGCTGCTGCTGTCTCGATTGCCAACTTCCTCCGTGAGTTTATCAAGGAGAAACACCTGTATCTCTGAAAATACCTAATATATTTAACTGAATTTTCGCACTTTCTCATTAAATTATGTATTGTATATATTTTCAGATGTAGTTTTTTTTTAAAATCAGTAACATACTTAAGTATCCAGGCATCAGCCATTGCAATTCTCTTTGGCACATAAAATTCCTCCCAGATTTTATTTAGAAAACTCACGCACATGTAAGTAGGGATGTATGTCACAATACCTGGGGGCAGATTTACAAGGCCCTTGCGCCACTTTTGCGTCATTTTTAACATGGGAAAAGTGACGCAAAAGTGGCGCAAGGGGCTTGTAAATCTGCCCCCTAGTGACTAACTGTCATCCACTTTTAATATTGCATACAGAATATTGACTCACACATTATAATTATGTTAAGTATATATATATATATATATTCACTGAAAAAACCATAGGTTTCAGGCCTGTTATAGTTAGGGTTTAGCATTTAAAAAACCTTTGAAATTCACTGAAAAAACCATAGGTTTTAGGGAAAGTTATAGTTAGTTGGACATTGCACTCGTACAAAACCCGTGAAATTCCCCGTTATAGTTAGTTCAGCTAACTATAACTCGCGCCCCGCAATGCACTGCTGATGACGTCACATATTACATCACTCATGACATGGTCAGTGACATCACTGATGACATCACTGACATCATCCAGTGACTGTGTGTTTCTGTAAAGTTTAAATATGTTTAATATATATAGGGAAAGGCGTATTGAAGAATGAGTGGGTGTATAAGCGTCTGAATGGATGATTTAGTAGGTGCGTGACTGAGTCTATAAGTGAGTGATTAAATGTATCTTACTGGATGCATGGGTGAGTGACTAAACTGTGTGAATGTCTGTATCCGTCTGTCTGTTGTTGTGTAAGCAGCTGCATGGGTTTCTGACTAGCTAAATGAGTGTCTATATGGGTTATGGATTGGTTCTCTGAGTATCTATATGGGTGCCTCAGTGTTTGTGTGGGTGGGGTGTGTGTGACTCTGTGCATAGATGTGTGAGTGGGTGATTCACTGGGTGCATGGTTTCAACAGTGCGTCTGTGATGGACTGTATGGGTGGGTGAGTGTGTGTATGAGTGTGTTAGTGATTGAATGTATATCTCAGTGGTACATGTGTGAGTAACTACATATGTGAAAGGCAGTATATATGTGTGTTGGAGTATATAAATGGCTATAAGTGAGAGTGTGTGATTGTGAGAGTGGCTATATGGATGAGTGTGTGCTTGCATCAGTGATTGCATAGGAGCGTAAGAATGTGCTAGTATTTTTATGAATAAGTGAGCTGGTGTGTATAACTGTATAGGTGAGTAAATTGGAGTGTCATTAATTATTTGCATGACTGACTAGGTGTGTGAGTACCTCTATGGATGAGTTGCGTTGTGTGAGTGTTTATATAGGTGTATGAGTACATATGATAGTCCTGTACTGAGTGACTGTAAGTATGAGTGACTGTACGGGTGAGTGAGTAGATGTGTGTGTGTAGACCTAAGAATCAGTGAGTGGGTATGTACTTATTGGTATTGGAGTGTGTATGGTTTTGAGAATGGCAGTCTGTAATTTAGAGTGGGTGTATCAAAAGTTATATTAGGGTGTGAGAAGATGCATTAAATTCTCACATGGATGATGTCATCAGTGATGTCATTTGAGATGTCATCAGTGATGTCATCAGTGATGTCACTGACCATGTCATGAGTGATGTAATATGTGACGTCATCAGCAGTGCATTGCGGGCGCGAGTTATAGTTAGCTGAACTAACTATAACGGGGAATTTCACGGGTTTTGTACGAGTGCAATGTCCAACTAACTATAACTTTCCCTAAAACCTATGGTTTTTTCAGTGAATTTCAAAGGTTTTTTAAATGCTAAACCCTAACTATAACAGGCCTGAAACCTATGGTTTTTCAGTGAATTTCAAAGGTTTTTAAAATGCTAATTCCTAACTATAACAAGCCTGAAACCTATGGTTTTTTCAGTGAATTTCAAAGGTTTTTTAAATGCTAATTCCTAACTATAACATGTCTGAAACCTATGTTTTTTTTCAGTGAATTTCAAAGGTTTTGTAAATGACAATTTTTAAATGTATTAATTGTTATATTTATTTTTTTTGATACTGATTTACTACATTTTTTAAACTATTTATTTTTAGATGTTTTATTTTTTAAATTACATTGTAATTACATTATACATTACATTACAAAATATACTTTCTCAGAATGAATTACTTTAGTTTAAATACTTTGCAAATAGGCAATAGACTTTTAAGTAAAGTAGTTACAGTTGTTGCAATGGGCAACACAATTTCAAACACAATGCAACATTGAGCTCAATGTGAATTTCTAGCTAAATGCAATTAGTTACTTTATGGATTACTTTTCTAACCACAGGACTGGATCCTAGATTCAGTCCTGGGACATCTCCTGTAAACAGTTGAGTAAAAGCGTTTTGGTTACAGTAGTGATTTTTAAGGAACATTATTGTATTTTAAAAGTTGACACTTAGAAACATTTTCACATAGAATCACCAATGTTATCCTATGGGAGGAAATTCACTTAGCAGGTAAGTAGTGTTATCGTTACTTTTTCTTACTCAGTGGTGGATCCTGGATCCAGCACTAGTGCATCTCCTGTAAACAGTTGAAAGAATGCATTTAAGTCATACAGGCGATTTTTAAGGAATATTTGTAGTTTGTGAAAATCAACACTTTGAAACTTTTCTGCTGAAAACCAGACAATGGATTCCTACGGAAGGAAATATAAGTTACTGGTAAGTACGGTTAAAATTACTTTTCAGGATCAGTACTGGGCTGAAAGATGCAGCACTGAGGTCTCTCCTGATAACAGGTGAGTAAATCGGAATTCGTATTTTGGCTGATTTTAGAGGAATATTTGTATGTTTCAAAAATCGACACAGAAACTTTTTCAGCAAAAAGCAGGCAATGATATCCTATGGAAGGAAATTCAAGTTACTGGTAAGTACGGTTAAAATTACTTTTCAGGGTCAGTACTGGGCTGAAAGATGCAGCACTGAGGTCTCTCTTGATAACAGGTGAGTAAATCGGAATTCGTATTTTGGCTGATTTTAGAGGAATATTATAAAGTTCCAAAACTCCACACTTAGAAGAATTTCCAAGTGAAACCAGTCAATGTATCCTATGGAAGGAAATTCAAGTTACTGGTAAGTACGGTTAAAATTACTTTTCAGGATCAGTACTGGGCTGAAAGATGAGGACTGAGGTCTCTCCTGATAACAGGTGAGTAAATCGGAATTCGTAGTTCGGCTGATTTTAGAGGAATATTTACACAATGGTGAAGGGAGGGGGCGGAGCCTGAGGTGACATCTGTGCAAACGCGCCCCGTGGCGCGTTTTAAGTTGGGGGATTAAGTCCCCTTGAATCATATCCTCAGACATCACACAAGAACATGAAGCGAGAAACCAAGTGAATATAGCAACGGAGAGTTATAACAGCGAGAGTGATTTGTCAACAAACCCTGCACAAGCAGGAGCAAAAAACAAAATTTTAAAAGAATTTACCATGATGGCACAAGGCAGAATCTCTGCTCAAAACAAACCGGGTGTCACAGGATACAGAGGTCGAGGTCGAGGAGGGAGAGGAGACGTAAAAGCAAATACCAGAGGGCGAGAAGATTCGGAAAGCCCAGTGGGAAGCAGGACAAGAGGGCAAAAGAAGGCAATGTAATGGATCCCAATACAGTAATTAATTTATCTGGTCGAAATTTGAGTACGACGGAGATTGAAGTATTATCCTTGGGACTTTCCTTCTGTCCCACCGTTGATTTAGACTACACACAAGGACGCATTGATTTGTTTCAATTCACTCAAAAGCTACGATTGAAGAAATGGTTTGCTACGAAGGTTACGAGCACACAGGATAGTACTATTGAGGTACCTAGCAACATTCAAATTGGGGATATAGAAACACTATATACTCTTAATGAGCTCAAAGGGGACCCGGGTTTTATACAAGATACTTACCTTAATCTTAATGACAATATCAGATTAGATCTTAGCCACAAGAGTGGCTTCAAACCAAAGTCTATTTTTCTGCCACAAATTGCCAATGAAGCAATTGATGTGTTTGAAGAAGGTATGATTAAGGAGTTAAAAAAACTGTCAAAAAAGAAAAAATATGGTAAAAACAATATTTCAATTGCACACATTCAAGCTATTCAGGCCCTTAAAAATGATGAGAACATAGTGGTCAAAAATTTTGATAAAGGGGGGAACGTGGTGGTGCTGTCCAAAGAATTATATTTGAAGGAAGCAATAGTCAGGTTAATGATATAGATAGATACGAAAAAAGCACGAAAGTTAAATGTGAAACAGCTAATAGAACCTACCAAGATCAGTTGGGGGAGTGGAGAGAGAAAGGCCTCCTAGAGTGGGAGGAATATGAATTTTTAAGATGCAAATTCCCCAAATTACCTGCTTTGTATCTACTACCCAAATTGCACAAAGACAGTGACCACCCCCTAGGTAGACCAATTGTTTCCTCTAGAGGAAGCTGTTTGGAAAACACATCACGTTATGTGGACCACTACCTCTAACCATTGGTTTAGAACCTACCGTCTTTTGTTAAAGATACAGTGGATTTTTTGAGACAAATCAAAGATGTCGAGTGGAATGAGAATTTCTTATTAATATGTCTTGACATAAACAGTCTGTACACATGCATTCCACACGAACTGAGTATAAAAGCGAGCCGTCACTTTTTGAGGAATAGATCATTATCATATCTATTCCATACAGAGATGCTGGTGGATATGATGCATATCTGTCTAACCCAGAATTTTTTCACATTTGATGGACAGATATACAGGCAAACACTAGGGACTGCAATGGGCACCTGCTTCGCCCCCAGTTTTGCGGGCTTGTACCTCGGTTGGTGGGAGGAGCAGGTGGTCAGCAGTATGAATATGTTTAAAGATCATGTTAAACTGTGGGCTCAATATATCGACGATATTTTCTGTATATGAAATGGAAGTTTCGATGAGGCCAATAAGTTTGTTGAGGCTCTAAACGATAACACACTCAATCTCAGGTTCAGTAGTCAACTGAGCAAGGAATCTATTGAAATCTTGGACCTGAGATTAAAAGTGAACAATAAACATTTAGATACCTTCTTTTTTTAGGAAGGAGACAGCTGGCAACAGCTTACTACATGCTCAGAGTTGTCACCCTGAAAATTTGATTAAAAGTATTCCTCTAGTTGAGCTGCTTAGAGCAAAATGAAATTGCAGTAAAAAGAGGGATATGAGAAGGAGAAAGCAACAATGGTAGAGGGTATACACAGACCTGTGTGTTGAATGCATGCGCTGAGGTAGAAAAACGAAACAGAAATGACCTGTTAAAACAGAAGGGAGGGACCAAAGAATATACAACAATCAAGATCAGGTTTATCACAACCTTCAATAAACAGTCTAAACAGTTGAGGAAAGGTTTAGATAAGTTTTGGAATGTCTTGTAAACCGATACAGACTTAGAGACATACATTGAGGAGTATCCCCAAATTACTTACAGAAAAGCTAAGTCGCTCAAAGATACGATATGTTGATCGCTAACTACTCCCAACACCAAACGAAGCACCATTCAAGGATTCTTTACATGTGGCAGATGTAAAGCCTGTAAACATAGCTCTAATTGCAAAGAGGTGAAACTGCCGTTAGAGTGTAAATCCTTCCGAATAACCAAACACGTTGCGTGCAATACAGAATATGTGGTATATGCTCTTAAGTGCCCTTGTGAAAAATACTATATTGGCAGCACGATACATAGAGCCAAAAAACGGATCCTTGAGCACCTTAGAGCAATAAAAAATGATGACAAGCAGTATCCCATCGCTAGGCACAACACAATCAAAATAGCAATTTCTTATCATTTTGTGTTTTAGACACGATCCCAGTGAGAGAAAGAGGAGGGATCACGTTCAGGAACTGAGGCGTCTAGAATCGAGAATGATAATACAATATCACACAATGTACCCTATGGGACACAATGGTGATGAGGCATTGTGGGTACATTTAGGATAGAATGTTATCTCTAGCCGACACTATTGATATTAAGCCGCAGAACAAAAAAATCCTCTAGATTTTAATGGTATTTTTTAATCTCACTGTCATTGGTTTAAAAATCTGTTGTTGCACTTTTTTACGTGGGAATGTGAGTCATGTATATATTTTTCTTTTATTGTATTTCTTTACAGCTCTCCTGTTTTGATTGAGATGCAAGTGGAAGGCAAAAGAGCAAAATATCTTTGAACCGAAAATGAATTTTGAAAACGTTTTTGAGATCGCGCCGATTAATGGGTTATGTATTTTTTTAATTTTCTTGCAAATGAATTATGATGCCCACAAGTAAAACTAGAAGGATTCGCAATTTGATACTGTAATCATGAAGAATGAAAAATAAGGAATCTAAGCCCACTTGGGCAGAATTGTGTATAAGTCTTTTTGAGTCCTGTAGACTTCCCTTTGTTTCCCCTTTAATTAATAATTATTTTTAATGGGGACTGATCGTAATCTACGATGTATTTGTGGAAGTATGGATAATATATGAATACACATGTATATATAACAACAAAATTTCCTAGAGCAGACTAGGTTGTGCGGTTTGTATAAAGCTTTACAATTCAAAACAACTTTATTGTTACGTATGTAAGAAACACAGTTGCCAAGACGGCTGGTGCCGTAAGTTATTTTTGCAATGATAATATATAGCTGCCACACTTACAAAGGACGAAAATGCATTGTGCTGATATAATTTGTTCAATCACTGTTATAATGCTACAGTGCACTGTTACAATGTGGTCCAGATTGTCGTTATATTGAGGAGTCTGTTTTCACTGTCAACAAGGAGGTGTGTCACATGATGTAGTAAAAAGCACACGTAATTGCAACTTTCTTATTCGTGAGCAAAGAGCGGATGCTCCGAAACGCGCATTGCTGAAATAAATTATCACGCTATAAGAAGTTGGGCCGTGGCGTGTTGTTATTTGAATATTGTTACAACACGTTTGTGGAATATATATATATTTATATAATATAATTGCAGCATAACTATGGAATAAAAACTTTATTGCCATGAAACTCCCCGTGTTGGTGTCCGGTTCGTTGCGCAAGGAATCGGATGTGGTGTTCATATATATATATATATATATACATATATATATATATATATACATATATATATATATATATATATATATATATATATATATATATATATATATATATATATATATATATATATATATATATATATATATATATATATTTAACCTACTGGCGGACCTTGTTTCTATTCAAAAAGCTTTTTAATTTTTTGCCAATATCTTTGGCGCCGGTTGACGAATCTTCACGAAACTTTCAAAACTAATGGGGCGCTCTGGTCAGCTCCTGTATTGAAAGTTTTGGGGTGATTTGTCAAGCGGGGGCCGAGAAAAAAGGGGGGTCCCAAAACGCATTTTCTCCATGTTAATTTCCATAGGAAACTTTTGTCGCAGCTACAGCCCGAACTGCTGAACGGAATTACACCAAATTTGGCAGAGAGGTAGCTCTTGGTCCATAGTGCACTCTTTGAACCGAGTCACAAGAAAAAAGTTAAAAAAAGAAGAAAAGGGGGCAGGGTAGAAACACCCTGACCCCCTAGGCCTGCTTAAGGAGGGCCAAAAAAGCATTTTTTTAAAATTTTCATAGGGAATCGAGTAGGGACCGCAAATCACACCCAAAAAAAAAAAAAATCGCGGTCTCCCCCGCTTTGTTTCTTTTAAGCCCCCGGGTGGGCCAAGTCCCGGGGGCAATGGTTAATTAATATGCAGGGGCCCCGGCAGCCCCGGGGACCGCCACCTCCCCGGGGCTTTGTTAATAATGTGCGGGGAGCATGCGGCCCCCCCGCTGCCCCGGGGACCACCACCTTCCTGGGGCTTTTTATAAAAAAATGCGTGGGGGGGCTCCTGCAAGAGGATGCACTTGCAAAAGTTCTTGGTGTCCAGGGGTCATGGTTCCACGTTACCCACAACAGCTACGTGCCTCAGCTTCGCTGGGGTCTCAGGGCAGCCTCGGGGAAGTCTGGAAATCTACCTCTGGTAATGCAAAGACTTCGGCGTCCGGCGGGAGCTTCACCGATGCAGACCAGACAGTTGCTTCTTTGGTGCCTGCCAAGCAGGGGAGTCACTCCTTGACCCCAAGGGAGATTCTTCAGTCCTCTAATCTTCAAGTAGAGCATCGAAGGTCCAGGATTTGGTTTCAGAGTTTCCTCCAGGGTAATCTAAAGTCCTAAGGACTGGGGTCCCATACTTATACTAAGTTAGGGGGTTGGACATACTCTGGGGACCCACCTATGGGAGGGTCAGGGAAGAGGGGTGGTTACACCCATTCCCTTTGTCCAGTTTCATGCCAGAGCAGGGGCAGGTAGCCCCTGCAGCCGGTTTGAACTGGACTATGCACAGGGACACCAAATGGGCCCCAGTGCAGGACTTCAAAGCACCAGAGAGTGCTTCCGCCCAGCCCCAATACACACTATCCTGTCTGGGGAGGTGGTTACACCTCCCTGGGACAGGAAACCTATTGTCCAGGCCTCCCCTTCCAGAGTTTCGGTCAGCAGCAGGAGGCCAGACCCGTGTCTGTAGCAGCGGCATCCATTTTGTGATGCCAGGGCTCTGAAAAGTTAATACCGGGTATGCCGGTGTGTACATGTCTCTCCCTCTAGAAGGGTGGAATGCTACCCCCGCTGCCAGAACTGGTGGGGGGGTAGTATTCCAAAGTGTTTGACACCAAACACAACATGTTTCCGTGCAGCCATCCCAAAGTTAGCATTTACCGCGAGGTTATAATGCACTTAAGAGTATATGGTCAGGCTGCACCACAAACAGCACCAGAGGATGGACTCCGAACACTGCAGAGGGGCTCTGCTCATGCAGGGGCACCCTCTCACATAAGAACCAAGCACTCTGCCTTCAGGATTGTTAAGGCCTGCCATAGGAGTGACTTATAGGTTTATATGTGTGTGCAATGGTAGTGATATAGGTAGCCTATACCACAGTAAGGGGTGCATGCACCACCTTACCCAGGCTGCAGTAGCAGACCTGGGGTGTCATTTTGAAGGGCTTCCCAGGGGTGGCATAATACATGCTTCAGCCCCTGGTAGGCCTCTGGGGTACCTATGCCCTGGGTACATAGTATACCATATATTAGGGACTTATAAGGGCACTCCAGAATCCAATCAAAGATGTACCTAAGGTACATGGAAACCATTTTAGAGACGAAGCAGCTAGGCTAGGGTTCTGATTAGCAGGGCCCCAGCCAGACTAAAGTCGAAAAACAGTGAATCATCAGCAAAAAGTGGGGGTACCCATGTGAAGCAGATCCTACTCTCCTACACTAGGCCACGCCCATTTTTACACCACTCTGCAAACATGCCGCTTGTCACACTGCTGGTGGGGCAATGAGGTCCTTTTGAGTCCCGAGGACCTCAGGACTAAGGTGGACTTCATCCCCCAAGCAGCAGTGCACCAGGAGGCGTGTTTGCAGAGTGGTGTAAAAAGGGGGCATGGCCTCTGACCACTGTCAGCAATCCAGCTGTGTGGGGCTTACTGGTGGTAACAGAAAGGCTAGTTGACACCCAGGGACCCTCAGGAGGCAAGGAGACTTCATCCCTCAACCAATAGCATGCCAGGAGGCACGTTTGCAGAGTGGTGGAGAAAGGGGGCGTGGCCTATGTCCACCTCTCAGCAATCCCACTGTGTGGGGCTTACTGGAGATAACAGGTAGACTAGTTGGCCCCAAAGTACCCCAAGCAGCGAAGGGGACTTTTTTCCCCATTCAAGAGTGCTCCAGGGAGCGCGTTTGTAGAGTGGTGGGCAAAGGGGCATGGCCTGCTATGAGAACTTACCAATCCAGCTGTGTGGGACGTACTGGAGGTAATAGGAAGGGTAGTTGGCCCCAAGGATGTCCTTGGGGGCCAACTATCCCTCCAGTTACCTCCAGTAAGTCCCACACATTGAGATTTCTAAGAGGTCTTCGGAGGCCATGCCCCCTTTCTCCACCACTCGGCAAACGTGCCTCCTGGCAAGCTACTTGTTGGGGCATGAAGTCCACTTTACTCCTGAGGGACTTTGGGGGCCAAGAAGCCCTCCTGGTACCTCCTGTAAGTCCTACGCAGCGGAATTCCTGAGCGCTGGTCGGAGGCCCAGCACCCTTTCTCCACCACTCTGCAAATGCGACTAGTAGTTAGAGAAGCATTTGTAATGTAATAGGTCTCGCATTTGTGAAAGTTAGGGCTATTGGCGTTGTAAATGTAAAAGTTTTTTACTAATGTTTTTTGGAGTGGAGTGGATGTATGCAGTATTTAGTGTATAGGAATTATGTAGAGTGGGATTATGTGTCATGGAGAGTAATTATGTGGTATGGTAGTCTGTGTTGTGGAGTCGTAACCTCAGGTTTAGTCTTCCTCGTTTCCATAGAAGGTAAACAATAGACTCAATGAGACAAAAAAAGAAGTAACCACTGAGGAGCACTTCTGGACCTAGTCGGAGGTATGAGCAGGGCCACTGGAATTATGCGACTGTTCGGCTGCACCGATTTTTGCATAATTAGACATTTTCCACACTAATCTGCAGATTTGATTAAAAAAAAACCTTGTTTCTAGCTCAAACCGCTCAAACCTTAGCAAAAATGCAGTGACAAGTGTTACAGCATGGTGGAAGGCCCTTTGCAAACCTGGAATGGTCACCTGTTACTTATTGCTAAATGTGGTTGGTAAATTGGTACTAATGGTGTGCAAACCACTCTTGCTTCTTTATGCGCCTCTCTTGCATCTTTCTGCATTTCTCTTGCTTCTTTGTGCAACTTTCTTCTTTTTTCTGCAGTACTCTTGCCTCTTTCCGCACCTCCCTTCTTTCTGCACCTCTCTTGCCTCTTTCTGCACCTCTGTTGCTTCTTTCTGCACTTCTCTTACCTCTTTCTGTACTTCTCTTGCCTCTTTCTACACCTCTCTTGCCTCTTTCTGCACTTCTCTTGCCTCTTTCTGCACCTTGCTTGCTTCTTTCTGCATTTCCATTTTTGCGTCATTCTGCACCTCTGTTGCTTCTTTCTGCACTTCTCTTGCTCCTTTCTGCATTTCCCTTGCTTTTTCTGCACTTCTCTTGCTTCTTTCTGCACCTCTCTTGCTTCTTTCTGCACCCCTCTTCTTTGTTTCTTCACCCCTCTTCCCTCTTTCTGCACCTCTGTTGCCTGTTTCTTTACAGCTCTTTCCTCTTTTGGCGCTTCTCTTGCCTCTTTCTGCACCTCTGTTGCTTCTTTCTGCACTTCTCTTGCTTCTTTGTGCACCCCTCTTGCCTCTTTCTTCACCCCTATTCCCTCTTTCTGCAGTTCTGTTGCCTCCATCTGCACCTCTGTTGCTTCTTTCTGTACTTCTGTTGCCTTTTTCTGTACCCCTTTTGCCTCTTTCTGCACCTCTGTTTCTTCTTTCTGCACTTCTCTTGCTTCTTTCTGCATTTCCCTTGCTTTTTCTGCACCTCTCTTGTTTCTTTCTGTACCACTTTTGCCTCTTTATGCACTTCTCTTGCTTCTTTTTTCACCTCTCTTCCTTCTTTCTGCACCCCTCTTCCCTCGTTCTGCACCTCTGTTGCCTGTTTCTTTACCTCTCTTGCCTCTTTCGGCACTTCTCTTGCCTCTTTCTGCATTTCTGTTGCTTCTTTCTGAACTTCTCTTGCTTCTTTGTGCACCCCTCTTGCCTCTTTCTGTACCCCTCTTCCCTCTTTCTGCACCTCTCTTGCCTCTTTCTGCATTTCTCTTGCCTCTATCTGCACCTCTGTTGCTTTTTTCTGCACTTCTGTTGCCTCTTTCTGCACCCCTCTTGCCTCTTTCTGCACCTCCGTTGGTTCTTTCTGCACTTCCCTTGATTTTTTCTGGATTTCTCTAGCTTCTTTCTGCACCCCACTTGCCTTTTTCTGCACCCCTCTTTCCTCTTTCTGCACCTCTCTTGCCTGTTTATGCAACTCTCTTGCCTCTTTCTGCAGTTCTCTTGCCTCCTTCTGCACCTCTGTTGCTTCTTTCAGCACTTCTCTTGGCAATTTCTACACCCCTCCTGCCTGTTTCTGCACCTCACTTGCCTCTTCCTGCACCTCTCTTGCCTCTTTCTGTACTTTTCCTACCTCCTTTTGCACCTCACTTGCCTCTTTCTGCACTTCTCTTGCTTTTTTCTGCACCTCTCTTGCTTCTTTCTGCAACTCTCTTGTCTCTTTCATCACTTCTATTGCTTCTTTCTATACCTCTGTTGCTTCTTTCAGTACTTTCCTTTTGCCTCTTTCTGCACTTCCCTTGCCTGTTTCTGTACCTCTCTTGCCTCTTTCTGCAGCTCTGTTGCCTCTTTCTTCACCTCACTTGCTTCTTTCTTCACCCTTCTTGCCTCTTTCTGCACTCTCTTCCCTCTTTCTGTACCTCTCTTGCGTCTTTCTGCACCCCTGTTCCCTCTTTCTGCACCTCCCCTGCCTGTTTCTGCACCTCTCCTGCCTCTTTCTGCACTTCTCTTGCCTCTTTCTGCACCTCTGTTGCTTCATTCTGCACCACTCTTGCCCCTTTCTGCACCACTGTTGCTTCTTTCTGTACTTCTCTTGCTTCTTTCAGCACCTGTCTTGGTTCTTTCTGCAGTTCTCTTGCCTCTTTCTGCACCTCTTTTGATTCTTTCTGCACTGCTCTTGCTTCTTTCTGCACCTCTCTTGCCTCTTTCTGTGCTCCTCTTCCCTCTTTCTGCACCTCTCTTGCCTTTGTCTGCACCCCTACTCCCTCTTTTGCACGTCTTTTGCCTGTTTCTACAACTCTCTTGCTTCTTTCTGCAGTTCTCTTGCCTCTTTCTGAACTTCTCCTGCCTCTTTCAGCACCTCACTTGCCCCTTTCTGCACTTCTCTTGCTTTTTTTCACTTCTATTGCTCCTTTCTATACCTCTGTTGCTTATTTCAGTACTTCTCTTTCCTCTTTCTGCACTTCTCTTGCCTGTTTCTGCATCTCTCTTGCCTCTTTCTGCACCTCTGTTGCCTCTTTCTTCACCTCACTTGCTTCTTTCTTCATTGCTCTTGCCAATTTCTGCACCCCTCTTTCCTATTTCTGTACCTCTCTTGCCTCTTTCTGCACCCCTGTTCCCTCTTTCTGCACCTTTCCTGCCCGTTTCTGTACATCTCTTGTCTCTTTCTGCACTTCTCTAGCCTCTTTCTGCACCTCTGTTGCTTCTTTCTGTACTTCTCTTGTCTCTTTCTGCACCCCTCTTGCCCCTTTTTGCACCTCTGTTGCTTCTTTCTGCACTTCTCTTGCTTCTTTCTGCATCTCAATTGCTTCTTTCTGCACCCCTCTTGCCTCTGTCTGCATCCTTCTTTCCTCTTTGTGCACCTCTCTTGCCTCTTTCTGTACCTCTCTTGCCTCTTTCTGCAGTTCGCTTGCCTCTTTCTGCACCTCTTTTGCTTCTTTCTGCACTTCTCTTGCCTCCTTCTGCACCCCTCTTGCCTCTTTCTGCACCTCTGTTGGTTCTTTCTGCACTGCTCTTGCTTCTTTCTGCACCTCTCTTGCCTCTTTCTCACCCCTCTTCCCTCTTTCTGCACCTCTCTTGCCTCTTTCTGCACCCCTGTTCCCTCTTTTTGCACCTCTTTTGCCTGTTTCTGTAAACCTCTTGCTTCTTTCTGCAGTTCTCTTGCCTCTTTCTGCAGCTCTGTTGCTTCCTTCTGGACTTCTCTTGCCTCTTTCTGCACCCCTCTTGCCTCTTTCTGCACCTCCGTTGATTCTTTCTGCACTTCTCTTGCTTTTTTCTGCATGTCTCTTGCTTCTTTCTGCACCCCATTTGCGTCTTTCTGCAGTTCTCTTGCCTCCTTCTGCACCTCTGTTGCTTCTTTCTGCACTACTCTTATCTCTTTCTGCACCCCTTTTGATTATTTCCTCACCTCACCTCACTTGCTTCTTTCTGCACCTCTATTGCTTCTTTCTGCACCCCACTTGCCTCTTTCTGCACCCCTCTACCCTCTTTTTGCACCTCTCTTGCCTCTTTCTGCACCTCTGTTGCTTCTTTCTGCACATTTCTTCTTTCTTTCTTACCTCCTTTTGCTTCTTTGTACATCTCTTTTGCTTCTTTCTGCACCTCTCTTGCCTCAGTCCACACCCCTGTTCCCTCTTTCTGCACCTCTTTTGCCTGTTTCTGCAACTCTCTAGCCTCTTTCTGCAGTTCTCTTGCCTATTTCTGCACCTCTGTTGCTTCTTTCTGCACTTCTCTTTCCTCTTCCTGCGCTGCTCTTGCCTCTTTCTGCACCTCCGTTGGTTCTTTCTGTACTTCTCTTGCTTTTTTCTGCACCTCTATTGCTTCTTTCCGTACCCCTCTTGCC
The DNA here is from genome assembly GCA_963921515.1 of Calotriton arnoldi. NCBI lineage: Eukaryota > Metazoa > Chordata > Amphibia > Caudata > Salamandridae > Calotriton > Calotriton arnoldi. Next base: position 786,254 of record CAWUFW010002250.1, read on the forward strand.
TCTTACTGCACCTCCATTGGTTCTTTCTGCACTTCTCTTGCTTTTTTCCGCACCTCTCTTGCTTCTTTCTGCATCCCTCTTGCCACGTTCTGCACCCCTCTTTCCTCTTTCTGCACATCTCCTGTCTCTTTCTGCAGTTCTCTTGCCTCCTTCTGCACCTCTGTTGCTTCTTTCTGCACTTCTCTTGCCTCTTTCTGCATCCCTCTTGACTATTTCTGCACCTCACTTGCTTCTTTCTGCACCTCTATTGCTTATTTCTGCACCCTTTTGCCTCTTTCTGCACCTCTGTTGCTTCTTTCTGCATTTTTCTTGCCTCTTTCTGCACCCCTCTTGCCTGTTTCTGCACCTCACTTGCCTCTTTCTGCACCTCACTTGCCTCTTTCTGCACTTCTCTTGCTTTTTTCTGCACCTGTCTTGTTTCTTTCTGCACCTCTCTTGTCTTTTTCATCACCTCTGTTGCCTCTTTCGACACCTCACTTGCTTCTTTCTGTACTCTCTTGCCTCTTTCTGCACCCTTCTTCTCTCTTTATGTACCTCTCTTGCCTCTTTTTGCACCCCTGTTCCCTCTTTCTGCACCTCTCCTGCCTGTTTCTGTACCATTCTAGCCTCTTTCTGCACTTCTCTTGCCTCTTTCTGCATCTCTATTGTGTATCTCTGTACATTTTTTGCTTCTTTCTGCACCTCTCTTGCCTCTTTCTGCACCTCTTGTGCTTCTTTGTGTACTTCTCTTGCCTCTTGCTGCACCCTCTTGCCTCTTTCTGCATCTCTGTTGGTTCTTTCTGCACTGCTCTTGCTTCGTTCTGCACGTCTCTTGCAAATTTCTGCACCCCTCTTGCCTCTTTCTTCACCCCTCTTAACTCTTTATGCACCTCTCTTGCCTCTGCCTGCACCCCTGTTCCCTCTTTCTGCACCTCTTTTGCCTGTCTCTGCACCTTTCTTGCCTCTTTCTGCAGTTCCCTTGCCTCCTTCTGTACCTCTGTTGCTTCTTTCTGCACTTCTCTTGCCTCTTTTTGCACCCCTCTAGCCTCTTTCTGAACCCCTGTTGCTTCTTTCTGCACTTCCTTGATTTTGTCTGCACCTCTCTTGTTTATTTCTGCAACTCTCTTGTCTCTTTTATCACTTATCCTGCTTCTTTCTACACTTATGTTGCTTCTTTCAGAACTTTTGTTGCCTCTTTCTGCACTTCTCTTGCCTGTTTCTGCACCTCTCTTGCCTCTTTCTGCACCTCTGTTGCCTCTTTCTGCACCTCACTTGCTTCTTTCTGCACCGCTCTTGCCTCTTTCTGCACCCTTCTTTCCTCTTTCTGTACCTCTCTTGCTTGTTTTTGCACCCCTGTTGCCTCTTTCTGTACCTCTCCTGCCTGTTTCTTCACCTTTCTTGACTCTTTCTTCACTTCACTTGCCTTTTTCTGCACCTCTATTGCTTATTTCTGCACTTCTTTTGCTTCTTTCTGCACCTCTCTTGCTTCTTTGGGCACCTCTCTTGCCTCTTTCTGCACCCTTCTTCCCTCATTATGCACCTCTTTAGCCTCTTTCTGCACATCTCTTGCCTCTTTCTGCAGTTCTCTTGCCTCTTTCTGTACTCCTCTTGCCTCTTTCTGCACCTCTTTTGCTTCTTTCTGAACTTCTCTTGCTGTACCCCTCTCGCCTCTTTCTGTACCTCTGTTGGTTCTTTCTGAACTGCTCTTACTTCTTTCTGCACCTCTCGTCCAAATTTCTGCAACCCGCTTGCCTCTTTCTGCACCCCTCTTAACTCTTTCTGCACCTCTCTTGCCTCTGTATGCACCCCTGTTTCCTCTTTCTGCACCTTTTTTGCCTGTTTCTGTAACTCTCTTGTCTCTTTCTGCACTTCTCTTGCTTTTTTCTGTATTTCTCTTGCTTCTTTCTGCACCCCTCTTGCCTCTTTCTGCACCACTCTAGCCTCTTTCTATAGCCCCTTCCTTTTTTCTGCACCTCTCTTGCCTCTTTCTCTACCTCTCTTGCCTCTTTCTGCACCTCTGTTTCTTCTTTCTGCACTTCTCTTTCTTCTTTCTGCACCTCTCTTGCTTCTTTCTGCACCCCTGTTGCCTCTTTTTCCACTTGTCTTCCCTCTTTCTGCACCACTCTTGCCTCTTTCTGCACCCCTCTTGCCTCTTTCTGCATTTCTCTTGCCTCTTTCTGCACATTTGTTACCTTTTCTGCACCTCTCATGTTTTTTTCTGCACTTCTCTTGCTTCTTTCTGTATTTCTCTCACCTCTTTCTGTACTCAAATGGGAAGTGCAAGCTGTCAAGTTTAAAGGTCTGCATGCTCTTGTGACTGAGATATATGTCTACTTGTATATGTATTCACACATGTGTTATGCATCTGAAGATGGTAGCTTAAAAAGTTGATAGCTTCTCCTATAGGTGGTTAAATGTTCTCAGTTCTGCTCTGTCATTCAGTTGCACAGGCAGACATGTCTTATGTATATAGGTGTTACAGAGCCCTCAAATATACTATTGAATACCCATGTGCCCTGTATTATGAGCAGTAAGAAATACATACACCTTTTGTACACATATTTACAGAGTATGCTGTTTGAAAAACAGGTATTCAAGTATTTGTATGTTTATTTTTATGTAACATGTCACTAGGTAAAAGCAGAGACATGCATGCATACCTTCACAAACTTGGCCAGACTAACAACAGTAATATGCTTAGGATTGCTGTTTCATATTTGGTAGGCCTAACATTCTGAGCAGTCGATTAATAGTGAACCTTCAAGAGAAAAGTGAGGGTTAAGACATCTTGGGAGAAGGATTAGTGATTAGGCTACTTTGTATGAGTCTGTTGTAAGGTACAGTCAAAGTAGGCCTCTTTCTGCACCTCTGTTGGTTCTTTCTGCACTTCTCTTGCTTCTTTCTGCACCTTTCTTCCTCTTTCTGCTTCTGTTGCCTCTTTCTGCATTTCTCCTGTTTCTTTCTGCACCTTTCTTCCTCTTTCTGCACCTCTCTTGTCTCTTTCTGCACTTCTCTTGCTTCTTTCTGCGCCTTTCTTCCTCTTTCTGCACCTGTCCTACTAATGTAGGCATAGTTAGAAATTAGCATTTTAATAACTTTAGAAATTCACTGAAAAAAACATCAGTTTCAGGGACATAATAGTTAGGAAATGAGCATTAAAAAACCTTAGAAATTCACTGAAAACGCCACAGGTTTCAGGGACGTTATAGTTAGGAATTATCATTTAAAAATCCTTAGAAATTCACTGAAAAAACCACAGGTTTCAGGGACGTTATAGTTAGGCTGACATTTCACTCGTACAAAACCCGAGAAATTCAGCTGTTATAGTTAGCTTAGGCAACTATAACTCGCGCCCCGCAAAGCACTGCTGATGACGTCACATATTACATCAATCATGACATGGTCAGTGAATTCACTGATGACATCACTCATTACATCTCAAATTACATCACTGAGGCCCTTCCCCTTTTCTCCACCATTCTGCAAACGCACCTCCTGGTGTACTGCTGGTTGGGGGATGAAGTCCCCTTGGCTCTAGAGTGTTTTTGGGAGTCAACAATCCTTCCTGTTAGCTCCAGTAAATCCTACAGAGCACAATTGCTGTAAGGACTTCAGAGGCCATGCCCCCTTTCTCCACCACTCTGCAAATTCACCTGCTGGGGCACTACTGCTTGGGGGATGAAATCCCCTTTCCTACTGAGGAGCTTGGAGGGCAAGAAGCCCTTTTGTTATCTCCAGTAAGTCCCTTACAGCGGGATTCCTGAGATCTGCCTCACTCTTTCTCCACCACTCCGCAAAAGCGACTAGTAGTTGAGAAAACCATAGAAATTCACTGCAAAAGACTCGGGGCAAGATGGCGTGTGGTTAGCTGCTCCGCTCCCGCTATCCTCCCTGAATGGATTGGTGTATCGGTCAGCGGCTGGTTGGACTGGTCACCCGAAGGTTGGAGTCAGCGTGTGAGACAGTGGACGTCCTTCTCCGGCTGCTCACGATTGATCTGCGGCTAACAGAGACGTGTGTGTGCCGCGAAAGAGCTGGGCTATCTCGACGGACGCAGAGGAAAGCTTCACGGATTATGGCCGCAAGGAGTGGTAAAGCTGTAAAGGCTCGCGTGGGAGTCGGTGACTCTACTGGGGGCGGTCCAGCACCCGCGGCATTACCTAGCACGAATGAGGTAAACGGGAGCGGGAGCACCGGCGAAACCAAGCAACGGACCGTGACGGGTAGAGGAGTCAAGAAAGATCAAGGAATGAAGAAAATACTGGGGAAACCAGGTCGGCAGGCGGAGGATGACCCGGCGCAGCCCACTCTCACCGCGATGTTTGGTAATCGGCCTGCACCAGAGATTACAAGTAAGGAGCTGACTGAGTCAATATCTGGGGCAGAGAGCGTGCACTGTGGGGAGGTGAGCACAGAAGAAACAGGCCTGATAGGAATCAATCTATCCTTGGAGATTCCGCCCCTCGGCCCAGAGGAGGGTGCAAGTGCTGCCGGCAATGCAGAGAGAGATAATGACCACCAAGATGGCATAACTTTAACAAATAAAAATGAAGACAAAATAGCCACCCCAAAGAGTGAAATGCTGCCACAAAAGCTTGCAAGTGATCAGGGCATGAAAGAAAATTTGGGAAAAAGAGGTGCGGCGAGAGTGGGGCACCAGAACAGAGAGGAATCTTCGCCCGATGGGATAGGGGATAAATTCTTCTCTCTTACTGACGAATCCGATCCCTCCGGAAAAGATGACATTTCCTCAAATAGTAGCGAAGGGGGCCTGGAAACAGATGACTCCGCATCAGGGGACCACCTACAAGCAACTCAGAGGAAAAAGAGCTCAGGAGGTCATAGAAGGAATGAAGGCCAGAGATGGCAAGTGGGGAGACAACTCAAGTGGGACTATTCAGATACGCGAACATTTCAGGCCGAAGAGGTGATGGAGGGTACAAACGAGATGGCTGAGCCTTCACTATCTACAATACTAAGTTCAATTCAGCAGATGCAGGAGGAAGTAAGGGCGGATGGCCGCATGGCCAGAATTGCCAATAAAAAAGTACAAGCCGGAATCAGGAAAATAAATAAAACATGTGGGGACTTTGCGGAAAAGCTGACAATGGTGGAAACACGGATGGAGGCTCTCGAAGGGGAAGTCGAGGTACTAAAGGAACAGAACGCAGGACAGAATGGAACTTTGCCCGATGTCATGCTCAAGCTCGAGGAGCAAGAAAATAGACAGCGGAGAAACAACCTGTGATTTTTGGGGGTCCGAGAGGGGGTGGAGGGCAGCAACCCGAGATTATATATCGTGAACTTGCTGAAGAATACTTTTCTGGATCAAGTCCAATTGGACTGGAACAATGAGATACAAAGAGCCCACCGAGTACCCCTAATGATGAGGAAGCAGCCCCAAGATCGACCAAGGGCCTTTTTAGTGTTTTTTGGCAACTTCTTACTGCGTCAATTGGTGTATGATCAAGCTCGACCTAATTCCCCAAAGACGCATGATGGGGTCTCCTTCTTCACTAAACCGGACTTCGCCCATGCGACGGTGGAACGACGGTGGAGGCTCAGGCAACTGATAACACCTTTTCAGAAAGCAGGGGCTGAGGTGTTCATACAGAACCCGGCCAGACTCAAAGTAAAATACAGGGGTACCACTCGAGTGTTTGCTACAGAAATTCTGGCCCAGGGATATCTAAATGAGATTATTAAGTCAGGTAAAGGTGTGGAGAGTACGAAGACGGGAGGCCAGTAGGTTTCTGAGGCTATGGCTGAAAGGAGAGATGAAAAGCTGCTTGATTTCTTTTTGGTTTTGTATTTCTAACACAGGGGGATGGCGGGGCAGTTCATCAAACGCACATCATTCAGGCTTTGCCTGATTGCCTAGGTTTTTGGGGGGGAGGGGTACCTGGGGATGGGGGGAGGGAGTTGGGGAGGGAAGGGGTGGACATAAGACTGATGGGGGATGGGCACTTGGGTTAGGGAGGACACACGAGGACACCGTTAGGGAGAAAATGAAACAAACAAGTTCCTACTGTACGGTCTTGTATGGTCTTGACATTAATATATATACATGAATAAGTTAAGGATTGGATCATTAAATATCTGTGGGTTGAATGATAGTAAGAAAAGGCAAATGGTTTCTCAAGGGTTGAGATTATTACAAGCTGATATTGTTTGTCTCCAAGAGACCCATGGGGAAGGCAGTCAAAAAGATTTGTTAAAACATTTGGGGTATAGTGTTGTAGGAGCAATGTCACAGGGCGCACGTAATCAAGGGGTTGCAATCTTAGTCTGAAATAAAAATATCCAGTTCTCAACAGTAAAGGCAGACACAGCTGGGCGGTGGGTCATAGCCAGTTGTAGCGCCCCCGACCTTCCCAAATTTACGTTATGCTCCCTATACGGGAGCAACATTGATGACCCAGCCTTACTGGGGTGGGTCTCAAATGAATTGGCGCACTGGGAACTACCTATAGTGGTGTGCGGTGATTTTAATATTAATCTCTATAGTGACTGGAAATTGGGGGAATCATACACTGGCAAAAAGCCTAAAGTCTATCAGGCTTTATGCAATATGTGTCAGGAGCATGGGCTGTGTGATGTCTGGGGAGAATTAAGACCGCAAGACCATGGGTATACATATTATTCCACGCCCATAGGAAACATGTGAGATTGGACTATTTTTTTGTTTCATATGCAATCAGACAGAAGAGTACAATCGAAAAAGCACCTAGATATCTTTCAGATCACAGCCCACTAGTGCTGGAGATACAGGGCTGGGTGGATAAGGCAAAACCATGTTCATCATGGACGTTTGAAAGAGCGTTATTGGTGGATGAGATCTACCTAGAGCATATGAGGAAGTGGATTCCGGAGTTTCTGGAAAGGAATCTTGGGTCGGCCGCCCTGAACATAGTATGGGATACATTAAAAGCTGGGGTACGAGGGGAAACAATCCAATTTGCATGGAGGAAAAATAAAATCGAGAAAGTTGAATTGCAGAAATTGCAAAACGGGTTGATGCAAGCCGAATGTAATTTAGTTAAGGTCATACAACAGAAGGGAGATATAGAAACTGCCAGTCTAGGGGTGGCAAAAAGTAAAACTTTAATAGGGGAGAAATTACTAAAAAAAGCTGTGGATAAGGCTACAACCTACCGTGAAGAGATGTATGAATGCAGTGAAAGGGTGGGGCATTTCCTTGCAGTAAGAACAAGGCAGGAAGCTACCCGGAATGAAATAAAGGTAATTAAAGATCCTGTTGAGGGATTGAGAACGAACGATGGGGAAATCCGAACTGCATTTTGTGCCTTTTATCGGACCCTTTATACAGAAAATCAGGAGGGGGGCGCACTTAGGGCAGAACAGATAGAGCAATATTTAACTTCCCCCGCGGAGGCTCTCTTGACGGGAGAAGAAAGGGATCAGTTAGATCGACCGTTAGAATGGGAGGAAATTGTAAAAGCTCTTGCTGATCTACCATGGGGGTAAAGCGACGGGCCAGATCTGATCCCTACCGAATTTTACAAGGTCTTCTATGAGAAGTTAAGGGATGCTATGATGGCTTTGTTTGTACAAAAAATAGAGGGGGGGATCCACCTGCCTCCTGGGGGATGGCAAATATCGTAATTTTCCCTAAAAAAAATAAACCTATGGATGAGCTCGGGTCCTACCGGCCAATCACCCTTATTAATGGGGATGCGAAGATTTACTCTAAAGTGTTGGCTTCTCGCCTGGCATTGGTGATCCACAGGATTGTTTCACAGAAGCAACACAGGTTTGTCCCCGGTAGAAGCACTATTGAGCATGTCCGGAAAATCATTACACTCTTTGATGTGAAACAAGTAGCAGGAGACCCTATGGCCGCTATTTTTTTGGATGCCGAGAAGGCGTTCGATAGGGTCTCCTGGCAATTCTTGTGGGCCACTATGTCTTGGAAAGGAATTGGCGAGCAGTTTATTCGAGCAGTAAAAGCCCTGTATAAAGATCCAGAGGCAAGAGTGCTAGTGAATGGGGGTCTAACGGAGGTATTTAAAAAAACCAGAGGCACAAGGCAGGGGTGCCCCTGTTCACCGCTACTGTTTGCCATCTATATCGACCCCTTCCTGAAACATCTGGAACATGCACCGAATATTCCCCCTCTATTTGATACTGGCCCTGTAGAAAAAGTTTTAGCTTATGCTGACGATGTTGTGTTAATCACTACACAACCTGACATGGCTATGAATGCAATTAAAATCGAGGCCCAAAGATTTGGTTCTATATCTTGCTATGCCCTGAATAGGGATAAAACACAAATAGTTGTGAACAGTTTTGCCCCAAGTACTGATAAAAGAGTTGTTAAAAAACAACATATTTGGGAGTTGTGATTAACGCTGAGATTGATGAGATAGTTAAAGAAAATCTTGAACCATGCGCAGTTGAAATGAAAAAATCACTTAAGAGAATGGACAACCTACATCTTACCCTGATTGGACGAGTAAATATAATTAAGATGATTTGTTTCCCTAAGGTTTTATACTTTTTAAGAACAATTCCCTGATTTTTCCGAGTTTTTGGTTTAAAAAATTTGAGAGCATCTTTTCACAGTTTATATGGGCCTACACTAGACCCAGAAGGGCGATAAAATTCTTGTACTTATCTAAGGAACGTGGAGGGCTGGCGTTACCCAACCTTAGAATATACTGGTGGGCAGCTTCCATTATACATTATATACCCTTGTTGAATGCATATCCCGGGGTGGAAAGTTCAAATTGGAGCTATCCATATGCTTACGTTAATTCACATGACGTAAGAGGGTGCCTATGGCGCCAGGTGAATTACGGATATTACAAAAGAGTGCGTTTCAAGACTCTCCTGGCGGCTTTTAGGGTTTGGTCGGCAGTACGACGGTTGGTAGGGCTAGCAAAAGTAAATTATTATACACCATTTGTGCAGAATGTAGAGCTACCCGAGATTTTAAAGGATCAATACTTTCAGAAATGGATAAACTCCGGAATTAGCAAAACCAAAGGGGATGATTGACGGAGTGTTGAACATTGCAAGCACTCACCCCCAGTCAACTGATCTGGGTTTAATCCATCATCATTCTTTAGCTCACTCCGCCACCCCAGTTCAGACATGGCCATACACAAATCAGTCTGACCCTGTGCCTCATGGGAATAGTTCAGCCCGAACTGCCAAGCCATGTCTTCCCTGGACCGGAAACAAGCATCCTGGGACCGATTTCTGGCTTACAGCCATCATCAGCCAGGCTATCTTGAATCCAGTGGCAAAGTGAGCAAGGGACCCATGTCTGGGCATACCCTGCCAACTTAGGGCAAACATAGCAAAACCAAAGGGGATGATGGACGGAGTGTTGAACATTGCAAGCACTCACCCCCAGTCAACTGATCTGGGTTTAATCCATCATCATTCTTTAGCTCACTCCGCCACTCCAGTTCAGACATGGCCATATGCAAATCAGTCTGACCCTGTGCCTCATGGAAACAGTCCAGCCCGAACTGCCAAGCCATGTCTTCCCTGGACCGGAAACAAGCATCCTGGGACCGGTTTCTGGCTTACAGCCATCATCAGCCAGGCTATCTCTCCGGAATTATACAGGTTGGATGCCTATTTACATCCGAAGGGTTAAAACAATTTGAGGTAATAAAAGAGGAATTTGCACTATCTAATAGGGATTTTTTTAAATACCTACAGTTGAGGGATTTCTTGTTAAAAAAGGCAGGAGGGATGCAGAAATACGAAAGTTGTGAACTAGTGGAGAAACTAAAACAACCTGAAGTACCGAAGATTGGACAAATGTATGTATTATTAAACACCCTTATGAAAGACGATCTGGGAAAATGTTCAGTAAAGTGGCAAGAGTCGTTGGGAATAACAGATGGTGATTTTCAGGAAGCATACCTTAATTCATTAGAGATTTTAATGCCAGCCAATCTTCAGGCGCAATTTTATAAAACGTGTTTTGAACTGTACTATACGCCATATCGGATCGCCAAATGGGGAGAGGGGAAAGGCACGTATTGTCCAAGATGTGCGCTATATAAAGCAGATTCGATACATATGTTTGCCACATGCCGGGAACTCTCCCCGCTCATTCGAGAAATAGAGCTCTTCCTACAGGAAAAGCTACAGACACAGGTGGAAATTACTCCTCAGGTAATAATGCTTGGAATTCATAATCTGGGTCTAGAAGATGGTGGGGCCTTGATTTGTATAGCCATGGCAGTTTATCGAATTATCATAGCATCGGCATGGATAGACCCTAACCCACCGACCTTTCACCAGTGGTTAGCTCGGTTATTGAAAACTTATAGCCTCGAGAAAGCCATTTACGATCAGCGGGGTATTAAAGCTAGAAAGAGAGGAGGGAAAATCTGGGAACACTTCTCTACTTGGAGGGAGCAAGTGGAGGAATAGGCCCCTCTTCATTTTTGGATCAAGAATTATGATGATATGAGTTTACAGAGATTGTATACGTACTTTATGCTTTATTTCACCAACCTGGTTGCTAGAAACTGATGTATGGATGTACTGGTATTTTTGGGAGGTGATATTAACGGAATATGGAATGGAGGGTGAAGGGGATAAGTGAAATCATGGTCGAGAATCACATTAAGCTTATCAAGAACTTAGATATGCATTTTTTAAATAATGTACTTTAACAATAAGGCTGTTATAATCAATGCTGGGTAAAAATTTTCTCTTTCTTTTTCTTCTTTGCACATTTGCACATTTGTTCTCCGGAACATGGCACTTGCACTTTATCAAATTAAGCTGTTATTGCACAAATACGGGGGATTGAATAAAATGAATTTAATAAGATGAATTGCAAGTACCAGCATTGTAGAGTAAGAAGAAGGATAGTTTAGGAGGTTAGATAATGGAGTTTTATGTAGTGCTATCTCTTCTTTTGATTTTTACTTGATGATTGGATAAAATATGCATTTTAGGATTTTAATTTTGTAGATGATGTGTATAAAGGCATGGAGTGTAATGTTTAATGCAATATATACATACGCAAGTCATATCAAGAAGAATAATGGAATTGTGAAAAGAAAGAGATTTTGTTAAGGAACTACCAAATCAGACAAGAGAAAGATTCTGGATAAAGGTTTCTTAGACCTTAGGTTTGAAAAACTCATCAGGCAATGTGTTTTTGATTGGTGGTTGGGGTGGGGGTTGCACCGTTACGGGGGGAGAAAAACGGTTAAAAATGTGGGTGAGTTTTCCTGTAGGAGCTCGAACTGTCTTTGTATAAACTCTGTTTTCTCACTCAATAAAAAACTTTATTAAAAAAAAAAAAAAAAAATCACTGCAAAAAACAAACGTTATAGGGATGTTATGGTTAGGAATTAGAATTTAAAAAACCAAACCTAAGCCAAAATGAAAGACTGACTCTTTTGGAAAGAACTAGGCTCAGAACTCTTCCCGGTACTTCGCATGATTTGCAGTCAATCCTTGAGCAGTGGGCTGGTACCCACATGCTGGAAACAAGCAATAATAACACCTCTTTTGAAAAAAGCTGCGCTTGATCAGGCATGTCCAAAAAGCTATAGACCCATTTCACTTTTACCATATCCAGTGGTCAGTAAGACACTCTCCCAGTTCCTGGAGGTTAATAACAAATTAGAAGATGTGCAATTTGGCTTCCGCCCAGGACATGGGACAGAGACTGCTCTGGTGACCATACTGGATGACCTTCGAATGCGAGCTGATAGGGGACAGTCAGCTATATTGATTTTGCTGGACCTATCTACTGCATTCGATACGGTTAATCATGAGGTTCTCTTGGAAAGGCTGGAAGGAGTTGGGGTAGAGGGTATGGCACTGAAGTGGTTTCAATCTTATCTGGCCAACAGGCGACAGGCAGTAGCACTCCCCCCCACCAGTCAGATTTTATTGATGTTCGGCATGGAGTCACTCAGGGGTCCGCGATCAGTCCGATACTGTTCAATGTTTACATGAGCCCTCTGATCGCTGTCATTAGGTCGCATAACATCAATCTTGTGAACTACGCAGATGACACACAACTTATCTTGTCGCTGGAGGGGAATCAATCGACACCGCTGGAAAAGTTTCATGCCTGTATGCAGGATACTGCAAACTGGCTAAAAAATAATTCCCTGCAATTTAACGGCGACAAGGCGGAGATCTTATGTTGTGCTGCTGCGAAAGTTCCACTTCTACTCCCAAACGGGCTTCTGGCCTATCCCCACGGTCACACCACTGATACCCTCTGAGACGGTGCGTAATCTGGGAGTCATTTTCAATGATAGGTTGAGTCAAGAAGCTCAAATAAATAAGACAGTTGGGAGCTGCTTCGCCCTTATCCGAGTGCTTCAAAAGATTCTGCCGATATTACCAACTCAGGCTAGAGCACTGACAGTAAGGAGCGTCATCTTGAGTAGGCTAGATTATTGCAATGCCCTGCTGCTGGAGTCCCCAAGGTATTTGATTGGGAGACTCCAGAGAATTCAGGTGATGGCGGCTAAATTGGCCTTAATGAGACCACGACGCTCATCAGCCTCTCAGGCGCTGATGGAGCTTCACTGGCTTCCAGTTTCACAGAGGATACAATTTAAGTCACTATGTATTGTTTTTAAAGCTCTGCACGGTCTGGGGCCCAAACCATTGCAGAATACATTTGAATGGTATGTCCCTACCCGCAGCCTCCGCTCTTCTATAGCTAAATTGGTAAGAGTTCCCAGGTTCCGGAAAACTAAATCGGGAGGAAGAGCCTTTACTATTGCAGCGGCACGGCTCTGGAACAAACTTCAAACTGACTTGAGACAGATGGAAGACCTGCTGCAATTTAGGAAAAATATAAAGACTTGGCTTTACCCTAGTACATAATTCCCAGTCCCCCACTAGTTTCGGAACACTGTTTCTACCACCGCACTGGCGATCGGCAGGGCATACGTGTTTTAGCGCCAGGATACCCGTTGAGTTACAGTGCGCTCTATAAGTACTGATAACATTAACATTAACTCCTGTCATGCCTTTCTTCTGACTGTGTCTAGACTGTTTCTAGAGACCTCAATGAGTGTATCAGTGCCTTTTTAGGGACAAGATAACACTGGTAAAGAATCCTATAGGTAATAGACGACCTCTCTTTCAAACCACATGCTCTCTATATGTGTGTAGAAGTAACTGCATGGATCGCTTTCTGCTCATTATACAGGGCAGCGTGTATGAAGCTGTGTGTGTTCAAGTGCTTCCATAAGGTCTGAAGTAGCTCTTTTGTATTCGGTTTCTATATTTATGAGGAGTTTGAAACGTTTATTTAAGAAATGCAGAATGTAAGAGCGAATGTGTGTTGTGACATATGCCTCTGGATAGCGCTTAAACGATACCTCATCAAAGCTGGAAGGAACAAATCAGCTGTTCTGTTGGTTGGCACAGCATGAGACTTGGTTGCTCATCCAATCACATTTCACAGTATTTTAATGCATTACAAAACAAGTGCAATATTTACACCTGCGTATAATTTCACAAGCTGTTTACCAGCTCGGCATGCTGAAGAAAACAGCAAGAGACCTTTTGCTCAGGAAAAGCACATTTGAACACTGTGGGTTTAAAAGGTATATCATGTTCATACCACTCATCAAATGTCCCAAAAGGCATCGATGTTAAAAAATCGACCTTTTTATCGGCTTCAAAAATGTAATGAATGTTTTTTAGGTCTAGCATTAGCCAAGACTTATTTTTACTAAAATAATACTATCACTGTGTGCCAGGTCCACTACATGAGGATGCTGAAGTGGAAACCGAAGCTGACCAAGTCCCCCTCACTTCACACCTGTTTTTTTCACAGCCTACCAACAAGGCCATCATGCAGTCAGATGAGGAACGTGATTTTGAAAAAGGCCCCTTCAGGGGACCGTGCTTCCCGGATAACTGGACTCCCTCCCAGAGTCACGTGAAGAAGTCTGCGCAACCAATTGGGCTCCCCTCTTCCCTGCCAGAACTACCAAACCCCAAAACAGCAGGAGGAATCCAGTTGTTGGAAAACGTCAGCCAAACGCCGAAAAGAAAGAGGAAGAAGAACAAGACTCGTGCTCCACCATATACACAGAGGATACGCCGAACTGCAAGGCAAAGCCTCCCGGCACACTATATATATATATATATATATATATATATCAGCCACAATGCTCCAGAAGAAGGTAGACCACACTCACGAGCCAAAGTTAATAATTTTCTTTATTTCATAATACAAGTACCAAGGCAATCCCTACGCGTTTCGATAGCTGTTCAATATCAATTAAAAACACCTCATTTCCTGTTTGTTGCTCCTGCGGGGTTATGGTCTCTGTAGTGCACAAAGTGAACAATCAAAAGTGGGATATTGAAAGTATATATACAAACAAAGCATAACTAAAACGTTAAGGCAAGAATATTGTTTGTCAGGTTCATGTCATTGGTATATAGACTGTGAATCTTTTTAGAACAAATAATAACGGCATAAAGGTTGTTTGATTTCACAGATGTTTCTGATATCTTTTCCCTGAGATATGATCTGTACTTTTTATATATAATTATAATTAATAGTCTGTTTAGTTTACGGGGGTGTCAGTCTCTTTTTCTTGGTATACAAAATAACCTCATTTAAAAGAGTTGAAACCCTACTCATCACAATTATGGAGGGTTTTTATTACCACAATGTTAATCAGTGTGTTAATTCCACTACTTATAATAGAGATTATTTCCATCAGATTCCCACTAACTGATCATATTATTATATATCGTATTTAAAGTGAGCAAAATAGAAGACTTTGAGTCTCAATAATAAGGACATATTCAACTAATCGTATATATCAATATATGCATTGTGTTCCTTATTAAATCATGTCAATAGGTAGTTCACCCTATATATTCTTAACCCGAATCATTTCTAATCTGATGCCTCAACACTTATTAACCTCATAAGTGAATGCTTAATATAAAAGTGACATGTGCAAGGTGAGACTTAAAAACAGCAAATTCATTCTTTTGAGAGAAGACCAAGGGTTTTTATAAATGTATGTACAGTTCTTCATTCTGATTCAGGCCATGTGGAGTGGGAGTGTGTAGATTTAAAATGTGCTGTGATTCCTGTTGTCTTAATTTGTGTTAAAGGTCACCTCCCTGCTCATGATGTTGTATTTGTTCGATTGCATAGAATTTCAATTTCTTCCAATCGCTCTCATGATGAAACTCCATGTGCTTGGCCACTGCGTTGCTTCGGTCCATGTTTATTGTTGCTCGCACATGTTCCAAAATCCGCTTTTTCAGTTCCATACTGTACTTCCCACATATTTTAAGCCAAATGGGCATTCAATGACATATGCTACACATTGGCTTTTGCACGTAATATGTTGGTTTATTGTCCATTCCTGTTTGTTGGCAAATGTAATCTGTTTTTGATGTTTCGCGATTTGGCATACTTTACATTTACTGCGTTTGAAAAAACCCATTTGTTTTAACCAATTAGAGCCAATCTTCTTTTCTTTGCGGAAATGGCTGTGCACAAATTTGTCTTTCAAGTTTTTGGTTCATCTGAACATGATATAAGGATGGTTACCCATAATGTTCGCTACTGTTTGGTTTAATATTAAAATATTCCAATTCCTCCTTAAGATTCCTTTAATGTTTTTAGCTTTTGCTGAGAAGGTTGTAATCAGCCGAATCGGTTCCTTTGGTTTAGAGATATTCATTTCTTTTTTTGTTTTCAGGAGATCTATTCTTTGTTTTTGTGCAGGTTCTGTTAAAACAAGATGTGATTGTTCCCTGAGTATAGCCTCTTTTTTAAATCTCCGAGCTGTGACATTACTATGTTTCCTCCATTCTTCATCTTGTGAACAGATTCTGCGTATCCTTAAAAATTCCCCGTATGGGATGTTCTTAATGATTGATGATTGATGGAAACTTTGGGCATGGAGGATTGAATTAGTTGCAGTTTCCTTTCGATGTAGAGTTGTTTGAATTATTTTTTTCCTGGAAATATACTTCTGTGTCCAGAAATACAACTCTTGATTCACTTATAGAGTATGTGACTTTCAGTTTTGTGTGAGTAGAGTTTAATATTTGAAAATATTCAGCAAACTCATTCTTCGTTCCATCCCAAAAAAAAAAGATCATCTATGTATCTCAGCCACATGATGATTTTATTCACATGTAGATCATATTGTGGTTGCCAAGCCAGTTGTTGCTTCCACCATCCCATCGACAGACAGGCGTAGCTTAGGCTGAATGAAAAGCCCATATCTGTCCCCTTGATCTGTAGGAATAGGTTGTTCCCAAATAGGAAGATGTTTTAGGTCAGGCATAGTTGAATCATTTTGAGTAGCACTTCATTATGGTGGGCAAATTTTATGTTTCTTTTGTTTAGAAAGTATTCACATGCTGTGATACCTATTTCATTCTCAATGTTCGTGTATAAAGAGATCACATCCATTGTTATTAGTTTAAAGGTATCTTGCCATGGGATTTCTTGAAGGTGTCTTAGAAAATCACTGGTGTCCTTGAGATATGAATTTAGGTCTTGTACAAAGGGCATCAGGAGGACATCAATATAGTTAGCTATTGGTTCCAGAAGGGCGACATTGGCTGAGATTATTGGTCTTCCCGGGGGTTTTGTCGAATGTTTATGAATTTTTTGTAGGAAGTACATCGTAGGTATCGTGGGGTGTGCATTTGTCAAATATTTACATTCATCATCATCCAGTAGGTTATTGTCTGTCCATTCTTTAAGATAATTGTCCAATTACATTTTGTATTGTAACATTGGATTCTCTTTTAGTTTATGACAATAATTCTTGTTCTTGAGTTGAGAGAGGGCTTCTTTGATGTAATACTCCTTATCCATAATGATAACATTTCCACCTTTATCATCACATTGTAAGTTGTGAAGTGCTTCTCTTTCTGCCGGTGTAAGGTTATTAGAATATTTTTGCTTTTTCATTTCATAGATGTCATGTATTACAGATTTGTGGAATATGTCAATCTTATTTCCAGATAGTAGTTGTGGATAAAAGAAAGACGTTGGTTTCTTACCACTGACTCCTACTCCTATTTGAGGGCAGTATTAGTAAAGTTGTGATATGCCCATTTCCTCTTCATTCTCTTCTAGACCAATTAGTGTAAGTAGATTCATTGAATCTTTTACATTTAAATCCATCTCTGATTTTGTTACTGGCATTTTATGTTTCTTAGTTTTACTGCGTTCTGCAATGTTTTAGCCAATTTGATTTTTCTTATATATTTATAAAGATCAATTCTGAGCCAAATCCATGTGGCTCACTGGACAAAAATTTAAGCCCCATTTTATCAAGGAAATTTCATTATCTGAAATAGATCTTTTTGACAGATTGACAACCACCAGGTCATCCTCTTTGTTGTTTATGTCTTCTTTTGTTTTGTTTCATACTCCTCCTTGTCGTTCCTATTTTTTCTTTTGATATTATGTCTTTTTCCTCTTTGCATCTGCTTCCTCTTCCCCTTCCACGTCCTCTTCCTCTTCCCCTGAAAGTTTGTGTCAGAAGTCCCATATTTTTTCCCCAGTTTTTTTGTTGGAGTGCCAATCTCATATTGCCTAAAAAAGTGCGTCTTTCTCTTTCTCCTGTTTGGTCAGATTCCCCTTCACAGAGGTCCGTCGATGTTAGTGATGACGGACTTCCCGACGCATTTGTTGCGCTATCCAGTTTCTCCTGTTGTTTCCAGGCATCAAGCTTCCTGGCATAGGTGAACATCCGCCCCTCATTATAATCTTCCTTATCCTTTTGAAATTTGGTTTGTTTCATGTTTTTCAATTTGTTTTTCAATGTCTTCTTTCAGTTTTTTCATTTTAGGATTTAACTCCATACCGGCTATTTCTTTCTCTAGTTCCTTAAGTTGTTCCTGGATTTTATTCAATGCGATCTCAGTATGTTTAATTAAGATTACAATCAAGCCCATTGATGAATTTAAAACATGTTTGCCCCATTCTTGCAATAGTTCACTGGTTGTATCTTGGTGGTTTGGCATTAAGGTGATTCACAGTCCTCTGGGTACTCTTTTGACATCTACATACTTTTTGAGTGAAAGAACTTCCCACCATTTGTTAATTTCTTTTTTTAATAATTTCTCCCACAGTCTGAGTTTATTCTTGATATCTGGTTTATGTTGACTTGAATGTTTGTGCGATCCATTAGACATACTCATGTCTTGTTCAAAGATCTGTGCCTTAATTGCATTTCGGTTTGCTTCTCTCATTTCCATTTTAATACGATGGTCCCTGTCACTTTAAATAATAACATGTTGTTTGTAACAAAATCACTTATTTCAAGTGTTTTTCTTAATGTGCCCCTTTTTATTTGTGAATCTTTAACGAGCACTGCAATTCATGTGTCTACCAATGCTGTTTCATTCTTGCATAACAAAGACCACTCTGAGGCCAACATATATATATATATTCACTGAAAAAACCATAGGTTTCAGGGACGTTATAGTTACAAATTAGCATTTAAAAACCTTTGAAATTCACTGAAAAAACCATAGGTTTTAGGGACAGTTATAGTTAGTTGGACATTGCACTCGTACAAAACCCGTGAAATTCCCCGTTATAGTTAGTCCAGCTAACTATAACTCGCGCCCCGCAATGCACTGCTGATGACGTCACATATTACATCACTCATGACATGGTCAGTGACATCACTGATGACATCACTGATGACATCTCAAATGACATCACTGATGACATCACTGATGACATCATCCAGTGACTGTGTGTTTCTCTAAAGTTTAAATATTTTTAATATATATATGAAAAGACGTATTGAAGAATGAGTGGGTGTGTAAGTGTCTGTATGGATGATTTAGTAGGTGCGTGACTGACTGTATAAGTGAGTGATTTAACGTATCTTACTGAATGCATGGGTTAGTGACTAAACTGGGTGAATGTCTGTATCCGTCTGTCTGTTGCTGTGTAAGTGGCTGCATGTGTTTGTGAATAGCTACATGAGTGTCTATTTGAGTTATTGAATGCTTGTGTGAGTATCTGTATGGGTGCCTGAGTGTTTGTGTGGGAGGGTGTGTGCGACTCTGTGCATAGATGTGTGAGTGGGTGATTCACTGGGTGGATGGTTTCAAGAGTGCATCTGTGATAGACTGTATGGGTGGGTAAGTGTGTGTAAGAGTGTGTTAGTGAGTGAATGTATGTCCCAGTGGTACATGTGTGAGTAACTACATATGTGAAAGGCAGTATATATGTGTGTTGGAGTATATAAATAGCTATAAGCGAGAGTGACTGATTGTGATAGTGGCTGTATGGATGAGTGTGTGCTTGTATCAGTGATTGTATAAGAGCGTAAGAATGTGCTAGTATTTGTATGAGTAAGTGAGCTGGTGTGTGTATAACTGTATAGGTGAGTAAATGGTAGTGTGTTTAATTATTTGCATGACTGACTAGGTGTGTGAGTACCTCTATGGATGAGTGGCGGTGTTTGAGTGTCTATATAGGAGTATGAGTGCATATGATAGTCCTGTACTGAGTGACCGTAAGTATGAGTGACTGTACGGGTGAGTGAGTGGATGTGTGCTTAGACCTAAGAATCAGTGTGTGGGTATGTAGTTATTGGTGTTGTAGTGTCTATGGTTTTGCGAATGGCATTCTTTAATTTAGAGTGGGTGTATCAAAGGTTATATTAGGGTGTGAGAAGATGCATGAAATTATCACACGGATGATGTCATCAGTGATGTCATCAGTGATGTCATTTGAGATGTCATCAGTGATGTCATCAGTGATGTCACTGACCATGTCATGAGTGATGTAATATGTGACGTCATCAGCAGTGCATTGCGGGGCGCGAGTTATAGTTAGCTGGACTAACTATAACGGGGGAATTTCACGGGTTTTGTACGAGTGCAATGTCCAACTAACTATAACTGTCCCTAAAACCTATGGTTTTTTCAGTGAATTTCAAAGGTTTTTTAAATGCTAATTTGTAACTATAACGTCCCTGAAACCTATGGTTTTTTCAGTGAATTTCAAAGGTTTTTTAAATGCTAATTTGTACTTATAACATGTTTGAAACCTACCGTTTTTTCAGTGAAATTCAAAGGTTTTGTAAATGACAATTTTTAAATGTATTAATTGTTATATAAATTTTTTTAATACTGATTTACTACATTTTTAGAAACAATTTTATATAACATATTTTATTTTTTAAATTACATTGTAATTACATTATACATTACATTACAAAAAATACTTTCTCAGAATGAATTACTTTAGTTTAAATACTTTGCACATAGGCAATAGACTTTTAAGTACAGTAGTTACAGTTGTTGCAATGGGCAACACATTTTCAAACACAATGCAACATTCAGATCAATGTGAATTTCTAGTTAAATGCAATTAGTTACTGTATGGATTACTTTTTCTAACCACAGGACTGGATCCTAGATTCAGTCCTGGCACATCTCCTGTAAACAGTTGAGTAAAAGCGTTTTGGTTACACTCGTGATTTTTAAGGAATATTATTGTATTTTAAAAGTTGACACTTAGAAACTTTTTCTCATAGAATGACCAATGTTATCCTATGGAAGGAAATTCACTTAGGAGGTAAAAACTGTTATCGTTACTTTTTGTTACTCAGTGTTGGATCCTGGTTCCAGCACTGGTGCATCTCCTGTAAACAGTTGAAAGAATGCGTTTAAGTCATACAGGCGATTTTTAAGGAATATTTGTAGTTTGTGAAAATCGACACTTTGAAACTTTTCTGCTGAAAACCAGACAATGGATTCCTATGGAAGAAAATATAAGTTACTGGTAAGTACGGTTAAAATTACTTTTCAGGGTCAGTGCTGGGCTAAAAGATGCAGCACTGGGTTCTCTCCTGATAACAGGTGAGTAAATTGGAATTCGTACTTTGGTTGATTTTAGAGGAATATTATAAAGAACCAAAACTCCACACACAGAAGAATTTCCAAGTGAAACCAGTCAATGTTAGCCTATGAAGGAAATTCAAGTTACCGGTAAGTACGGTTAAAATTAATTTTGAGGATCAGTACTGGGCTGAAAGATGCAGCACTGAGGTCTCTCCTGATAACAGGTGAGTAAATCAGAATTCGGATTTCGGCTGATTTTAGAGGAATGTTTTAAAGTTCCAAAAATCAACACTTAGAAACTTTTTCAGCAAAAAGCAGGCAATGATATCCTATGGAAGGAAATTCAAGTTACTGGTAAGTACGGTTAAAATTACTTTTGAGGATCAGTACTGGGCTGAAAGATGCAGCACTGAGGTCTCTCCTGATAACAGGTGAGTAAATCGGAATTCGTATTTCGGCTGATTTTAGAGGAATATTTTAAAGTTCCAAAACTCCACACTTAGAAGAATTTCCAAGTGAAACCAGTCAATGTTAGCCTATGAAGGAAATTCAAGTTACCGGTAAGTACGGTTAAAATTACTTTTCAGGACCAGTACTGGGCTGAAAGATGCAGCACTGAGGTCTCTCCTGATAACAGGTGAGTAAATCGGAATTCGTATTTCGGCTGATTTTAGAGGAATATTTTAAAGTTCCAAAACTCCACACTTAGAAGAATTTCCAAGTGAAACCAGTCAATGTTAGCCTATGGAAGGAAATTCAAGTTACTGGTAAGTACGGTTAAAATTACTTTTCAGGACCAGTACTGGGCTGAAAGATGCAGCACTGAGGTCTCTCCTTATAACAGGTGAGTAAATCGGAATTCGTATTTCGAATGATTTTAGAAGAATATTTGCACAATGGTGAAGGGAGGGGCGGGGCCTGAGGTGACATCTGTGCAAACGCGCCCCGTGGCGCGTTTTAAGTTGGGGATTAAGTCCCCTTGAATCCTGAGGGTCCCTAGGGGCCAACTAGCCCACCAGGAACCTCCAATATGCGCCAGGGGCTGCGTTGCAGAGACGTGTAGAGAGGCCACACCCCTTTTACACCTCTCTGCAACGCAGCTCTGTGGCGCTTTCTGGATGTACCTGTTGGGCTAGTTGGCCCCCAGGGACACTCAGGATTGAAGGGGATTTAATTCCCCATCTTAAAACGCACCATGGGGCCTGTTTGCACACATGTCACCTGAAGCCCCGCCCCCTCCCTTCACCACTGTGCAAACGCGCCCCGTGGCGCGTTTTAAGTTGGGGGATTAAGTCCCCTTGAATCCTTTGGGTCCCCGGAGTCCAACTAGCCCACCATATACCTCCAAAAGCGCCACAGAGCTGCGTTGCAGAGAGGTGTAAAAGGGGCGTGGCCTCTGTACACCTCTCTGCAAGGCAGCTCCCTGGCGCATACTGGAGGTTCCTGGTGGGCTAGTTGGCCCCCAGGGACCCCCAGTATTCAAGGGGAATTGCTCCCTCTGCAAACGCGCCAGGGGGCGCGTTTGCAGAGTGGTGAAGGAAGGGGCGGGGCCTGTGGGCCCGATCGTTTTTTTTTTAATTTGTTTTTTTGTCCCTGAAGGGGGCTGTGTGGCCCCCCTTCCTTTTTCTCTTTTTGGGCCCTGGGGACCCCATCCCCCAGGGCCTTACCCCTTTTTTAAATTACAAAAAAAAAAAACGGGAAGGGGGCCACGTGGCCCCCTTCCCTGGGCCTGTATTGGCCCCGGGGACCCCATCCCCTGGGGCATGGCCTCTATATTTATTATTTTGAGGGGGCAGCGTGGCCCCCCTCCTCCGGCCATTTTAAGGCCCCGGGGACCCCATCCCCCGGGGCCGGCCTTTCCATTTAAAAAAAAAAAAAATGTTTTCTCTTTTTGGGGAGGGGGCCGCGTGGCCCCCTCCCGGGCCACTACTTGCCCCGGGGACCCCATCCCCCGGGGCTGGCCCTTCCGTTGGGGACTGTGGGGGTCCCCAATCCCCCACAGTCCCGCCGGCTCCCGCGTCCCTTGGGAGCCGGCATTGCTTTCCACATGGGGAGCTGCTAAGATGCAGCTCCCCATGTGGAAAGCAATGTGCTTTGGATATTGGAAGAGAGAGCAGGTTTCCTGCTCTCTCTTCCAATATCCAAAGCAGTTTGCTATGGAAGGACGGGAGCCGCGATGCTCCCGTCCTGCCATAGCAAACTACAGTGTCCCGAGGGTAGGCACCCGGGACACTGCAGGAGCCGGCCCTGGGGGGTGGTGGTCCCCAGGGCCATCAAGGGCTCCAGGAGGGGGCCGCGTGGCCCCCTCCCATTCAGTACACAGCCCCGGGGAGGTGGTGGTCCCGGGGCTCTGGGGTCCGTAACGGACCCCCATATTAAAATGTTTAGTGCCCCGGGGAGGTGGCGGTCCCGGGCGTGTGGGGGCTTCAGCCCCCCACACAGGTTTTATAATGTATTAAAAAAAGCCCCGGGGAGGTGGTGGTCCTCGGGGCTGCGGGAGGGCTCAGAGCCCTCCCGCACCATTTTTAAAAAAAGCCCCGGGGGTGGCAGTCCCCGGGGGCCCCCCACACATTAAATTATCCCCCCCCACCATGCCCCCGGGACTTGGCCCACCCGGGGGCCAATTAACATCGATTTTTTTTTTTTTGGGCAGGATTCGCGCACCCTGAGCGCATCCTGCCGATTTTTAAAACAATTTTTTTTTTTTGCCCAGGGGGTCCTTGTGGGACCCCTGAGCAAACCTAGGGGGTCAGGGTGTTTCTACCCTGCTCCCTTTGTGCGCTTTGCGCACTTGTTTCTGTCCCTCGGTTCTACCGAGGGACAAATGGCTGCCAACATTTCCTGAATCGGAATGTTGACAGCCAATTAACATGCAGCTCGTGATCGGGACGGTGCGCGCAGGGTGCGCTGAGGGTACGCGGACCCTACTCGGCCATAGATATCACTAACTTTTTACTTTTCATTTTCTCAGCAACTACTGAACGGATTTACACCATTTAACAAAAGGGTTCTTTCTGAACCAAGAACTACCTGTTTGCCAAATTTGGTGTAATTCCGTTCAGCAGTTCGGGCTGTAGCCGTGTCTAAAGTTTCCTATGGAAAAATGCATGGGGAAAACGCGTTTTGGGACCCCCTTTTTCTCGGCCCCCGCTTGACGAATCCCCCGAGACTTTCAGGGTAGGAGCGGACCGGAGCGGGCCACAAAGTTTGAAAATTTTGCGAAGATACGTCAACCGGCAAGAGAGTTATTTCAAATAGAATGTCGCGGATTTCCTATGGATAATAGGTTGTAACTATAACTATCTACTGGCGACTGCCAGTAGATAATATATATATATATATATATATATATATATATATATATATATATATATATATATATATATATTTCAACAAAAGATGCCCTTGCATGAAGATGCACTCCTCCAACTGGTAAGTAACAACTTTATTTATCCAAAAGAACAGGGTTCATACATACATACATACATATATATATATATATATATCCACTGAAAAAACCATAGGTTTCAGGGACGTTATAGTTAGTTGGAGATTTCACTCGTACAAAACCAGAGAAATTCCACCGTTATAATTAGTTGAGCTAACTATAACTTGCGCCCCGCAATGCACTGCTGATGACGTCACATATTACATCATTCATGACTTGGTCAGTGACATCACTGATGACATCTCAAATGACATCACTGATGACATCATCTAGTGATTGTGTGGTTCTGTAAAGTTTAAATATGTTTTATATATATATATATGCCAAGGCGAATTGAAGAATGAGTGGGTGTATAAGTGTCTGAATGGATGATTTAGTAGGTGCGTGACTGACTGTATAAGTGAGTGTTTAAACGTGTCTTACTGAATGCATGGGTTAGTAACTAAAATGTGTGAATGTATGTATCAGTCTGTCTGTTGGTGTGTAAACGGCTGCATGGGTTGGTGAGTACCTACATGAGTGTCTATATGGGTTATTGATTGGTTGTCTGAGTATCTGTATGGGTGCCTGAGTGTCTGTGTGGGTGGATGGGGGTGTGTGACTCTGTGCATAGATGTGTGAGTGGGTGATTCACTGGGTGTATGGGTCCAAGAGTACATCTGTGAAGGGCTGTATGGGTGGGTGAGTGTGTGCATGGGTGTATTGGTGAGTGAATGGATGTCTCAGTGGTACATGTGTGAGTAATAACCCTGGGCATTAAAATCCACTCCGCTCACGGAGTTTGTGGATTTGTGGCAACTCTGCGTTCCGCGTAGAACGCGGAGTTACTGAAAACTCTGTGATCCATGGCGAAGCAGAGTTGTTTCCTTGTTCGCACTTTCAAAATGCGTTTTTGCGCACCCGGTAGCGACTTACCGGAATCACTGTGTTCGCCGACGAGTTTTCCTCTCCGTTCGCATGCGCCACGAGATTTTGGTAGCCGGCCACGTGATCCCACGGGAGTGTGCGATCGCAAACACATCATTTGGATGCGCCATCGGACATCCGGCGGAAGATTGGTGAAGCTCGCGATGCCGAACACGCAAAATTTGCAATCTGGAGAATAATATCTCTCGAGCAGCATAAAACCTTCTCGAAAATGATGATTTGGATGAAAAAAACTCCTCAGATTAACATTTGGCTGTATGTTTTTGTGCAAGGAGTCCTTTTTCTTTTTTTACTTTTTTTTGAGAGAGGAAGGAAGTGCCCCAGAGTCTCCAACTTCCTTTTCCTGTCCAGCAGGCTCCTCCCAGTGCTTTGTCCATGTCCTGTTCACTTTTCATTTGGATTTGGAGCTGGAAGGATCACTCTTTGTGTCAGCTGCATCATATATCATTGGATTTGAGGACTTTCGGATTTGAGATTTTGCAAGTGAGTTGGTGTTGTTTGTTTGATTGGGCATTGCAGTTGCTGCAACTACATTTTTTGTACTTTTCATCATTTTTCTTTAAATTTATTGTGGGTAGCCAATAGGCCCAGAGCTACTCATGGTGGGTGCATGAAACAACTATTTCTGTGGTGTCTGTTGAATTTAAACATCATTTACGGCATGGATGACATTGGAGTGAACTGCAAAATGTGTATTTTTTGGGGTATTTCACTTTTTTGGTGTGTGTTAAATAAATGCCTTTGTTGTGTGTGTGTGTGTGTGTGTGTGTGTGGTGTGGTTGTTGTGTAACTTGCACACCTTGTTTAGCCCTGTGGATTTTCGTTTTTGCATTTTATTGCATTAAAGCTGTGTTGTTTAGCATGCCTCCTTTGCCTGGCCATTATAGGCCTGTTTCAGTTCATTGTTTTCCAGGCCTCCTGCTTGTTGTGACTGTGAGTGACCATGTGGCTGGTGGCCACCCATTTTGTGGTGGTAGTTTAGTAGTGTGCTGCTTTTGCCATATAGGGCTAGGCCTGCATGTCTTTCCTTTGTTCCTTTGGGCCTAGGCTTCTTGTTGTTGTGGGCCTGGCCTTTTCGCTGGTGGCCATTTTGAAGCCAGGCAGTGTGCTTTTGCCATAGGCCTGCATTGTCTGTCTTCCCTTTCTTGTTGTTGTGGGTCTCGCCATGTGGCTGGCGGCCATTTTGCAGCCAGGCAGTGTGCTTTTGCCATAGGCCTGTATTGTCTGCTTTCCCTGTCTTGTTGTGGGCCTGGCCATGTGGCTGGTGGCCATTATGAAGCCAGGCAGTGTGCTTATGCCATAGGCCCTCATTGTCTGTCTTCCCTTTCTTGTTGTTGTGGGCCTGGCCATGTGGCTGGTGGCCATTTTGAATCCAGGCAGTGTGCTTTTGCCATAGGCCTGCATTGTCTGTCTTCCCTTTCTTGTTGTTGTGGGCCTGGCCATGTGGCTGGCGGCCATTTTGAAGCCAGGCAGTGTGCTTTTGCCATAGGCCTGCATTGTCTGTCTTCCCTTTCTTGTTTCTGTGGGTGGGTTGGCCATGTGGCTGGTGGCCATTTTGTGGAGCCAGCCAGTGTGCTTTTGCCATAGGCCTGCAAGCTTGTGGCCTAGTCTGCCAATAGGCCTTTCAGCCAGTAGGCCCAGAGCTACTCATGGGTGCATGTAACAACTGTTTCTGTGGTGTCTGTTGAATTTAAACACCATTTAGGGCATGGATGGCATTGGATTGAATTGCAAAATGTGTTTTTTTGGGGGTATTTCACTTTTTTGGTGTGTTTTAAATAAATGCCTTTGTTGGATGGGTGTGCGTGGTGTGGTTGTTGTGTAACTTGCAAACCTTGTTTAGCCCTGTGGATTTTCGTTTTTGCATTTTTGCATTAAAGCTGTGTTTAGCATGCCTCCTTTGCCTGGCCACTATAGGCCTGCTTGAGTTTATTGTTTTCTAGGCCTTCTGCTTGTTGTGACTGTGAGTGACCATGTGGCTGGTGACCACTGGCCACCCCTTTTGTGGTGGTAGTTTAGTAGTGTGCTGATTTTGTCATATAGGCCTGCATGTCTTTCATTTGTTCCTCTTGGCTTACTGCTTCCATCCCCTTTGCCAGCTGCAGCTCCCTGAATGACGTGATGCGCAAATTAATGCCAAACAGGTTCCACTTCCATTGCATTTGTATTTTTGTTTTTGTTCTTCTTCTTTCCTATCCTTCCTGAGTGTACACAGTATACCATGAAAGCCTTTGTTGTCAAAGTCTCACAAATGGCTACACAGTTATGTTTTTTTTTATAACTTAAACTGAGTTAATAAAATGTAATAATATAACACTAACAAGTGTGACCACCACACACTAAGTTATATATTATATTTGTTTGTTTGTACTAGTAGTAATTGAACCACAACAACAAATGCAACATTTCACTGATGTTCTTCTGGCTTCTTTGCTTTTAGGTGCACAAAAAGACTGAGGAGGAGGTGTCATCATCACCCGTTGTACTGCCAGACAGAATTCCTGCTGCGCACGACGTCACGTGACGTGTGACCACAGACATCTCTGCAACTTGTGCACCTGCGTCCTGCTGACATCGGAAGAAGATGGCCCCAAAGAAAGTTACCAGGTCCTCCAGTACCAAGAAAGTTGCCAGTGAGAAGAAGGAACAGAAGAAGGAAGTGGCACTGCCACTTACCAAGACTGGTGTGCCGCCCCAGATGTTTTTTGGGAAACAAAAATTACGCCTGCATCAGCGGTGTCCGGGGACCAAGCTGGGAGCAGCACCTCCGCATCAGCGGGCCCACCCCACCAACCTAGGCCCAAGCCCATGAGTGTCGCAGAGGTAGCCAGTCTACTTGCGCAAACGCCAACGAGCAGTGATGTTGAAATATCATTATCGCAAAGTAGTACCCAATCAACGCAGGTGGAAACTCAGCAGATAAGTCGGCAACAACAGCCGGAACAGCAGCCGGAACAGCAGCCGCAACAGCAGCTGCAACAGCAGCCTCAACAACAGCCGCAACAACAGCCCACAATAGTAGTTGTTCCTCCCGAAGTAGGGTCAGTTCAGGAAATTGAGCTTCCTACAGAGAAAGAAGAGCAAGCCACTCTTTCAGAAGATTCATTGTCTTCCAGATCCCCAGCAAGGAAAAGGAGGGTTAGTCCATCAACTTCTTCTTCAAGACCCCCTTCTGATGATCTAGATACCACTTGGAACCCACCAGCTCAGTCTGAGAGTGAGGCACGCCACGTGACAAGGCTAAGGAAAAGGAAGGTTCCAGAAAGCCTTAGAGTTATGGAGGAAGATGTAGAAGAGGAGGATGATGACGAGCCAGTCATCATGAACATCACTGCCGCCCCAGTGGAGATGGAGACCGACATTATTATTACCCCATCCCAAATTGCTGTGAGGGATGTGGCACAGATACCACCAACCAGCATCACCTCCAGCTTACATATTTGCATTTGCAAAGCCCCGGCAGGGACCTACATCCAGCACAACCACCACCTCAGTAGGTAGTGGTACTGCACAGAGTCAAATTCCAGGCACACCCTCCAGTTCATCTGGCATTGCAAGTGGCACCTCCAGCAGCGCAAGAAAGTTCACCTCCCCAGTTTGGGACTTCTTTTTGGTTAGCAGTAAGGAGGAGAACGTTGCTATATGCTCAATTTTTTGACATAGTGTTAATCGGGGTAAGCTTGGTACAAACTATGGTACCGGAGGCCAAACAACCCATCTGAAAAAACACCACATGATCCAGTGGGAGGCGCACCTACTTAGCACACAAAAAGGTAAAACTGCACCCATTGCTGTTGGTGGGGATGAAGAAGTAGAAGAAGATATGATCGCGGTGGAAGGTGAACAAGAGGGAGACATTTTCTCTGGTACACAAAGTAGCCCTGTCCCCAGCAGTGTAGTGGTACCTCCCACATCCTCAGCAACATCTCAGTGGCACCGTAGTAAGAGTCAGGCTGAGAGTGAGACACCAAGGCAACAGAGTACCGCAATGAAAAAAAGTGCGTCGTTGAGCCTAACTGGGTTCAAGAAGTCACCTGCATCAGCTGCACCAGAAAGGAAAAAATCCAGCCTACCATTGTCAGCATGCTTAGGTCGGAGGGGCAGTACGAACGCAACCACCCAACGGCACGTTTGTACAATGCGAAGCTGGCTAAAATGTTAGCGCTGGACCTTCTCCCTTTTTCTTTTGTGGAAGGGGTGGGTTTCCTTGAATTTGTGACAGCCATCTGCCCAAAATGGAAGGTTCCCAGCCGGTCCTATTTCGCCAGAGTTGCTGTTCCAGCACTACATCACGATATACTGGAATTGCTTGGACAAGCTTTGCAGCACAGTGCTGTTCACAATATCCAGCTGACAACAGACATGTGGACCAGTTGCCAAGCCACTGATTACATGTGCATCACTGCACACTGGATCTCTTTTGTGGGGGTTAGAGAAAAGATATCTGAAGCAGGTGTTGTTGACACTGCTGAGATTTTTAATGCTACTCGTAAACATGCAACTGTAGCCATGTTCGCCATGGAGAAATCTCATACTGCTGCAAACATTTTGGAAGAGTTTAACAGCAAGGTCTTTGAATGGCTGCACCCAAGAGGGCTTAACATTGGTTTTGTTGCCACGGATAATGGCAGTAATATAGTTAAGGCCATGCAGGATGGTGGCTATTTCAGGGTCCTGTGTTTGGCGCACTGCATTAACATTATTGTTCAAGACTTTCTGAAAAAAGAAGCCCGAGTCAGCAACTTACTGACCACCTGCAGAAGAATATGCACACATTTCAGCCATTCTTTTAAAGCCCGGAAGCAGCTGAGGATCATTCAACGTGAGCATAGAATGCCAGTCAAAGCACTCATCCAGGAGGTGCCAACACGTTGGAACTCAACTTATTACATGCTTGATCGTCTGTTTGATCAGTACAGACCAATCAATGAGTATGTCATGCAAAGAATAAGGGATGCGACTGTGAAAGGCATGACCCTACAGATGGACCAATGGGGCCTAGTTAAATGCCTGACAGAGATGCTACTTCCTTTCGAGCTCTTCACACGTGAAGTCAGCAAGGAGGACTGTACTATGGGCCAAGCTATCCCATTGTTGCACATGCTAGAGCAACAGCTGAAGGAGGTGTCTGAAACGTACACAGGTGTGGAGGAAAAAAATGAAGCATATGAGTTGGTGGAGAGCTTATCCCGTCGCTTAGCTGAAAATACAAGGGTGCAAACTCGCATTGTTTCAGAAAAACATTACATTTGTGCCACAATTCTGGATCCACGGTACAAATCGGCACTGAACACTAAGACATTAATTCCTTTTTCAGAAGTGGATGTTGCCCAGTACAAAACATGGATAGCTGAGGCAGCCAGTGACTTGGAAAATGAACGGCTGGTAATTAAAGGCCCACTACTCAAACCCACAACAAGTACTGCAGCAGGGCATCTGGCGTCAACTTCAACTTCAGAGCCTGAGGGCAGTGCGTTTGGCTCAGAGCGGTCACCAACACTATCGACAACAGCAAGAACCGGATCATCAGCCCCAGCACAGGATTGGTATTTACAGCAAGGCCTTGCTAGGTCCAGTACTGATGCAAAGACAAAAGAGGCCCAGCAAAGTGGAGCACCCCTGAACATTGAGCGGATGGTCCAGGCCTATCTGGATGACCCAACAGAGGTCTACATTGATCAAAGCCCATTGCTGTATTGGTATGGGAAAAGGGGCCAATGGCCAGTGCTCAGCAGGCTGGCGATAAACTATCTGGCTTGCCCTGTCGCAAGTGTCTCTTCTGAGCGTGTTTTCAGTGCTGCTGGTGCCATTGTAACAGTGAAAAGGACCAGTCTCTCGCCCAAAAACGTGGAGAGGTTAACCATGATCAAAATGAATCAGCACTTTATACCACCGAATTACAAAATACGTGAATCAACGCAGGAAGATGAGGACAGCGACTTAGGTGACGGAAGTAGTGTGTTAGATGATTACCTACTTCTGGTTGAACCACCAGAGTTTGAGGACGAGCTATACTTCCCTGACAACTAGGCTTTGAACTTCTTACTTTATTTCTTCCTTATTTACTTTTATTTGTGTGTGTCTCTGTCTTTCTGGTTCGAAACTTCGAATCACAACAAATCCATCACCACCGTCTTCTACTCTTTCTTTTTATTGCCATATTGGAGTTGCAGCTGTGTGCATTTAACTTAAGTCCACTCCTCCGAGTCCTGCTCCTCCATCCTCCTGACTCGCCCTAAATCCATTTCCCTCAAGCCAGATGATGATTGGATGGAGAATAGTACAAGAAAATGTTGCCTCGTCGAGTCCCTCCAAAAGAAGTGGAACATGATGACTACTATAGCTATCCTCCTTTCCAAGCCAAGAGAGACTGCCCCTTAACTTAAGATGAGAAGGAACAGGTAATGATGACATTCATTGGACGCTGACTCTGAGTGATTGGTGTTTGTGTTGTTGTTGTTTGTTGTGCATGAAGTGAATTCATTGTGTACTATTATTTGATCTACACACTAAAAGTGACTCAAGTCAATGTTTCCCTTCTTGTTGTTTAATAACAAAATTGTACTTCTACTGCAGGCCGATCCATTGCATTTTTGAATATGGAATCTGGACTCACTCGGTACACTGCAGACTGAGTTGGACAACAC
Source organism: Calotriton arnoldi (assembly GCA_963921515.1). Classification (NCBI taxonomy): domain Eukaryota; kingdom Metazoa; phylum Chordata; class Amphibia; order Caudata; family Salamandridae; genus Calotriton; species Calotriton arnoldi. The sequence continues at coordinate 818,105 of CAWUFW010002250.1, forward strand.
CATGATGATGACCACAGTGACATAATATCTTCGCAGTCAGTCAGTAGGATCGGAGATGATTGATGGAATAACTCAGGGCATTTCATGAGTGGCATAAAAGGTAAACAAGTCAACAACAACCACAGCAGACCTACATGTCTGTGTAGTGGTGGAGTCGAGTCACGAGTGTAGTAGTGGTGGTATGGACTGACAGCTGTGCATGCCATTGATTTAGTTACTTACTTTGGAAAATGCTATGTTGCTGTATATGTGACATGTGTGCTCTGTCTGGCTCAGTCAAAATCTAAGCTAAGTGGAGGTTGGGTGGGCGCCGTGGGCCTGCTCTGTCCTGTTGCTGTTGTAGGTTAATGCTGGAAACAGACAACAGAGTAGACATGATTTAGCCATGCCGCTCTGAAAGTGTTTGCACTCCTCCGTAATTTATGCTTTTTTTTCTCCTTGATTTTTAAATATCCCTTTTGTTTTTCCATCTACACTTACAGGCCGGCCTTTACCCTGTGCTAAACAGAGAAAAACAACTCACACTCACCTACCAATCCGCATCCGCCAGGCAGGCAGTGGCACCCAAGATTGACGGACGCAGCGTCCATGGAAGGGAGGACCAAGAGGAATGCCGAGATGCAACTCCCCAATTTGACCAGGATAACATACAGTAACACTTTAGTATCAACATTCATCATCTTTTAAATAATTTGATTCATTTTTTCTCTTCAATCATTACGACTGTGTGTTGTTGTTGTTTGCTCTCTGCTTATAATTGATCCCTACAGCTATTTTTTAATTTTCTTTGCTAGCTTTAAAAAGTAAGCCCGGTACAACAGAAGTAAAAATGTATGTAATTTGGGTCTCTCTGAGGGCAGACAGACATGGCACATTGCATAATAATTAATAATATACTGCTGCCCTGTACTGTCTACTAGTCTAGTTAGTAAGTACTACTTATCATTAACCATCAAGTCATCATCATCATCATGCATGCATTTCCTTTTTCTCCCTTAACAGATTTATGGATATGATGGTCGTCTGCCAAGATTGTGTTTTGTTGTTTGTCCATGCGTAGTGTTTTTCTTTGTCAAACCTTTCCCCAAACCCCCTTCCCAACCATTCATCAAACCCTAACCCTCTTCCCCCGGGCTGTGTGATTTATATTGAGGTGTGACTAAATTTAATGTACACCAATAATTGATCACACGCTTGCTGGGGTGGATGTGGTGAAAGCAACACTAATTCAATTTCAAGGCAGGGCGAGGATCTTCTTCTGCTTGCCCACCCATGCTCAGTATATTTGCAAGTCAATTTTTTTTCCAAAGGAACCTAATCCATCATAATTAATTGCCGGCATCGATTGGATTCATCATCCTCCTACACAGCACTAAAGCTTACGCTTGTGTCGAGTGACTCGACACAACTACAGTTTGTAACTTGTTGTACTACTAGGCTAGCCCCGCCACCATTATGTTTTATTTTACTTTAGCATTGCTAATCAGCATTATTATTATTGTTTGGCAGTCTTCTTGTGTACTGTACTGTACTTCGTTCTACTACTCCTCCCAGAGTCTCTCTCAGGCGCCTGACTGTCTCATTTTCTTTTTTTGTAAATGCTACTGCCAGTGTCTACTACTACCACCTCAACCATGGCATCTTGGGAAACCAAACCATCATCGCCATGCAGCCATCGCTGTGCCTAAGTTAAATATCAATCACAGGTAAGAGAAGAAGTTTGGGGGAGGTATAATTATTAATAATAATTAATTAATTCACACACCCCTTGAGTCCTCCTGTTGCAAAATGCATAGACTAGGAGGAGAGTCTGACAGTACTAGTAGGACAAGCCACTCAGTGAGGGGTACCACATCTATCTGTTTGTGTGTTACAAAATCAGCAGATTATTTTTAAATCAAACACTGGCTGCGGCCCTGCAGCAGCAAGGAAACCGTGTGACGTAAAACAGTGACCCCCCCCACAAAACATTAACCTCGTATGTAAAGTTTAAGTATAAATATAATTTAATCCCCTAACAAAAATAAACTATGTAAAAAATCCCACAACGCCTGACCCACCCCTCTCCCTAACTCCAACCAATGTCCAACAAGAAAAAGTCCAACCAATGTCCGGTAAATAAATAAAACCCCAACGCCCAATTCCCACCCACCAAAAAAAGGAATAAAAATGGGGCAATCCAACAGGGTCTTTAGTTTCTTATCGGATTCGGCGGGCTCTCAGTTGCTTGTCCACCAGGATCTTTACCCGCTCCTCTAGGTGCTCCTCTAGGCATGCCATTCGGAGGAGCATGCAGCGCTTGAATGCCCTACAATTGCATCCACGGGGGGGCAGCAGTGCTGGATGTAGTGCAGCGGCGGGTGGCTGCCTGACCACGGCGCCGTACCACTGGAGGGGCCTGGGCCTGGCTGGGGCCCGGGGCATTGGAGGAGGCTGAAGCTGCTGCCTCCTCCTCCTCTGCCAGAACCACCAGCCGCTGGTATTCATTTTGTATGGCCTCCCGCTTCCGGCGCCGGGCCATGGCTGCCAACTCCTTCCTGTCAGGTTTAGATTTGCCTTTGGAAGGAGTAGCTATATCAAGAAGAAAAAAAAGACTATTGTAACAATATACTCTTAGAAAAACAGTAAGACAAATTAATTCTACACATAGTGGCACAGTAGCACTAGCAAGCAGAGTACATAACATTTGTGGTATGTATCTATCCTCCCACTTCCTCGGCCTCTAACATTTGTGGGAGTTTCAGGCATTATACTAGCACTATGGACTCGAGTACACAGTACACCAGTCTTCTTCTTCTCTCTTGATTAGCGAAATTACGTAACCCTGTTGTAGCCGGCATGCCAGCTCAGTCAGCTTGTGCCCAAGACAAACATACTCGTGAGGCAGACTCACGTTAGTTTTATTTACTACTGTCTGCAGGTGGGGAAGCTGAGTGACTACACAATTATCGTATTTTTCTATTACGGGTGGCACTGGCCATACTCTGTTACATCAAGGGCAACTGCTCAATTTCACATTCACCCTGCCCCCCTGATTACTACAAAAAGGCAGATGATATCTGATCCAAATGATCATTGCTTATATATGGGACGACATGAGGTACTTTGTTTTGATGGATTGTGTAAATAAACATGCAGCCGATAGGCCACCCATGGCAGGCTGACACAGTCGAAAATAAATTAACATAGGTAGGGAGTGGGCCTCGGAGTCGGAGGGAGGCACTTGATAACAACATACATACACAATATATATGCTGTGCTTGCAAACTACTGTGAGTCAATCATGTATTCTGAAAATACAACTTCTATTCTCTTTGGCTTTCCTACTCTGGCACGGTTTCTTTTACATTCTCTTCAATCTAAGACTCTTCATCCAGTGACAGTCTCCACCTATGCTATCTATGATGAATACCATCCAGGCATCCATCCATTCAAAGTAAACATGTCTATCATTCTTCTTAATCTCTCAACAAACCTTAGTTTGTTTCACCAACAACAAACATTTATTCTTTTTTTTTAACCCACCACCCATGCGTCCTTCCTTCCTTGCTCGCCTTGTGTTAGAAATGGGATTTCTGGTTGGCTGGGACATGCGCCTAAGCCAGGCAGAAACCACCACTCTAGTCAGGGCAAGGGAGTTACAAGCTGAAGATAACCCCTGCTCACCCCCTTGGTAGCTTGGCACGAGCAGTCAGGCTTATCCCAGAGGCAAGATATAAAGCGTTTGTGCAACAAACACACACAGCAGCAACACACTAGGCACACTACAAAAGAAACTCCACACAAGGTTATATATAAAAATAGCCTTTGTATTATCCAAAACACATTGGGATAGTAGTCACACAATATACACTGTGCCCACTGGCACTAGGCAATATTCACAGGGGATTATATACAAGACAGGGCCAATCGGGCCACTGTCAGAACCATTAAAACTCACTTAGTAGTAAAATGAAACAACCAGTCACAACTGGCACAGACACTTTGCATCAATCATATTAGGAATAAGCAGTAGGCATAAACACATTATGCATCATCCTACAACACATAAGCATAAACACATTATGCAGTAACTCAGCAGCGCACCCTAGTAACACTGCCACAAGGTGCATACATCACCTTAGGGCCTTGCGCCCTTCCACCATCCAAAGTAGCCCCTAGGCCAACTGGCCTTGCACTAGGGCTCAAGCGCCCTTTGATCCAGAATGTCAGGGCCACCACGGTGCACAATGCGTAGGGGCAGGGGTGCGACTCACCCCTTCCTTAATAAAAGAAATGCCCCCCCACGTTGCAGCTGCCCGCGACTGCGGTGCAGCTGAACATCAACACGCATTGGCACTGCCTTGCGCCAATCGGGGCCCTACTCCGGGGCTACTAAACTCCAAGTTGCCCAATGTTGCAGCTGCCCGCCACTGCGGCGCAGCTGTGTAGCAAGGGAGCACTGGCACTGTAATGCGCCGATGGGAGCCCCACTCCGGGGCTATTAAACTCAAAGTTGCCCAATGTTGCAGGGAAGGCACCGACAACGTGCCTCGAGAAGGGCCCCACTCACCGGGCTCTTTCTTTGCCTCCTCCGGATCGCAGGCAGGCCCCGCTCACAAGACCTCTTGGCTCCGCCCGGTCCCCCTTCTGGGGCACAGGACTTCTCTGGGGAGCCTGCGAGGCTCCGGACAGTCTCGGCTGCGTGCGGGGCTCTCCACATCAACACGGGAGCCCTGCCTCCACTCCGGCAGCCTTCTCTTGTGTCCCGCTCGGCCACGCTACCACCGCTCGCTTTTCTGCATATGCGGGACTCCCACCAGCTCACGGGAGCCCCGCTCGGGTCAGCCCCAACTTCCTGGTTCTGGCCCCGGTCCACTGACGGCAGGCCCCGCCCATAGTCAGGCGTGGGCACCGGTCTTCCGGTTTCGGTGCTCTCGGCGGCGGCTTCACTCGGGGGCAGAGTGTCGGAGAGGCTCCCGCCTGGAAACTAGGCCAACGCGGGTTGGGCACCTGCCAGAAAGGCACAAATGCAGGGTAGGCTCCCGCCTGATCAGCAGCGCAGGGGGGAATCCCCGCACTCGGGATTCCCTCGGCAGGAACTTCCGCAGCGCGCTTCCAGGCACCAGCTCCTCTCCTTCTTTGGCAATTAAAATATAGCGCTCCTCAGAATAAAAGTAAAGCGCTCACAAGGCGCTAGAGTCCAAAGTCCAGGGGGCAAAGCTGGGTCCAGGCAGGCCAGCACACAGCGCCCTCCAGCAGGGAGGCAGTCCCTCATGGCGGTCTCCTCCTGGGGCCCAGCAGCAGCAGTTTTCCCCAGCCAGACGAACTCCTCCCCAAACACATGGAGCTCTAATACTTATACCCCTCAAAGCCTTTGAAGTCTTTGTGTGCAGGGGCACTGACCCCTGTCTAAATCAGTTCTGGGAGTCTCCCTTTGATAGTGGGGGTCTGGATCCTTAATCACTCAGCAGGGGACGGAGCCATTGGTTTATGGCAGCAACCCAGGCCTCTTCACCTCCAGGGGCTACTCCCCCCTACACTACAGATGCAGGTCAGCCTGTTGCTGTCTCACCTCCTCCCCTGGGTCAAGACATTCCCCAGAGCCTATCACATTTAAATCCAGACAGTCAATCCACAACCAGGCAGACACACACAGAAATGTTAGAGCACAAAAACCCAGCCACTTCTAAAAGAGTGGTTTCTACACACGCAATTCAAAAACCACCTTCACAAAAAGATGTGTTATTAAATTGTGAGTTCAGGCACACTAAACTTCACCTCTCCATCTTAAGCCTTTGGGAAGATAGGCTGGAAACATATTACACAGCCTTCCCCATTCTGTCCTATGGGCAAGATGGCCTTTCATCAGTGAAAAACAAAATGGAGAGTATTTCACTGTCAGGACATGGTACACACCTCAGTACATGTCCTACTTTTCACATGCACTGCACCCTGCCCAGGGGGCTACCTTGGTCCTACCATAGGGGTGTCTGATGTGCATAGAAAGGGAAGGGTGAGGCCTGGCAAGTGGGTGCACTTGTCAGGACAACAAGGCAGTTTAACAAAATGCGTGCAGGCACTGCAGTGGCAGGCCTGAGTTCTCTCTTTAGGGCTACTTGTGTGGGTGGCACAATCAGTGCTGCAGGCCCACTAGTAGCAGTTGCAATACTAGCCCTGGCACACATAGTGCCCTTCACTAGGGATTTTACTAGTAAGGCAAACATACCAATCATGGACAACCAATTACCATTACACTTTACACAGGGAGCACTTGCACTTTGACACTGATCAGCAGTGGCAAAGTGCCCAAAGCATCTAAGTTGGCAACACCATGTCAGAAAAAAGGTCTAGGGGGAAAGCAAAAAGTTTAAGGAACTTTAGCCAAAAAGGGCCAAGTCCAACACCTTGGATTTGAGTTTGACCCATGAAACACCCTGGAGGATTCTTGCTATCCACCCATACAGTTTCACCCAACCAGGCAGGCATCTTTTCTTTTGCCTTCCACCCATCCTTCAACCACCCATGCATCTGATTCCTATCAGCCACCTATGCATGCATCCCGCGTATCCTTCTCTGCCAGTCATAAATATTACATCTCGCCCGTCCTTCCTCCTTGGCTTCCACCCTTTTTTCCCTTTTCGTTCAACCCATCCATCAAGGTCATCTGATCTGACTCTTAGTCTTCTCCATAAAACTTTCACAGCTGAGTTGAAGTCAGATAGAATAGGCCATTAGTTACTCAACTCCCGCCGCTAATGCTATTGCTAATGCTAAGTAAAGGGTGTCTTCTTCAACCGTTGTTCACAACAACTTAGTCTCACTCAACAGTACAGTGTACACCCTTGCAGAGAGTGTAATGTCAATAAGTAAGGAATATAACTTACCACCGCCCGCCACTGCTGCTAGCTCACCCCCTGCAGCTGCTGCATCTTCTGCTCCCTCCTTACTGGCCGCGTCGCCTTCGCCGCCGGCCCCGGTACTGGTGGTCAGTACGCCTAGAAAAAACATTACACATTTTTTAGATGCCATATACACCTCCCCCTATTTATTCTTTTTCACTAGCAAGATTGAAAAAAAAGTTCATACATACATATACAACATACATCACTAGTACAAATTGGGTACTAGAGTAGACTAGTAGTAGTATGTCCTATCCTATCAAAAATAGTAAAATATCTGGTTGGGCATTTTGTTGGTGGGAATTGTCAAAAAGCCACAAGAAAGATTAAGAAGACTAGAAGAGGACAACCCAAAGGACTGGACTCAGTGGCTATAGCTATTGGTGAATCTGAGTTTTAAAACCTTTTAAATGAACAGTGGCCAACTGGGCAAGCTTAGCTACAGACAGACTAATAGTAGTAGTACAGAGAGTCATAGCAGAGGCAGTTAGAGGCAGGGATTAACAAGAATTTAGAAACAGATAGCCTAGATCGAAGAAGAATTGGTAAAAAATAGAATTAGGAAACCCAAATAATAGTTCGGAAAAATAAGGTGCAGTAAAAGTTAGGGAAGTATAATTATTAATATTAACAACAGGAGGACTTACTGGAGCCAGCAGCAGAGTCCTCGGTAGAGGAGCGGTCCTGGCCGGCATCTTCTGAAGCTGCTCCCGGTGACTCCAACGACCCCGTCTTCTTGCCCCTGGGTGCTGCTGATCATGAAAGATATAAGAAAGAAAGAGACAAACATTGATGATTGGTGTGACACAAATAAAAAAAATTAAAAAACGCTCAAAAAAACATTTCTGGAAACAACAATTGCAATAAAATTGACCTATCTAATCTGGTCGACTAGTAGTATCGCGGGATTCGCGGACCGTCTAGTTATTATTTATGAACACTAATCCAGTGTTCCATTCTGATTCCAGAATACTAACTAAGCCTAAGTACCACCTGACCTAGCCCACCTATTCCAGATGGGCCAATTGTTCACTAAGTCTGCATTTCCATTTATTTTAGTCCTCAAAAATGCATAGATGGAGGACACAAGCATAAATCTTTGCATACACCAAATTGTTGGTTGGTTGCTGCTGATGTTCTGCTAGTGCTAAGCCTATTACCACTCACTAAACAAATTACAAAAGGTTCTACTATGGACTGGGGTAAGCAGCACTCAGCAGCACATGACGTAACAGAGGATGCGTCACGCAGACCGCTAAAAAATTAACAACTAATACTAATAAGTAACTAAACCTATCAATCCACCACTATCTCTTAGTGACAGGAGTACAAAGGAAGGACTAGAGTCTCTCTAGCATTACCTAACTTAAGTTCTCTAAAGTAAAATCTTACATAATCAGCCCAAGCGAGCGCAAAGTTGCAAACAAGTAAGATTAGTAGCGCCGAGCACCTGTGGCATAACAATCATAGAAGATTTTTAAATGTAATTTACCTCTAATGTAAGCAGCAGCATTCTTGCTATCCGGAAAAAAATTATATTCGGAATATATAACACAGAGCAGAAGAACACAAAGTAGTAATATTAAATAGCTACTCACCAAGCCCCGGGATCTCAACTCCTAGCAGGTCCAGCAGGTCCTGCTCCCTGTCCAGGATATCGGACCACCGGTGCGTAAGCTGGTTATGGGTGCTCCGGACCCCAAAGCAGCGAAACACTGCCCGGCGCACCCTTCCCCACCGCTGGTGATGCTCCCGAAGCCCGTACCCAGACCCAGGCCTGCCGCCTGCTGCCAGGGTTAAGGGGAGGTGGTGCTGCACAAAAAAAACAAGTGCGGCCACCTCCGCCTCTCCAAATAAGACCCGTGTCTGCACCCCTTTTGGGCACTGACTTCCGCAAGGAAGGCGGTCGCAGCTCTGGCTGCGGCTACGAGCCTTGCCCTTGGCCTTTGCCATGGTTCTGGTACTCGGGGGAGCGGAAAAGAAAAGGTAGGAATTAAAAGCAAGTAATAGAAAAAGAGTGAAAAAGTAGTGAAAAACACACAAAAAGTAGAAATAAACTCAAACTATAGAATCAGGAAAATAGAGAGATAGATAATAAATAAAAAAGATCAAAAAAAGTTTCCATAAACAAAGGATTGAAAAGGTAGAGGGAGGATAGAAAAGCAGGCCCAGAACCATAGCAAAAAAGTGAAAAACAAGATGGCCGCGCCCATTGCGACCGCATGGGCAAGTTCGCGTGATATTTCCCCCCCGAGCACGCAAAAAGCATCGCGAACATGCAATACGCGTTCCCGAACTGGAAATATGCATCGCGTACGGGAGGGAAGCACGCAATACGCGTTCTGGAACAGGAAATACGCATCACGAACAGGCGGGACAAGTGAAAAACAAGATGGCCACGCCCATTGGTGACCGCATGGGCAAGTTCGTGAGATATTTCCCCCCGAGCACGAAAACAGCGCCCCGAACACGCAATACTCGTTCCCGAACAGGAAAAACGCATTGCGAACGGGCGGAACAAGCAACTCCACGTGCTCGCGGAATTCCGCGTAGCTTGCAGAGTTTTTTTACCACTTCGAGGAACTCGGCGTAGCGCGACTACGCGAACTCCGCCCATAGTTAGTGAGTAACTCCATATGTGAAAGGCAGTATATGTGAGTGTTGGAGTATATAAATGACTATATGTGAGAGTGAGTGATTGTGAGAGTGGCTGTATGTATGAGTGTGGGCTTGTATCAGTGATTGTATAAGAGAGTAAGTATGTGTTAGTATCCGTATGAGTAAGTGAGGTGGTGTGTGTATAACTGTATAGGTGAGTAAATGGGAGTATGATTGATTCTTTGCATGACTGACAAGGTGTGTGAGTAACTCTATGGATGAGTGGCGGTGTGTGAGTGTCTGTATAGGTGTATGAGTGCATATGATAGTGCTGTATTGATGAGTGACTGCATGTATGAGTGACTGTATGGGTGAATGAGTGGATGTGTGTGTAGACCTAGGAATCAGTGAGTGGGTATATAGTAACTGGCATTGGTGTGTCTATTGTTTCGAAAATGGTAGTCTGTATTTTAGAGTGGGTGTATCAAAGGTTATATTAGGGTATGAGGAGGTGCATCATATTATCATGTGGATGATGTCATCAGTGATGTCATTTGAGATGTCATCAGTGATGTCATCACTGATGTCACTGACTATGTCATGAATGATGTAATATGTGACGTCATCAGCAGTGCATTGCGGGGGCACGAGTTATAGTTAGCTCAACTAACTATAACGGCCGAATTTCTCTGGATTTGTAAGAGTGAAATGTCCAACTAACTATAATGTCCCTGAAACCTGTGGTTTTTTCAGTGAATTTCTAAGGTTTTTTAAATGCTAATTTCTAACTATAACGTCCCTAAAACCTATGGTTTTTTCAGTGAATTTCAAAGGTTTTTTCAATGCTAATTTCTAACTATAATGTCCTTGAAACCTATGGTTTTTTCAGTGAATTTCAAAGGTTTTTTAAATGATAATTTCTAACTATAACGTCCCTGAAACCTATGTTTTTTTCAGTGAATTTCATAGGTTTTTTAAATGCTAATTTATAACTATAATGTAGTAGTCGCGTTTGCAGAGTGGTGGAGAAAGGGGGCTGGGCCTCCGACCAGCGCTCAGGAATTCCAATGCGTAGGACTTAAAGGAGGTACCAGGAGGGCTTCTTGGCCCCCAAAGCCACTCAGGAGTAAATTATACTTTATCCCCCATCGCATAGTCTGCCAGGAGGCGCGTTTGCAGTGTGGTGGAGAAAGGGGGGCATGGCCTCCGAAGACGTCTTAGCAATACCAGGGAGGAGGAGCAAGATGGCGGATTGACGCCGTCTTAGGAGAGTCGGGTCACGGAGGAGCTCAGGAGGCTCGAGATACACTGATACATTGATGCAAACATCGTAGTGGAGAGCGTGAAAGTTGAAGTAGCTGGATAAAGAACACTACAGCCTAAGTGCCTCTGTCTCCTTGGGGATACAAAGGGATGATGGACGGAACGTTTGAGCCAATCAAACACTCACCCCAGTCAACTGATCTGGGTTTAATCCATCATCATTCTTTAGCTCACTCCACCACCCCAGTTCAGACATGGCCATATGCAAATCAGTCTGACCCTGTGCCTCATGGGAACAGTCCAGCCCGGACTGCCAAGCCATGTCTTCCCTGGATCGGAAACAAGCATCCTAGGACCGGTTTCTGGCATTCCAGCCGTCATCAGTCAGGCTTGCTTGAATCCAGTGGCAAAGTGAGCAAGGGACCCACGTCTGGGCATACCCCCGCCAACTTAGGGCGAACAAAGCGATACAAAGGGGATGATGGACGGAACGCTTGAGCCAATCAAACACTCACCCCCAGTCAACTGATATGGGTTTAATCCATCATCATTCTTTAGCTCACTCCACCACCCCAGTTCAGACATGGCCATATGCAAATCAGTCTGACCCTGTGCCTCATGGGAACAGTCCAGCCCGAACTGCCAAGCCATGTCTTCCTGGACCGGAAACAAGCATCCTAGGACCGGTTTCTGGCATTCCAGCCATCATCAGTCAGGCTTGCTTGAATCCAGTGGCAAAGTGAGCAAGGGACCCACGTCTGGGCATACCCCGCCAACTTAGGGCGAACAAAGCTGATACAAAAGGGGATGATGGACGGAACGTTTGAGCCAATCAAACACTCACCCCAGTCAACTGATCTGGGTTTAATCCATCATCATTCTTTAGCTCACTCCACCACCCCAGTTCAGACATGGCCATATGCAAATCAGTCTGACCCTGTGCCTCATGGGAACAGTCCAGCCCGAACTGCCAAGCCATGTCTTCCCTGGACCGGAAACAAGCATCCTAGGAACGGTTTCTGGCATTCCAGCCGTCATCATCATTCTTTGCCAGAAACCGGTCCTAGGATGCTTGTTTCCGGTCCAGGTAAGACATGGCTTGGCAGTTCGGGCTGGACTGTTCCCATGAGGCACAGGGTCAGACTGATTTGCATATGGCCATGTCTGAACTGGGGTGGTGGAGTGAGCTAAAGAATGATGATGGATTAAACCCAGATCAGTTGACTGGGGGTGAGTGTTTGATTGGCTCAAACGTTCCGTCCATCATCCCCTTTTGTATCGCTTTGTTCGCCCTAAGTTGGCGGGGGTATGCCCAGACGTGGGTCCCTTGCTCACTTTGCCACTGGATTCAAGCAAGCCTGGCTGATGACGGCTGGAATGCCAGAAACCGGTCCTAGGATGCTTGTTTCCGGTCCAGGGAAGACATGGCTTGGCAGTTCGGGCTGGACTGTTCCCATGAGGCACAGGGTCAGACTGATTTGCATATGGCCATGTCTGAACTGGGGTGGTGGAGTGAGCTAAAGAATGCTGATGGATTAAACCCAGATCAGTTGACTGGGGGTGAGTGTTTGATTGGCTCAAACGTTCCGTCCATCATCCCCTTTTGTATCGCTTTGTTCGCCCTAAGTTGGCGGGGGTATGCCCAGACGTGGGTCCCTTGCTCACTTTGCCACTGGATTCAAGCAAGCCTGGCTGATGTTGGCTGGAATGCCAGAAACCGGTCCTAGGATGCTTGTTTCCGGTCCAGGGAAGACATGGCTTGGCAGTTCGGGCTGGACTGTTCCCATGAGGCACAGGGTCAGACTGATTTGCATATGGCCATGTCTGAACTGGGGTGGTGGAGTGAGCTAAAGAATGATGATGGATTAAACCCAGATCAGTTGACTGGGGGTGAGTGTTTGATTGGCTCAAACGTTCCGTCCATCATCCCCTTTTGTATCGCTCTGTCTCCTTGGGGGCAGAAATGCAGAAACACAGAAACGCTGAATTCAGCAAGAAAACTGGCAAAATTAAAAACAACAAAAAAAAAAACGGTATACGGCAAAATAGGAAAGCCCGAAGAGGACGTGGCTTATTGAGCTGGGATCTTGTCGGGTATGCGTTCGCTGGTGCTTCGGCGGTTTTGTGGAACTGGTGGAGGCTTACGCTGCGCTGCGCTGATGAGATAATTTTATAATTCTATCAAGATACCTGGCATCAGTTTATCTTCCTATTATCTCCCTATTCAATTTCAGGGTTTCTGTTTCCTCGGCGGCAGCAAGCACCGACAAGCGCCGACAAGAACCCGATAGCAAACGCTGACAAGAACCTGACAAGGAACCGACAAAAATCAAAAAAAAAAAAAAATGGTAAACAGCAAATAGCAAACGGGCTAGTGGAAATCCTGAAGTGGATGTGGACTATTGGATTTCTGGGCGGTAAACTTGCTGATTGAATTTCTGCTGGACATATGCTAGCTGGTGCTTGCTGGAGCTTGCTGTTGCTGTTGCTCTGGCGACTTTTTAGCTGGTGGTGTCCCTGGAATACAGTCGAGCTTAGGGAGCTGAATGCAGGTGAACACAGCTGAATGCAGGCAGCAGTAAGGCTTGGCTTTCGGCGCTTTACGTATACTAGGGTAGCCGAGCGCTAGTCCCCTCAACGACGCCAACGATGCACACAAGAGAGCTGGCGAGCTAGTTGTCACGGACGCTTGGCCAAATTGTATTTACTCCAACGGATTATGGCCATACCGAAAGCGATGGTCAGGAGTACACGTGCTACTAACAGAGCACTGGTGAGTACAACAGCGACTCGGGGTAGTAATTTGGATGACGAAGACATGGAGATACAGAGGGCGGACTCTCCTAGCTCGGCTTTTGGACTAGGGAAGGTGGGAAAACCTGTGTTGCAATTCTTGCAATCAAGGAAGTCAGTGGAATTGTTTTCTTCTGATATTGTGGCGGAAGCTGATACTTTTAATAGCGGCAAGATATTAGTAGATATAGTGAGCCAAACAATTGGGGGGCGACACAGTAGTATGACTTCTACCTCTACAGGTCATATTGTTGTAAATACCTTGCAGACATTACCTTAAACATTTCTTCTGCCTCAGCCTCAACCTCAACCTCAGTCTAAGGAAGACTTAGATAATGGGAGGGCCCCGGATTCAGATAGGGGCTTGATTGAAGGGGGGACTGAGCATAGAAGCCTATTCTTCAAATCTGCTGATCCAGCGGTTGTCCAGGGCTCCTCGAGAATACCTGAGGAGTGCAAGGCTGTCAAAGGCGGAGAGAATGTGACAGCAACGGAGCCCGGAATATTTAAGCCTGGCGAAAGTAATCTTGAGGTGAATGGGAGTCTTGGTAATATAAGTAATATAGGGACTTTGACAAGCGCTATTACCTCTGTAACTGTAACTGTGCCTGATGAACCGATATTGGGTGATTTGAGCACCTCGTCTTTGGCTTCTGCTACTGATATTGACCAAGTACAAGAACAGTGCCAGACCCAGTCTCCTTCTGTGTTGCAGCATGAAGTCATAGTTGGTCAACAGAAGAAAATCTCAGGGGTAGTAATTGTTAAAAAGAAACATCAAAACCAGAATCAAAAATTGAAAGCAGTGAAGGAGCTGAAAAAAGTTTTCGGGGGTCTAGACCAGGCAGTAGGAGACGAGAGGGCAAAACAACGGAAAAAGGGAGCTACAGCTGATAACTCAATATGGCGATGGGTACAAGCAAAAGGTGGGACCAAAGATATGGTATCAAGGCTATCAGAGACCGGCATGACGGATGAAGCTGGCGGTGGAATGGAGCTGGTGGCTGAAGGCACAGATGATCTAGGACATGGCCCTGGATCAGCTTCAATGATGTCGTTGGGAGAAACGAGCCTGCAGCAACTATCGGGGAGGAGCAGGGAATCGAGACCAAGATGCTCTCACTGATTCTTCAGAATCTTAAAGACCAAAGAGAAGAGACTAGAGAGCTCTTTGCCCAGGTGCGATTAGATGCCCAGGGTATTCAGCAGTCTTTAAAAGAAGTCACCATAAAAGTAGGATCACTGGCGGGCGAGATGGCTGAACTACAACAGCGAGTGGAGGAAACGGAAGAAACAGCTTTGAAAAGTTTTAGCATAACCGAGAAGCCCGACCACGTCTTGGCCACGATGCAACTTGAGCTAGAAGATCCGGAGAATAGGCAGCGGAGACAGAACTTGAAGATGTTTGGCATACCAGAAGGACAAGAGGGTACAGACCCCAGAACATTATAGTAAAAACTCTGCAGAAATTGTGTCCGGACCTTAGTGATTGGGATTGGGATTGCTAGATTCAAAGGGCTCATAGGGTGCCAATGGTCCAAAAGAGACAAGACAGCCGATATCCTAGACCTTTTTGATTTATTTTGGCAATTTTTTATTAAGGCAGGCTGTTTATTTAAAAGCTGGCCCAAGGTCACCAATGTCTGTGGATGGTAATTCAATCTTCTTTCGCTCCGATTACTGTAAGGTAACAATGGACAGAAGATGGCAGCTTAGACAATTGATTGACCCAATGAAAGCCGCTGGGATGCAGGCATATCTGCAAGAGCCGGCTCGACTAAAAGTAATTTGTGGGGGTCAATCTTATATGTTTTTTTCAGAAATAGAGGCAAAGAAAGCGCTAGGTGGATGGCAGAAAGAGGGGACAGGCTAAAAAGGGTAAAAGGTATATCACTATAAAGGAATTTTTTGCTTTTTTATTTATGCGAGAGTAGAATTTATCGATGGCATATGGTAGATGGTAGAAGTTATTACATTAATGTTTTTTCTGCTCTCTTGTCTCAATAAGGAAGGGATTATTGTGATATATGACAAAAATACTCTATTTATACTTTCCTTTGATTTATGATTTACTTTTTCTTGTGTTGAACAACATAGAGACCAGAAGCCTCTGGAACCTTTGTGACCAAGGACTCTTAGTGGGCTGCCAAGGTCAACGGCAGCTTTGAGAAAGGGGATGATTCCTCCTTCTAGATGCTGGGGGAGGGCCAATCTTTAGCAGAGATTGGGGGAGAGGGAGGGAAGGGTTGGGGGTTTAACAAAGAAAAGGTCAATGATTGGGTAAAAAGCAATGATAAAAGTATTCAGATAAGTAAGGCGGTTATTAAAAGGAGCAGGTATTATTTTATATGGAAGGGGTAAAATGTTTAGCATGGAATGTCGCAGGGCTAAATAGCAGGATAAAGAGAAGATTGGTGGCAGACGAGCTAAAAATTTATAATCCAAGTGTTGTTATGTTAACAGACACATCTTTCGTATAAAGACCGGGGATTGTTAAAACAGTTAGGGTTTGAGGTCATAGTATGCTCAACTCAAAGTGTTTCTATACGTGGAGTTGCAATATTAAAAAACAAACGGTTTAGGGCAACAGTTTGTAAGACAACTTCGGATAAAGGAGGTCGCTGGGCTATTTCACAGCTTATATTAAAAGAGAGGAAATATGTGTTCTGCGTAGTGTATGGCCCTAATAAGGATGATCCCACTGTGGTGGATAACATAAATATGGAACTTCTGAATTGGGAGGGGGATCGGGTGGTGATGGGTGATTTCAATTGTATCATGGATTATGGGATTGAAACTACAAGGAGGGGGGCATTCCAGAGGATGCGGAAAACACGTAGGGCAATCTGGAAATTGGGTCGACTACAGGCTATTAGTGATGCCTGGAGAATATTGCACCCAAGCCTACCAGGGTATACCTATTTTTCGGCCCCACATAAACCTTATTCAAGAATAGATATGGCTTGGGTGTCGGCACAAATATTATGGTCTACAGAAATAGATATATGCCCGAAAGTAACATCAGATCATAATCCTATTCTTCTTACTTTTAAAGTCAATACAGAGAATAGGCCACCAAGATATTTTTCATTCCCTAGGTATCTTTTCTCAGATGCGGATTATGTAGCTAGAACCCGGGAGCAAATTAAAAGCTTTTTTGAAGAGAATACGGGGTCTGCTACTCCTATTGTGGTGTGGGATACATTTAAAGCCGTTATTAGGGGGCACACCCAACAGTATATTTGGCACCAAAATAAAATTAATAGGGGGACACTGAAGGAGACAACCTCTGCAATACGTAGGGCAGAAGATCTACATGCGGAGGCAGTTCTGAAGGGGGCGGGTGAGTCAGAACAATTGGGGTTTGAGGTAATTAATCTTAAATTAGGCCTGAAGAAAACACTTAAAGAGAAAAGCATGGTCAAATGTAATAAATATCGGCAGATACAGTATGAGTATGGGGAAACAATTGGGAACATTCTGGCTTATAAAGTAGCTAATGACAGAGCTAAAGCCCATATTACAAGTATTAGAGTGCCTGCAGGTAGACTGTATAAGCATCCTCAGCAGATTTTAGAGCAATTTGTGAGGTACTATCAAGCATTGTATACTTCTACAATAAAGCCAAGGCAGGCAGATATTCTTGATTATATTCAGGGATGTTCCCTGCCAAGTATAGGGGAGGAGATCGCCGAGTCCCTGGATGTAGAGATACTGTGGGAAGAGATCGAAATGGCAATTGGGGCTCTACCATCAGGAAAGGCTGCGGGGAAGATTCTGTTCCCCTAGAATTTTATAAAATCTTCAAAGATGATTTGAAGCTGCCTCTTAGTCAGACGATAGGGTCAATCAGCGTTAATGGGCAAGTGCCCGATTCCTGGAATATGACAAAAATTGTCTTTTTAAAAAAAAGATAAACCAGCAGAGGAATGTGGGTCATATAGACAGAACTCTCTCATTAATACTGATGCAAAAATCTTTACAAAAATACTGTCTAACCGGCTTGCTCCGGTGATGCCTAGTCTGGTTTCTTTCCAACAACATGGGTTTATTCAAAATAGAGATACAACTACTCATGTAAATACGGCAGTGACAGCGTTCAATGTGGCCAATAATACATCTACCCCACTCGGTATGATTCTATTAGATGCTGAGAAAGCGTTCGACCGAGTGGGGTGGGAGTTTCTCTGGGCTGTAATCGATGCTTTCGGGATTGGCAGACGCTTCAAGAAATGGGTACAAGCCCTATATGATAAACCCAGTGCTAAATTAGCATATTCAGATTTATTATCATCTGTTTTCCCGGTTTCTTGTGGCACGCGCCAGGGGTGCCCTCTCTCACCCTTATTATTTGCTCTATATATAAAGCCATTTATCTGTGTTTTACAAAATAATCCCTGAATAAGTGCTTATAGCAACGGAACAATCTCTTTAAAGGTCACAGCTTATGCGGATGACTTGGCAGTATTTTCCACAGACCCAGGGCGAGCATTAGGGGAAATAACAGTGGCGGCTGCTGGGTTCGGACAGATATCAGGGTATAAATTAAATATTAATAAGGCCCAAGTATTAATTAATCATAAACCGCTAGATGTTATACAGGGGGTATGTTCAGTCGTCACTTATCTGGGGGTGCGGATATCAGCACAAATAGAGAAAATTATTTTTCTTAATTATGAGGAACTGTTGAAGGATACAATTAGATCATTTAAAAATTGGCATAAGCTACCGATTGGCATCATAGGTCATATTAATATAATTAAAATGAAAGTCCTGCCTAAGTTCTTATATCTTTTTCGTTCTATTCCACTACGGGTTTCCAACTCCTTTTTTAAACGATTAGAAGGGGCAATTGGTGGTTTTATATGGGGATACAAGAAATCTAGGAGAGCGATAGAAAAACTAAAATTACCTTTTGGTCAAGGCGGCTTGGAGCTACCGGACTTTAAGATGTATTTTTGGTCAGCTTTCTTCGGTCGCTTCCGTAGTCTGATTAATCCTGCGGGTATTTTATTTTTTCATACATTTATGTTGGGGGAAGAAAGTAAGATGTTTCTGTATAGAAAAATGGACCCTAATTATTTTAAAAGGGTTAAATTTAAGACCGCTCGGGACAGCATATTTATCTGGTGGGCGATCTTGCATAAAGGCAAATTATCTCCATATCATGAGAAATTCCCTCTGTATTCTAACCCTGCCTTACCTAGCATATTTCACGATGGGGTGGGGAAAAATTGGGTCACATTGGGAGTAGGATGTTTGGGTGATCTTTTCGATTATAATGGTATTATGGCTTTTGAGAGACTACAACTCATATATAAATTACCAAACTATATGCTGCTAAAGTATTATCAGATTCGAGACTACTTTAAAAAGCACCTGAAGTTGACTAATATAATTGGGTCTGAGGTTTGGGACTTCATATATGATGAAGTAAGGGAATCTATGATTAGTAATGTTTATAAATGGCTGAGTAGTAACAGAGCAGATGATTGTGGAAGATTGGCCAATCAATGGAGTAAAATATTGGAGACTTCTGTAGGGGCTAGCACTATAACACAAGCATTGGGCACTATAAAAGAGGTGGTGCATTCTACTAATCTGAGATTGCACCAACATCGGACGATCTGTCTTCTCTATTACACACCCGAGAGGATAGCCAAGTGGGCGGCTAACAATATAATTACAGATAGGATGAAGTGCCCAAGATGTGATATATATAAGGCAGATATCAAACATATGTTTGTAACGTGCTTAGAGCTAAAAACATTTTGGCAGGATGTTCAGAATATTATCCAACAGAAATTAGGGTTAGATATACCCCTGACAGCAAGGGAAATTATGCTGGGCTGCAGTAATGTTGGATCTAAAAGCAGCGGTTTATTAACTATTTTGCTAGTCTCGGCAAGGTTGATTATTGCTCGAGAATGGATATCGCCAAAGTCTCCAAATGTGATGGATTGGTGGCTTCTAGTCCGACAGACATATGATATGGAACAGGCATTGGCCAAGTCAAGAGGCATACGTTCAGTCACTAAATGTAATAAAATATGGGGCTCCTATTACGTCCAGTAAGTCCCACACAACAGGATTGCTAAGTTCTCATAGCAGGCCACGCCCCTTTGCCCACCACTCTGCAAATGCGCTCCCTGGCACGCACTTGGATGGGGATTGCAGTCCCCTTCGCTGCTGGGGGTCCTTTAGGAGCCAACTAGCCTACCTCTTACCTCCAGTAAGCCCCACACAGTGGGATTGCTGAGAGGTGGACACAGGCCACGCCCCTTTCTCCACCACTCTGCAATTGCGCCTCCTGGTGCGTTCTAAGTTGGGGGATTAAGTCCCCTTTCCTCCTGAGGGTCCCTGGGGGCCAACTAGCCCTCCTGTTACCTCCAGTAAGCCTCATACAGCTGGATTGCTTAATGTGGTCTGAGGCACGCCCCCTTTTACACCACTCTGCAAACGCACCTCCTGGAGCACTGCTGCTCAGGGGATGAAATCCACTTGTGTCCTGAGGTCCTCAGGACACAAGAGGACCTCATCGCCCCACCAGCAATGCGCCAAGAGGTGTGTTTGCAGAGTGGTATAAAACGGGGCATGGCCTCGGACCACCTCTCAGCAATCCCACTGTGTGGGGCTTACTGGAGGTACCTGGGGGGCTAGTTGGCCCCCAGGGACCCTCAGGAATGAAGGGGACTTAATCCCCCAACTTAGAACGCACCAGGGGGCATGTTTGCAGAGTCATGCAGGGAGGGGGCGGGGCCTCCGGCGAGTCGCTGGTTTCTTCTTTTTATATGAGGGGGCCGCGTGGCCCCCTTCCTATTGCCACTTCTGGCCCCGGGGACCCCATCTGCCGGGACCTGGCCTGCCTTTACATCTTTGTTTAATTTTGGAGGGGGCCACGTGGCCCCCTCCTAAGGCCAATTATGGCCCCCGGGACCCCATCCCCCGTGGCCTGGCCAGCCCTCTTTTAAAAAAAAAAAAACTTTTTGGAGGAGGGCCACGTGGCCCCCCTCCTTAGGCCAATTAAGGCCCGGGACCCTATCCCCCGGGGCCGGCCTTCCTTTTAAAAAAATGTTTTAATTATTTGATTCCCGGGAGGTGGGCAGGGTGGCCCCCCTCCCCTGGGCCACTTCTGGCCCTGGGAACCCTATACCCCCGGGCCTGGCCTCATGTTGGGGACCATGGGGGGAGCCCCAATACCCCCATGGTCCCGGGAGCCGGCATTGCTTTTGGGCAATGGAGCTGCTAACATGCAGCTCCCCTTGCCCAAAAGCAATTCTGCTTTGCTTCTTGGAAGGCTCTCACTTCCAAGAATCAAAGCAGTGTTTGTAATGACAGGGCAGGAGCCGCACAGCTCCTGCCCTGTCATTGCAAACGGCAATGTCCTGGGGGTGGGCACCCCGGGACATTGCGGAAGCAGGCACTGGGAGTGGCGGTCCTGAGGGCCATCAATGGCTCCAGGAGGGGGGCCATGCGGCCCCTCTCCCTACATTCAACATAACCCCGGGGAGGTGGTGGTCCCCGGGGCTTTGGGGGCCCACAAGGCCCCCCTCATTAATAACAGAAGCCCAGGGAGGTGGTGGTCCCCGGGGCTTGGGGGGCCCGTGAGCCCCCCCCATTAATCAAGGAAGCCCTGGGGAGGTGGTGGTCCCGGGGCTTGGGGGAGTTTGGGACCCTCCACGCATTTATTTTTAAAGCCCCGGGGAGGTGGCTGTCCCCGGGGCTTGGGGGGACCCGCGAGGCCCCCCGCCTCCATTTTGATAAAGCCCCGGGGAGGTGGCGGTCCCCAGGGCTGCGGGGGCCGCGTGCCCCTGCATACAATTAACTAAGCCCCAGGGGTGGTGGTCCCCGGGCTGCGGGGGCCCCCATCGGCCCCACAAATTAATTAGTGATTGCCCCCGGGACCTGGCTCACCCAAGGGCTTAAGTACAAGGAATCGTGGGTGCCCGCGCTTCATTTTTTTTTTTTTTTCTCGGGCGGATTGGCACACCTAGCGTGAACTCGGCCATTTTTTAAAAAACAAAATGCTTTTTTTGAGCCTGGGGGTCCTTGTGGGACCCCCTGAGCAGGACTAGGGGGTCAGGGTGTTTCTACCCTGCCCCCTTTTCTTGGTTTTTATCTTTTTTTCACCTTTTTCTTGTGACTCGGTTACCGAGTCACAAGATGGCTGCCAATACATTCTGGTTTAGATTGTTAGCAGCCAATCAGAGTGAAGCTCGTGCCCGGGAGAGTTCGCGAACCCTCCTCGGTGCTCAGATATCAATATTTTTATTGTTTGAATTTCTCAGCAACTACTGAACGGATTTACACCATTTAAAAAAAAAAGCATGCTTTCTAGACCAAGACCTACCTTTTTGCCAAATTTGATATAATTCCGTTCAGCAGTTCGGGGTATAGTCTGTTCCCAAATTCCTATGGAAATTAACATGGGGAAAGCGCGTTTTGGGACCCCCATTTTTTCTCGGCCCCCCCTTGATGAATCACCCTGAAACTTTCAAGACAGGAGCTGACCGGAGCACCCCATTAGTTTTGAAAATGTCGCGAAGATTCGTCAAACGGCGCCAAAGATATTGGCAAATCAAAAAAACTTTTCCTACGGAAACTAGGTCCTAACTATAACTACCTACTGGCGACTGCCAGTACGTAATATATATATATATATATGTGGGTGGGTAGATATGTATATATATGAATATATGTGTGTGTGTATATATCTATATATATATATATATATATATATATATTCACTGAAAAAAACAAAGGTTACAGGGACGTTATAGTTAGGAAATAGCATTAAAACACTGCAGAAATTCACTGAAAAAAAAACAAAGGATCCCAGGACGTTATAGTTAGGTTCCCAATTTAACCATAGAAATTTAGCAGTTATAGTTATCTCATGTAACTAGATCTCGTGCACCAAGGTAACTATAACTCACACCCCTACCATGCACAATTTTTGCATCAATAATTTCATTGCAAATGTTGCAATGATATCAATGATGTCATAAAAGATGTCATGAGTGATGTAATACGTGGGGTAATTAGCAGTGCATGGCAAGGACGCGAGTTATTGTTGGTTGAGGAAACTACTATGAAATTGGTTTATTAGTTGAGGGGGCTGTAAGCCCCACTCAGGCTAACACCACAATCCTTGTCAGGGTGAAGCACTTAAGTCAATAACTTAACCTGTGCTTAAACCTCTAGTAGATTGGAAGTATTTATGTCAGCACACAAACAGTAATAGTGTGAAAACACAACACAAGACAAATCAAGAATGCAATTACACCAAAACAAATAATATTCAAATCAGTAGAACCGGAGTTAGTAATTTTTAATGTTTAAGTGCAAAATAGTACCTAAATGATCAAAGCACAACCACGGGTATCTGATTGTGCAAAACCTGGGCACAGTCAAAAGTTAAGGCCAACTAGGATGGAGGGTGGGTTGAATAAATGAGGTGAATTGGGCCTAGTCTTGGCTAGCCTGGGCGGTAAACTCCGCTCTGTTTGCAGAGTTTTCTGCACTCTGCGCTCTGCGGAGAACGCGAAGTGCAGAAAACTCTGCTTCGCGTAGTGCAGCAGAGTTTTTTCCCCTCTCGCGCTTGCGATTGGTAAGTTCGCAAGCGCGAGCTGCCACTCGGGTAGAATTTCTACCTGAGCAGCAGGAAGACCAGCGTGCCGCAAACTGCCTCTTGCCTCTGCCACTTGCGGAAGTCCGTGGAGGTTTTTTGTTACTTTGAGGAGTTCCACGTAGCAAAACTCCACGAACTACACCCAGGCCTGGTCTTGGCTTACTTTTATACTTAGAAGAAGCTTTCATGAAAAGTCCCTGAGAAGGTAGAGTTTAGCAGGGCAAGTTAAAAGACAATGTCTGAGGAGAAGGTGTCATTGTCAGGGAGATACTGGACAGAGCCTGTGAACTTTGTAATTTTTATATGGGAGTCTAAAATCTCCAGTGGGACAAAGCTGCAGGCAGTAGCCGATGAGAGCTCGACTAGGCTGGCTAGCTTCACTGAGAGCTCTGGCTAAGCATGATTTGTAGCTGTGGAGAAGAAAGTAAAGGGAGCTTCCGCAAATGCAGGCCAGCCGGCTTTGCACCTTAGGCGGATTGGCTGCAGGTAGGTCCCAGTCTTCTGTCAGTTGTTAGGGCACTTTTTGGTGAAAATTGTTCTAAGTCCCAAGTTTTAGGGTTAGGCAGGAATAGCACTTCTAACACTACTTCTAAGGGTCCAGCACCACTTGGGGTTAGGACCCACTCCAGAAGAGGCCAGGTGTGGGGTTTAAGCTCTCTGGAACTTGTTATGACTATCTAGCTCACACAGGAGGCCAGGAACTAGTCCTTGGAGTCACTTCTGGTGGTCCTGGGCTTAAGGAGATTGTCTACTTTGATTTCAAGAAGCAAGTCAAGCCCTCTAGCAGCAAGGCAGTTTTTGGTAGCAGCAGGACCATTCTCTGGGGGTCCAAGCAGACCTTCTGATGTCTTCAACAGGTCCAGTAGTGTACTGAAGAGTGTTGTTCTGAGGGTCCATTATTTTTACCTGGTGCCAGCCTTAAAAGTGGAGGGGCATCCTGGGCTACCCCCACATCTGGTTCAGGAAAGTTCTTTGCGGCCACAGCTAAAGTTCCAAGAGGTCTGGGGTGACAACAGACTGGTGTCAGGTCCCTTTGTGTGTGTTGGAGGCAAGCCCTTTGAAGTGTAAGTGTGGCAGGGAACAACTTTGTCCCTAGCCATCCTGGCAGGATGGCTGACCCTGTCAACACCCAGTCCCCTTTGTCTTGCAGTTTAGCAGGTATATAGAAACCTCTACAGCATAGCCATTCACAGTCAGGTGACCCTGGGCAATGAAAGCAGGCACCAATCAGTTAGGGCAAGAAAATTCCAACTTTCTAAATGTGGCATTATCAGAATTGTGACTTAAAATCCGACTTTCACCAAAGAAAACTCTTGTCTGACCTATATTGCTTTACGAAATGGCCTCCAATGGGCTCATACTCAAGGCAGGTACACAACACAGCACTCTAACAAACCGATTATTCAAAAATATATACATTTTATTTTCTTAAGTGTACAAAATATTTTTTAAGATATTTTTTATGTATAAATAACTTTTTTGGTTCATATCAATTCAATTTAAACAAGAATATACAATTATTCCTTGCTCTTAATGTACAATAAACAACATGTCATGAGTCACAAGCAAACAAGGACAAAATGACAATTACATTACAATAAACAACATCATAAAATGCATTACCTATGACCCCACTCACAACCATCCATCAATCATACTAACCAGTCATAACCATCTCATACACGCAACACACTCACGCACAGAAAAGTGTACATGATCGTATTATTTTGAGTGACATACACCAAACATGTGGTATGATTTAATCTAGAAGTTGTTCACTGGTGTGTTATCATATATAGGCTTCCCATATAGTCGGTCTATATGTATGTCATTCAAAATAATAGGAGTGCCTACGATCATGTACATTTTTCTGATGGTTATGACTGGTTAGTATGATTGATGGATGGTTGTGAGTGGGGTCATAGGTAATGCATTTTATGATGTTGTTTATTGTAATGTAATTGTCATTTTATCCTTGTTTGTTTGTGACTCATGACATGTTGAGAGCAAGGAATAATTGTATATTCTTGTTTAAATTGAATTGATATGAAAAAAAAGTTATTTATACATAAAAAATAACTTAAAAAATATTTTGTACATTTAAGAAAATAAAATGTATATATTTTTTGAATAATCGGTTTGTTAGAGTGCTGTGTTGTGTACCTGCCTTGAGTATGAGCCCATTGGAGGCCATTTCGTAAAGCAATGTAGGTCAGACAAGAGTTTTCTTTGATGATAGTTGTTATTTCCCCCTTGCTCTTGGACCTCATAGTTTACTTAGGGGGTACCTTTTTCTTATATTAAAATTCGACTTTACCATAAAAGAGGATTTTAAATTACAATTCATTTGAGTCCAAACATGATATTTGCAGTGGAAGGCAATACAGTAGTGAAAAACAAATTTAGGAGTATTTTACTACCAAGCCATGTATAACTTAAACCCACATATCCTACTTTTTAATTATAATGCACCCTGCCCTATGAAGCTTTTAGGCCGTCTTTATGGGTGGCTTATATGTGTTAAAAAGGAAGGTTTAGGCCTAGCAAAAGGTTTTTTCAAATTGGCAGTTTGAAACTACACTACAGGCATGTTTTTAAAAGGCTACTTCAGTGGGTGGCACAAGCAGTGCTACAGGTCCACTAGTAGCCTTTAATTTACAGTCTCTTGGTACATGTAGCACCATTTACTAGGGAATTATACATAAATTAAATGTGCCAACGAGGTTTAGGCCAATTGCACCATGTTTTGGGGGGAGAGCACAAGTACTTAAGTGGTAAAGGACACAGGGTCCTAAAGCCAACAAAAACAGATTCAGAAAACGGGTGAGATCAAACTCTATGGGTAAAGACCACACCAAGAATTTCAGGTCTAACACCATCCTTCAGGGCTCCGAGTATGGTACAGAAACAGTCACTGTCTGGTAGTGGACAATGCATGGTTACTTAGTGGTAAACGTTATTACTCTAATACCTACTTTTCCCTGTTATAGTAATTATATAGATGATCGATATCTCCTCCCACCACAACAGTCCCCAAGCATGAAAAACTAAGGGGCAGATTTACAAAAAACTGAAGCATCTCTGCTTTGGAGCAGAGATGCGTCAGTTTCCCTGCGCCTGCGTGCAAAACCCTTGCACCACCATGGATGCATCGTATTTACAATATGGCGCACCATGGCGCAAGGATTGACAGATGCGTCAGAAATTCTGATATATCTGTTGGCGCAAAAGTCACGCATTGCTGGAGTTGTGTCACAAGCACGACGCAATCCAGCAATGCATAGGGAGGCCGATTCCTAATACACTGCGTCACTCCTTACGCCTGCTCCAAGCAGGCATAGGGTTTTGACACAGTGGCGTCCTAGAAGTGGCGCAGTGAAATCTTGTACATTTCACGGCGTCACTTCTACAAGGCTTTTTGCATGGGAACACCCACCCTGCATACATTATACTTTACGCAGGTATAATGTGATGCAGGGCTTTACAACGTGACACATCTACCTTGATGCATCACGTTGCAAATGGGCCGCAACGTGGCGCACTGTTTACGCCGCTGCTGCGTCACAAAAAGTGACGCAACAGCGGCGCAAAAGTGTTGCAAGGGGCTTGTAAATCTGCCCCCAAGTCTCCCATCCTTTTTCAATAATCTTGTTTCAGTTCCCATTTCCTGCTATAAAGGGAGACCACACCCACCTTACATCCTGTAACTCCCAAACCATTGAAGGCAAGAATCACTGGGAGGAAGGGATGGGAAACTGTATGTGAGTAATGAAGTTTACCGGTACGTAACCGGGTATTACCTACTCACCCGTCTTCCCCATCACATTCCTCACATGAATGGGCCAATTCCAAAAAATGACATTAGTTTCAACCTGACTCAATATGAAATGCATGAAAACCAAAGTGTATTTACACAAAATAAAGTACACAATATGTTTACTTTATCAGTGATGGTCTACTGCACTCAGCACTGTTGAAACAAAGTTAGTTGATTTATTTCACAATAATAACCTGTAATGATGCAAAAAGTTGTATGGAGAAGCTCAAGTGGCTGCTTTGCAAACATCCTGCATAGAGGCTGCCTAAAATTCACCCCAGGATGCTGCCATACACCTAGTTGACCTTCCATGAATGGAATGTGGAAAACTCTCTGTCTGAAAATGGTATGCTGAAACTATTACTGACTTAAGCCATCTACTTATCATAGAACCAGAAGGTTTTATCCCCTGTCAAGTCAACCCAAAGGTAACAAACAGGAAGTCTGTCATTCTAAAAGACCCCTTTCTTGACAATTAAATTGTTAGAGCTCTCTGTTTATCCAATGAGTGCATCTTATCCTCCTCCTTCAAACTAGGAGAAGGACAGAAGACTGGTAAGGGTAGATCCTCCGAACAAAGAAAAGAGGACACCACTTTGGGAACAAAATAAAGACTCAGACAGAGAATTAGCCTTGTCAGGGAAGAATCTGAAAAACAGTTCTGATGCTAAAAAAGCCCCCACTATTCCCACCCTTCTGGCTGGAGAAATGGCTACCACAAAAAGCACGTTATATATCAAAGAATTCAGATACACCTGATCCAGTGGCTAAAAAGGGGGGCCTTGCAAGACTTTTAAAACTAATTGTAAATCCCATGATTTTACAGATAATTACCTTGTCAGGGAAGAATCTGAAAAAATGTTCTGATGCTAACAAAATGGCCCGATCCAAAAAGAGCCTCCGAAGTCATGACAGAGGCTCTGCAGTCATGTTGGAGTCTCCACACTTGTGGTGAAATCTCCACAATGGGAATTCTCACTGCAGGGATTCCATCACAAGTGTGGAAACTGTCATGACTGCCAAGCATCCTCAAAATAGTGCAGAGTCTATTTGTGAATCTGGCCCAAAGCCCCCAATTTTCCCACCCTTCCGGCTGGAAAAATTTCTACCAAAAAGCATGATAAATGTGAATCATTTCAGATCCACTTGATCAGTAGATAAAAAGGGAGGTCTTGCACGACTCTCAAAAATAAAGGTAAATCCCATGATGGCACAGGTTCATGAAACAACAATTTATTAAGGAGAAAATACCTCAATAACATAGATACTAAAAGTGCAACTTCCTCAAAATCTAGGGCTCTAAATGCTCTTACTGATGCCCGTTGAGCTCTCAAAGTTGAAAGGGCAAACCCCTCCTTAAGAAACTCCAGGAAAGAGATGGGTTGCACTGACTTTCCTGAAAACTGTTTCTTTGAACACCACTTGTCAAAAGTTTGCAAATTAAGAGATTATGGTTTTAATGTAGAGTGGTATCTTGGCTGTTGCATTAAAGCTGCTACCTCTGAAGAGCAAATCCTAGACTCCAACTTCAACCTCTGAAGAGCCATACATCTAGTTGAATTTTCTGTAACACTGGAAGGGGAAGCCTCAGAGGTCTCAATAAATAAGGAATTAATGGTATCTGCCAACACGGGGCAACTGCAAGCTGGAGCAGTAGAGGGAACCAGTGTGTTGATTCCAACATCGGACAACCAGAAGAACCTTTGTTTTGTCTTCCCTCACTTCTTGCAGCACTCTCAGTATGAGAGGTATCGGAAGGAATGCATATATTAGAACCTCCAGCCAAACAAAGGACATTGCATCCCTCTTCCAATCCTTCTGGGAAGGCATAATTGTGCAAAAGTTGGGAAGAAGATGGTTCTCCTCTGAAATAAAGAGATCATCTAGAAGGGAGGCCACATTTCTTTACCAACTGCTGGAATATCTGTTTCCTCAAAGACAGGGAAGACACTCACATCACAATCCTGCTGAGATAATCTGCTGGCACATTTTCCCTCCCAGGAAGATAAACCACTGTCAAAGAGAGCAGATGTTATTCTGCTCACAAACAAATATGTCAAGCTAGTAGATTTAAAGACCTCACCCTGCAGCCCCCCTTATCATTGTCATTTGCAACATCTATCCTGTTGTCTCTTCTGATCTGAACGTCTTGACCTGCAATTCTCTGAGCAAAACTGGGAAGGGATAATTCAACAGATTTGAGCTCCATTCAATTGGCCTCCAGAGTGGACTATTGACCCTGAACTGAGGACTGAAATAACAATGCAACCCATCCCATTTTACTGGCATCCGTTGTCACTACTTATTTTGGTAGCAAACTCCTGAAAGGGACACTGTTAGATCTGTCAGCTTAGGGTGGCCTTCCCCCAAATGTTTTGCCTCTCTTCTTCCATTTTGCTGAACCTATTTTTGTTGGCCTTAGGACTCTGGGCACTTTACCACTGCCAATCAGTGCTAAAGTGCTTTTGCTCTCTCTCTAAAACATGTTAGATTGGCTTATACACAATTGGCATATTTTGTTTGCTTGTAAGTCCCTAGTAAATTGGTACTACATTTACCAAGACCCAGTAAATTAAGTGTACTAGTGGGCCTGCAGCGCTGATTGTGCCATGTAAGGACAGTGGCAGAAAAGAAGGGCGGGGAGATAATGCCCTTTGCATAACCAATAGTTTTGTCCCTGTCTCTGTGTCTTGCTGGCCCGGTCTTCAACATTCAATAAAGGCAACTATACCTTAACATTTGGTGTGTGGATATCTGTGAATTTTCTCCGTGAAATTTCACAAAACTCTATGAAATTGACATGATATTACTCTTTCAGGATTAAATGTGGTTTTGCTGATATCCTGTGTTTCTCTTGGCAAAATGTCAGCAATGGTTAGGTCGAGAAACTTTTGAAATATGTTGCATAGTCGCATGAAAATTGTTCTGCCTAATGTGGGATTTCAAAAAATTTGCAGATTGTTTGTAATGAAAAATTAATGAATTTCACAAATGTTTCTGAGTGATTAATATTTCACCCAGGACTGGCCTTCAGCATCAGCCAACACTTATATTCTACACGGCTAACAGATGCCAGTTTTTCAAATTAAACTCCTTAATATCAGAATGCTTCCTGTTGGTCTGCCGAGTACACAACGGCTCTACCATATCACAAGTCATCTTCAGTTCTATTTTTTCTAAATTGAACTTTTAGGCCTACTCGAAATGGAAAGAACATAAAGATTCACTGTTACACAAATGACATAGAACTTTATTTGAACTTATTGTTGTGTATTTCATTGAAACCCATCTCAGGTAGAGTTCTTGCTATATAAGATAATATATAAATAAAAAAATAGCTATGGTAATTCTAAGTAACATCATGTTTACTAAGATCAAGTATACTATCAGTAATTCCTCATGTAATAGTGATGCAGGTGTCCTTGGTGCTCGGTCTGCCATATGTGGCTTAGGCAGGTTAAGCAATAGTGATGCCATAATGGTTGTACTTACACCTCCATGCTGTTAGTCTGATCCCTGTGATTATTTCCCAATGCCCCTGTGAGTATGGCTCTTAGAAATAAGAGATGAAAACATTGATGGTCTCAGTGGAATACTGGCAAGGGAATATCAATGTTTAAGCAGAGGTAGATCCTTTGCCAAGATATAAAGTGATAGAATCTGAAAGTGGAGGAGATCGAGGAGGGTGGAATCTGGTGACTAATTAAATCTAAGTATTTTAATGTCAGTAGTAATAAAGTAAGCCTCCATTGTGTTTGAAGGCTAACATTTGTATTCTTGTGGGTCAGCAGGCACATTTACATAAGTGCTCCAGGGCTAGTCAAGCTCACTCAGGAATCAAACAACAGTACAAGAGGATGTTACATTGCCAATATCAAGAGTAGCTACATTCAATAAGAGAACGTAAGGCACAGCACAAGGATTATGATCAGTGAACTCAAATATCTAACTGTTCCTCTCCTCCTGGAACATTTACCTGAAGAGGCAGGGTCATCAGGCATGGAAATATGTTTCTTACTTGGTCCCTATCACTACCATAAATCAGAAGAATATAAAAAAGATACATTGCACACATTGCAGAAATTTCAATGAGAACTCAAATCTGCATAAAGGAAGATACCATTCATCAGTCTCATCAGGCCAATGCAGGATATTCTCCAAAAGCAATTTTACACAGAAGTAGAGAAAGAGAGAAATGGTTTGAGCAATCCTATGATCACATTTCTCCCTTAAGACCAGGGGACTATACCTACCTTTACAAATTTGCCCTTTCTGAGGAAGAGTTTGTAGGTTAAGTTTCCAACCTTCAAGGATAAACCAATTCCCTTTTGACTGGAAGTCAGTGCTAGAAGTCAGAAAATTGGAAAAGGTCTGGTAAGGGAATCAAAGTAAAAAAAAGTCCTATTTGTTCTAGTGAAAAGCACTTTCAAGTCCAGACATTTGTGAAACATCCCAAGGTCTTTATAATAAACATAAGCAAATAGAAGCCTGATGAAGACACTAAGGGGCTGAATAAAAGTTTGGCCATCCACCAGACTGCCAAACTCATGGTTGCATGGCAGGAACCGCCGCATTGGTGGTCTGATGGCTGCATTGCGAGTGTGGTGGTCCCACTGCCACAGGACCACCGCAACCGCCGGGGATCTGCGATCCTTTGACAGTGGCATTACGGTCTGGGGCAGCAATATGCTTGTGGTGCTGCTGTGGCACCGCCAAGCATATTACAACTGTACAGACCTCTATACTTTTCATGGCGGTGAGGCTGCCGTGAAAAGTGTGCCTTTTAAATAAGGAGGCCCTACAGGGCCCCCTGATGCCCCTGTGCATGGGGGTGCATGCTGGGGGCACATGTTGTGCCACCGTCTGAATGCACCCCATGAACCCCTGTTCCTGCACATCATGTACTGCACAGTCCATTCCATGTAGTAACGGGCTTTGGCGCTGCCTAGGCACTAGAGTTCTAAGGCTCACATATGAGACTTAGAACAGCACTAACGCAGGACCGCCAAAGCACCACCTGCCAGACCACGAGGAAACTCGTAATAAAGGCGGGCAGTGTGCGGATGGCTTTGGAGGTGTGGGAGTGGGACACTGGTGTGGCGACCCACTCCCACAGAGCCAAAGTCCTAATCAGGCTCTAAGGGGGTAATTAGGATGGCGGGCGGACTTAAGTCCTGCCGCCACCCTAGCGGTAACGGGACCGCCCGCCTGCCATGCGGCGGTCCCGCCACCCCAATTATGATGCGACCACCACCGCGGCTGTCGCATCTAGGATTTTATCACTGCGGGGGTGCTGCGGGCTGCAGCGCCCACCGCAATGTTGAAATGCCATGTTGTGCATTGCCATGCACAATGTGGCAGACACTGTGCGGTGCCTCCCACCTTGTGCATGGCAATGTAGGTGGTACCTAAGGTACCCCCCAAGTGCAGGCCCCCACCACCCCATGGGCCCGCAATGTGCCCCCAAAGCGAATCCCCACCAGCCTTTCCATGGCGGCATCGCCTCCATGGAAAGGCCAGTTTCCGCACACATTCTAATATGGATGGCGGTGCCTGGTAGGCACCGCCACCATATTATGCCCCAGCTCCTCCCAGCCGGCAATCGGAACAATTGCCGACCGGCGGAAAAGCGGCAGACGCACTTTGCGTCCGCCGCAATACCCCCGCCATTATAATATGGCGGGGGGGTAAATCGGGTGGCGATGGCGGGCAGATCGCCATTGCCTGGCCGGCAATGGCGATCTGCCCGCCATCCTAATCGCCCCCTAAGAGACCATAATTATAACTTTTCAAGAATTGATGAACGAATGCAATCCAAAGTTGACCTACCACATTGTTGGGATGGAGAAGGGTCCCTTTCGTGGCTCTGTAGAGTTTTCATCTCTGTCTCAAATTCCATGTAGAAAGCTGAAGTGTTTTTGATCCCCACCTCAGCACACATAACAATCATGCATGTGTAGTGAAGCCTTTTCATGATCTACAAAGAGACCCAGATCAGGGCTCTTTTGGTGGGAGTATGTACCATTTACCTCCTTTTAGAAGGAGAGTGACTACTGGGGAATTGAAGCAATTGTCTTGCAGGGCAGGACCTTTCCATGTTACCTGCATGGGAGATCAGCATATCAGCCATTCTTATCTTTTAAATTTATTCCACCAGGTTCTTATGACTGGGGTCTTTTCCCATCAATGAGGTGTGTGGCTCATGCATGTGTGGGCACAGAGTGTGCAGGTGCTGAATGTGTGTCCTTTCCTTGTATGTGAAGGATGCATTTGAAGATAAAATAATGTATGTGGCTACAGCCACCATTGGCTCCATTTCATATCAGGCATACTTTGGTGGTACATAAGATGATGGTATGAATGGAGAGCCTGGACAGCAGATCTAAATTGCAGGGCTCCCCCTGATAATTCAAGGGACATTTGTCTGTGGGTCTGACTTAGGAGTGTTGCTGAAATTAGGAAGAGACAGAGGGGCCATTTAAAACTGGGTATCCCCCCACCCTTCCACGCCCATTATTCTCTGGGAGAGAATATCCCCTTAAAGTCAAAATATAATTTGGTTAGTTAGCCTCATTTGCCATTGTGGTCGTTCTGGCTTGCTTCTGAGAGGAGATTTCTAGGTCCCCCTGACTTCCTGTTCACACTGTAGCTGTAGCTTGACCAGTCTAAATGTAAATCACAATAGTGCAGAATTGCTCAGAAGCACTCATCAAACTACAGAACTTGAATATGCAAGTACTGTCTGCAACTGAGTATTAACTGAGGATGCGTTGTCTCGAGTGAGATCAGCATCCCCACATTGCACTCCCTTAAGAAATCTTTATAATTCCATGATATGTATTCAATTAATCAATCGTTGACAGTTGTATAATCAAGATTTATTTCTTTTGATTGTTTTCCAATGATTATTATTTTCGTGTTAGACATCACACGATTCAATATTCAATTCCATTCTTCTACGCAAATCCCAATGCATTTCGGGACTAGGCCCTTCATCAGGGGAATGTATTCTGAAAAGTATCACCAAAGCAATAATCAATGAACAGGAAATAGAAAACCAATAATTATTGTGATGCACTTCAAAACAAAAAAAGTGCTCGGCTGGTAGAAAAGTTTTTTTAAAGGTCACCCATGCGCTGTTTCAGTTAAAAAAATTGGATGCAGCAATGCTTTTCTTTAAATGACTTACAAAAATGCCAAGTTTTCAAAGAAACCGACTCTTTGTGATGTGTTTGAACTGTACGTGAGTACGTTTCTGGCATTTCTAATGGAAATGTGTAGGTCCCCTTTGCATATCACCGTGTGTCTAAGCATGCCTCACTCAGTTCACAAACGTGGTGCTAAAATCTGTTTAATGAATATGTGCCCACTATTTCCGCAGAGAATACGAGAACGATGTTCCATGCGTTGTGTAATAAACCTGCAGGAAAACCTGCCTATGCATGCCGCGGCGATGCCGATATTAAAATTCTGACGTGCCTTACATTCGTGTGTACGCAACAAAGATGTCCTTGGACAAGTGATTTATAAAAGGTTACATTTAGCTAAACATTGTGCATTCAAATGCCTGTCTTTATTATTGATTTAGCATGCAAATAGCGCGGAAACAAGATTATTTGTTACCATTTGTTTCATGCGTTGTGTGATAAACATTTAACATGCGGGGAACGCCTACGCCGATTTAAAAGTTAAAACGTGCCTGGAATTCATGCGTTCATGCGTGCGCGACAATAATGTCATTATGCAACTTGAGTATAAACATAGGGAATACATTTCTATTCAATGTACCAAGATTTCTTATCTAGTTGCCTTGTATCCCATTCTGACACATGGGGTGTTTGGACAAAATATTGAATACAAATATTGTGATACAATAATATTGTATCAATAATATAGGGATGTCAAAAATATGGTTGACAGAAATATCGAAGGTATGAATATCGTTTTAAAATACTCGAATTTGAAAACATTATTGTGTATAATATTGTTTGTACTATTTTGTATGTATTCTATGGTAGTGTGTTTGTTTTTAAATGTTTAATATTTTTTGTTGCGTCTTTAGTAAAGATAATTTATTATTCGTGACATTTTTTAAATTTGTATTTTCAGTTGTATTAAAGTTTTAAAAAAAATGTATATATATATATTTATTTTAGTAGCAGGATGTGGGGTTATTAGGGAAAGGGTGGGTAAAGTTTTAAAAAGTAAATATTCACATTTAAATGTAATGCTATTTATTTTAATGGAAGGCAATTTAATATTGTAAAATGTATAAATGTATTTTGTTATATTAATACTTTTCTCATTACTAGCTCATAATTTTGAATGCATATATTAATTATATTAAATGTAAAAAATAGTTTAGTGCAAATACTGAAATAAAGATTGTGATAAAAATATTATATTAAATATGTTTTACAAATAGTTTTTTTAATTTAAAATATTTTTAAGGATTGTTTTAATGTTGAAAATTATAATTTCATTGTAAATAAATTGTTTTATTTTTTTAATTTTTACATTTACAATTACTTCAAAAGTGTTTAAAATGTCTATGAAAATATAATAAATATGTATTATTTAGGTTCTATTCATTTATATTTTTGTTGTATATTTATTAAGGGTGGGCGGAATTTGCGTAGTCGCGTTACGCAAATCTCCGCGAAATTGCTAAAAAATTCCGCGAGCACGCGGAAATTCTGCGAAATCGTGGAATTGCTGGTCCCGTCCGTTCGCGATGTGTTTTTGTGTGCTCGCGGGGAAATATATCGCTAACTTGCCCATGCGGTCGCTAACGGGCGTGGCCATCTTGTTTTCACTTGTCCCGCCCGCTCGCGATGGTATTTCCTGTTCCGGGTCGCGTATTGCATGCTCCCGCCCGCTCGCGATGCTTATTTCTAGTTCCGGGTCGCGTATTGCATGCTCCTGCCCGTTCGCGATAAGGGTTTCCTGTTCGGGAACGCGCATTACGTGTTCGCGATGCTTTTTGCGTGCTCGGGGGAAATATCGCGCGAACTTGCTCCATGCGGTCGCAATGGGCGCGGCCATCTTGTTTTTCACTCTATTGCTATGGTTCTGGGCCTGCTTTTCAATCCTCCCTCTATCTTTTCAATCCTTTGTTTCTGTAAACTTTTTTGGGTCTTTTTATTTATTATCTATCTCTCTATTTTCCTGATTCTATATTTTGAGTGTTTTTCTACTTTTTGTGTGTTTTTAACTACTTTTTCACACTTTTTCTATTACCTGCTTTTTCATTTCTTTTACTTACTTTTTTAATTCCTACCTTTTCTTTTCCGTCCCCCGCCTACCCAGAACCATGGCAAAGGGCCACAGCCACAGGGCTCAAAGTCGGAGCCAGAGCCGCGACCGCCTTCCTTGCGGAAGGCGGCGCCAAAGAGGGGTGCAGGCACGGGCCTTATTCAATGAGTCAGAGGTGGCCGCTCTGGTTTTTTTTGTTCAGCACCACCTCCCCTTAACCCTGGCAGCAGGCGGCAGGCCTGGGTCCGGGTACGGGCTCCGGGAGCGTCGGCAGCGGTGGGGCAAGGTGCGTCGGGCAAAGTTTCGCTGCTCTGGTGTCTGGCGCACCAATAATCAGCTGACGCACCGGTGGTCCGATATTCTGGTCTGATATTCTGGACCGGGAGCAGGACCTGCTGGACCTGCTAGGAGTGGAGGTCCCGGGGCTTAGTGAGTAGCTATTTAATATTACTACTTTGTGTTCTTCTGCTCTGTGTTATATATTGCGAATATTTTTTTTTTCCGACCAGCAAGAATGCTGCTGCTTACATTGCAGGTAAATTATGTTTAAAAATCTGTGATTGTTATGACACAGGCGCTCGGCGCTACTAATCTTACTTGTTTGCAACTTTGCGCTTGCTTGGCCTGATGATTATGTAAGAGTTTACTTTAGAGAACTTAAGTGATGTAATGCTAGAGAGAGTAGTCCTTGCTTTGTCCTCCTGCCACTAAGAAGGGATAGTGGTGGATTGATAGGTTTAGTTACTTATTAGTTGGTAATTTGTAAGTGGTGTGCGTGACGCATCCTCTGTCACGTCACGTGCTGCTGAGTGCTGCTTACCCCAGTCCTTCGCAGAACCTTTTGTAGTTTGTTTTCTGAGTGTTAATAGGCTTATATCATCACTAGCAGAACATCAGCAGCAACCAGCCAACAATTTGGTGTATGCAAAAATGTATGCATGTGTCCTCCATCTATGCATTTTTGAGGACTAAAATAAATGGAAATGCAGACTTACTGAACAATTGGCCCGTCTGGATTGGAATAGGTGGGCTAGGTCAGGTGGTAGTTAGGCTTGCTAGACGGTCCGTGAATCTCGCAATACTACCAGTCGATCATATAGGTCAATTTTATTGCAATTGTTGTTACCAAAAAGTTTTTGGTGCGTATTTTAAAATATTTTATTTATTTCACACCAAACTTTAATTTTTGTCTCTTTCTTTATGAAATCTTACATGATCAGCAGCACCCAGGGACAAGAAGACGGGGTCGCAGGCGGTGGGCCAAGAAGATCTACAAGATGCCTCCCAGGGACAGGACCGCTCCTCTATCGAGGGCTCTGCTGCTGGCCCCAGTAAGTCCTCCAGTGGTTAATATTAATAATTATATTTCCCAAACTTTTCCTGCACCTTATTTTTTCCGAACTATTATTTCGGTATCCTCCTAATTCGAATTTTTACAAAATCTTCTTTGCTCTATACTATCTGTTTCTAAATTCTTGTTATCCCTGCCTCTAACTGCGTCTGCTATGACTCTCTGTACTACTACTATTAGTCTGTCTGTAGCTAAGCTTGCCCAGTTGCCCACTCTTTATTTAAAATATTTTAAATAAAACTCATATTCACCAATTATAGCCATTGAGTCCAGTCCTTTGGGTTGTCCTCTTCTACTACTTCTAGTCTTCTTATTCTTGAGGCTTTTCGACAATTCCCACCAAGAAAATGCCCAACCACATTTTAGAATTTTAGATAGGATAGGACATACTACTACTGTTGTAGGGATTCTGCACATACAGAACTTTGCACAAGAAAATAGGACGTTGGTGATGGGAGGTTGGACCTTCCTCACACCTCAATCAGAAGCCACCACAATCCCCTGACCGACTAGTTATAGTGTCTCATTACTCCGAAACGCCCCCCCAAAATACCCAATGAGTAGACAACCCAGACAACATAACACTCCCACCTCTGTCGCGGAAGCAATGCACACCCTTTGCTCACTCTCTCGTGTAAGTCCACACCAAATACCACCAAGTCTATGTAAGTTCAAAAGGTTTATTTTTATTTCCAACTGACAAGCTCTGTACGTTGTATAATGCAGCAGCAACAGCAAAATGCATAAGATTAAAACAATAAACATTGTTACACTTAGTTAGACTTACAAGTTACTTACAACTACAAGTCCATAGAAGCCAAAAGGCGAGATCATGATAACTGAAGAGTGGTGGAAGAACCACCCTCCCCTTGGTAGGAATCTAGTTTATATAAAATTATAAATGGAGATGTGAGAATTCTGGGTAGCCCTCACCTTAGAACAGAGGTCTTCAAACTTTTGTAGATTGAGCCCCCAGCTGAATTCTTTTACATGTTGGGCCCCCCACCACCTGACAGAAATTTCTGGAATCTGGTACACTACATAATCGGCCACCACGCGCATATCCCGGGCCATATCCAGCAAATAATGTTCAACACAATAAGAGGGTTTAGTAAACTGCAGGTTTGTGAGTGGGTGTGGTGAAATGACAGAGGCTTATTACACAGCTCAAAACACCATTTTCCAAGATAAAATGTGCGCAAATTGTTTTTACTAGGATGCTTTGTTTTACACATGACATAGATTGATAATAACACCACCAACATAAATGTGACGGGTGTGCCTGTTTTTCGCCACAGAGACGGTCCATCTGTGGATGGATTTTTGCTACTGCCGTCCTCAGGTTGTGCTCCACATCCAGTCTTGAACGGTACTTAGTCTTTAATACCGCAAGTGCTGAGAACCCAATCTCACATAAATAGGACGAGCTGAATGGCAAGAGAGTTTTGATAGCAGTTTCTCTCAAAGCTGAATATTCTGCAGACATTTTCAGCCAAACCAGTGACAGTGTTGTCAGATTTTTTGAGCACTCCCTAGCTCAAAGCTGGTACACGAGAAACAAATCTTCTCTAGAAATCATTATAATGGGATAATTGCCCACCAACCAGTTATGGATCCGAAGACAAAGTTGAAAGTCCACAGAGAGGGCGCTGAACGAACACCTAATTGAGAATTCCTTAGTGGTACGATAAGTTGCTTGCCTGAAGCCGTGGGGGTTTAGGACACATCGGGCTTATGTTTAAAAAAAATAGAACTAATAATAAATTAATGATGTTGTCTATTTTTACTTCAGAGCAATGTGGTCTGACAGACTTTGTGGTGGCAGGGACATGTTAAGGATTTTGGGTGCCCTGGGCCAAAACTATTTTGGGGGCCCCTGTTCAGTACAGCTTTGAGTTTAAATGATTTACTTTCAACTCTGCCATACCCTCTTTAGCCAGGCTACTAACGGTGCACAGGCACTATGGTCGAAATTCTAAAAGCGTTTACATCTAATATTCAGAGATAGTGATGTGTTTTCACTGTTGTAACAAAGCAGCAGCCCACTAATTTTACAGCGAATAATATCTGTGATATCCTCCAATTTCTCATATGTGAGGACCCGCTTAGATCAAAAATAAACTTTTTATGGTTGTTGCATGAAACAAACACATTTCTCTGCAAATAGTAATAGGCTCCTCACATCAATCACATTAAAAAGAAATGAAACAAAACAGTATTTACAAGAATCTGTTCAGGAATTATTCCAGGCCATCAGGGCAAAAACAGAGCTGTCTCTATCATGGGGCCCCTGAAAGGCTGGATTGCAGTGCATGTAAATGTGTCCTTTTGTAATTTAGGACGAAAACCTTGATGGGGTACGACATGCCCATACTTGTGTACAGGGGCGCAACTAGACCCGAACTTCGGGTGGGGCTAACACTCCCAGCCAGGGCTGGCCCTAGCACTTGTCGCACACAGTGCAACAGTCTTTTTTGGCACCCCCTCCCCCATTTCCTCCTTCTCCATGAATTTCCTCATTACCACTTACCAACGATGCACCTCATCTCTCTATAACACCTTTCTGGCAAACATTTCATTTTTTTATAGTGCTAATCAATGGTTACTCATACTCAGTTCAGTGATCTGCATGGTACACATTCTTTGTATCAGGCACATTAAACCTCTGCACTGTGTGGGTGGAAGGAGTGCCCATGTGAGTGCACGGTGAGCCATGCGACAGTGTGAGAGTAGGGTAAGAGGAGTGACTGCAGGGTGAGTGAGGTAACCATATGAATTTGGGTGCGGATGTAAGTGCAGAGTGGGGCGAATGAATGTATGGTTAGTGGTGGGCTTATTTGAGTGAGATTGCAGATTGAGCAGTGAGGGGGACAGGTGAGTGAAGTGTCACATGAGTGCAGGTTGAGTAGTGTGCTCGTGTGACTGCAGGGTGAGGTACAGGGTGAACAGCGCAAGTGCATTGTGAGTGCAGAGTGATCACTGTGAGTGCAGGGTAAGTGGGTGAATGGTGTGAGGGCATTGTGATCGCTGTGAGTGCAGGGTGAGTGTGAAAGTGAAGAGCGAGAATGAGGAGCGAGTTGTCTGAATGCAAGGTGCAATCCCAGACACTTGAAGTAATTCAGCATGTTATTGACGGTGGCGTAGGGTTTCAAATGTGTTAAACTATTGCTATTATGGCAGTAACCAGGGATCAGGGTGGAGGAAATAAATAATGTGCTGATCCTGCAACAAACTCCCAGTCTTGTGATTAGGGTTTCCAGCTCATTATTTCAATGTCCCAGACTGTACAAAAATAAACAGTCACCTAAAGCCGTATTTTCATCACTTATCTGTGCATACTTTGAACAGCAAATATAAATAGAAAGAACTTTTAATTGTGTTCAAGGGCTTCCTGAATGATCCATGACTGATAATAAAAGGGAACAAAGCCAGAAAAGTCACATTACAAATTAATACATACTTCTTTATTTATAACCATATTTAGTGTCAAGACAAGCAAGCAATTTGCAGGCTGTTTAAACAACACATGGCTGGCTGGCTGGCATTTTGCGCGCCTGCCTGTGTAATTTTAAAAGAAACTTTGTCTCCTTTCTGGGAAGAGCTAACCCTCCCAGGAGGGGGTTAATTCATAGAGCTCAAATGCTTCAGCTGCAGTGGGAGGCAAGGAGTCTCCTCTGCTATGATATGGAATTGGAAGGAACGGGACGGTCTGTTCGTTTGCTTTCGGTTTTAGCAAAGGAGACTTCCTGCCTCTCACTGCAGCTGAAGCATGAATTAACCCCCTCCTGGGACGGTTAACAAGACAAAAGCATGGGCAGGTCGTGCCCCATCGATTTCCCCTCCCTCCCCCTCCAACCATACCGGAGTTCTCCAAGAAGACTTGCGACGCAGGGAACAAAGGTAAGATTAGAGTGGAGTGAGCGCCCCCCCTGAGATGGAGTCGCGCCCCCCCAGGGGGGCGCGCCCCACAGATTGAAGAACTCTGCCTTAGAAGAACCTAGTACTGGTTACATTATAAGGTCTGCAAAGCTCTGGTTCTTCGTATAAGGGAATCTTCCGTCTGTAATGAGAAAAATGGTGCGCGTTAGTATAGTGCAAGCATTTCTCAGTCGTGCCAAAAAGTGCTGTTTTTTTATGGATAAGCAATATGGACTAACACCAGAACACCATAACAAAGTCGCTTGTTTTTCGACCTTGTACGCAGCGCTCAGACAGTAGCTTTATGAGCTCATGTGGGCTCAAAGGCGTCTTTCACAACAAGCTGCGAGGTAACTTGCGCAAAAATAAAAGACAGAGCTAAAATGGTTGCATGGCTCGGGGTAACTTAGCAAAGACTAGAATGACCCTAGGGACCATATAACACTACCAGTGTCTACTCTACTACCTGATTTATACTAGTGATGTATGTTGTATATGTATTATGTATGTATTAACTTTTTTTTCATTCTTGCTAGTCAAAAATAGGGGAGGTGTATATGGCATCTGAAAAATGTGTAATGTTTTTTCTAGGCGTACTACCGACCACCAGTACCGGGGCCAGCGGCGAAGGTGACGTGGCCGCTGAGGGTGCAGGCGATGCGGCAGTTGGAGGAACTGCAGGGGGTGAGCCAGCAGCAGTGGCGGGCGGTGGTAAGTTATATTCCTAATCCTTACTTATTGACATTACACTCGCTGCAAGGGTGTAATGTATACTGTACTGTTGAGACTTAAGAAAGAAGTTGTTGTGAACGGCTGAAGAAGACACCCTTTACTTAGCATTAGCAATAGCATTAGCGACGGGAGTGTACTGAGAGTAACCAATGGCCTCTTCTATCAGACTTCAACTCAGCTGTGAAATTTTTATGGAGAAGACTAAAAGTCTGATCAGATGACCTTGATGGATGGGTTGAACGAAAAGGGAAAGAAGGGTGGAAGGAGGAAGGATGGGCGAGATTTTATATTTATGACTGGCAGAGAAGGAAACGTGGGATGCATGCATAGGTGTGTGATATGAATCAGATGCATGGGTGGTGGAATGCCTGAAACTCCTACAAATGTTCGAGGCTGAGGTAGTGGGAGGATAGATACATACCACAAATGTTACGTACTGTGCTTGCTAGTGCTACTGTGCCACTATGTGTAGAATGAATTTGTCTGACTGCTTTGCTAAGAGTATATTTTACAATAGTCTTGTTTTTTCTTCTTGATATAGCGAGTGCGACTCCTTCCAAAGGTAAAGTCGACAGGAAGGAGTTGGCAGCCAAGGCCCGGCACCGGAAGCTGGAGGCCATACAGGCCGAATACCAGCGGCTGGTTCTTCTAGAGGAGGAGGAGGAGGAGGAGGCGGCAGCAGCTGCAGCCTCCTCCAATGCCCGGGCCCCAGACACCCCCCGACAGTGTTACGGCGCCACCGCCTGTCAGCCGC
Organism: Calotriton arnoldi; assembly: GCA_963921515.1. Classification (NCBI taxonomy): domain Eukaryota; kingdom Metazoa; phylum Chordata; class Amphibia; order Caudata; family Salamandridae; genus Calotriton; species Calotriton arnoldi. The sequence goes on from CAWUFW010002250.1 coordinate 861,098, forward strand.
CCGCCGCCACACAGCAAGAAGCACTGCTGCCCCCCCGTGGATGCAACTGCCGCGCGCTGAAGCACCGCGTGGCCCGCCTAGAGGAGCGCATCCGTGTCCTGGAGAGGCGAGCCCGCTGAGACCCCGTTTATTTATTGCCCCTTTTTTATAGCTTCTTTTGGTGGGTGGGAATCGGGCGTTGGGTTTTGGACTTTTGGTCATTTGTTGGACTTTTTCGTTCCGGGACATGAACATTGGTTGGGGTTAGGGAGAGGGTGGGTCAGGTGTTGTGGGATTTTTTTACATAGTTTATTTTTGTTAGGGTATTAAATTACATATTTAGACTTTATATACGATGTGGTTAATGTTTTGTGGGTGGGGTTACTGTTTTACGTCACACAGTTTCCTTGCTGGTGCAGTGCCACAGCCAGTGTTTGATTTAAATAATTGGCTGAGTTACTAAGACACAAACAGACAGATGCGGTACCCCTCACTGAGGGACTTGTCCTACTAGTACTGTCAGTCTCTCCTCCTAATCTATGCATTCTGCAACTGGACTCAAAGGTGTGTGTGAAATAGAATTAATGAAAAAAATTCTGTTATTAATTATGCCTCCCCCAAACTTCTTCTCTTACCTGTGCTTGATGTTTAACTTGGGCACGGCGATGGCTGCATGGTGATGATGGTTTTCTTTCCCAACATGCCATGGTTGTGGTGGTAGTAGTAGTAGACCCTGGCAGTAGCACTTGCAAATAAAAGAAAATGAGACAGTCAGTCGCCTGAGAGAGACTGTGGGAGGAGTAGTAGAACGAAGTACAGTACGGAACTTACTGCCAAACAATAATATGCCAAAATACAAGGAAACATAATGGTTGCAGGGATAGCCTAGTACATAGAGTTACAAACTCTAGCTGTGTCGAGTCACTCGACTAGGCCTACAGTACACCGTGACTCGACACAAGCGTAACCGTTAGTGCTGTTTCGGAGGATGACAACAAATCCAATCTATGCCGGCAATTAATGCTGATGGATTAGATTCCTTTGGTAAAAAAATCGCAAATATACTGCTCATAGGAGGGTGGGCAAGCAGAAGAAGATCTGCGCCCTGCCTTGAAAATGCATTTTTGTTGCTTTAGCCACATCCGCCCCAGCAAGCGTGTGATAAATTATTAGTGTACATTTAATTTAGTCACACCTCAATAAGTCACACAGCCCGGGGAAGAGGGTTAGGGTTTGATGAATGGTTGGGAAGGGGGTTTTGGGAAAGGTTTGACAAAGAAAACACTAAACAGTACGCATGGACAACAACAAAACACAATCTTGGCAGACAACATATCCATAAATCAGTTAAGGGAGAAAAAGGAAATGCATGCATGATGATGATAACTTGATGGTTAATGATAGTACTTACTAACTACTACTACTAGACAATTAGACAGTACAGGGCAGCAGTATATTATGCAATTTGCCTTGCCTGTCTGCCCTCAGAGAGACCCAAATTACATACAGTTTCTGTTCTGTTGTACCGGCCCGGGCTTAAAGATAGCAAAGAAAAGCCAAAAATTGCTGTAGGGATGAATTGAATTATAAGCAGAGAGCAAACATAACAACAACAACACACAGTAGTAATGATTGAAGACAAAAAATGAATCAAATTTAAAAGATGATGAAAGTTGATACTGTTACTGTATGTTATCCTGGTCAAAATGTGGAGTTGCATCTCAGCATTCGTCTTGGTCCTCCCTTCCATGGACGCTCCGGCCATCAATCTTGAGTGACGCCACTGCCTGCCTGGCAGATGTAGATTCATTGGTAAGGTAAGTGAGAGTATGTTTTTCCCAGTGTAGCACAGGGTAAGGGCCGGCCTGTAATTGCAGATGGGAAAACAAAAGGGATATTGAAAAATCAAGTAGAAAAAAAATGCCTAAATTACGGTGGAGTGCAACAAGAACACTTTCAGAGGCGGCATGGATTTGGATACATCATGTCTACTCTAGTCTGTTTCCAGCATTAACCTCCAACAACAACAGGACAGAGCAGGCCCACGGCACCCGTGACACATCCTCCATTTAGCGTACCTTTTTGACAGAGGCAGACAAAGCAGATATACAGCAACATAGCACTTTACAAATTAAGTGACTAAATCAATGCCCCGCTGTCAGTCATACCACCACACTCGACTCCACCACTACACAGACATGTAGGTCTGCAGTGGTTGTTGTTGACTTGGTTACCTTTTAATGCACTAATGATACGCACTGAGTTATTCCATCAATCATCTCTGATCGTACTGAGTGACTGCGAAGAGATAATGTCACTGTGGTCATCATCATGGTGTGTTGTCCAACTCAGTGTGCAGTAGTGTACAGATTGATTCCCCTTTCCATATTCAAAATGCAATGGATCGGCCTGCAGTAGAAGTAGAAAATTGTTATTGAAAAACAAGAATGGAAACAAACATTGCATTGAGTTACTTTTAGTGTGTAGATTAGATAATAGTACACAATGAATTACCTTCATGCACTACAAACAACAACAACACAAATCACTCAGTCAGCGTCCAATGCATGTCATCATTCATTACCTGTTCCTTCTCATCTTCAGTTAATGGGCAGTCTGTATCGGCTCAGAAAGGAGGATAGCTATAGTAGTCATCATCATGTTCCACTTCTTTTGGAGAGACTCAACGAGGCAAGATTTTAGTTTTTTCTTCGATTATGCTACATCCAATCATCATCTGGCTTGAGGGCAATAGATTTAGGTCGATTCAGGAGGAGCAGGACTCGGAGGAGTGGACTGAAATGCAGAGAGCTGAAACTCATATAAGGCAATAAAATACGAAGACGGTGGTGATGGATTTGTTGTGATTTGAAGTTTCCAAACAGAAAGACAGACACACAAATAGAAGTAAATAAGGGAGAACCACAGTAAGAAGTGGAAGCATAGTTGACAGGGAAGAATAGCTCATCCTCAAACTCTGGAGGTTCAACCAGAAGTAAGTAATCAGCATCCAACACACTACTTCCGTCACCTGAGCCGCTGTCCTCATCTTCCTGCGTTGATTCATGTATTGTGTAATTCGGTGGTATAAATTGCTGATTCATTTTGATCATGGTTAACCTCTCAACGTTTTTGGGTGAGAGACTGGTCCTTTTCACTGTTACAATGGAACCAGCAGCACTGAAAACACGTTCAGAAGAGACACTTGCGACAGGGCAAGCCAGATAGTTTATCGCCAGCCTGCTGAGCACTGGCCATTGGCCCCTTTAGCCATACCAATACCGCAATGGGTTTTGATCAATGTAGACCTCTGTTGGGTCATCCAGGTAGGCCTGGACCATTCGGTCAATGTTCAGGGGTGCTAAACTTAGTGCGGCCTCTTTTGTCTTTGCATCAGCACTGGACCTAGCAAGTCCTTGCTGTAAATACCAATCCTGTGCCGTTTGTACTGGGGCTGATGATCCGGTTCTTGCTGTTGTCGATAGTGTTGGTGACAGCTGTGAACCAAATGCACTGCCCACAGGCTCTGAAGTTGAACTTGACGCCGGATGCCCTGCTGCAGTACTTGACGTGGGTTTGAGGCCTTTAATTACCAGCCGTTCATTTTCCAATGTACTGGCTGCCTCAGCTATCCAAGTTTTGTACCGGGCAACATCCACTTCTGAAAAAGGGAGTAATGTCTTACTGTTCAGTGCCGATTTGTACCGTGGATCCAGAATTGTGGCACAAATGTAATGTTGTTGTGACAGAATCTTATTTTGCACCCTTGCATTTTCACTTAAGCGACATGATAAGCCCTCCACCAACTCATATGCTTCTTTTTTCCCTCCACACCTATGTACGCCTTCACACACCCGCTTCAGCTGTTGCTCTAGCATGTGCAACAATGGGATAGCTTGGCCCATAGTACAGTCCTCCTTGCTGACTTCACGTGTGAAGACCTCGAAAGGAAGAAGCATCTCTGTAAGAGATTTAACTAGGCACCATTGGTCCATCTGAAGGGTCATGCCTTTCACAGTAGCATCCGCCCTTCGCATGACATATTCATTGATTGGTCTGTACTGCTCAAACAGACGGTCAAGCATGTAATACGTTGAGTTCCAACGTGTTGCCACCTCCTGGATGAGTGCTTTGACTGTCATTCTATAGTCACGATGAATGATCCTCAGCTGCTTCCGAGCTTTAAAAGAATGGCTGAAATGCGTGCATATTCTGCGGCAGGTGGTCAGTAAGTTGCTGACTATGGGTTCTTTTTTCAGAAAGTCTTGAACTATAATGTTAATGCAGTGCGCCAAACACGGGACCCTGAAATACTCACCAAGCGTCATGGCCTTAAGTATATTACTGCCATTATCCGTGGCAACAAAACCAATGTGAAGCCCTCTGGGGCGCAGCCATTCAAAGACCTTGCTGTTAAACTCTTCCAAAATGTTTTCAGCAGTATGAGATTTCTCCATGGCGAACATGGCTACAGTTGCATCTTTCCGAGAAGCATTAAAAATTGCAGCTGTGTCAACAGCACCTACTTCAGATAGCTTGTCTCTAACCCCCACAAAAGAGACCCAGTGTGCAGTGATGCACATGTAATCAGTGGCTTGGCAACTGGTCCACATGTCTGTTGTCAGGTGGATTTTGTGAACAGCACTCTGCTGCAAAGCTTGTCCAACCAATTCCAGCACATCGTGATGTAGTGCTGGAACAGCAACTCGGGCGAAATAGGACCGGCTGGGAACCTTCCATTTAGGGCAGATGGCTGACACAAATTCAAGGAAACCCACCCCTTCCACAAATGAAAAAGGGAGAAGGTCCAGGGCTAACATTTTAGCCAGCTTCGCATTGTACAACCGTGCCGTTGGGTGGTTGCGTTGGTACTGCCCCTCCGACCTAAGCATGCTGTCAATGGTAGGCTGGAATATTTTCCTTTGTGGTGCACCTTTCTTCTTGAACCCAGCTAGGCTCAACGACACTGCACTTTTGCTCATTGCAGTGCCCGGTTGCCTTGGTGTCTCATGTTGACTCTTACTACGGTGCCACTCAGATGTTGCTGAGGAAGTGGGCGTTACCAGTACACTGCTGGGGGTAGGGCTAGAAATGTCTCCCTCTTGTTGACCTTCCACCGCGATCATATCTTCCCCTACTTCTTCATCCCCAACAACAGCAATGGGTCCAGTTTTCCTTTTTCTAAGTGAAGTAGGTGAGCCTCCCACTTGATAGTGTGGTGTTTTTTAGATGACTTGTTTGTCCTCCGGTACCATAGTTTATACCAAGCTTACCCCGCCTAACAGCCTGCTGACAAATTGAGCATATAGCAATGTTCTCCTCCTTACTGCTAACCGAAAAGAAGTCCCAAACTGGGGAGGAGAACTTTCTGGCGCTGCTGGAGGTGCCACTTTCAATACCAGAAGAAATGGAGGGTGTGCATGGAATTTGACTCTGTGCACTTACATTACCACCACCTACTGAGGTGGTGGTTGAGCTGGATGTAGGTCCCTGCCGGGCCTTTGCAAAGGCAAATATGGAAGCTGGAGGTCGTGTTGGCATTACCTGTGTTGGTGGTATCCGTGCTACATCCCTCGCAGCGATTTGGGATAGTCTAATAATGTTGGTCTCCATCTCCGCAGGCCCAGGAGTGATGTTCGTGATGACTGGCTCTTCATCATCATCATCATCACTACTCCCTCGTCTACATCTACCTCCATAACTGTAAGGCTTTCTGGAACCTTCCTTTTCACTAGCCTTGTCTTGTGGCGTGCATCACTCTCAGGCTGAGCTGGTGGCTTCCAAGTGGCATCTAGATCATCAGAAGCGGGGTTTGAAGAAGAACTTGATGGACTAACCCTCCTTTTCCTTGCTGGGGGTATGGAAGACAATGGATCTTCTGGAACAGTGGCTTGCTCCTCTTCGTCTGCAAAAAGCTCGATTTCCTGAACTGCCCCTACTTCAGGTGGAACAACTACTATTGTGGGCTGTGGTTCCGGCTGTGGTTCCGGCTGCGGCTGTGGTTGCGGCTGTGGCTCCGGCTGTGGTTGCGGTTCCGGCTGCGGCTCCGGCTGGGGTTGCGGCTGGGGTTGCGGCTGGGGTTGCGGCTGGGGTTGCGGCTGGGGTTGCGGCTGGGATTGCGGCTGGGGTTGCGGCTGGGGTTGCGGCTGGGGTTGCCCACTTATCTGCTGAGTTTCCACCTGCGAGTGCGTGGATTGGGTACTACTTTGCCATAATGACATTTCAACATCACTGGTCGTTAGTAGACTGGCTACCTCTGCCACAGTCATGGGCGTGGGCCTAGGTTGCTGAGGTGGGACCACTGATGCAGAGGTGCTGCTCCCAGCTTGGTCTCCGCTGGACACCGCTGCTGCAGGCGTAAGTTTTTTTTACCAAAAAACACATCGGCCGGCACACCAGTCTTGGCAAGTGCCACTTCCTTCTTCTGTCCCTTCTTCTCACTGGCAACTTTCTTGGTACTGGAGGACCTGGTACCTTTCTTTGGGGCCATCTTCTTCAGATGTCAGCAGGACGCAGGTGCACAAGTTGCAGAGATGTCTGTGGTCACACGTGGACGTGACGCGCAGCAGGACTTCTGCCTGGCAGTACAACGGGTGATGATGATGACACCTCCTCCTCTGTCTTTTTGTGCACCTAAAAGCAAAGAAGCCAGGAGAAGAACATCAGTGAAATGTTGCATTTGTTGTTGTGGTTCAATTACTAGCAGTACAAACAAACAAATAAAAGATATAAATTAGTGTAGCCATTTGTGAGACTGTCAACAAGGGCTTTCATGGTATACTGTGTACACTGTCAGGAAGGATAGGAAAGAAGAGGAACAACAACCAAAATACAAATGTAATAGAAGTGGACCCTGTTTGGCATTAAATTATTTGCTCATCACATCATTCAGGGAGCTGCAGCTGGCAAAGGGGATGGATGCAAGCAGTAAGCCAAGAGGAAAACCATGCAGGCCTAAATGGCAAAAGCAGCACACTTATTAACTCCCACCAGCCACATGGACACTCACAAATCACAAGCAACAAGCATGAGGACTGGAAAACAATGTACTGAAAACAGGCCTACGATAGCCAGGCAAAGGCTGCATGGTAAACCACACTGCTTTGCCTGTAATGCAATAAAATGCAAAAACGAAAATACACAGGGCTAAACAAGGCCTGCAACACACCACACACAACTAAGGCATGTATTTAACACACCCCAAAAAACTGAAATACACCCAAAAATCCACATTTTGCAATTCAATCCAATGCCATCCATGTGCCCTAAATGATGTTTAAATTCAACAGAACACACAGAAACAGTTGTTTCATGCACCCCTGACTACCTCTGGGCCCACTGGATGAAAGGCCTGTTGGCAGCCTAGGCTACAAGCTTGCAGGCCTATGGCAAAAAGCACACTACCGGGCTTCAAAATGGCCACCAGCCTCATGGCCAGGCCCACAACAACAAGAAACTAAAGACAGACAATGCAGGCCTATGGCAAAAACCACACTGCCTGTCTTCAAAATGGCCGCCAGCCTCATGGCCAGACCCACAACAACAAGAAACTAAAGACAGACAATGCAGGCCTATGGCAAAAAGCACACTGCCTGGCTTCAAAATGGCCGTCAGCCTCATGGCCAGGCCCACAACAACAAGAAACTGAAGACAGACAATGCAGGCCTATGGCAAAAAGCACACTGCCTGGCTTGAAAATGGCCGCCATCCTCATGGCCAGGCCCACAACAACAAGAAACTAAAGACAGACAATGCAGGCCCATGGCAAAAAGCACACTGCCTGGCTTGAAAATGGCCGCCAGCCTCATGGCCAGGCCCACAACAACAAGAAACTGAAGACAGACAATGCAGGCCTATGGCAAAAAGCACACTGCCTGGCTTGAAAATGGCCGCCAGCCTCATGGCCAGGCCCACAACAACAAGAAACTAAAGACAGACAATGCAGGCCTATGGCAAAAAGCACACTGCCTGGCTTCAAAATGGCTGCCAGCCTCATGGCCAGGCCCACAACAACAAGAAACTGAAGACAGACAATGCAGGCCTATGGCAAAAAGCACACTGCCTGGCTTCAAAATGGCCGCCAGCCTCATGGCCAGGCCCACAACAACAAGAAACTGAAGACAGACAATGCAGGCCTATGGCAAAAAGCACACTGCCTGGCTTCAAAATGGCCGCCAGCCTCATGGGCAGGCCCACAACAACAAGAAACTGAAGACAGACAATGCAGGCCTATGGCAAAAAGCACACTGCCTGGCTTCAAAATGGCCACCAGCCTCATGGCCAGGCCCACAACAACAAGAAACTGAAGACAGACAATGCAGGCCTATGGCAAAAAGCACACTGCCTGGCTTCAAAATGGCCACCAGCCTCATGGCCAGGCCCACACCAAGAAGCCTAGGCCACAAAGGGAAACACATGCAGGCCTTAGTATATGGCAAAAGCAGCACACTTGTAACTCCCACCAGAAATGGCTACCAGCCACATGGACACTCACAAATCACAAGCAACAAGCAGGAGGCCTGGAAAACAATGTACTGAAAACAGGCCTATAATAGCCAGGCAAAGGCTGCATGGTAAACCACCCTGCTTTTGCTTTGCCTGTAATGCAATAAAATGCAAAAACGAAAATACACAGGGCTAAACAAGGCCTGCAGCACACCACACACAACTAAGGCATGTATTTAACACACAGCCCAAAAACTGAAATACACCCAAAAAAACACATTTTCCAATTCAATCCAATGCCATCCATGCCCCCTAAATGATGTTTGAAATTAATAAATACATCACACAGCAATCCATGACCCATGACTAGCTCTGGACCTACTGGCTACCCACAACGATTCATTTTTAAAAATGATGAAAAGTACCAAAAATGAAGTTGCAGCAACTGCAATGCCCCAATCAAACAACACCAACTTACTTGTAAAATCTCAAATTCAAAATCCTCAAATCCAATGATAATGATGCAGCAGACACAAAGAGTGATCCTTCCAGCTCAAATCCAAGTGAAAAATGAACAGGAGATGGACAAAGCACTGGGAGGAGCCTGCTGGACAGGAACAGGAAGTAGGAGACTCTGTGGCACTTCCTCCCTCTCCCCCCAAAAATTTGACCAAAAAGGACAGCCAAATATCAATCTGAGGTTTATTTTCATCCAAATCATCAATTTATAGAAGGTTTGATGCTGCTTGCGATGTTATTGTTCTCCAGATTGAAAATTTAGCGTGTTCGGGATCGCGAGCTGTACAAAAATATCGCCGGATGTCCGATGGCGCGCCCGAATGACGTGTTCGCGGTCGCAATCTCTCTCGCGGTGCAAGATGGCGCGGCGAATGACGTGTTCGCGATCGCACACTCTCGCGTTGTCCGATGGCGCGGCGAATGACGTGTTCGCGATCGCAAACTCTCGCGGGATAACGCGGCCGGCTACCGAAATCTCGTGGCGAACGGATAGGAAAACCCGTCGGCGAACGCAGGAATCCCGGTAAGTCGCTATCGCGCGCGCTAGAACGCATTTTTAAAGCGTGACAAGAAAATAATTCCGCTACGCCGCGGATCGTGGAATTGTTGGCAATTCCGCGTTCTCCGCGGAACGCAAAATTGCCTAAATTCCGCAAATTCTGCGAGCGGAGCGGAATTGGATGCCCAGGGTTAATATTTATATGTTATATGTTTATTTATAAAAAAAGTTAACAACATTTAAATAATGAAATTGTTACTATGTTTAATCTCAGAATATGATCTGATGTTGGGAATATGTTTTCAAAAATGTATTTACTGTATTTTTTAAAATTAATATATGATTTGAAAATTCGTTTTATATATCTATATGGATTTTTTATATTATGTTTCAAAGTTTAGGAATATTAGTAAATAATGAAAAATCTATATTAATATTTAATAGAGATAAACATATTATTTTAAATGATGATGTTTGATTATAAAGATATAGTTTTTTAGTTTGAGTTATTGTGTTTTTCAAGTAATTTTTATTTTATGTTATGGATCAAAAAGTATGAGTATTAACTAATAATTCTGCAAATAACATTTTTAGTGTGTAGATTGCAGTGAAAATAGTAAATGTCACACCTTTAGGGCCTTTTTAAGAGTCTGGCGGTCCGAGGACCGTCAGACTCGTGAGGGTTCGTGGTGGCAGTCCAGTCACCGCTGCACCAGCAGTTGGACCACCCCATTACAAGTAGGGCATTTGGACTGCCAATGCACCGGCGCCAGGGAACTGCTGTTCCCTAGTGATGGTGCGGTGGTCTTGAGGCCTCAATATGCTTGGTAGGACTGCTGTGGTCCCCCCCAAGCATTTTACGAGTTTCCACTATGTCACAGTTTTCATGGTGGTTCCTCCTCCATGAACAACGTGACAGAGAGGAAACAAAGGGGGCCTAGGGCCCCTGTGCCTCTGGGCCCAGGGGTGTATGCAGCGAGGTACAACATGTGCCCCCCTTTGTGCATGCACCACAGTTCCTGACAGGCATGGACTTTACAGTCCATGCTGTGCAGGAACTGTTATTGACGTTCCGATTGCAGTGCCCATTTTCAGAGGCACCACCATTGGAATGCCCAAAAAAAGTCTCTCAGACACGAGGAAACTCATAATCTGGCAGGCCCGACCAGGGGTTTGGCATTGCGGGAGCGGGGCCGCCGGCATTGTAGTCTGCTCCCGCACTACCAACCTCGTAATTGGGCCGTTAGTGTCCAACAACGTCACCAAATTGTTTAGACTGGAGTGGGAATAGTACATTTTACCCCTTAAGTGTTCAACACCTTCCCTGAAATTAGTTTAGATTAGAGGAGAAATAGTAAGTGTCACCCCTTTAATGTCCAACACATTCCCCAAATGCATTTCACCCCTCTAGTGGAGTGGGAATAATAAATATCACCCCTTGAGTGTCCAAAAGTGTTAAAATGATTTTTGCATTTTTAAATATATATATTTCAAATAAAAAGTTTTTAATATAAATAATACAACTATTTTAATACATTTTTATTATGAAATAAACAATGTAAATCATATTTAAAAAAACAATGTCAGTATATATTCAATAATTTTATTTTTTATACAATTGTATAATATATACTTTACACATCTTTAACATTTTTTACAGCATTGCTTGACATTTTTTACATGTTTAATAATTCTTTACATTTTGAATATAATTATTCAGCATTGTTTGCTTATTTTCCCCATTCATTTCTAAGGGGAGATACTCTTTTTTTTTGTTTCATTTAGCAGCCGTTATATTTACTACCTCCTTCTATTTTGTAGCCTATTTGTGTAACTTTTCATATATTTTCAGAGATCCAGGTCACGGTAAGGTGCTGCTGTTTGTCTAAACAGGTAAGTCCTTCTTAAAGGGTTCTTTAGGGTTTTGAGGTTAGGGGGGATGTATGGGGGAATGTTTAGAGGTTAGTTATATTGTTGTTTGTGGCTTTTATGTACATTTTGTCGTCAATAATTTTAATGGTTTTCACTAGTGTGTAGGTTTGGGTTTATATTACTTGCTTTAAGATGATTAAATGTAATATATAAGTACTTTTGGGAATGTAAAGTTATTTGTGGGTAGGTTTTCTCTTTTACTTTGCAGGATTTTGTGTATGAATGAGTCCTATGACCACTGGGATTTACCTTTTTAAGGAAGTTTTCTTTTGGTTTATAATAAAGAAATATTTTTTACATAGATTTCATTTTATTCTGGTTTCTCTGAAAGTTTATTTTCCAATACAGTTTTATGGGGTTTTAATGGTTACTAGATACTTTGGATTGCTTCGAGGGATCTCTATTGGACTGTTTCTATTTTTGCATTTTTGGGGGGCTTTTTGGATAGTATTTTTCCCATTTTTGATGGATTATACTTTTTGACTACATGGATCCAGAGGATGATCTGCAGCTATAGAACAGTAAGTCATATTTATTATATTTGTTTTGGGTGGGAAATGTCATATTTTGTCATTTGTGTAATTATGTGATTCTTATTTGGAAATCTGTGTTTTATGTGTTCTAATTATTTTACATAATGGATTGAGTTTGTTCTTTGAGTTTTTTGATCAGTGAGGTTTAGATTTTTAATATAAATAATTCATATCTTATATTATTATATCAGTCTAATTTAAGATTGGAATTTTATTCAATGTTTTGACTCACGCAATAACATATCAAGTTTATTATTTATATAAAAATGATATGTCATGGTGGCTAAGATTATGTTATAGTTTTTTGGAGTTTTGTAGGTTAGTATTTATTTTTTAATATGCTTATGGCTAATATTGCTAAGTGGTCTACTCCTTTGTTGTTTATGAAGAGTGTGCCTCTAAATTGTAGCATACAGATTGCTCCACTCAGTTAGTGGTAGATTTGCTGTTTTTGTAATGCTTCTATACATTTATAGGTGTAGGTTGGGTTCTGCATAGTGTGGATTGGATGGCATTGTGCCATCCTTCCACAGGATTGTTTGTTTTGGCTTCCTGTGCTAAGTTGCTGTCGTAGACATTCCACAATGGTATTTTGGATTTGGATTTGTATCTGTGTGTTTAATGATGCAGTCTGCCAAGCCAAGTAACTTCGAAATTATCCATTAGGGTCTTAGTTCGGGTTCATTTTGTTTGTAGAAAGGACTTTCTATTAGTAAATTGTAGTAGTTAGCTTCCTCGGTGGCAGGGACATAGGCTAGTGCTATCATTTATTTTTCGTACAAAGGAAAATTGACTGTTTGTAAAATATTCTACACGTAAGGCCTTATTACGAGTTAGGCAGTCCCGGTACGTGAACCGACGTACCAGCGGTCTTGGTTTGACCATCTTATTATGAGTTGGGGGATTGCTATTGCAAAGACTGCGGGGGTCCCGGTCGGGGAAAAGCAGCTGCCATAGGGTGTTACAGAGGCGTTTCACCGCCATCTGTATTATGACTTGGCTTTCAGATGAGCCGACTGAGGCAGTGGGACTTGCAGCTTCAAGTTGGTGGAAATGAAGGTTTTGGGGTGTGTATTCACCACTTTCCTGTTCTTTACACCAGAGTTCAAAGTGGATCCCTTTCTTCAGGACCTCCTTCACAGCAGCATCTTCACCCCAAGGATTATGACTCTGTTTGCAGCGATATACAGGTGACCCCTTTGTGTCCCATATTCCCATTGCCTGGATTGCCCTCATATGGGTAAGACTCCAGCAATGGGAAGATGGTATTTTCCCACATGTATCATGCATATGTGTGCATTCGGCACGTATGCAGTCAAAATGTTCATACAGGCATCAATACATGTGGAAATATAGTCTCCACTGCTGCAAGATCTCCGCAGTTACATTGCCGGCACTGTGGTAATCTCGTAATACAGCGGTCTGAAGACCGCCAGCGCTGTGGTCTACTGGCAGATGTGACGTTTGGGATGTCAGACTGCCAGACTCGTAAACAGTCCTTTAGTACACCTTGGGGCTGATTACGATGGCGGGCGGACTTGGTCCGCCCGCCACCGTAGCGGTGATTGGGACCGCCCGCCAGACATGCGGCGGTCCCACCACTGCAATTAGGATGCGCCCTCCATACTGGCGGCCGCATCCTGGGCTTTCAACTTTGCGGGCGGTGCTGCTGGCTGCAGCACCGCCCGCAATGTTGAAAGTGCTTGCACCGCATTTCACCGCACCGCATGGCAGGAACCATGCAGTGCCTGCCACTTGGTGCATGGAAATGCAGGGGGGTACCATGGGTACCCCCCAGTGCAGCGACACCCCCCACATGAGGGGGGCCCGTAACGGGCCCTAAACCCAATCCCCGCCAGCCTTTCCATGGCTGGAGAGATTTCAGGTCTTCATAATAAATCAACCTTTTGTCCTCCTTCTCACACCATTCCGAGGAACATCATTGCGTTTGAACTAACGGTTCTATCATCCCTCAACCAACTCAACTGCGGATTTTTTTTTGTCAAAAGCAACATGACGACGTCACAACGATTGGCGATCAAGGAGCTGAAAGAAGACAAAGACATAATAATCAAACCCGCCGATAAAGGCGGAGCAACGGTGGTTTGGTCTAGAGAGGCCTACCTTGCAGAAGGGTGCAAACATGTCTTCAACCAAACATGGTATCAAAAAATTCTGTCTGATCCAGTTAAACAAATTCAGAATGCCATCAAAACCATCGTGGATGAAGGCTTACAGACAGGCATTATGGGTCCTAAGAAACATGAATATCTTTCCAAAAAACATCCAAGGACACCTGTAATATATTTTTTGCCAAAGACACATAAGAATGCTACTGCTCCCCCTGGCCGCCCGATAGTTTCGGGATGTGACTCTGCACTGGAGCCGATTGCCAAATATGTCAATCTATTCCTCAAAGAATTTCTCAAAGACATTACATCGTATTTGAGGGATACGATGGATTTTATAAATAGGATCGAAGGCTTTGAATTCAACCCTGCCCATCATAGAATGGTCACATTGGATGTTGTGTCTTTATACACGCAAATACCTCAAGAAGAGGCCCTCAAAGTTCTCGAATTCTACCTAGAGGGCAGAGTACGCCCCCACCGGGTTCCCACTTAATTCATTTTAAACCTGGCATCACTGGCACTGAAAAAGAACTATTTCAAGTTCGAGAACGACTTCTTCCTCCAGGTGAAAGGGACCGCCATGGGATGTCCCTTTGCACTGGAGATGGCGGTACTCTTTATGGCAAAATATGAGGAACGTTGCATCTACAATAACAATCCATATATAAATCATGTGACACAATGGCTCCGATATATAGATGATGTGTGGTGCATCTGGACAGGCACTGAGGATGATCTCCTCAAGTTTCATCTATGGCTCAACAACAGGAATCCAGACATCCAGTTAAGTATGGCTCATAGTACAACTAGCCTTACATTCTTGGACGTGGAGGTATGACCAACAGAAGCAGGATTGATAACCACACTATACACTAAGCCTACAGATAAGAACACCGCACTTCAACAGCTATCATCCTAAAAGTTTCAAACAAAATTTTCCGTATGGCCAGTATTTGCGTGTGTGACGGAATTGCACACGCAAGGAAGATTATGAGATTCATTCTCAAACCCTCACTGAGAAACTGAGAGCCAAAGGGTACCCCTCTAAGTTGTTGAAACATTCACCCAAACGTGCGTGGTTCACACCACGAGAAGTCCTGCTTGAAAAGAAAATCAAGAAACCTATGACCCGCCTAGTATGTGTCTCTACATTTGGACCCCTTACAAATTCCTTCAAAAAAATTGTTCGCCGAAATTGGCATTTAATGAAAGATGTTAACAAAGATCTTCAGATACCTCTTTTTGCTTTGAAAAAGAATGCCAGCATTGGCCAACGTATTATTCGAGCCTCAGAAGAACCTCAGAAGAAGACTGAATCAATACGTCCATTTTTCAACCTTCAACCAGTTACTGGACATCACAAATGTGGCAACTGCCAGGCTTGCAGTTCGACTTTAGAGGGTTCTGAGTTCATTAATGGGCCTCAAAGATGGAGACACAACACATTTTCCAATTGCAAGACCAAAAACGTGGTATATGCAATCCTCTGCCCTTGCCAGCTGGTTTACATTGGTAAAATGACGCAAGAAATCAGACAGCGTATAACTCAACATCGCTCCAGAATTAAGAACAGAGTTCTTAATGCACCCCTTGTCACGCACTTTCAAGATCTAGGTCATTCAGAGAAAGATTTCCATTGGACAGTCCTCAGCGTAATAAAACCGAACCACCGAGGTGGCGATTGTGAAAGAATACTTCTTCAAAGAGAGGCCTACTTAATTATGAAATTTAATACTGCCTCTTCTGGCTTGAACGAGATGTCCGAGATAAACAGACTATAAAAATCCCCACGATATAGCCTCGCAATATCACAGATGATTATTCTGCCCTATTGTTAAACTACCAGTACCATCATGCAATGCGCCTCTCCCATAATCTGAATCTACAAGTTAGGTCTGAGGTTGATTCTTCCAAACTTCCGCATTATTCAGATGCTTTGAACAGCCCACGCCGGAATGCTTTTTGACTCGTGCAAGTTTCAGAAATCAGGCAAGTTATGAGAATTTACTTGCTCACGTTTGAGAGAGCGCTCTCAGCATTTGAACACACGCTTACATCTTGCTTTAATCTACTTAGGTACTGACTAATTGAACTGTTACCGACACGCAAGGATTCTGCTGGTTAAGCCTCCAAGAAGTGAGTTCATTGCCGGTTTATTTGTTCACAGCGCTTTCACATAAAGTATCGGAATAAGCAGTTTCTTTGACCTCACTAGTACACATAATTATTTCTCACAGGGATACCATAATGTGAAATCTTTCCCAACGACAACTGCAATCCACCACAGAGCCCATGGTGTAAAGGCAAGTCGCAGTAGCTTTGTGTTAATTTTATGGTAATAATATCCACTTTTTGATTTAAAGAAGTCCTGCGCTGTATGGATATTCATTGCTATGTGCTGTTTCAATAGAGTCTACTTAAAAACGGTCGTCCTTCACTCAGTTCCACTAAGCCCGCATTTTTGTTCTTTAATACTTTCAGAAACTGACATTTAAAGAGGATATATGTTCCCTCACGGGTTTCATTCTTTTAAAAGCGCGAAGGGTAAGGACATACTTGTTATCCTTATAATGATAAGTAGGGTGGTTATTAACACTAGGGACACTTTTCTAATCACTCCTTATGTATTTTTCATGTGTACCACAGGGCTTGGCCTAGTCCCGGTCCTGAGGAAGAACCCTTAAAGAAATTCGGGGTTCTGAAACGCGTTGACCCCTTTCAGCTAGTCATAACTTTAATCTGCAACTACGGAATCATATTGTACGCAAACAGGGCAATCTGCCTGTTGCCATTATTGCACAGGACTAAATTATAAATTGTCTGTGCCGCCACACCTCATTGTACAATCAAAGGACTGGTTACCTCCACTTGTCTGTAACATTGTGTTATTATTTTTTGTAATTCATTGTGCTTCTTCATATTTGTTGTTTATGTTGTGTATATCAATTTAAAGGTGTTGTTTTGCTTGGTCATGATATGTTAAAAAATCGAATGCTCATGTTTAAATTGGATTAATTCATAAAAGTGTAATAAACACACAAAACCACTTTAGCAGCTTAGGCATCTTGTTGTTTGCAATTATTGAAGAGGCCTAGTCCGGGTGTAATTTAGGGCCCAACCCCTCCTTGTTAAAAAGCCTTGTTAAAAAGCCTTTCCATGGCGGCATCGCCATGGAAAGGCGCCTATCCACAAACATCCTAATATGGCGGATGGTGCCTGCTAGGCACCGCCACCGTATTAGTGGCCCTGCTCCGCCCGCCAGGCAATCAGTGCGATTGCCACTGGCGGAAAAGCGGCGGACGGACTTTGCGTCCGCCACGGTACCCACCACCATCCTAATATGGCGGTGGGTAAATCTCAATATGATGGCGGAACGATCGCCACTGCCGGCCCAGCGGTGGCGATCGTTCCGCCATTGTAATGAGCCCCTTTGTTTTAGGTGTCTCCATATGGTTTGATTAAAATGGTAGTAGCAGCCTTGTATGGCTGTCTGGGGGTAACATTTTAAAAGGGCTTGAATCATGGCTTGTTCAAAGTCTATGATTAGTTTTTCTTGGTAGTAGTTATTTGTGTTATGTTTAATGTGATTTAAAAGATCGTAGTAAGTGCTACTTTGTTTATTTGGTAATAGGGAATGTATAAGAGAGATATTTGTGTTATGATATTCACAATGCATAGTTTGGGACACATTTTGAAGGTCCAATCCATCATCCAGGTTTGACAGTGGCTTAATTTTAGTAAGTTATCTGTTGTAGAAAATATTAGGATTTGTGTATCATTGTCATATAACAGGGAGGGTTCCTAATTCGGTGTCATTTTTAAGTGTTCATATATTTCTATATCATGGTATGTTCTGGTGCAGGAAGCTTATCACTGTTGACTTTTTTAGTTTGTGCAATTAAACATTTGAAAGTGGGTATAGGCGGTAGTTGGCCTGTGGTTTGTTATGGGACTTTAGGGAGTATGGGGCATATTATCAAGGGCTTTATCGCCGATTTAGCGGCACTTTTTGCCGCTAAATCGGCGATATTTTTAACGCCCTATTAGCAAGCTGTCGCTAACAGGCGTTAGCGACAGCTTTCAGGCGTTAGAGGCCGGGAATTACATCGCCTTGCATGTCAGCGATATTTATCGCTAATGACATGCAAGGTAGGCGATCCCCACTAAAAGCGACTGTAAACAGTCGCTAACACCACTAACCCCTATTATCAAGGCAGGCGAAGCGATAAAATAAATCGCGCTAAGCGTGTTTATCGCTAGATTTTAACACCTGCTACTGACTATGACTTACCTGTTTAAGGTATAGGAGGTGGATTCTAATGCTGAATCCACCTTAGCGTTAATGCAAGAATATCGCTGGTTTTCCAGCGATATTCTCGCATTTTGCCGCTATCGCTGGAAATATTATCGCTATGGAGATAAACCTTACTAATAGGGTGTTATCTCAGCGATATTTTCCAGCGATAGGCGGCGTTAACAGGATTCGCGCTAAGCGCGTTTAGCGATAAATATCGCTATTCCTTGCTAATATGCCCCTATATCTTTTAAGATTTTAGTTGTGCGCTCCTGGGAGCTAGTGCTTGCCTTTTTTATATCCTGCAATACCTACCTTACTTTTATTTCTGTCACATTCAGGGAGTGGGGCTTGTGTTCCCTTACATTAATTACAACATCTTTTTTTGTAGTGGACCTCCTAAAGTATGCATTAAAATAATATTAGGTATATTTCAAAATCACATTTTCCATTGATGTACTTTCTTGGTTGTAGGTGTAGCCCATGTGACTTAGTAATTGCTTTCCTTTCTGGGATGTTATGTATCTTGCTCTTTCTGTCATTATGCCTGAAAGCAGTGTAATAGCATAAATATTTAGTATAATAAAATGTTTATAAATTTGCTATTTACATATAAAATTGTGCAACTACTTTTATAATTTATACGTGCATGTATATTCTTAGAAGTTTCACACATTTTCAAGCTTGTCTGTTTACAGTAAAAAAAAGAGCATCAGTTTAATTTCAAATGTTTATTTGTTGATAGTTTTTAGAGTTACTTTTTTATTTCTATTTTCTGCATTGTGACCTGTGTTGTTTTTTGGCAGGGTTACAGTTTTCAACATTGTAGTATTTTCTTTTAGTCAATACATGTAAAGAGAAAGATGTAGGAGAGTGTTTTGTTAATTATTTGCTGTTTCACATTTATAATTTAAATTAGTAAGTTTTAGTTTGAACATAAGTTTTAATTACTTTGCATGGTAATTTTCTGGATGTTTATATTTCTTTTTTAAAGATCTGGTCAGAGAATCTGTCACAGTATCCTCGTCTTGCAACTTTTGTAATTTTCGAAGTACTCAGTTGATTAAATGTGTATGCATTTTATATTGTTGGTTTCATAGTTTTTTTGTGATTTTACTGGTTTAATGTGTTAATACTTTGATTTCATTGGTTAGTTTAGTTATAGTTTGAATTTGTTTTTGGTTATGTCCTTCTATAGGAAACGCTAATGGGAAATGCTAATTTAGGTTTTATCTATAAAGTTTAATATGTAGTTCAATAGTTTTGAATTTTTATATACATATATATATATATACACACACACATTTTATTGAAAGAACCTCACCTTTTTGGTCTGAAAATCACGAACCACACCAATCAGCAGTTTCACAGGTATTTATTCAGTCGGCAGGGATAAAGTGTTTTGAACACACACAGAGTCTTGGTCACATGACCATTGAATTAGATCAAGTTGTTTTAAATACAATGAGCATCACACACAGTGCAACTTTGGTAAACATAAAAGAAACACATAAAGGTAAATGGGTCAATCACAATTTGTAGTTTCATTTTTTCCCAAAAATGAAATGACACATCTGTTAAACATTTTCAGATTTCATCTGGCAGAATTATGCGAAACATAACCAATTTATATAGACACATGTTTCCAGAAAAAGTCGGTCAAAAGCATCAATATACAGTTGGTTTAATTCGCTAGAATTCATTGTGGTCACATTGTAACCTACATGTGACGTGTGTTGTAATGGTATTTGCCTAATCCTTGTGTGCCCTCTCTCTTGGCTTTGAACGGTTTGTGGACAATCAAAGTGCTTGGTCAAAAGAGAACAAATATATTGCGTGCTCGTCAATTTAGGTATAGTACCTCTGTCAGTGACTGAGTTCCATCGCATTGATACTGATGCTGCCTGTGTCTACACTAACTAAAGCCATGTTGTACATGAAAGACTATCATACTACTGCCGGCTAAAGTGACCAGGGAGAGGTGACTGTTGTCTGAAACATCCCCCAACTCCAGTTCAGTTACACATTACGATGGTGACTATTGTTATTCAGGTTACACATGTCACATAGATCCTGCAATTAGAACAGAGAATAGTCAGTATATTTGTGATCTGGAATAAGGGTAAATACAATCTACAAGATGCTAATATATTCTGGCAGCTCACGATTTTCTTTGGACTTTGTCATATCAATCGATTCGCAGCTACTATCATTTTTGATCGGCCCAAAATTATATAACCACATATCTCACAAACTCATTAAAAACAAAAACCTGTATATCATAGCTTCAGGGAGACCCTCATGTTAATTTACACATGTGAGTACACGTCCTCAACATTGCTCATCCCTTGAGGGAAGATTGTGCCAACCTGTAGAATCAAAACGTGATTCTTGCCTCTGTGAGGACGGCAACCGATTGCCACCTCTTTGGTGTTTGGTGACCATATCCAAGCCAAAATACTTGGCTTGTATCAAGTCACCTCTGTGGCTGTCATGAAAATGTTTGGCTGTACTGTACCTGAAGTCTCTATTCGTGACAGCTCAATTGTTCTAGAATATGTTTTTTGACAGGAAATGTCGTAGAACCTATATACCATTTACCATATGGGCATGTGTTTGCATAGCATACAAATTCAGTGCCACAGGTGATTAATTTTGAAATCTTCAATTTTTTCTGGTTTCTCTGCAGGTTAACTTCATTAACATTTTCACTGTGTTTGCAAGCTTTACAGCATTCACATTTACGAAAGCCCTTCTCTTGTCTTAACTAATTAGTTTCCTGTGGGGGAAGGTGGCTCTGAACCAACATATCCCTAAGTGAGAGATTCCTTTGGTAAGTTAGGGAGGGAGCCATTCCTATCTTATTCCTAAGGATTGGGTCTTGTCTAAGAATTCCCCATCTTTGTTTTAAGATCTTCCTAAACTGTCCTGCTTGGCTGTTAAATTTGGTCACAAATCTGATTTGGTCATCTTGACCTTCATTCCGGGTCTTGGGACGAGGTGGTTGGAAAAGGGCATCTTCTCTACTTATAGATTCTACTCTTTTGTTGGCCTGTTGCAGTGCTCTGCATGGGTCATTTCTGGCATGTAGCCTACTCATCATCTCACTTTTGGTTTTCTGGTACTTCTCCGATGAGCTACAGTTGTGTTTGGCTCAGAGGAACTCACTATATGGAATACCTCACCTGAAGCTCAGTGGATGGCAGCTTGAAGCATGCGGTATGGAGTCGCCTGCTGTTTCCTTTCTATTTAGTTCAATACAAATGGTCCCATTGTGTACCGTTAGTCTAAGATCCAGTAAATCAATACTCTGTTGGCTATGATGCAGTCGCCAGTAGCTAGGTATAGTTAGGATCTAATGTACATAAGAAGAGTGTTTTTTGATTTGCTAATAATTTTGGCATAGTTTGACTATTCCTCACAAAATATTCAAAAATAGTTTGCCACTCACTTCAACTGCAGTCTTGAAAATTTCTGGGTGATCTGTCAAGCGGGGGCCAAGCAGGGGGGTCCCAAAACACGTTTTCCCCATGTTAATTTCCAGAGGAACTTTAGACATGGCTACAGCCCGAACTGCTGAACTGAATTATACCAAATTGACAGAATGTTAGCTGTTGATTCAGAGAAGCACCTTTTTATAATTTGGCATAAATCCGTTCAGTAGTTGTGGAGTTATTTAATGAAATTTCCAGTTGTATATCTAGGGACAAAGAGGATCCGCGGCCCCTCCTGATCTTGTGCTGAGATCTGAATGGCTACCAACACTTCAAACCAGGAAGTGTTGGCAGCTATCTTGTGACTCGGCTTTAACCGAGTCACAGAAAAAAAGTAAAAAAAAAAAAAAGGGGGCAGGTTAGAAACACCCTGACCCCATCTTGAAAGGGTCACAGAGCAATTTTTTTTACATTTTCGGCAGGAGCTGCTCTGGATTCGCGAATTCCACCAAAACCTTTTAAAATATGAAGCGCAGTATCCAGCGCTTTGTTAATTATCAGTCCTCCTGAGGCTTACTGATGATCCGGGGACCACTACCTCCCTGGGGCTTGTTTAACAAAAAATGTGGTCTGCTGCCCTGGGGACCACCAGCTCCCCAGGGCTTATTAATTTATCAATGGGGGGCCTCTTGGACCCCCCAGCCCTGGTGACCACCACCTTCCTGGGGTGTTTTGCTTAAAGAATGCAGGGGTGCCGCATGGATCCCCTTGCACCACCGGGGACCACCACTTCCCTGGGGATTATGTTAATTTGAATGCAGAGGGTGTGCCCCCGCAACCCCAAGTGCCACCACCTTCCGGGCAAATTGTAAGAAAAGAGGGGACTGCACGGCCTGTCTCCTGGAGCCAATGATGGCCCTGGGGACTGCCACCACCCAGGGCCAGCTCCTGCTATGTCACCGGGTGCCCACCCCTGGAACATAGCTCCTTGCTATGGCTTGGAAGGAGCCTTACGGCTCCCACCAAGCGATAGCAAACTGTACTCCCCTTTCAGCAAGCAAGAGCATTAAGCAGTTCCCTCTCTGTGATAGCAATGCCAAGGAGGCAGAGAGCAAGCAGGGACCGTGGGGCCTTAAGGCTCCTCCATCTGTCCCAACAAAAATAACTGGGTGCCCTGGGTGGAACCAGGGCTCCCAAAAATGACACCAGTCATCTGAGGCTCGCCCCTTTTACCACCACTCTGCAACTGGAGGACCCGCCCCCTTTACCACCACTCAGCAAACACGCTTCCTGGTGCACTACTAGCTGGGGAATGAAGTCCCCTTGTCTCCAGAGGGTCCTTCCGGGCCAACTACCCCTCCTGTCACCCAGTGGGATTGCTGAGAGGTTGTCAGAGGCCACACACCCTTTTTCAAATACTCTGCAAACATGCCTCCTGGTGCACTGCTGGCTCCAGAGGGTCCTTGGGGGCCAACAAGCCCTTCTGTTACCTCCGGTAAGTCCAACAGAGCTCGATTGCTGAGAGGATTTCGGAGGTCATGCTCCCTTTCTCCACCACTGTGCAGACGTGCCTTCTGGCACACTGCTGGTTGGGGGATAAAGTCCCCTTGGCTCTAAAGTGTCCTTGGTGGCCAACAAGCCCTCCTGTTACCTGCAGTAATTCCTACAAGCAACACACAGAAAACCACCACGGCTGCGGTCTTCTGTGCTTGCAAACCGCCCACCGTTACCGTCTCGATGGTGGGGACCCGCTAAGCAGATTTGGATGTTCCCGTTGGGCTGGCGGTGTCCTGTCGGCAGAGTACTGACGGGGGTGACCGTGGTGGTGGGAAGACAGGTAAGTAACATTTTTTGATGTACGTAAAACACATATATTTGTGTAAGTGTACATATGTGTATGTAGTTCATGTGTAGTGAGCATTTTTTGTACATTCTGCATTGTACCCCACCAACCTACACACACAATGTAAAGTATATCTGCATTCACCACGTGCACTTAACTTCAGGTCCACTTACCTTCGGGTCCAGGTCCCCCCAAGGGCGAAGGCGAAGGGGACAAATCGCAGGCTGTGCCCTGAAAATGGGTGTCTTCACACCTTTTGGTCAAATTCCGCCGACTTGAAGTAGAAGGGAATCCTGCTGGAATTTCCTTCAAGCGAGCCCACATCCAAATCAGGAAGGCTAGAATCCTGGCTGGAGTCCGGCCACAGCCTGCTGCAGGCCATCTCCCCGTAGGGGTGGGGTGTGAAGTCCTGGTGGAGTCTATGGGACTGCAGTGGTCTTCTCTCCCATTGCCAACCAGCATCTAAATTGGGTTGGTGGAGCGCCAGAGTGGCGGGTGGGTAGACTGCCAAAAATGCCATTTCGTCATGGTCCCATCAACATCTAAATCAGGCCTAAAGTCTAAAGTTTAGGCTGACCATGATGGAGTGTGATTCGGGAATGGGACCAAGTGTTCCATCATGGGGGTGTAGCTTTAGTCCTTGGTGCACAGACTGTGCAGTGCTGTGATGTGAGGCTCTGTATTGCAGTGCATCGGGTCCATTGAGAGACTGATCAGGAGCTGCAAGGTGCAGAAATGCGAAGCCCTGCTTTGCCCTGTGCCAATCTGTGTCGGATCCAGTGAAGCCACCAATCAGGAGCTATGAAGAGCAGTGATGAGAGGCCCTTTGTCAGTCTACACTGTTCTTTGTCAGTTCCGGTGAAGCTGCCATTTAGGAGCTGCGAGGTGCTGTGTTTTGAGGTCCTGCATCAGTCTGTGCCCCATGAGAATGCTTGAATTAATATCATCCACTGGCAATCGCTCAGGGTTGTATCCTAGTCCATCGTTTTCACTCACCATGCCACCTCAGTTTGGACCCAGACATATGCAAATCAGTTAACCCTGCTCCTTATCAGAACAGTCCTGCTCTAACTGCCAAGCCAGGTCCTCCCTGAACCAGTACACAAGCAATCTAGGACCAGTTTTGCCCTAGTTCAGACTCTTCAGCCAGGTATGGCTTGGTTTCAGTGGCACAGTGAGCCTGGGACCTACGTCTGGGCATACCCGGCGCACTTAGGGTATCAAATGCAAAAACAAAAAGGTGATGTATGGAATGCTTGAATTAATCTCAGCTAGTCGCAATCTCTTGGGTGCATCCCACTCCATCCATCCATGTTGGATCCATTACCACCATTGGTCAGATCTTGTGAAACATTCAGTTGATCAGGTCAGAGCATACTCTGACTCCATCCGGGTATCCAGGACCTTGAGGGCAGCACTTGGGAATTCAGGACACACTCACACAGAGGCTAGTAGAGAGGGCCAAGTCAGGTCCAGGTGGGTAGCTAAAAAGCAGACAAGGCCCCTGAAAGCTCATTGTGTCCATGTAGCCCAATCAGAAAGTCTGTCAACTGATCATTGGAGTCACTGCTGGGGTTCTGGGTTCAAACCAAGCATGTCACGTTTTCCTTCTTTAGAATACAGGGCAGTCCTTCTTCCAAATCTTCTGAGATCCAGGAGTTTTCTGATGAGAGGTTCTGGGATTGACACTTTTTTGCCCAGTGCCAGCCAGTGAGTGGGGGGCACCCCCTTTGACTAACTCTAAACTGGTTATGGTTAGTTCCTCCTTTTCCCCTGGGTTGACTCCAGCCTGACTAAGGAAACAATGGGCAGACAGCCCCAGGTATGAGCGCAATTTTGTTCAGTGACAGGGCATGTATCTTCTGAAGTCAGGAAGGTGTTAGTTACAGCCCTTAGGTTATCCTTTGAAGAAGCAAAAGGGGCTGGTTACAACCCCCTAGGCTATCCTGCTCAGGAGAGGAACAACCTTCCCCATACCGAGGCCAATTTATCCCTTGTCTGGAAGGAATACGCTTCACACCACAAGAGAACCATTAACAGTCAAGTGACCCTGGACACTGGCAGGAGGGCACATTCAGTTTTGGCAGAAAAGTGTAAAGCTTCTAAAAGTTCTTCTTGTACAACAATGTACATTGTCTGAAATTATTTAACACAATTAGTCATTCGTTCGTATTCAAGGAATCTGATTAACTTGACCTCAGTCTCCAAACAGTAAATTTTCAACCTTTTTTTCCTTACACATTTTGCGTATCAAATCATAAACGTTGGGTAACATTAATTTAATATTCAGTGGGCTTGAATAACCCACTTCTTATTCCTACAGTCTGTAAACACAAGCATACATTATAAACATATTAATGCAATTTACCAAATGGAGTGATTTGTAAACCCTCACTTGCAACCAAAGCTAATCAGTCATTTCCAAAGTTTTTAAACAATTAACCATGCAGTATTTTGAATGTCAACATAAGCGGATAAAGTAAATGCTTGTAGCTCCACCAGAAACGGTGATTGGAATGCCACTTTCTTTTTTCTTTTTTTAAATAATTTTCCAGGCGACAACAGTGTTACAGACTTAGGGGCCGATTACGATGCGGTCTGAAACAGCTCTGACCGTTGGTCGGAGCCGTTCAGACCGCATCGTAATCGGCTGTTCGAATTCCTTTCCGACCGACCCATTTTGATGGGGTCGGTCAGAAGGAAATCCAAATCGGTTTTCCGAATGGCCTCCGACGGGCTCAGAGAGCCCGTCTGCCATTTGGAAGCCTTCAGTAAGCCTTCTGTAATCCCTCGGCCGCTCTTTTTGGCTGGGGGATTATGATGGCAGATTTTCACAGCCTTTCTGTGCTGGCCTTTATGACACAGAAAGGCTGTGGGAATCTGTTTTTGGTGGCCCCCAGCAGGGGCCCCATGGGTGCCAGGCTGCCGAATGGTAGCCATAGGTGCCCCCCTGTTGATCCTTGTGTCCGGTGGCATGCACCTTGAGGTGCCTGCCACGGGGTGCTGGGATGAACTGCACCTCTGCTCTTAACAATGAGAGCATGCATTCCGTTCGGAATGCATGCTCCCATTGTTAAGAATAGGATTACGACCGAAAAAGGTTCGGTCGCATCCTACTTGCTGGGCTTGAACCGACGACAGGAGGTCATTCGGTTCCAGTTCCCAAACGATGTCGGACAGACTCCAGTCCATCCGACATCATAATCAGGCCCTTAATTGGAGGCTGCCAAAGGAGTACAGAAACTAATCTAACCTTGTAGTGCTTGTGAAACACTGTTAAATCTGAGGAAGTAAGTCTCCAATTCATCTTTAAGTTATAAAAATATTAATTAGAAGACAGAAATTCCTAATAATGACTTTTTCTTCTAAAGCTTGTTTATATACAGCCTTAGCCAACAGTGGTTTCTGTCCACAAGAAAAATGGCTCTACACTTCAGCAAATGCTCCGACAAGCAAGTAAATTGCATTTCTACAAAACTTGCAAACTAAAGAGCTTCATTAAGACAGAGATTGGACTGGTACCACAAGTTGTTTTGTTCATTTTAGTTTGTGATACCACAGCTTCATCTTGGTAAAAAAAATAACACAGATGGAACACACAGGAGGATAGAGGTACATTTTGCATGGATCAAGAGAGGTTTTTAAGATAAATGACAATACCCACAAAAACGACGAATGTATGAAAATGTATATAATTTTTTCGCAGCTGTTATCCAGTACATGGTCCTGAGGAGACTTCAAACCAACGGGGTTCGAAATGCGTCGACAGCCACGCATTAGGGAGTAGTTGGACTTTCAACTACCCCACTGAAAAAATAAGGTGGCTTGTTTCTGCATAATCAATGAGTTGCTTTAAAAGTTTGGTGAACTGAGACAAATTTGCAACTCCTACTGCTGAGGAAGTTGGGTACTGCTACACTACATATGTGTCACGAATTGTTAAAAAGAAATTGTATGTTTATAATTCATGCTTATGTTTAAAGAATCTAGGAATAAACTGTGGGCTATTCAAGCTCACTGGACATTAACTGGATGTTATCCAATGTTTATGATTGTGATATGCCAGTAAGTCATATTTACTGACTGATTGTGATATGCAAAATGTGTTCGAAAAAAGGTTCAAAATGTATTATGTTTTTAGACTGTGGTTAAGTTAAATACATTTCTGGATCACGAATGAATGACTAATTGGGTTAAATAATTTCAGACAAGGCTTGGTATATTGCTGTATATGAAGGTTTTCCCGTGGTCTAAACTTGCTGAATCAACAGGCCCACCCCTTGGTATAAACTTTCTAAAAGTAGCCTTTTCCTAATAATGAGTTAAAATTTGACTTTACTATCAAAGAATATTTTAAATTATGATTAAAATAAGTGGAATAAGTACTTTTCTAGCTGTTCCCAAACAGAATCTATAACATATTAAAGTAACCCTGTACTAGCCACATTGAAAAACAACTTTGAGGAGTTTCCACTGCCAGGACCTATAAAACGTAAGTGCACATGTCCTTATTTTTAAATACCAAGCTCCCTGCCCTATCAACCTTTTGGGTCTACCTTAGGGGTCACTTGTAGGTATTTAAAGGAAGATTTGGGCCTGGTAAAGGTTTTATTTGCCAGGTGGAAATGGCAATTTTAAAACTATACACCAGGCTGCATTGGCAGGCTTGAGACATCTTTTACTGTGTTACTTTAGTGGGAAACACAATGAGTAATGCTGCCTGTTAGACCGGTCAGTCTTGGGGTGGTCTCCCCATTAACCTTTTGCTAGCTTCCCTCTTTGTTTTGCTGATTCTTTTTGTTGGACTTAGAAATCTGAGCACTTTACGACTGCTGACCAGTGCTAACGTACATGTGCTTCTCCCCTAAACATGGTTACATTGGTTTATCCGTCAATTGGGATATTTAATTTATCTGTAAACCCCTAGCAGAGTGTACTAACTGTGCCCAGGGCCTGTAAATTAAACACTACTAGTAGGCCTGCATCACTGATTATACAACCCACACAAGTAACCCTTTAAACATGTCTCAGGCCTGCGACTGCAGGAACTGTACGTGCAGTTTTGACTTGCCCTTTAAAACCCTTTGTCAAGCCTTAAACTCATCTTTTATTACACATAAGTTACCCCTAAGGTAGGCCCTAGGCAGCCCATTGGGTTACACACTGTATAAGTACAAGGTAGTACATGTAATTTTACTTTTTGCATCTCCTGGTAGTAAAAAAATCCAAAAATAGTTTTTTACTACTGTGAGGCCTACTCTTCTCATATGCTTACATTGGGAATTCATTCTTACACTTTTAAGCTATAATTCCTGACTAGAAAGTAGTAGCTCTGTCATGTTTCATATCTTTGGAATTGTAATGACAAATCCTTTTTACTGGTAAAGTTGGATTTGGCATTACTATTTTAGAAACACCACTTTTGGAAAGTGGGCATTTCTCTGCTCTTAAAGCTCTGTGTGCCTGTGATGGAGCAAGGTTTCATAACCGAAACTTGCTTGTATACAATCCTCCTCATAGTATTAATTTATTAAACTTGTATTGTCTCTATTAATCATTGCATACACTACACGAATAGAAAGGATGCTTGCCTATGTGTTTTACTAATGAATAACGCTTGTCCGTAATCTAAAATGGCCGCTAAAGCGTGGGAAACTATCTGCGCATGTCTCAACCATATCACGTGTTGTGACGTCTCTCTTTGCTTGGTGGGAAATTTCTGCTTCTGCGCAGTGTGCATTAAAATGGCTGCTTGATGTTTTCACATGCTTCAGCTTGCTCTCATGTCATTATTAAATTGTCGTTTTCTTAACGCTGCTAATGCGGGACAGTATTATAATTAAATGGGAATAGAGTAGAAAAGGTGGGCATACAGTGAAACATTTTATTTGTGATTATAATATTTTCTTCTTTGACTTTTATCAAGTTCGTAAACTTGGGCCTGGGTTTGGTGCAATGAAAGCTCGTGTGACAAAGATTCCGCACATGCGCCCTGCAGTGGCAGACCAGATAGAAAAAGATGAAGTCAACTTGGACATCACCCAAGGCCATGACCTGCTGGCTGACACCACTACATACCAAGATGTTCTTGCCGAAGAGAAACATTTTATATGAATAAATTGTAAATGTTGTCATGAGACGGGTGGGAAATAAAGCAAATGTATTAAATTGAAGGGGCGGTAGTTTAAAAACAATAGGCTTCAGAAATACAAGGCAAATCAATATGGTGTGAGAATCCACCCCCTGTCCCTGTCCAATCAGAAGTAGTGGTCCCATATTTTAGCAACATTAAGGGGAGGTACATGGGTGTAGAAGGGTATAATAGAATATAGCATTAGTTATTTAGCTGGCTTGACTTAGGAAGAACAGGCGTCCATGCTGTCAGAGCGCTCTTAGCTCCAGACTGCCAAGCTGACCGATTGCAGACCGAATCCCTGTCCAGAAGAGGTCCTGAGGAGGGTGCGGCGGAGTCCATTAGAAGGGAGACACGGGAGAATCGAGGAAAAGTCGAGTATCAGAGAGGGGAGCGACGCAGGCGTAGTTGTAGAGAGGTCACCGGTCCTGTCCTGATCCTGGAGGTAAATATAATGCAACCTTTAGTTGCGCTGCTGTCTCTATCCTCTCCTTTCCTGAGGGACCGTCATTGATTAGCAATAATTATTCTATGCTTCATCTTTGGGTATTGCGATTAAGTACCATGTGGTTTCTGTAATTTACTCTTCTAAATCTTTAGATAAACATTTTAAAACTTCCTGACTCAGTGGTTATTTTAGGATGATGTACTATAATGAATGTCACTTATTTTAAATTTCCCAATTAGCAAAGGATTCATTGGTAAGTCATTACTCTTCATTCGGAAGGTAATTGGTAGCAGGGATTTTGATAAAGAGTAACAACTGATAAAACCCAGCGTAAGTATTAGCGTAGTATGAATGTATGGGCCCAAGTGAGTATCTGGTGTATGAATGCTGTTTGCTAATATCGCGCTGGATCAGTTTTCTGGTAATCAGAGGATGGTTACTCTTTGTTAATTGGGTAATGAGAATTTTATTTTTATGAACTAACATCTGTATATTCGAAGTTTGTTTTATGTTGTCCAGAATCCACGGGGTAAAAAGAATAGCGGATGGTAAGTGGAAGCCATACTGCAGTGAGGTTATCTGCCAGGCAGAAATAGTACTGAAAAGTTAAGCAGGACTATCAGTACTCGTTAGTGACTCTGTGTATGTGAGTGACAGCAAAGGAATACGCTGGTGAAAATTTGATGTTATATCACCTAGAAAGGGTAACATTGGAGAAGTAACAGGTATTTCTGGAGCTTGTGTGAAGAGTAAACGGAAGGGTTTTACTCGTAGTATATGTTAGTAAACGGAAAGGGTTTTACTAAGTGTGAGAGAAACTATCTTTTTCAAATTTAGAAGAAACTGGCATGATAGTGAATGTTTTATGTTGTTACTGAAATTAAGCATTGTAGAGAAAATAAGTTTGCGTACATTTTTGTAAAGGGAGGGTCAGTTGCCGGAGAGGGAGCTGACGTCACAGAACGCCGCGCTGGGATTGGTTGAATCAGCGGGTGTGGAGAGACTCTTGTAAAGGAGGGGTCAGTAGTTAGGAGCAGTACTGACGTCACAGGTACCGCGCTGGGATTGGTTGAAACAGCGAGGGATAGAAAAGCGCAGATTATAAAGGAGGGGTGACAGACAAACGTCACCAAAGGGCCGCGCAAGGATTGGCTCGGAAATAAAAGATAGCAGACATTTGATTGGACGAAAATATAGAAGAAAAATTCTTAGTGGATAAGGATTGCATGTTAAAACGCGATCCGACTTTAACAGGAACTCGTCCGGATAGGAGATATTTAGGCTTTGCAGAATATAATTTTATACATCGGTACTTACCCAAGATGTACGGAGAAAAGAGAAAAATGTCATTTTTACAAAAGATTAAGAATTATTTTAAGAAGGACAAACCGATCAAAACTAGAGAAGGAATTATCATTCCACCAGCTAAAATGCCCGCTTCATTCATGATGATGGAGAGAGGTTATCATACTTGTGTATGGATGGAGAATTGGATAGAATATACCAAAAATGATGGAATACTAGCATTTCCCGAGAATGGCACGTTCAATGGGCGAATTCTGCAGAACTTGAGATTGAGGATGAATGATTTAGAACCCAGACCTAGATTAACTCAGTACGAAGCTCTAGAGGAATGGGAAACCGAGGCATTTGAGCGTGACCGATCTAGGAGTAATAGGGGTTATCCAGGATTTTTCCCCAGATACCTACATGAGTCTAGGGACGGTCAGATGAAACAATGGAGAAGGGCAATGATTACAGAAGGATTATATCCATTGTTAACAGCAGAGGAGAAATTAGGAAGTAAATGCACAGAAAAGACAAAACATTTAATGAGAAGTGACGACTCTGAAGACGAATTTATGGAGGAAATGTTAAGAAACCCCCACCATATCAGGAAGGGGCAAGTGGATGCACCCCAAGTGCACCACCGATAAAAACTCCATTAGTGCCACAGGTAATGCATGAATTCACCCCTAGTAGAATACTTCATGACAAAGAAAGAGAAGCCCTAGAGAAGACCAGAGCAGAATTAATACAGAAAATAATGCAGATAAAAGTACATCCTGATTCATTGACCATACCTGTAACAATTGGTCCAGTAGTTCCATTATATGGTACTCAGGGAAACTGTCCTCCACCGATACTTGCACCTACTCCTGTAAACACTACAAACCCTGAAGCAGTAGTAATGGTTGAAGATCACTTTAGTGACAACGAATCCACAATATCATTGATGGATTTTCCCAATCGAGATTCTGTCAATATTACTCCCAAGAGGACTACACCTGGGTGTTCAAAAGATATAAGTCTAGTGACTTCATCAGGAGCAAAAAGTGCCACAATAGTCACCCCTGAAGATTTAGAAAGGTGGGCACAAGAATCAGTTAAACAGTGCACACCTCCGAAAATAATGGACATTCATAGATTAAAAGTTGAATTAGAAGAAATAATAGCCGGAAATGTAGGACTAGATTGCTTAAATACCTATGATGATGAAGAATTATTGTTCATGTGCAGAAGTATCACAAGAAATGTAAGGTTATTCCATGAAAAATTATCCAATTTAGCACTACAGATGGGAATAGAAATAGGGAGATCAAAAGTACTACAGAAACCCTATAGAGCAGAATTCTCAGACAAAGATTTAGAAAACATGAATGCCTCTGGAAGAAAATTACAAGTAAGAGAATTAATGATAGTTTTACAAAAATGGGGAGACCTAGATAAATGGAGAACTAGGTGGGCCAAGAAAAAGGAAGAAGCACGAACAAGTAGAACAGCATCTGAATATGTGATGAAAGAGACAGGGAAAGCAGACCAAATGTATCCAATGCGAGAAGTTGCGGGAGGAGGATATGTACATGTCCCATGGAGCAGACAGGATATTTTGTCATTTACGAATGATTTTCCAAAGTTGAGAGAAAAGCCAATTGAATGGTACAAGCAGGTTGACAGGTTTGTGAAGGTGTCAAAGGTATTGTTGAAGGACTTAGATGGTTTGTTTGACATAGTGGTACCTGCCGATTTGTGGACAGATTGTAAAATTACAGTTGATTGGCCAAGTGACGAGTTTCCTAGAGATCCGAAAACAGGTGCCCCGTCAAATGATGTGATGAAAAAGTATCAGCAGGTGATAACTTACCTGAAAGGGAAAATTCCACCGAAAGAAACAGATTGGGTGAAAATAGATCGAACTACCCAAGAAGCTAATGAATCGGTACATTCATACTATGAGCGTCTATTGCAGGTATTTAAACAGTATAGTGGGTTTGAGGACATTGTAGACAAGAACATGAGTCAGTTTGTGTATCGATTTGTTTACGGTTTGAAGCCAGAAATTTGTCAGATGATTAAACAACACATGCTGTGTTGGCAGGGGAAGCCCATTGATGAGATTTTGAAATATGCCAAATATTGTGGAGATGATATTGAGGATAGGCATAAGAAATTACAGGAGAAGGTAATGTAGGCACAGGTGAAAATGGCTGAGAAACAGGGAATTAATTTGGAAAATCTGAGTGAAAATCAAGGAAAAGATTCTGGAACGAGTGGTGATACTGGGAATGGTGGAAAATTTAGAGGACGAATGAGTAGAGAAGAAGCTAAAAAGAAATTTCCTTGTCATGGATGCGGAAAATTGGGGCATTGGAAGGATGAATGTAAAAAGATCCGGAATAATAATGGCCCAAATCAAAATTTAAATCCACAGACGCAGAATGACTCACAGCAGGGTGTAAACCCTCAGAGTCAGTTGCCACCTGCACCTATTCAGGGTAATGTAAGCAGAGCAAAGCACGGTACAGACATCGGATATCAAGGAGTAAGTGGTAAGAATGATTATATAACATCACAGTTTCTTTTGCAGGACGATTTCTGGCAATACAGTTCATGACGGTGCCTAGGAGAGGGGAGAAGGAGTGCGTACTTGGCGCATCCCTACCGGTAGACCAGTCAGGTCCATATGTTGAAGGAAATGTGAAAGGTAATGATATTACTTTTCTTTTGGACACTGGTGCTACCCGGTCTACTGTAAGAACAGCAGACATTCCAGACCTTCCTCTCTCTGGTGAAAATATCCAAGTAGTGGGGGTAGCTAATCAGAGGATTAGAACACCTCTTACCGAACCAATGGAAGTTAAAATCGGAAATTTCAGAGAAATGCATCAATTTGTAGTGTGTGATTCTAGTCCAGTAAACTTATTAGGTAGGGATTTGTTGTGCAAGATGAATTGTACAATTTTCTGCACACCGGATGGTGTGGCAGTTCAGACACCAGATGAAGACCATGTATATAAAATTATGATTGCAAAACAGGGTACAGAAGTAGATGAGATGTTTTCGTTAATAACAAAAGACGAGTTGCCAGAAGAATTAAAAGATACAGTAAACCCCATAGTTTGGGATTTCACAGGAAAAGAAGTAGGACTTATGGCTAAAATAGACCTAGTAAAAATTACTGTAAAGGAAGGTGCAATTTTCCCAAATACCAGACAGTACAAAATGAGTGCAGAAGTAAAGGCAGGAGTCATTGAAGAAATCGATCGAATGGTTGAACAAAACATACTAAAAGAAGTAATGAGTAGCCCATGTAATTCACCAATAATGGGATTAAAGAAACCTAGTGGAAAATATAGGATTGTTCAGGACCTGCGTAAAATAAACAAGATTGTGGAACCATGTTGTCCTATAGTACCAAATCCTGCAGTAATCCTATACCAGATTCCGTGGAGTGCAGGATGGTTCACAGTAATCGATTTGTGTCAAGCGTTCTTTTCAATACCATTGCATCCAGATAGCCAGTATCTTTTCTCATTTAAATTTGAGAACAAGGTCTATGTATGGAATCGTGTTCCTCAGGGGTACACAGAAAGTCCTTCCATTTTTAATCAGATATTGAAAAAGTGCCTTGAGAAACTAGTGATGCCAGGAAGCTCAGTCCTAGTGCAATATATCGACGACTTATTGGTGGCATCGAACACCAGAGAGGACTGTGTTGTTGATTCCATAGCATTATTGAATCTTTTGGCAGAAGAAGGGCATAAAGTATCACCTGAAAAGTTGCAGTTTTGTACAACAGCTGTTAAGTATCTGGGACACCAAATTGAGAGGGGAAAAAGAAGAGTAACCTCTGAAAGAGTAAAATTAATAAAGAAAATGCAAATGCCTGTAACCCAAAGACAAGTAAGAATGTTCTTAGGAATAGTAGGTTACTGTCGGCAATGGATACCAGGATTTTCCCCACTAGCCAAATCTTTAATTAACATGACGAAAAAGAAAGCAAAGGATCCTGTTGAGTGGGATGATGAAAGTGTAGGAGATTTTGTAAAATTGAGAAATGCCCTATGTTCAGCACCTGCCTTAGGCATGCCTGATTATAAAAGAGAATTTGCATTATTCTGTCATGAAAGAGAAAATTGTGCACTTTCTGTCCTAACTCAAAGACACGGATTGGACAGACGTCCTATAGCATATTTTTCTGCTACATTGGACCCAGTAGCAGCCGCGTTGCCAGGATGCTTAAAAGCAGTAGCGGCTACTTGTTTGAGCATTGAACAAAGTGAGTCAATTGTGATGGGACATCCTGTAAAAGTGTATGTTCCACATGCGGTTGTAATTCTATTGACAAGAACTCGAACTCAGCATCTTACTCCTAGTCGGCTGACTAAATACGAAAGAATAATAATGGGTGCTGAAAATGTGACCATGGTAAGGTGTACTATAATAAATCCAGCAACCTTACTACCAGACCCATATCATGAGAGAATTAAAGATGATGAAGAAGATGAACATGATTGTTTACAGATTACAGAATTATGCACAAAACCACGCCCAGATATTGAGGAACAGCCTCTTAAAAACCCAGACAGGGAGCTATTTGTTGATGGTTCATGTCAAAGACATGAAGACGGTAAACTAACTGCTGCCTATGCGGTATGTGAATTAACTGGAATAGTTGAAGCATCCTATTTACCAGGAGTAAAATCTGCACAAGTAGCTGAATTGATTGCGTTGATAAAAGCCTGCAAAATTGGGAGGAATCAAAAAGTAACTATATTTACCGATAGTCAATATGGTTACGGGGTTATGCATGATTTTGGCCAATTATGGATGCAGAGGGATTTCATGACTTCTTCAGGATCCCCCATTAAAAATGGACAGTTTGTAAAGGAATTGCTGGAAGCAATACAATCACCAAAAGAATTGGCTGTGGTGAAATGTGCCGCACATCAGTCAGGAGATGACTGGGTGGTAGTCGGCAACAGATACGCAGATCTGGTGGCTCAACATTGTGCCAAAAATAGATGGTCAGTCAATAAGAGGGTGGAAAGAATGGGAATCAGCTGCCAACTTATGCTGTATATGCCACCTGAAACATGGAATGATGTTAAAAGACTGCAAGATGAAGTGGATGAAAGTGAAAAGAATTTGTGGATCAAAGTAGGTTGTTCCCAGAGACGAGATGATGAAGTGTGGATCAGTGCTGATGGCAGACCAGTCATGCCAGATTGTCTACTCTCAGAAATGGCCAGAATGTATCATGGAGACACACACATAGGGAGAGATGCAATGATTAGGCTTTTTAGACAAAACTGGTACAATCCGAAGTTCCGGGCTGTTGCAGAGAGTCTTTGCCAAAGGTGTTTAACTTGCCAGATGCACAATCCAGGGAGGAAGACAATAATTGGGTTTGGAAAGATTGGAAAAGCAGAAGGACCATTTATAAGACTTCAATTCGACTTTATACAGTTACCACCATGCAGAGGGCTGAAATATGTACTGGTCATAGTATGTCTGTTTTCAAAGTGGGTGGAGCCTTACCCTACCAGGAGAAATGATAGCATTACAGTGGCAAAATTGTTGCTACGAGAGCTCATTCCTAGGTTCGGTTTCCCAGTAACTTTGGAATCAGATAGAGGAAAACATTTCAATAGTGAAGTGATCAATCTAATCTGTGAAGCATTCCAAATCCAACAGAAATTGCACTGTGAATATCGTCCAGAGGCTTCTGGAGTGGTTGAACAATTGAATGGCACTATAAAGTCAAGATTGGGAAAAATGTGTGCGTCAACATCATTAGAATGGCCAGATGCATTGCCACTTGTTTTAATGGGACTCAGAAGCATACCTGACAGAAATACAGGATTGAGCCCCCACGAAATAATGATGGGAAGAGCAATGAGACAAACACATGTTCCCACAAACAAACTGCTGAATATATCTGATGATATGGTACTGGTCTATTGTAAAGGACTGGCTGACCTAGTGCGTTCTGTCTCTCACCAGGTTGGAGAAGACGCAGTTTCCAGGCAGCCTGAACAGGAACATGATCTGAATCCTGGTGACTGGGTGGTAGTGAAGAATCACACCAGAGAAACGTGTCTATCACCCAGATGGAGCAGTCCTTGTCAGGTCATACTAACCACAAACACAGCAGTGAAGTGTGCAGGATTTCCTAATTGGATTCACGTAAGCCACACCAAAAGAGTACCAGATCCTGAAGAAGGAAATCCTCAGACAGCATCAATCACTGAGGAAGCTGAAGGTTGCCCAGCTGAGGAATCTCAGGCTCGAGATTCAAGAGAAGCTGAAGAAGAACAACCGAGCACAAGTCAGGACAAGTTTCTGAAGTTTACCACAGAACAAGAAGTCAAACAAAATTGGAAGAAATTGAAGAAGATCAGATAGGTGAAGAAGAAGTAGCTCAGGCACAAGAAGAAGAGACAATAAGAGAACCTGAGCAAGATCAGATAGGGAAAGGAAGCTGGGCTCAAAGCGACGAAGATCTGATAAACTTTGAGCAGGGACAGACAGGTTTAGAAGAATCCAGTCAGGCTGCAGAAGTACAAAGTGCAATAAGCCCTGATCAGAATAAGTTAGGTCAAGAAAAGAGCACAGAAGAAAAAGATCATGAAAATCAAGAACATGAAGAAATAAATCAAGAACAAGATCCCTTATTGGAAACTAACAGTGGAGCTGTTGCAGAGAAACCAATCAGACCTGAAAAAGAGCAAACAAGAAAAACAGTAATTGCAGAAAACGAAACAGTACTAAGTAGTGAAAATAAAAAGATTTCTGAATACGAAGATAAAGAAACAGTGCAAACAAAGAAAACAAGAAAAGGAGATCATTGGCCAAGTGTCATTAAAAGAGTAAAATACCACATAACAACCAGAAGTGAAGATCCAGATCAAGTGAATGAAGTAACAAGTCAAACTGAACAAGAAAATAAAACTGAGAAAAGAAAAAGTAAAAGACTGAAACTTGTGAATAACAAATTCAAGGGTCCTGATTGGACTTACATCATTCTTGAAGATTACGAAAGCTCAGAGTCAAGTGAAAGTGGTGACGAAGGAACAAGTGCAGAACTAACGTACGAGAAAGAAACAAGACCACCTTGACTAAGCAAAAGAGTCATATAAAGAAAAGAGGAAATAGATAAGAAGAGCGATCTTCCTTGTCGAAAATGCCTGACGATAGAGTTGCTGGGAGACCAAAACAGAGATGTTGTAGAAGATGCTGTGCAATATGCATATGTAGTCTAGTAATGGTGCTTATAGTATGGTTAGTCCTGATTGTAGCAGTTCCTTACCTTATGATAATGGATAAAAAGATTAATAATGAAACTAAGGAGAGGACAGCAAACATGAAGGGCAATAGAATAGAACTAATGGCAGAGAATGAACCAGAAATGCATCATGAAGTAGCTGACAACGACACTAGTTTAAACGTTTTCACAAAGTTATTGTTTCAGTATGTAGACACAATGGAAGTTAGTAATTGTTATGTCTGTATGAAGTTACCTGAATCAGTAGCAGAAGGATTAACATATCATCACTTACCACTGACATATGGCATATCATGTAGTGTTTTGTCTAGTTTATTTTATAGAACAGGGAGACTTCAGTATTATTATTCAAACCTAGATGTGATATTTTCTGAGGTTCCGATTCAAAAGAGTATGAACCCAGTGCTTAGTAGTCAAGACGCACAGTTTATGGGAGAATTTTTCTTAACAATGAAATCAATAGACATAACACATGCACATAGACACAATCTAACATGTTCTTTACATGAAGAAGAAAAGATATTTTTGAATTTAGTAGAAGATAGAAGACAAGATTTTCAAAAGAATGCTTCTGAGCATAAGGCTCATTTGCCACCTTGGGCTGAGAAAGAGGGTAGTTAGTACACACCTGGCAAGGCTCAAGCTGCTATGGCTCTGGATTTTGTAAAGACAGGGAAAATGTGTCTACATAGGTTAAAAACTGATTATAACAATGTTTTTATCGGTACCAGTGAATGTGAACATAATTTCTTAATTCTTGGAGGATGGGGAATCAAAGGAGGAACAGATTCAGTTTTTCCTGGAATCTATTATGTGTGTGGGAATAAGGCTTACTTTAGGCTTCCTGCACGGTGGTATGGAAGTTGTTATTTTGGAATAGTATTTCCAAAGATATACCACATAAAAAGAAACACTGGGAGCAATGAAAACAATAGCGAATTAATACGTAGTAAAAGAGCTAGTTTTTCAGAAATTGTAGGCGATATATTTGGTGCATTGATACCTTCAGTGGGAATAATTCTGAACTCAAGGAAAATATGTAAATTGTCTACAGTGGTTGATCGTTTATCAACGGATACTGCTGGAGGTTTTCTAATGATTAATGCGGAGATGGTTGCGATTAGATCTATGGTGATGCAAAATCGACTTGCTCTTGATATTATATTGGCAAAAGAGGGCGGAGTCTGTAAATTATTGAAGACGAAACACTGTTGCACTTATATTCCTGATAAGAGTGCAGAAATTGGAACGTATATACAGAATATAACTAAACTTGAGAAGGAACTTAAACCACTGGAAGTTGATAGTGTATGGGAAAGATTGACAAATAGTATCTCGTCAATTGGTACCTGGTTTGCTAATATAGGAAAAGGACTTATAGGTCAAATATTAGTACCCTTAGCAGGGATGGCAATAACAATATGGTGCAAATGTTGTAGAAAGAGTGGAACATACAAAGTGACAGGTAGAGGAAAGAAGCGAAAAATTGATGAAATAGAACTTGAAGAGTGGAGAAGTGAATTATACAAGAAATTGAAAGGGGATGGCAAAAATGGAAAGTGTAAGAATGAGAGTAAAGTAATTTGCTAAAAGTTGGCATCTGATTGTGGGTAGTATTTTGATGGCTCAGAAACGCCATCAGAGAGGGGATTGATGGAGCAAGGTTTCATAACCGAAACTTGCTTGTATACAATCCTCCTCATAGTATTAATTTATTAAACTTGTATTGTCTCTATTAATCATTGCATACACTACACGAATAGAAAGGATGCTTGTCTATGTGTTTTACTAATGAATAACGCTTGTCCGTAATCTAAAATGGCCGCTAAAGCGTGGGAAACTATCTGCGCATGTCTCAACCATACCACGTGTTGTGACGTCTCTCTTTGCTTGGTGGGAAATTTCTGCTTCTGCGCAGTGTGCATTAAAATTGATGTTTTCACATGCTTCAGCTTGCTCTCATGTCATTATTAAATTGTCGTTTTCTTAACTCTGCTAATGCGGGACAGTATTATAATTAAATGGGAATAGAGTAGAAAAGGTGGGCATACAGTGAAATATTTTATTTGTGATTATAATATTTTCTTCTTTGACTTTTATCAAGTTCGTAAACTTGGGCCTGGGTTTGGTGCAATGAAAGCTCGTGTGACAAAGATTCCGCACATGCGCCCTGCAGTGGCAGACCAGATAGAAAAAGATGAAGTCAACTTGGACATCACCCAAGGCCATGACCTGCTGGCCGACACCACTATATACCAAGATGTTCTTGCCGAAGTGAAACATTTTATATGAATAAATTGTAAATTTTGTCATGAGACGGGTGGGAAATAAAGCAAATGTATTAAATTGAAGGGGCGGTAGTTTAAAAACAATAGGCTTCAGAAATACAAGGCAAATCAATATGGTGTGAGAATCCACCCCCTGTCCCTGTCCAATCAGAAGTAGTGGTCCCATATTTTAGCAACATTAAGGGGAGGTACATGGGTGTAGAAGGGTATAATAGAATATAGCATTAGTTATTTAGTTGGCTTGACTTAGGAAGAACAGGCGTCCATGCTGTCAAAGCGCTCTTAGCTCCAGACTGCCAAGCTGACCGATTGCAGACCGAATCCCTGTCCAGAAGAGGTCCTGAGGAGGGGGCGGCGGAGTCCATTAGAAGGGAGACACGGGAGAATCGAGGAAAAGTCGAGTATCAGAGAGGGGAGCGACGCAGGCGTCGTTGTAGAGAGGTCACCGGTCCTGTCCTGATCCTGGAGGAGGTCTTTTGCTCTTCATCCTTCCTGGCTCCTATTCTTTCTAACTCCTTGGCCAAGGGGTTTGGTTCTCGCACTTAGGTAAATATAATGCAACCTTTAGTTGCGCTGCTGCCTCTATCCTCTCCTTTCCTGAGGGACCGTCATTGATTAGCAATAATTATTCTATGCTTCATCTTGGGTATTGCGATTAAGTACCATGTGGTTTCTGTAATTTACTCTGCTAAATCTTTAGATAAACATTTTAAAACTTCCTGACTCGGTGGTTATTTCAGGATGATGTACTATAATGAATGTCACTCATTTTAAATTTCCCAATTAGCAAAGGATTCATTGGTAAGTCATTACTCTTCATTCGGAAGGTAATTGGTAGCAGGGATTTTGATAAAGAGTAACAACTGATAAAACCCAGCGTAAGTATTAGCGTAGTATGAATGTATGGGCCCAAGTGAGTATCTGGTGTATGAATGCTGTTTGCTAATATCGCGCTGGATCACCTGCAACCTGTCTCTAATGCACATCTTGGGTGGATCGCAGCTTGACTTTGTGCATTCCCTCTACACAGCCAAACACAAAGGAAGGTGAGGTGTGCCCATCTGCATCCTGATGGCTCATCCTGGGCAGGATGGGAGGGAGGGCCTGACACACCTAAATAGGCAGTGTCCTGTCTCCACACAAAGGGTTGATTTACCACCTGTACTGAGTCTGGAGCCTGGGCTGGAAAGGAAGGACATCTGTGCACTTCAAAGACCCTTCTTTGAAGTCACCCCCACTTCAAAGGCACAAGTGGGTATAATAATTGAGTCTCTGACCCCACCAAATCAGACACTTTTGGA
This sequence comes from Calotriton arnoldi, assembly GCA_963921515.1. Taxonomy (NCBI): domain Eukaryota; kingdom Metazoa; phylum Chordata; class Amphibia; order Caudata; family Salamandridae; genus Calotriton; species Calotriton arnoldi. The sequence continues at coordinate 903,447 of CAWUFW010002250.1, forward strand.
CCTGAAGGAACCTCTATCAGAGGAACTGCTGTGCTGGTACAAGGACTGTCACTCTGCTGGACTGCTGCTCTGCAATAACTGCTTTTCTACTATGCTGCCCTGCTGCCTGCTACTCTCTGACCCTGCTTAGGGAGAGCTGGACTCTTCCTTGAACCCAGAGTGATCTCCAAGTACGTGTTGACTTGCCTCCTGTTGCTTGAGACTCAGGGATATCAAAGTCTCACTACCTGCTCCTGTGCCTGATCCATTAGAAGTGGACCCCGGTGCTTGCTCCGGTAAAATTGACACATCTCCAGTCTATGTGTGGCAGAACCAGTGCATCAACCCTGTTGCAGGAGAAGAATTAGTGCATTGCATTCAGAACCAGCGTATCGCCTTAAAACAAGGACTCATTGGAACCTACACATCGCCGCCGCTGCAGTGTGGGAAGATAGATGCATCTCCTCGACAGCGTGGAGAAACCCAGTGCATCGTCTATGGAACCAACGCCACTCAGTTCTGTGCATGGCCTTTGGAACCATTTTCTTGCCACCACTGCATGCAGAAAATTGACGTATCACCTCAACTGCAGGATTGACGGTGACACATCGCTCTGCTCTACCCTGCATCTCGATGTTGCAACCAGGATTTGTTTCAGCAGGCCTGCGTGGCTCCTGTATCCAGCCTGCCCTCCATATGGTCTGCCTGAACTCTTGACTGTGTCCTGGTCCTGCAAGACCAGATGTCCCATATTGGCACTTATTGCTTCTAAAGGCTAGAGGCATTTTTTTAAAATTTTATTTATATCTCAACCTATACTCAATGGATTTTTGTTGTTTTGGTCTTATTGTATTTTTTAAAATCATATCTATTTGTCTAACCCGTGTGAAGTATTTATGTGGTGTTTTTATAATATTCTTATGTTATGTTATTTTATTTTGTAACGCGCACAGATACTCCCAGGAGTGTCCCTGCGCGAGCCATGTGAGGTACTGAAGCTTGAACTAAACTAAGAGAAAAGTCTTCAGGTTTTTCTTAAAGGCAAAGGGTTCTGCCCAACAGCCTTTGTCGTTTGAAGCGGGGGACCTGGGCTAGGAGTTGGGACGTGGAGCGCAATTGTCTTGTAGGAACATAAAAGGAAAACCTCTTTTGTAAGTAAGTGGGCCCTAAACCGTGAAGGGCACGGTGAGCACTAACTAGGGACTTGAATTTTACCCGGTCAGCTACAGGAAGCCAGTGTAGAGAGCGCAGATGTTGTCTCACGCTACATCTGGTGGGGATATTAAGAAGTAGCCTGGCTGTGGCATTCTGGACCACCTCTAGCTTGTTAAGCAGATGGCCAGGGATGCCAACGTACAAAGCGTTAGCATAGTCCAGCCGGGATAGAATAAGGGCACAGATGACCGTTTCTGTGGCAGCCCTCGGAAGCAGATGAAGAAATTTCCTTATGGTTTTTAGCAGCCCAAAACAGACCCCTAGATTCTTCTCGGGTTTCCCTATTGAGGATGGCATGGCAAACTCGGATGGCCAAAGCGTTTCGCTGAAATTGGGGGGGAATTTTCCATAGAGGAGTATTTCCGACTTCTCCTCGTTACATTTGAGTTGGGCAGCTGCTAGCCAGTTAAATACACCGAGCAAACAGTTCCTTGCAGCGGAGATAGAGTCCTCATTTTTGCCCCATGTGAATAGGAGCTGAGTATCATCCGCGTAAGCAATGATTTTAGCCCCCAAAACCTCAGCTAAGTGAACTAATGGGGTAACGTAGAGGTTAAAAGGAAGGGGGCTAAGAGAAGAGCCCTGAGGGACACCTGTGGCCACTATCTGAGGAGAAGAAGAGGACGGCGGGAGCCAGACCTGCTGCATCCGCCCCTCCAGAAAGGACTTAAGCCAGCCCCAGGCAGTGCCCGAAACTCCAACCTCGGAGATTCGGGTAAGCAGCAGTGCGTGAGGGTCCGTGTCGAATGCCGCCGAAAAGTCAAGCAGGATCAGTGCTGCCCTTCCGCCAGCGTCCAGACACTCCCGGATAGCTTCCAAAATTTCCACCAAGGCTGACTCAGTGCTGTAAGAGGCCCTAAACCCTAACTGGGCTGAGTGCAGGAGGCCTGAGCTTTCAGTGAACTCAGTGAGTTGTTTGGTCACCACCTTTTCACACACCTTTGCCAAACTTGGCAGAAGAGAGATGGGACGGTAATTCCCTGGGCTAAGGGGATCAAGAGAAGGCTTTTTCAGTAAAGGGAGAATTTTGGCCTGTTTCCAGGCATCTTGGACACGACCCTCAAGGAGGGACATATTAATAATGCTGTTGATTTCTGAATTAATAGTCTCTCTGACAGCTGCCAGCAATCTGGCTGCGCAAGGGTCCGATGGAGAGCCTGATTTCAGGCCTTTAAGAATCTTAAGTGAACTAGCCAGATCAATGGGGGTGAAGGGAGGGAGTAGGAGTCACAGGAGAGGTCAGCGGAAGCAGGGATTCAGCAGAAGCCCTGCTGTAGGAAGAGGACGCCTGTATGGTGTGAATTTTGTCCAGGAAAAAACTAGAAAGTCTGTCGCACCAGGCGTTTGAGGAATGGAAAGTGCTTGATTGAGCTGTGGGAGTCAGGTAACTCTGGACGATAGAAAAAATTTCCTTGGTGTTGTTCCTAGCAAGGTCAATGCGAGACGAGTAGTAGAGGCTTTTGGCCCTGGCTATAGCAGCGTAATACATTTTCTGCTTTGCCCTAAGCAACTGCTTGGCCAGAGGGCAGAATTCTCTGCGCCACCACTCCCGCTCAAGTTTCTTACACGCCTGTTTGAGGGTTTTCAGGTTGGGTGTGAACCATGGTTTCGAGGGCGACTCCCTGGAAAACCTAAGGGGGGAGGCCGAGGATAATAAATCCATTGAGTTTGAAACCCAGGCCATGAAGCCGGCAAGACCCCCCTCTAGATCTTTAGCGAGAGCGGGCCTGGAGGCCGCCAAGGTCTGACGGAACACAATAGGGTAAATTTTGCGATATGCCGGTTTGCGATTGCTGCCGAGTGGAAGGTCGGTGTTCGCTACCACCCACACGAAATAGGTCATGAAGTGGTCAGACCAGGGGACCTGCAGGGGATCTTCCACCATGATAGGAAAATTAGAACAGATGTGATCAAGGATGTGACCACCCTGATGGGTTGGGAGACTGATCCGCTGGGAGAGCTGGGCAAGATGTAGCGTATCAAGGAAATCAAGTGTGTCGCTGTTGCCAGTCTGATCAAGGTGGATATTTAAATCACCGTGAACAATATAGTGAGTAAAACGTAAAGCCCATAGAGCAATGGCATTGCCCAAGGAACTGAGGAAGGCCCTAGCTGGGCCAGGAGGCCTATAGATCAGGGAACCTCCCAGAGTAAAATGATCCGAGAAGCGAATGCTAAAATCTAAGGCTTCGCAATCCCCCCAAGCGCTGACCTCACACAGATGAAGGACCCACTTATCCTTGTATATAATGGCCACCCATATTACTGTGTGTTGTGTTGTGTTGCACAAATACTTTATACATTGCCTCCTAAGTTAAGAATGCCTGCTCTGTGCCAAGCTACCAGTGGGGGAGCACAGGTTAATTTATGGTGTGTAACTGACTTATCCTGACTAGGATTGTGGCCCCTACTTGGACAGTATGTATACCTCTGCCAACTAGAGATCCAATTTGTAACACAGCCCAATAGTAGCATTTAATTTACAGGCCCTGGGTGCATGCAGTACCATAAACTATGGACCTTTAAGTAAATTAAAGGTACCATTAAGCATGTTTGCCAGTTTTACCATGTTTGGAAGGAAGAGCACATGCACTTTACCAGTGGTTAGCAGGAGTAATGTGCATGTAGTCTTAAAGCCAACAAACATGGGTTAAGCAAAAATAGAGTAGTGAAGGTACAAATCTGTGCTAAATACCACACAAAAGATAGTCCTTTCCAACAGAAGTATACAGCTACTTCCTGGGTGGCTGATTTTGACTGCTGCAGAGGATTGTCCTAATAAGCTATAACCCTTCTGAGTGATGCCCACAACACAATTTGTGCTGTGTGGGTAGCAATGGACTTCTCTTAGAGGACCAATTCATCAGGTTCTTAAGGAAATACATTTCACTTTTGCTGCTTTTGAGAAGTCTCAAGCCAATATTAGCTGTGGTTTTTAGCATTGCATTTCTGCCTTTACTTCTGATCATTGAAGTCATTTATTTGGCCATCACTGAGAATAGTTTTCTTAGTCATATTTTCTGTGTGATCAGGGACTTCCGTACATGCAAAGGAGGTAATAGAAGCACTGCCCAAGATGTCTCTAGAAGCTTTAAGCAACCTTCCCTTCATTCTGCTACTCTTGGTAAGCTTTCTGTTTTTTACTTACTTCCTTTTTCTTTTCAATCTCTGACTACTTCAAGGGTGTAACAGGTGCATAGGCCAGTTCCTTATCGAATGTGTCTCCATCACATATGACTCCTAAGTCTTGCAGTTTCTGGGCACCAAAACGTTTTAAGACCTTCTCCTCTAGTGCAGACATCCTCATCATTTTTATTTTTCCAAGAGTGTACTCCTGAAGCCCCCATCATTCCCGCTCCTGCTCCCACTATACATACATACAGGACTACTAGGTCAGCACACGTCTGTCTGTTCAAGATTCATTCACATTCTGCTCATCCCATGACAGCATACTGCATGGGGCAATGAGTTAGCCCATTTCTGCCCTCTGAGTAGCTGAATGTTTCCTCATCACTTGTACACAGCTGCCTGAAAAATGAATACTCTTTAGTGTCTGAGCAGATCACCAGCCCATTAGCTTTCCATTTTTTTACTTTTATAGATCCCCTTCCAATTCTTTCCTAATCTCTCTTTTTTTTAGAACATCCTACGTGTCCCCAGACAGTCCCTTTTAGCTCCTTGCATGTCATTCGTTTTGTTTGCACTGTATTTATCCTTTGCAGCCACTATTTCAAGCTAGGCAGCTATCTTTGAATGGTATTGTCCATAGTTGTTAGTCCAATCAGCCTTAGGGTGGTTTTCCCCCTAAACGTTCTGCCCTTGCCCTCCACTTTTGCTGAAATTTGTTTTGTTGGCTTTAGGACTCATTCCTTAAACATGGTAAAATTGGCTTAAACCTGATTGGCATATTTAGTTTACTTATAAGTCTCTTGTAGAGTGATATACCATATATTCAGTACCTGTAAATGTAATGCTTCTAGTGTGCCTGCAGCATCTATTGTGCCACTCACTTCAGTAGCCCCTTAAAAATATTTCACAGGCTTGACTTCACATGCCTGAATAGTGTATTAAACTGTCATTTTGACTTGGCCCTATATCCCCCTTGCCTTAAACTCCCCTTTTATTGTATGTAAGTCACCCCCTAAGGTAGGCCCTAAGTAGCTCATAGGGCAGTTTGCATTGTACTCGCACCGCGCAATGGAAACGTTCCCCGGCCGGGTAAGTATGATGCGCGCCGCGAGCAGTCCGACCGACACGCGCCGTCCGGCTCAAAAGAGCAGTCGGAGCCGTACTTCGGGGGTCCGTGTCGGACCCCCCTGTACGCATAGCCGCGCGAGTCGCACACAGGGGGGACCCATGGGTCCCCCCTACCTGTGCGTGTACGGCGTGAGTCGCTTCACCGTGTACCCGCTGTAGGAGGCGCCCTTGTTCGCCTCGCACCCATTGAGGCAATGGGAGCCCGCGTACGCGTTGTACGACCGGCGCCCATTGACTTCAATGGGAGTCCGACCGACTCGAGTACGATAGCATACGGACGCATCGTACTCGTTCGGTCGGGCTGCACGGGTCCGATTCGGTCGGAAATCTCTCCGGGTCCGGCTCGGTCGGAGAGATTTCCGGCCCGAATCGGAATCGCCCCCTTAGTGTTAGGTGTCTGATAATTTTTAATTAAAATCTTCTTTAATGGTAAAGTCAAATGTTAAGTAACAATTTTTGAAAATGCCACTTTTAGAAAGTTGGCATTTTCCTGTCCTAACCATTTGGTGCCTGTAGCCTGTTCCTGGGTCACGTGGCTGGGTGTAGTTGGTAGTTGGACTCAGACAGCCAAATAATAGAGGGATTAGGTGTGCCTGGATGGGCCTTCAACTGTCAGGATTTGGGTGAAGAGCTAGGTACAGTCCCACTTGCAACTGGATAGGCTGTGCTCTGCCTTCACACAAAGGACTTATCACTCCTGAATTGTTCAGAGTCAGCTTTGAACCAGGGGAGGGGAGTCAGGACATTTTAAGCACTTCATCGGGAATTCTCTAGAAATTTCTACTTCAAAGAAGCCACCAGGTACAAAAGTAGAACCCTCATACTCACTTTTCAGGTCACTTTCTGGATCTGTGGGAGCTCTGTCAGACGACTACCTGCTGCTATGGTCTGCTATGTACTCCACACTATTGCTTTGCTGCACTTTGAAGGACTTATTTGCTGCCTGGAGGCTGCCCTGAACTCTCAGAGTCCTGCCCTGCTGTTGAGCCCTGTTTCTGCTGTTGAACCCAGGACTACCAGAGTTACTCCAAGGGCTAGTTGATTAGCCTCCTGATCAGAGCTTCAGGGTCATAAAAGGCTCCAGCCATCTTGAGCCCGCACCTGGACCTAGCCTGAGTGAGTCCTAAGCCCCGCAGGTGGTGCCTCTCCAGTCCTGGACCCTTGGTGATGGTGCTAAAGGTGCCCAGATAGCCAAAATCCAAAACTTAGGACCTAAAATATTTTTGGCTTAAAAATTCTCTGAGAACCAAGAAAAGAATGGGACTAACCTTCTCATCAATCCACCCAAGGTACATCGACAGTCAGCCTGACTTCATGGCAGCTCCAGCTAAGTTTTTCCCCGCAGTAGCAAGCAGCAGTCCTTTGCAAAAGAGGTATCTGTCCTTGTGGAATTCTCATTGGCTACAGCCTCTAGCCTTGTCCCACTTGAGATTTTCAACTTCCAAAATAGAGACTAAGTCCAAACATAGAAATCTTCACCGTGACTTCGTCTAGCGGCTCCCTGATGGCAACTCTCCAACCTCAGACATTGCCTGCAGCCTTGCCCCACTGAACTTTAACTTCTCAAAACATTTTCGTCAAAGTTTCACCTATGTCTTAAGGTAAGCGCTGATTGGGCCCAATCCACTCTATTCATCCGACCAGCACTCCATCTCAGTCGGCCATATTTTTCGACTGACCCGGTCTCGTGTGACTAGATGTCTGCGGTTGGTGCTTTGATGTTTTCTTTAGTTCTCCTGATTGGATTTTTGTCATTTTGGTGTCAAATAATTTATTAAACTTTACTTTATTGCTCTAATTAGTGTATGATATTCCTTGTGTTGTTTCACTTTATTATTGTTTGTGTGGTGAATAAATACTTCCTCTAAGTAAAGCCTGACCTGCTTTTGTGCCAAGCTACCATAGGGTTCACTACAGGAACGTTTGTGGTTCACCCTGACAGGGACTGTAGCTGTTGCTTGAACAGGGGTCACCCCCCTCATTCAAGCAACTACTCAATTTCTCACAATAGTGTATCATAGTTTTGCTGTTATAAAATGGTCACCATGACACCATGACACGAATCAATAGGTTGGCCACCTTGTTTCAGTACAGCATGGATAAACTATATATTTTACCATTTGAAGGTGACAGTCCAGTGCAATGTTTACTGGACAGCCATCCTGGAATGGTAATGTGCATAGTGTTTTGTTGTTTACCATTCCAAGATGGTCAACACTTTGTTTTAATAATCAGCAGTTATGTTGTTAAATTTATATCAAATTTATGCAATGGACAATACTATTACAAGACGGTGGCCGGGTATTATATTTGGTTTTATTTTCAAATTGCAAACATATGCCTGCCAGGTTTAAATGGTGGCATGATTTTTTCCTTCAGCTTTTCATGTATCTTGCAATAGCTTGTTAAGTTTGTGTGACTGTTTTATTATGGATGAGTACATGGGTGGTCGCAAAAATGAGTCAGTGGGTGAATGAATGGATATATGCAGTAGTTAATTTGAGCCAGTGGTTACTGCTGGGGCCCACCAGCTTTTCCTTTTGGGCACCAGCACTTATTTTTATTCATCAGATATTGACCAAGAGCAAGACAGGGACACACAAACAGGAAAGAAGGATGAAGGGAAGGAGGGAAAAATCATTACATAGGGAGAATGTGTAGAGCTTTCAGTTATAAGGTAGACCAACTGGCATTGCTAATCCTTGTTTGCATTGGGGGAAAGTGTGAGGAGAGAGTATTGGTGAGGAAGGATATGGATGGAGGCAGGATGCAAGTATTTTCTTTGAGATTGAAAAATAGGTGAGTAAACCTGATAGTGGTGGTAAGGACACCAATATTGTTTATCGGCTGCATTACCTGAAGGTGTTTGCTGAGGGTTTCATCACTCCAGGCACTTTAAGGAATGCCTGTGCAGACAGGGCCATGTTGTGCATTGATCTCCCAGGACTCTACCTCTGCACTGCTTGTCTGAGCAAGGGAAGAGAAGAGAATGTATAGGGCCATATGCAACTGAAAACTGTTGATATCAAGGAGGTATCCACCTTGAGGTGCCTACAGCTGATGCATGTACTAATAGCCCAGCTATGTCACTTTAAATATGTATATGAGGCAGCAAAACTATATCACCAAGGGAGTAAATTATTTCACACATACTCAAAAGGCCAATCTATAGTGAAGCATGACACATTCTTGCAATGGAGAATAAACTGTACACTTTATCTGTCTCTCAATAATTGAGTAGTAAAAAATGCAGTTGTTATCAATTTTCATCAAAAGTAAAAAAAAAAAGATGTCAGAAAATACATAGGCATGACATTTGACATTATTTAGCCTTCTGTATCGGGTAAATTTATTCATGAGGTATATATCAGCAATGTGTTTTAATAACTGAAGTTTGATTTTGTTTACTTGAAACATTTCATTTTAGTGAATGTATATCTGTAAATCTCCTACAAATTAGTCTGTTAGAGTCCTGCTTGTGAAATATGCAGAGGCATGCTGTAGCAGAGTTCACAAGCACTGCTTTAAAATCCTACGAATAGCACAGCAGTGCTCATCACCAGCAGTACATCCTACCACAGTTTGATTGAACATTTTGCGAAAAAACAATCCCTAGGTGCAAGAGAGACCAACAAGCAGAATATTGCTGCCTTACAGATACCATCAGAATGCCTTGGCTCTGAGTAAGGTTTAAATAATGCAAAGCAGGGCAGACTCGTCTCTGGCTTCTAGAGCGAAGCACATCAAAAAAGTAATTTCTGAAGGCTGACGTAACATTTAACCTTGCAGCTGAGTTTGCTATTTTTATTAAAAGAAAAAAATGCTCTACAAGGTCTTCTTCAGCTGACTGCTGAGTGTAGGAATAAAAGAGTAGTGTTCACGTGTAAGTGGTCGACTGAACTCATAAAATTTGTTTCCTTTCATCGCTATTATTAATTAAAAATACAAGGGCAAGAAGATCAAAAATGACGGGGCATATTTACAAGCCACTATCGCCACAGGGACATCACTTTTAATGATGTTCCGGTGGTGATAGGGGTTTTGCTTTATTTACAAGGCAGCGTTAAGCCACTTAACGTAAGGCACCCTTTTACGCTATACTTAGCTTGAAAGGGGTGGGCAATGGGTGTTGCGGTGGGCGTTCCATCGCAGGTGGGCGTTCCACCTCAACACCCATTGATTTTGACGCTGCTCCCTATTTACAAGAGTGGCGTAAATAGGAGGCAGAACCAAAATTAAGACCAGGGAAAACCTGGTCTTAACATTGCAAAATAAGGAGAAATGCTTTATTTCTCCTCGTTTTTGCTGTTTCTATGTGTACAGCATTGTGCAGCACACATAGAAGTTTCTAATCGCCATTTGTGAAAGGGATTTGCGTTTGAAAATGAAATTTCTTTGAGGTAGGCGTAACATGTGAGGAAAGCTTTCTTTTCTCAAAACATTTGTTTGCTTGTTGCATATGTGTCCTATAATGTACAGCACACATACAAAACTAAAATACCTTTTAATAATTTCTAAGCATATTATTGTGCACTAGAAATGTACCCTTCCAGAAAAAAACCCTAGACATCATGCACACACTTTTGCAATATGATTCAAGGGCATGTGCGTGGTACAAGGCAGCCAATTGTGTGCTAGCGTAGGGGTACAGAGTCGCAGGGTTATATCTTAGTAAAGATGGTGTAGTTCTGCTTTCTCCCTTTGACGCAAAGCTGCACAGTGTCCAATCTTAGTAAATTTGAGCCAAAGTGCTTTAGACACACTTACCAAATATGGAGGTGGTGCAGTTGCAACACTCCTTCATGTGTTGACTGGTTACAGACATTGGCAAAGAAGTAGCCTGCAAAATGAATTTCCTTCCCTTTGTGAACCATGTCTCAATTTTCACTGAGTGAATTAAGCAAAAAAGTCTGACTTTTCCTTAAAATGTTTGTGGGCTTATTCCTTCAAGACGTAAATTATGAAATCCAATTGGAATATGGACTTGTGCACTCCTCCTTACACTTGGGTGATTATGAGGTATGTGGGTGCCTAATGGTGAACCCTCCTGAGTGTGAGGGTGGATTAATGAGAAAAACAAGCGCTGTCTCTCGTGAGAGTAACGTCTCCAATAGGCACTCCTTCGAATAAATTTCAAGAATTTCCTTATGAATTGTTCGCAAGATTGTGTTTTATTTCATTTCATTTCAATTTAGTACTATTATTTCCATAGTATTCATTGGTTGCATGATTATTCAATCTTTTCTGCCCAATGCATTTCGGGCCAGACCCTTCATCAGGGGACTTCATTTCTGAAAACATACAATAAACTAAAATAAAATGTAACGTTCACATTGGTACAGGATGAACTTTTAAGTGTGAATGTGGGTGATATATATTGACAGTGGTAATACGAAAGTTAAGGTGGATGAGTAACCTGTAATCTCCGACCATGGCCTTGGTAAGTGACATGGTTAGAAACCTGTGCATCGTTAAAAATGAGTATTCACACGTAGCATGCCAATGGAAAAGTGTGATCGTGTTGGTAGCACCCTTAACAAAGTGAAAGCCAAAACGATAAAATCTAATAGAGTGCAAAAAACGTATACATTCTATGATGAACGGTGTTTTGATTGTATGTTGTGCAGAGTGAACCAAGTGAAGAAGTCCACGATTGTATCAAAACAATAGTGAATTTAAAAAAATCGTGAACAGTAAAAATACAGGCGGTGGTGACTTACGAGATTGCTTTAGTGTAGACTATACATATCACGATAGTTATTCGTGAAGATGCATGAATTCTGAAACGGAAAGCGTTCATGATTACTATCGGTCAATGTTAATATAACGGCGGTTTTTAGCACACTTAAGAAGTGAATGGAAAACTTACAATTGCGGTACTTGAACCCGCCATGAAGAAGTGGTGGATAAAAGCCCGTGAAGGAACGTATACGTATTACTTTAGCTCTTTCACATTAACAACTGCTAATACTTTAGCCGTTTGTAGAATTACTTAAACTTTAGCCGTTTGTAGAATTACTCACCGAGGCGGCGTGTGTTGCGCTCGTCCGATCTATGTTGAAAAATTCAAATCAGCCAAGTGCTATTGTAGAAAAACCCGGAAGAGCGAGTCATGTGAACATGACTGACATGGTGAAAAGACTACAAGTTGAAAAGAACTGCGAGTTGAAAAGAATCGTGTATGAGCTTACAAGAATATATATTGCTAGTATGAAGAGAAAATCAATACAAATGCTATTGAAAAATGAAGATAGAGAAAAAAATAAATGATGTTCACATTCATGAAGTATAAAATTCGGTAAACGGAAAATGTATTATTCGTGGAATGTCACTAATAGATAAGTCGCGTTGTTGTTCACGAAGGTGCTCTAAATAAAGTTAATAAAAAACTGAAATATGTGAAATCTCATAGATAATCCAGATTTCTCAATAAACTTGGTTGCTTAATCAAATGTCCATAAAGGAATGAAGGGAAAGAAAATAGATGTATCAGTAGTGTAAAAGGTTTTCTATCACTAAATTCAATAAAGGCATAAATAAACAATACCGAGGCATATGTGTGTTGTACTCGCTGGAGAATTATGTTTAGGTGTTGATGATTAATCTTGTCATGCGAACCCACCTGGATGCAAACTGTTCTGATGGTATGCAACTGTCAATTATACATTCAAAGAACTATACTAATCTTCTGGTTCATGCAAGAGTGTTCAAATGCATTATTTATCAAAAGCAATGTTTGAGAGATTTATAAAAAGCAATGTTTATAAGAAACAACTGAGTTCCAAGCGTTCATTGAGTCCTTTGGGATACAAGGTGTTGAGGTGATTTATCCAAAATGTCTCTCTTCTCAATAAATGTTGCGAGTTGTCCCTTCCTGGGAGAATTGGAACGTTTTCCAATATACAGAACCGTAGCTGACTCGGGTTATGATTGTGCGAGTTGAAGTGAGTTGCCACTGTGGATTTGGTGGTTTTTAAACGTATGTTACTTTTGTGTTCTATGACACGTGTTTTGATTTTGCGTTGAGTTTTTCCAACGTATGCTTGTCCACAGGGACATTTCAACATGTATATGAGGTTACTGCTGTCACAAGTACCTGTGACCTTCAATTTGATGGAAGTTCCCTTCGTTGGATGCGGTATCTGATTACCCTTGATGATAGCATTTCAATTACCACAATTGTGACATGGAAGAGTTCCACGGTGCTTGATTTTTGTGTTTTCTTCTTTCTCTTGTAACAATTCCTTGAAATTGCGTGTGCGAAGATATGCAAATCTTGGTTGGTGAGAGAAAATCCCTTTAAAATCATCTTCCAATGTGAGTAACGACCAATGTTTCAATATGGATTTTTTGATTCTATGACTTCTTGTAGAGAATTTCGAAACGAATACAGATCGTTGTTCGTCACTTTTTTGTTTATGTGTAAGTGGCTCCCTTCGTTCCAAGTTTTGAACTCGTTTCATAGCTTCTGTAAGAATTTTGTCTGGGTATCCTCTGTGTTGAAACTTATTGACTGTTGTAATCATTTGTTCTGTGTAAAATTCTTCTGTAGATGTTATTCTTCTGATACGTAACAATTGAGAAAAAGGTAAATGCTTTTTTAATGAGGGCTGATGGAAGCTGGTGTAATGTAGAAGATTATTTCTGTCTGTTGTTTTGGTGTGTACTTTAGTTGTTATGGTTCCTTCATGGTTTATGATTAATACATCCAAAAAAGATATTTCATGCTTGTCAATGTTAGATGTAAAACTGATTCTCTCATTCACTTGGTTCAACTTGTTGATCGCCATGGAAAGTGCTGTTTCCGTTCCTCTCCAAAGGATAAAAATGTCGTCAATGTACCTTTTGTACATGATTACATTTTGATTCCAATCCGGATGGTTCAGCAGATGATCCAATTCAAATCGGTGCATGAATATATTGGCATACCCCGGTGCTGCGCAATTTCCCATTGAAGTTCCAGATGATTGAATAAAAATTGTTCTTGCCATTCAAAATAACTGTGAAATAACGTAAAATTTAGTAACTCCATCAAAAACACTTTTAAGTCCTCATCTTTATTGGTGTGTACTAAAAAAGATTCAACTGCTGATAAACCCAAATTGTGAGGTATAGAAGTGTAAAGTGACTTTACATCGATGGTGCATAGAATCATATCTTTGGTGAAATGTGGTTTGAACTTTTCCAAAAGATTCAAAAAATCGGTTGTATCTTTAATGTAAGTGGACATTTCCTGGACAATTGGCTGAAGGTGTTTGTCGATGTATTTCCCTACTGGTTCATGAATTGAGTTGATGGTGGAAACTATTGGTCGGAATGGTGGTGTGGTTGCATTTTTATGGATCTTAGGAATCATATATATGTAAGGTACAGCAGGATTGATTTTGATGAGGTATTTTTTCTCTTTCCTTCCGATGGTACCCTGCTCAATGGCTTGATCTATGATTCGGGTTAAAATCTTCAAGAATTCTTTTGTGGGATCTGTATCAATTCGCATGTATGTATCAGTATCATTGACATGTTCATTGACGTTGTTGAAATGTGAACGTTACATTTCATTTTATTTTATTGTATGTTTTCAGAAATGAAGTCCCCTGATGAAGGGTCTGGCCCGAAATACATTGGGCAGAAAAGATTGAATAATCAGGCAACCAATGAATACTATGGAAATAATAGTACTAAATTGAAATGAAATGAAATAAAACACAATCTTGCGAACAATTCATAAGGAAATTCTTGAAATTTATTCAAAGGAGTGCCTATTGGAGACGTTACTCTCACGAGAGACAGCGCTTGTTTTTCTCATTAATCCACCCTCACACTCAGGAGGGTTCACCATTAGGCACCCACATACCTCATAATCACCCAAGTGTAAGGAGGAGTGCGCAAGTCCATATTCCAATTGGATTTCATAATTTACGTCTTCTGAGTACAAGTGGACCACGCACCCAAACAAACAATCATGTCATTTGAAGAAATTTCGCATCTCACTGACCAAAGAGCGGATACATTTCTTTTAACCAATGAAGATACGCAACGCATTTATTCTCTCATCGAGGAAACTGAAAGCATAAGCACAGGTACAGGATCAACACAATCAAATATCAAACAATTACTATACATGTCCAAACGAATAGTAAATCAAAGATTACACGCGAGTACACTCATCAAGTACCACAAGGCACAACGTATACCCCGAGGGTTAAGGATATCTCTTAAATCCACACTTTGCAAAAATAATGCACGTTTCACCAAAAAATGGTTTGCAATCTTAAACAAATGTTCCCTGGACTTAATATTATTGATCATATAGGAATTACCCAAACTCATAGAAGAACTCAATAAAGAAGCTAATCAACTTAAACAAGAACTCAGCACTCTCATGATCAAAGAGGAGTGGGATGAAGCATTAATAGACATCAACAAACAAATTGAGAGTTATACAAAAGAAATTAATGATTGAAAAATAAGGAAATTCAAACGAGACACTACGGATTATAAGCTTGGAGAGGTCTACAATTGGGCTGACATATATGCTCGTCGTCGACAACATAAACCCAGCACAGGAAGATCAACCGATGTTACGTCATCATCTGATGATTCCCAATCCAGAAGACGAACACCTTTGGATACTACCAATGTAAGGATGGATAGATCTGAGCCTTCAACATCAAGGAATACAGAAGCATATGCATCAACAGTGCCCCTTTTTTAGAGAGAGGTACCGAACAACAAGAAGAACCCGGAGGGGGAGATCAAAGAAGAAAACCTACACAAGACACAGTGGCCAAACACACGAGAAGTCAGAAATTCCAGTAATAAATATTTCCAAACAACAAATAACCAAGTTCCAAATTCAAACATTACAGAAAGGTACCTCATACGTTCCGACTTACCATTCAAACATTCTGGAAACACAAGTTTGTGTATACAAATTTTTGAGATCATTACGATTAAGACATTTTTTCACAAATGTAGTGGAAAAAACTGATGAGTCAAAACAAGACACCTTATTGGGATTGCGAAATAAAAGTAGATTTATACCTCCAGTCAGTCACAAAGTGCTAGACGCATTTGAAAAAGTTCTATTAAAGGACGTGGAAAAAATATTCAAACAACCGAGGTCTAAAGTCACTAATACCACGCAAAAAGAAAGACAGGCTTTACAACAATTGGCAACTAACAAAAAAATTACCATTCGACAAGCAGACAAGGGCGGAGCCCTGGTAATTATGGACACTGATTTTTATTTCAACAACGTCAATGAACATGTCAATGATACTGATACATACATTAACCCTGGGCGGTGAACTACGCTACGCTCGTGGAGCTTGCGTAGTTTCGGTAACTTCGCGATTCGCGTAGAACGCGAAGTTAACGTGCACTACGCAATTTGCGGCGTAGCGTAGCTGTTTTTCTTCTTCGCGCGCTCAATATACGTTCTCGCGCGTGCTGTAACGACCTACCGTGATTCTGCGTTCGCCAACGCGACTTCCTATCCGTTCGCGGGCGCCACGAGATTAGGAATCCGGCCGCACGATCCCGCAAGAGTGTGCGAACACGTCATTCGGACATGCGATCTGACTTCCGGCGGCAGTGTTGGTGAGATCGCGATCCCGAACACGAAGAAACTACAATCTGGCGAAGAATATCTCTCGAGCATCATAAAACCTTCTCGAAAATGATGATTTTGCTCCAAAAAACTCCTCAGATAGTGATTTGGCTGTAGTTTTTGGTGCAAGGAGTCCTTTTTCTTTTTTTACTTTTTTTTCCAAGAGGAAGGAAGTGCCCCTGATTCTCAAACTTCCTGTTCCTGTCCAGCAGGCTCCTCCCAGTGGTTTTTCCATGTGCTGTTCACTTTCATTTGGATTTGGAGCTGGAAGGATCACTTTTTGTGTCTGTCTGCTGCATCATATCATTGGATTGGATTTGAGGACTTTTGGATTTGAGATTTTACAAGTAAGTTGGAGAATTGGTGTACTTGTTTGTTTGATTGGGGCTTGTATGTACCTACATTTTTGGGGGATTTCCATCGTTTTTAAAATTTATTGTTGTGGCCTGTAGTTTCGGCAGGGGCCTAGTTGTTTTTCTTTGATTGGAATTTCAGCCAGTAGGCCCAGACTAGAGCCAGAGGTACCCATGGGTGCATGTTTCTGTGGTGTCTGTTGAATTTAAACATCATGTAGGGCATGCATGGATGGCATTGGATTGAAATGGTAAATGTGGTTTTTGGGGTGTATTTCACTTTTTGGGTGTAATATATACCTTTGTTGGATGTGTGTGTGTGCTTCTTGTGTAACTTTCCAACCTTTCGTAGCCCTGTGGATTTTCGTTTTTGCATTTTTGTATTAAAGCTGTGTTGTTTAGCACTGCAGGCCTCCTTTGTCTGGTCATATTATTATAGGCCTGCTTGAGTTCATTGTTTTCCATGGCCTGTTGTGACTGTGAGTGACCACGTGGCTTGGGGCCATTTTGTGGTGGTAGTTTAGTAGTGTGCTGCTTTTTCCATATAGGCCTGCATGTCTTTTCTTTGTTCCCCTTGGCTTATGCTTGTTGTGAACTTGTGGGTGGCCTGGCCATGTGGTGGCGGCCATTTTGTGGGACCAGCCACTGTGCTTTTGCCATAGGCCTCCAAGCTTGCGGCCTAGTCTGCCAGTAGGCCCAGAGGTAGTCATCCTCATGGGTGCATAAAAACTGTTTCTGTGTTGTCTGTTGAATTGTAACATCATTTTGGCCGTGGATGGCATTGGATTGAATTGCAAAATGTGGGTTTTGGAGTGGTATTTCAGTTTTTGGGTGTGTGTTAAATAAATAGGCCTTTTCAGCCAGTAGGTAACCCTGGGCGTTCAGCTCGCGGACTTTGGGCAACTCCGCACTGCGCGACAACGCGGACTTACACTTTTTATCTTCTTCCCGCACTCAATATACGTTTTCGCGCGTGCGATAACGACTTTTTGTGACGATCGCGATGCCGAACACGCAGAATTTACAATATGGCGAAGAATATCTCTCGAGCAGCATAAAACCTTCTCGAAAATGATGATTTAGTTAATTTTGCACAAAAAACTCCTCAGGTTGTCATTTAGATGTAGTTTGGTGAGCAAGGAGTCACTTTTTTTTTGTTTTACAATTTTTTTCAAGAGGAAGGAAGTTGCCCAGAGTCTCCAACTGCCTGGTCCTGTCCTTTGTCTTCACTTTCTTGTTATTTTGGGTGGCCTGGCCATGTGGGTGGCGGCCATTTTGTAAAGCCAGGCATTGTGCTTTTGCCATAGGCCTGCATTGTCTGTCTTGTGTTCCTTTTCTTGTTGTTGTGGGTGGCCTGGCCATGTGGTGGCGGCCATTTTGTGGGACCAGCCACTGTGCTTTTGCCATAGGCCTCCAAGCTTGCGGCCTAGTCTGCCAGTAGGCCCGGAGGTAGTCATCCTCATGGGTGCATAAAAACTGTTTCTGTGTTGTCTGTTGAATTGTAACATCATTTAGGCTATGGATGGCATTGGATTGATTTGCAAAATGTGGGTTTTGAGTTGCTATTTCAGTTTTTGGGTGCTGCTGGTGCCATTGTAACTTCGAAAAGGACCAGTCTCTCGCCCAAATGCGTGGAGAGGTTAACCATGATCAAAATGAATCAGCACTTTATACCACCGGATTACAAAATACGTGAATCACAGCAGGAAGAGGAGAGCGACTTGGATGACGTAAGTAGTGCGTTACAGGACCTACTTCTGTCCGAACCACCAGAGTTTGAGGACGAGCTCCTCTTCCCTGACAACTAGGCTTTCAAATTGTTACTTTCTTCCTTCCTTTATTTGTCTGTGTATCTGTCTTTCTGGTTCAAATCAAATCACAACAAATCCATCACCACTGTCTTCTCTTTTTATTTCCCTATTGGAGTTGCATGTCTGTGCATTTAACTGTCCACTCTTCAGAGTCCTGCTTCATCTTCCTGTCTCGCCCTAGTACATTTCCATCAAGCCAGACATTGGAGTACAAGAAATGTTGCCTTTAACAGTCCCTCCATAAGAAGTGAAACGTGACTATAGCTGTCCTCCGTTTTGTTTCCGAGCCGAAACTCCTCAGTGTCCGAAGGCTACTGCCTCTGCAGGCATCCACAACTCTTCACTGTCAGAACTTGGGCAGGCATCCAAAAGTGAACTCATCCCTGTCCAAAGGCTACAGCCTCGGCAGGCATCCAAAGCTCCTCACTGTCAGGACAGAAGGTACTTGGCAGAGAAAGACAAGACTCTTCGAAGAAACTTGCTGACATTTGTGCAAACTCAATTAACCAGCAATGAGCACTACCCAGGCCGCGGCCCATCATCACAGTGCTGACCATGTGAAGCAACTTAAACTGTGACAAAGTGCCACAGATGAATAAGACGAACACCGAAACAGCGACTAACACTCAAAATGAATGTGGACTGGAGTAATGATGAGGCCACTGCCCCGTAAAAAAAAAAACACACACACCTGTCAGAACTAGGCATCTGATGATCTGACAGCCAAAGAGAAGAGCAAGACAGGTAATGATGGAATGCATTGGATGCTTGCAGACTGAGTGATTGCTGTTGTTTGTTGTGTTGATGTTGTGCATGAAGTCGAACTCTACTCTACTAGTTAATCTACAAAGTGACTCAAGTGACAGTCAATGTTTCCCTTCTTGTTGTTTAATAACCAAATTGTACTCCTACTACTGCAGGTGCAGGCCAATATCTGTTGCAATTTTTTAATATGGAATATGGACTTAATCGGAGTCACTACAGACTGAGTTGGAGTTGGACAACACGTACCACACCATGATGATGACCATACTATCTTTGCACGCAGTCAGTCAGTTGGATCGGAGATGATTGAAGGAATAACTGCGTTTCATGAAGTGGCATAAGGTAAACATAAACACAACAATTCAACAAGAAAGTAAACACAGCAGACCTACATGTCCATGTAGTGGTGGAGTCGAGTGTAGTCATGACTGACAGCGGCGCATTGTGTTTGTCACTTAATTTTGAAAATGCTAAGTTGCTGTATATATGCCTTTTGTCTGGCTCTGTCAAAAATTAAGGTAAATGGAGGTTGGGTCACGGGCTGGTGCTGTGGTGGGCCTGTTCTGTCCTGTTGTTGTTGTAGCTTAATGCTGTAAACAGAATATACACAATATATCCAAGCCGCCTCAGTCTGAAAGTGTTCTCTCTTCTCTTCTTGGACTCCACCGTAATTGATGCTTTTTTTATTCATTGATTTTTCAATACCCCTTTTGTTTTTCCATCTAGACGTTACAGGCCGGCCTTTACCCTGAGCTATACTGGGAGACACAACTCACATTTACCTTACCAATCCACATCAGGAAGGCCACCAAGATTGATGTGCGGAGCGTCCATGGAAGATAGGACCAAGAGGAAGGACGAGATTCAACTCCACAATTTGATCAGGATAATACAGTAACTTTAGTATCATTCATCTTTTAATTAATTGGAATCCTTTTTTCTCTTCAATCATTACGACTGTGTGTTGTGTTTTGTTGTTTGTTAATTGATCCCTACAACTATTTTTTAATTTTCTTTGCTATCTTTAAAAGTAAGCCCAGTACAACATGGAATTTGGGTCTCTGAGGGCATATTACAGGCAAGGCAAATTGCGTAGAATATACTGCTGCCCTGTACTGTCTAATTGTCTAGTAGGAGTTAGTAAGTACTACTCATTAACCATCAAGTTATCTTCATCATCATGCATGCATTTCCTTTTTCTCCCTTTATAGATTTTTTGGATAAGATCATGGTCGTCTGCCAAGATTGCGCTTTGCTTTTGTTGTCCATGCGTACTGTTTTTCTTTCTCAAACCTTTCCCCAAACCCCCTTCCCATCCATTCATCAAACCCTAACCCTCTTCCCCGGGGCTGTGATTTATATTGAGGTGTGATGTGACTACATAAAATGTACACCAATTGATCACACGCTTGCTGGGGCAGATGTGGTGAAAGCAACACTAATTCAATTTCAAGGCAGGGCGAGGAGCTTCTTCTGCTTGCCCACCCATGCTCAGTCTATGTGCAAGCCGTCACCGGCTAATAGTACATCATAATTAATTGCCGGCATTGATTGGACTCATCATCAAACTCCTACCACACAGCAGTAAAGGTTACGAATTACGATTGTGTTAAGTTAAGTGACTCACTCGACACAACTACAGTTTGTAACTTCTTGTACTAGGCTATCCCCGCCACCATTATGTTTTATTTGACTTTAGCAGTTGCAAATGCAATATTGTTTGTTTGGCAGTCTTCTTCTGTACTGTATTTTACTTCGTTCTACTACTCCTCCCACAGTCGCTCTCAGGCAAGTGACTGTCTCTTTTTTATTTTTTTGCAAATGCTACTGCCAGTGTCTACTCTACTACTACCACCACAACCATGGCATCTTCTCCATTCTCTTGGGAAACCATGCAGCCATCGCTGTGCCGAACGTAATCATCATCAATCACAGGTAAGATGAGTTTGGTGGGAGGTATAATGGACTAGGAGGAGAGACTGACAGTACTAGTAGGACAAATAACTCAGTGAGGGGTACCGCATCTATCTGTTTGTGTTACATCATCGCCAGATTATTTAAATCAAACACTGGCTGCGGCCCTGCAGCAGCAAGGAAACCATGTGACGTTAATTCGTAAAACAGTAACCCCCCACAAAACATTAACATTGTATGTTTAAGTATAAATATAATTTATTACCCTAACAAAAATAAACTATCCCACACCTGACCCACCCCTCTCCCTAACCCCAACCAATGTCCAAAACAAAAAAGTCCAAAGAATGTCCAGTAACCCCAACGCTCAATTCCCACCCACCAACAAAAGGAATAAAAAAGGGGCAATGCAACAGGGTCCTATAGTTGTTATATTCGGCGGGCTTTTAGGTGTTTGTCCACCAGTATTTTGACACGCTCCTCTAGTTGCTCCTCTAGCCGTGCCACCCGGAGGAGAATCTTGAGGCGAAATGCCCTGCAGTGGCATCCAGGGTGGGGGACAGCAGTGCTGGCTGCAAGAGAATTGCGGCGGCGGGCGGCTGCTAGACTGCGGCGCCGTACCACTGGAGGTGGGGCTTGGCTGGGGCCCGGGGCATCGGACGAGGCTGCAGCTGCTGCCGCCTCCTCCTCCTCCGCCTGAGCCACCAGCCGCCGGTACTCCTCACAGATGGCCTCCAGTTTCCGGCGCCGGGCCCTGGCTGCCAACTCCTTCCGGGATGGTTTTTCTTGGGAAGGAGTACTATCTATATCAAGAAAGAAAAAGAATATTGTTGTAACCAGTACTCTTAGCAAAACAGTAACACAAAATTAATTCAACACATAATGGCACAGTAGCACTAGCAAGAAGCACAGTACATAACATTTGTGGTAATAATCTATCTATCCTCCCACTTCCTCAGCCTCTAACATTTGTGGGAGTTTCAGGCATTATACTAGCACTATGGACTCCAGTACACAGTACACCAGTCTTCTTCTTATCTCTAGTTTAGCGAAATGACATAACCTGGTTGTAGCCGGCATGCCAGCTCGGTCATCTATGCTTGCACCCAAGACAAACATACGAGTCATGACGCAGACTCACGTTAGTTTGATTTACTACTGTCTGCAGGTGGGGAAGCTCGTATTTTTCTATTACGGGTGGCACTGGCCATACTCTCTCTGTTACATGAAGGGCAATTGGTCAATTTCACTTTCACAGTGCCCTGGCTACTACAAAAAGGCAGATTATATATCTGATCCAATGATCATTGCTTTTATATGGGACGACGACATAAGGTCAGTAGCGGTCGGTGGTGGGACTCGGGGAGTGCTGCCGGGCGGTGACGTGGGGAGGGGCAGGGTGGGGGTAGTAAACTATGGATTACGGCCAATTACAGGTAAGTAAACATATAAATAAATAAAACTAATTTTGTTGCGCCCACTGCATCGCATTTGGCGGTGCAGTGCGCACAATGAAATTCGCTTTATTTATTTTTATGTTTACAGTAAAGTTACCTGTATTTGGCCGTGTAATACATTGTTTACTACTACCCCCACCCTGCCCCTCCCCACATCGGCTTTGCTACTCTGGCGCGGTTTCTTTTACATTCCCTTAAAACTAAAACTGTGCATCGCATGACAGTCTCCACCTATGCTGTCTATGATGAATACATACAGGCATCCATCCATTCTAAGTAAATGTCAATCATTCTTCTTAATCTCTCCACAAACCTTTCTTTGTTTCACCAACAACAACCCATGCGTCCACTCACTCCGTTGCTTGTCTTGGCTTTGAGTTTCACCCAAACACCGCTGATGATTTTTGCTATCCACAGTATCCACCCATACTGTGTCGCCCACCCAGGCAGGCATCCATTCTTCTTTCACCTTCCACCCATCCTTCAACAACACATGCATCTGATTCGTATCAGCCACCTATCCATGCTTCCAACGTATCCTTCTCTGCCAGTCATCATATTAAATCTCGCCCGTCCTTCCTCCTTCCACCCTTCTTTCCCTTTTTGTTCAACACATCCATTAAGGTCCTCTGATCTGACTTTTAGTCTCCTCCATAAAACTTTCACAGCTGAGTTGGAGTCAGATAGAAGAGGCCATTGGTTAATCAAGTCACGCTGGTAATGCTATTGCTACTGCATTGCTAATGCTAAGTAAAGGGTGTCTTCTTCAACCGTTGTATAATGTTCACTACAACTTCATACCTAATAAGTCTCAACAACAGTACAGTGAGTGAAGTCAACACCCTTCCAGCTAGTGCAATGTCAATAAGTAATGAATATAACTTACCACCGCCCGCCACTGCTGCTGGCTCACCCCCTGTAGCTCCTGCAGGTGCCGCATCTCCTGCCCCCTCCAGAATGGTCGAATCACCGCTGGCCCTGCCGGCACTGGTGGTCGCTAGTACGCCTAGATAAAAACATGACACATTTTTAGATGCCTGTACACCTCCCCCTATTTATTCGTTTTCACTAGCAAGATTGAAAAAAAAGTTAATACATACATATTATACATCACATTCACTAGTCCAAATCGGGTACTAGAGTAGAGTCAGTAGACACTAGTAGTGTTATGGTCCCTAGGGTCATTATTATACTATACTCTACTCTTTGCAAAGTTAGCCTGAGCCATGCAACCATTTTTCGCTTCATGTCTTTTGCGCATGTTACCTCACAGCTTGTTGTGCAGTAACAGTAAGACGCCTTTTTGAGCCCACATGAGCACATACAGCTACTGTCTGAGCGTTGCGTACAAGAGGTCGAAAAACAAGCCACTTTGTTATGGAGTTCGGTTAGTCCGTATTGCTTAGCCATAAGTAACATGTTACACTTTTTTGGCAGGACTGAGAAATGCTTGCATTATACTATCTAACGCGCACCATTTTTCTCATGCAGAAGATTCCCTTCTACGAACCAGAGATTTGCAGAGCTTATGAATGATGCATGTAACCAGTAATTCTACGTTCTACGGTGAGGAGTCTCCCAGAATTCGCACAGATCTTTTGTCTTCTATCATCATGCACTTGTTGTAACAATGTTTATTGTTTTAATCTTATGCATTTTGCTGTTGGAGCTGGCTGGAGTACACTGAATTTTATAGAACAACATACAGAGCTTGTTAGTTGAAAATAAACCTTTTGAACTTACACATAGACTCTGTGGTATTTGGTGTGGTGGTGGTGGTGGACTTACACAAGTAAGTCCTGGAAGAATGAAAATAAAAGCGCTCACAGGGCGCTGGATGCACAGAGGTCCTGGGGAATCCAGGACAGAAAAGGTCCCAGCAAGGAAGTCCTTTAGGGAGCAAGGGGGCAAGGCTGGGCCCAGGGAGGCAAGCCCTCCTGGGCCCCAGCAGCAGCACGCCCCCGCCGATTCAAGCACAGAACAAGAACCATTTCATGGGGTCACAGCCCCCATTTTTATACACCATTTTGTCTTTGGGACCCGGGACTCTCTCCACTGTCCGCGATACTCTGCACGGCTTCCCCCAGGCAGGGGACAGTGGAAGTGGCGCCCGCGAGGCACCGGCTTGCATCACCGGCCCCGCCCACAACCAGGCGACGGCCGGCTTCCT
The DNA here is from genome assembly GCA_963921515.1 of Calotriton arnoldi. Lineage (NCBI taxonomy): Eukaryota > Metazoa > Chordata > Amphibia > Caudata > Salamandridae > Calotriton > Calotriton arnoldi. The sequence continues at coordinate 927,980 of CAWUFW010002250.1, forward strand.
CCTTCAGTGCTCCTCTTCCCGGGGCTGCGGCGGTGATTCCTCTTAATACCTGGCAATGCGGGTTGGGCACCCGCTCAATTAAACAGAGGCAAAGATGCGGGGTGGGCACCCGCGCACTAATTAAATCATAAATGCGGGGTGGGCTCCCGCTTCGCGCTCATCATCACGGGGGAATCCCTACGCCGGGGATTCCCTCGCTGTCTCTTCAGGCAGCACAGTGCTGCAAAGCCCAAAACTTCTCTTCCTTCCTGGAAGAATGAAAATAAAAGCGCTCACAGGGCGCTGGGTGCACAGAGGTCCTGGGGAATCCAGGACAGAAAGGGTCCCAGCAAGGAAGTCCATTAGGGAGCAAGGGGGCAAGGCTGGGCCCAGGGAGGCAAGCCCTCCTGGGCCCCAGCAGCAGCACGCCCCCGCCGATTCAAGCACAGAACAAGAACCATTTCATGGGGTCACAGCCCCCATTTTTATACACCTTTTTGTCTTTGTCTGCAGGACAGGGCTTTAGGGGAACCAGCCAAAACTGGTTCAGGGGGGAATTGGAGCACTTTGTTTTTGAAGCTTCTCTTCCCCTTTGTCAGGTGGGGGCTAGGTACTCAGACACACCACAGGGGTCAGAGCCAGCATTGTACAGGGCAGGCACACTCCTATTCAGGGTCAGGGGATTACTCCTCCCACTACCCTTAGCCCAGGTGTCCTATTCAGCCCAGCGCTGACTCACCCTGCCCCTCCTGGAGCCACACACACCTCCTAGCCCCTGTCACTCACAAAGCCAGACATGCAATTCACATCAGGCAGGCAGACACATAGCACACATAAATGCCAACTTCTAAAAGTGGCATTTCTCCACCAGTCATAATAAATCTGCGCACACCATTGCGCAGCATTTATTCACACAAAATCATACATACTAGACTTGACCACGCTGCACCTCTCATACCAGGAATTACCACTGACACACTCATCCCCAATGCATTCCTATGGGAGGGCAGGTCAATCTCACTTATGTAACACAGAGAGCGCACGCACTTTCCACTGGACCACAGTGCAAAAGTGCCCAGAGGCCTAAAACCACCAACACCATGTCTGAACTTAAGGCAAAAAGTTTAGGGATGACCCTGCAAAAATGCCAAGTCCAACAGTCCCTGAAACCTATGGTTTTTTCAGTGAATTTCTAAGGTTTTTTAAATGCTAATTTCTAACTATGCCTATATAGGTAGGACATGTGCAGAAAGAGGAAGAAAGGTGCATAAACAAGCAAGAGAAGTGCAGAAAGAGGGAAGAGAGGTGCATAAAGAGGAAGAAAGGTGCAGAAACAAGCAAGGAAATGCAGAAAGAGGCAACAAAAGTCCAGAAAGAGGAAGAAAGGTGGAGAAAGAAGCAAGAGAGGTGCAGAAAGAGGCCTACTTTGACTGTACCTTACAACAGACTCATACAAAGTAGCCTAATCACTAATCCTTCGCCCAAGATGTTTTAAACATCACTTTTCTCCTGAAGGTTCACTATTAATGGACTGCTCAGAATGTTAGCCCTATCAAATATAAAACACCAACCTTAAGCATATCACTGTTGTAAGTCTGACCAAGTTTGTGAAGGTATGCATGCGTGTTTACCTAGTGACATGTTACATAAAAATAAACACACAAATACTTGAATACTCTGTAACCTTGTGTACAAAAAGGTGTATGTATTTCTTTCTGCTCATAATACAGGGCACATGGGTATTCAATAGTATATTTGAGGGGCTCTATAACACCTATGTGCAAAAGACATGTCAGCTTGTGCGACCGAATGACAGAGCAGAACTAAGAAGATTTGACAACCTATAGGAGAAGTTACCCGCTTTTTAAGCTACCATCTTCAGATGCATAACACATGTGAGAATACATGTTGAAGTAGACATATACCTCAGTCACAAGAGCACGCAGACCTTTAAACTTGACTGCTTGCACTTCCCATTTCAGTACAGAAAGAGGCAAGAGAAGTTCAGAAAGAAGCAAGAGAGTTGCAGAAACATGCAAAAGAGGTGCAGAAAGAGTGAACAGGGGTGCAGACAGAGGCAAGAGAGGTGCAGAAAGAAGGAAGAGGGATACAGAAAGAGGCAAGAGGGGTGCACAAATTTGCAAGAGAGGTGCAGAAAGATGCAAGAGCAGTGCAGAAAGAACCAACAAAGGTGCAGAAAGACGAAAGAGAAGTGTAGAAAGAAACAACGGTGGTGCAGAAGGAGGCAAGAGAAGTACAGAAAGATGCAAGAGAGTTGCAAAAACAGGCAAAAGAGGTGCAAAAAGAAGCAAGAGCAGCACAGAAAGAACCAACAGAAGTGCAGAAGGAGGCAAGGGGGTGCAGAAAGAGAGAAGAGGGGTGCAGAATTTAGCAAGAGAAGTCCAGAAAGAGGCAAGAGCAGTGCAGAATGAAGCAACAGAGGTGCAGAAGGAGGCAAGAGGGGTGCAGAAAGAGGCCAGAGAGTTACAGAAACAGGCAAGAGAGGTGCAGAAAAAGGGAAAAGGGGTACAGAAAGAGGCAAGAGAGTTGCAGAAAGAGGGAAGAAGGGTGCAGAAAGATGCAAGAGGGGTGCAGGAAGAAGCAAGAGAGGTGCAGAAAGAAGCAAGAGAGGTGCAGAAAGAAGCAAGAGGGGTGCAGAAAAAGGGAATAGAAGTGCAGAAAGAAGCAACAGAGGTGCAGAAGGATGCAAGAGAAGTGCAGAAAGAGGCAAGGGAGTTACAGAAACAGGCACAAGAAGTGCTGAAAGAAGCAAGAGCAGTGCAGAAAGAACCAACAGAGGTGCAGAAGGAGGCAAGAGGGGTACAGAAAGAGGAAAGAGGGGTGCAGAAATGTGCAAGAGAGGTCAAGAAAGAAGCAAGAGCAGTGCAGAAAGAACCAACAGAGATGCAGAAACAGACAAGAGGGGTGCAGAAAGAGGCAAGAGAAGTGCAGAATAAAGCATCAGAGGTGCAGAAGGAGGCAAGAGAACTGCAGAAAGAGGCAAGATAGTTGCAGAAACATGCAAGAGAGGTGCAGATAAAGGAAACAGGGGTGCAGAAAGATGCAAGAGAGGGGCATAAAGAGGGTAGAAGGGTGCAGAAAGAGGGAAGAAGTGTGCAGAAAGAGGCAAGAGGGGTGCAGAAAGAGGCAAGAAGGGTGCAGAAAGAAGCAAGAGAGGTGAAGAAAGAGGCAAGTGGGCTGCAGAAAGAGGCAAGAGAAGTGCAAAAAGAAGCAACAGAGGTGCAAAAGGAGGCAAGAGATGTGCAGAAAGGGACAAGAGAGTTGCAGAAACAGGCAAAAGAGGTACAGAAAGAACCAAGAGCAGTGCAGAAAGAACCAACAGAGGTGTAGAAACAGACAAGAGGGGTGCTGAAAGAGGCAAGAGAAGGGCAGAAAGAAGCAACAGAGGTGTAGAAGGAGGCAGTAGAACTGCAGAAAGAGGCAAGAGAGTTGCAGATAGAGACAAGAGAGGTACAGAAAGAGGGTAGACGAGTGCAGAAAGAGGCAAGAGGGGTACAGAAAGAAGCAAGAGAGGTGCAAAAAGTAGCAAGACAGCTGCAGAAAATGCAACCGAGTTGCAGAAAGAAGCAAGAGGGGTGCATAAAAAGACAAGAGGGGTGCAGAAAGAAGCAACAGAGGTGCAGAAGGAGGCAAGAGAGTTGCAGAAACAGGCAAGAGAGGTGCAGAAAAAGAGAACAGGGGTGCAGAAAGAGGCAAGAGAGTTGCAGAAAGAGGGAATAAGGGTGCAGAAAGAGGCAAGAGGGGTGCAGAAAGAAGCAAGAGAGGAGCAGAAAGAAGCAAGAGAGGAGCAGAAAGAAGCAAGAGAGGTGCAAAAAGAAGCAAGAGAGGTGCAGAAAGAAGCAAGAGGGGTGCAGAAAAAGGGAAGAGAAGTGCAGAAAGAAGCAACAGAGGTGTAGAAGGAGGCAGGAGAACTGCAGAAAGAGCCAAGATAGTTGCAGATAGAGACAAGAGAGGTACAGAAAGAGGGTAGACGAGTGTAGAAAGAGGCACGAGGGGTACAGAAAGAAGCAAGAGAGGTGCAAAAAGTAGCAAGACAGCTGCAGAAAGAAGCAAGAGGGGTGCAGAAAAAGGGAAGAGAAGTGCAGAAAGAAGCAACAGAGGTGCAGAAGGACGCAAGAGAAGTGCAGAAAGAGGCAAGGGAGTTACAGAAACAGGCACATGAGGTGCTGAAAGAAGAAAGAGCAGTGCAGAAAGAACCAACAGAGGTGCAGAAGGAGGCAAGAGGGGTACAGAAAGAGGAAAGAGGGGTGCAGAAATGTGCAAGAGAGGTCAAGAAAGAAGCAAGAGCAGTGCAGAAAGAACCAACAGAGGTGCAGAAACAGACAAGAGGGGTGCAGAAAGGGGCAAGAGAAGTGCAGAATGAAGCATCAGAGGTGCAGAAGGAGGCAAGAGGGGTACAGAAAGAGGAAAGAGGGGTGCAGAAATGTGCAAGAGAGGTCAAGAAAGAAGCAAGAGCAGTGCAGAAAGAACCAACAGAGGTGCAGAAACAGACAAGAGGGGTGCAGAAAGGGGCAAGAGAAGTGCAGAATGAAGCATCAGAGGTGCAGAAGGAGGCAAGAGAACTGCAGAAAGAGGCAAGATAGTTGCAGAAACATGCAAGAGAGGTGCAGATAAAGGAAACAGGGGTGCAGAAAGAGGCAAGAGAGGTGCATAAAGAGGGAAGAAGGGTGCAGAAAGAGGGAAGAAGTGTGCAGAAAGAGGCAAGAGGGGTGCAGAAAGAAGCAAGAGAGGTGCAGAAAGAGGCAAGTGGGCTGCAGAAAGAGGCAAGAGAAGAGCAAAAAGAAGCAACAGAGGTGCAGAAGGAGGCAAGAGATGTGCAGAAAGGGACAAGAGAGTTGCTTCTTTCTGTACCTCTTTTGCCTGTTTCTGCAAGAGCAGTGCAGAAAGAACCAACAGAGGTGCAGAAACAGACAAGAGGGGTGCTGAAAGAGGCAAGAGAAGGGCAGAAAGAAGCAACAAAGGTGTAGAAGGAGGCAGTAGAACTGCAGAAAGAGGCAAGAGAGTTGCAGATAGAGACAAGAGAGGTACAGAAAGAGGGTAGACGAGTGCAGAAAGAGGCAAGAGGGGTACAGAAAGAAGCAAGAGAGGTGCAGAAAGTAGCAAGACAGCTGCAGAAAGATGCAACCGAGTTGCAGAAAGAAGCAAGAGGGGTGCATAAAAAGACAAGAGGGGTGCAGAAAGAGGAGAGAAGTGCAGAAAGAAGCAACAGAGGTGCAGAAGGAGGCAAGAGAACTGCATAAAGAGGCAAGAGAGTTGCAGAAACAGGCAAGAGAGGTGCAGAAAAAGAGAAAAGGGGTGCAGAAAGAGGCAAGAGAGTTGCAGAAAGAGGGAATAAGGGTGCAGAAAGAGGCAAGAGGGGTGCAGAAAGAAGCAAGAGAGGAGCAGAAAGAGGCAAGAGGGGTGCAGAAAGAAGCAAGAGGGGTGCAGAAAGAAGCAAGAGGGGTGCAGAAAAAGGGAAGAGAAGTGCAGAAAGAAGCAACAGAGGTGCAGAAGGATGCAAGAGAAAAACAGAAAGAGGCAAGAGAGTTACAGAAACAGGCACAAGAGGTGCTGAAAGAAGCAAGAGCAGTGCAGAACGAACCAACAGAGGTGCAGAATGAGGCAAGAGGGATACAGAAAGAGGAAAGAGGGGTGCAGAAATGTGCAATAGAGGTCAAGAAAGAAGCAAGAGCAGTGCAGAAAGAACCAACAGGGGTGCAGAAACCAACAAGAGGGGTGTAGAAAGAGGCAAGAGAAGTGCAGAAAGAAGCATCAGAGGTGCAGAAGGAGGCAGGAGAACTGCAGAAAGAGGCAAGAATGTTGCAGAAACATGCAAGAGAGGTACAGAAAAAGGGAACAGGGGTACAGAAAGAGGCAAGAGAGGTGCAGAAAGAGGGAAGAAGGGTGCAGAAAGAGGGAAGAAGTGTGCAGAAAGAGGTAAGAGGGGTGCAGAAAGAAGCAAGAGTGGTGCAGAAAGAGGCAAGAGGGCTGCAGAAAGAGGCAAGAGAAGTGCAGAAAGAAGCAACAGAGGTGCAGAAGGAGGCAAGAGAAGTGTAGAAAGGAACAAGAGAGTTGCAGAAACACTCAAAAGAGGTACAGAAAGAAGCAAGAGCAGTGCAGAAAGAACCAACAGAGGTGCAGAAACAGACAAGAGGGGTGCCGAAAGAGGCAAGAGAAGGGCAGAAATAAGCAACAGAGGTGCAGAAGGAGGCAGGAGAACTGCAGAAAGAGGCAAGAGAGTTGCAGATAGAGACAAGAGAGGTACAGAAAGAGGGTAGAAGGGTCCAGAAAGAGGCAAGAGGGGTACAGAAAGAAGCACAGGTGCAAAAAGAAGCAAGAGAGCTGCAGAAAGATGCAACCGAGTTGCATAAAGAAGCAAGAGGGGTGCAGAAAAAGGCAAGAGAAGTGCAGAAAGAAGCAACAGAGGTGCAGAAGGAGGCAAGAGAAGTGCAGAAAGAGGCAAGAGGGGTGCATAAATTTGCAAGAGAGGTCCAGAAAGAAGCAAGAGCAGGCAATGCAGAAAGAACCTACAGAGGTGCAGAAACAGACAAGAGGGGTACAGAAAGAGGTAAGAAAACTGCAGAAAGAAGCATCAGAGGTGCAGAAGGAGGCAAGAGAACTGCAGAAAGAGGCAAGAGAGTTGCAGAAACAGGCAAGAGAGGGGAAGAAAGAGGGAAAAAGGGTGCAGAAAGAGCCAAGAGGGTACAGAAAGTCACAAGAGAGGTGCAGAGACAAGTAAGAGAAGTGCAGAAATAAGCAACAGAGGAGCAGAAAGAGGCAAGAGAACTGCAGAAAGAGGCAAGAGAAGTGCAGAAAGAAGCAACAGAGGTGGAGAAGGAGGCAAGAGAAGTGCAGAAAGAGACAAGAGAGTTGCAGAAACAGGCAAAAGAGGTTCAGAAAGAAGCAAGCGCAGTACAGAAAGAACCAACAGAGGTGCAGAAGGAGGCAAGAGGGGTGCAGAAAGAGGCAAGAGGGGTGCAGAAAAAAGCAAGAGCAGTGCAAAAAGAAACAATAGAGGTGCAGAAGGAGGAAAGAAGGGGGCAGAAAGAGGCAAGATAAAAGGGCAGAAAGAAGCAACAGATATGCAGAAAGGGGGAAGCGGGGTAGAGAAAGAGGCAAGAGGGGTGAAGAAAGAAGCAAGAGAGGTGCAGAAAGAAACAACAAAAGTACAAAAAGAAGGAACAGAGGTGCACAAAGAGGCAAGAGGGGTGCAGAGAGAGGGAAGAGGGGTGCAGGAGGAAGCAAGAAAAGTGCAGAAAGAGGCAAGAGAAGTGCAGAAAGAAGCAACAGAGGTGCAGAAAGAGGCAAGAGGGGTGCAGAAAGAGGCAAGAGAACTGCAGAAAGAAGCAACACTGTGCAGAAAGAGGTAAGATAAGTGCAGAAAGAGGCAAGAGAGGTGCAGAAACAGGCAGGAGAGGTGCAGAACGAGGGAACAGGGGTGCAGAAAGAAGCAAGTGAGCTTCAGAACGAGTCAACAGAGGTGCAGAAAGAGGCAAGAGAGGTGCGGAAAGTAGAAGAGATGTGCAGAAAGAGACAAGAGAAGTGCAGAAAAAGAAAGATAGGTGCAGAAAAAAGCAACAGAAATGCAGAAAGAGGCAAGAGAGGCACAGAAAGAAGCAAGAGTGGTTTGCACACCATTAGTACCAATTTAACACCCACATTTAGCAATAAGTAACAGGTGACCATTTTAGGTTTGCAAAGGGACTTCTACCATGCTGTAACACCTGTCGCTGCATTTTTGGTAAAGTTTGAGCTGTTTGAACTAGAAACAAGGTTTTTTTTTTTTCAAATCTGCAGATTATGCTGCAGAGGATGGATTATGCGGCAAATGCGGAAAATTTATAATTGTGCAAAAGTCGGTGCAGCCAAACAGTCTCATAATTCCAGTGGCCCTGCTCAAATCTGACTAGGTCCAGAAGTGCTCCTCAGTGGTTCCTTCTTGTTTTTTGTCTCATTGAGTTTATAGTTTAGCTTCTATGGAAACGAGGAAGACTAAACCTGAGGTTACCACTCCACAACACAGACTACCATACCACATAATTACTCTCCATAACACATAATCCCACTCTTCATAATTCCTATACACTACATAACACATACTTTCTATCCACATAATTTCACTGCACAACATACCACATAATTCCACTACACACAACCTGCATCCAATCCACTCCAAAAAACATTAGTAAAAAACGTTCACATTTACAACGCCAATAGCTCTAACTCTCGCAAATGCAAAACCTATTACATTGCAAATGCTTCTTTATCTAGTAGTCGTGTTTGCAGAGTGGTCGAGAGAAGGTGCTGGGCCTCCGACCAGCGCTCATGAATTCCACTGCGTAGGACTTACAGGAGGTACCATGAGGGCTTCTTGGTCCCCAAAGTCCCTCAGGAGCAAATTGGACCGCATCCCCCAACCCTTAGTGTGCCAAGAGTAAGCCTGGGCATAGTTCGCGAAGTAGCGCTACGCGAAGCTACGCAAAGTGCAGTTCGCACTACGCGAGCTACGCGTAGCACTACGCGAACTGCGTAGTGCACTGTTCGCAATGATTGCACAGTGCCGGATGCTTGTCCGCACTGTGCAATCATTGAAAACGGCATCTTGCACAGTGCAAGCTGTCTTTTACTGCCGCTCAAGTAGATTTTTACTCGAGCGGCAGCTTTCTCAACGCGGACTGGTAGTTTCTCATCGCGAGCGGTCGCGAGCATACGCGACCACTCACAATGAGAAACCTGACCTCCCCGCGTTGAGAATCTCACCGGGAGGTTTATTTTCCACGCTCGCGATCGGCAACTTGATGTTGCTGATCGCGAAGAGGAAAAAGTCTCGCCGGGATGTCATTTGCTTGCTCGCGGTCGCCAACTTGACGTTGAGGACCGCGAGCAAGCAAAAATGACCGCTGCACTACGCTACGCTACGCGTGTTTGCACTGTGCTACGTGCAATTCGCGTTGTGCGAAGTAGCGCAAACTTCGCAAACTACGCGAGCGTAGCGTAGTGCTTTGCCCAGGGTTAGCCAAGAGGTGCGTTTGCAGAGTGGTAGAGAAAGGGGGCGTGGCCTCCGAAGACCTCTTAGCAATCCCACTGTGTGGGACTTACTGGAGGTAACAGGAGGGGTTGTTGCCCCCCAAGGAAATCTTTGGGGGCCAACTTCCCCTCCTGTTACCTCCAGTAAGTCCCACACACAGCAGGATTGCTAAGTTCTCATAGCAGGCCATGCCCCCTTTACCTACCACTCTGCAAATGTGCCTCCTTGCGCGCTCTTGGATGGGGATTAAAGTCCCCTTCGCTGCTGGGGGTCCTTAGGGGCCAACTAGCCTACCTGATACCTCCAGTAAACCCCAGATACTGGGATTGATGAGAGGTGGACACAGGCCACGCCCTCTTTCTTCATCACTCTGCAAACGCACCTCCTGTAATGCTCTTGGTTGGGGGAGGAAGTCCCCTTGCCTCCTGAGGGTCCCTGGGGGCCAACTAGCCCTCCTGTTACCGCTAGTAAGTCCCACACAGCTGGATTGCCGAGAGGTGGTCCGATTCCATGCCCCTTTCTACATCACTCTGCAAACGCGCCTCTTGCCGCACTACTGCTTGGGGGATGAAGTCCACTTTAGTCCTGAGGTCCTCAGGACATAAGAGGACCTCATCGCCCCACCAGCAGTGCGCCAAGAGTCATGTTTTCAGAGTGGTGTAAAAAAGGGCATGGCCTCCGACCAACTCTCAGCAATCCCACTGTGTTGGGCATACTAGAGGTACCTGGTGGGCTAGTTGGCCCCTAAGGACCCTTAGGATTCAAGGGGCCTTAATCCCCCAACCCAGAACATGCTAGGAGGTGTGTTTGCAGAGTGATGCAGGGAGGGGGTGGGGCCTCCGGTGAGATGCCGGCTTCTCCTTTCTTTTTCTATTTTTAGAAGGGGGGCGGTTTGGCCCCCCTTCCCTTAATAGTTTTTAGGCCCTGGGGACCCCATCCTCCAGGGCCTGACCCATTTTTTATTAAAATCATTTTTTAAAAACTGGAAGGGGGCCGCATGGCCCCCCTTCTGAGGCCGATTTTGGCCCCTGGAACCCCAATACCCAGGGCTTGGCCACTTGTTTTAAAAAAATAAAAAATTACATTTAACGGAGGGGGCCTATTTTGGCCCCAGGGACCCCATCCCCCGGGGCTTTGCCTCTTTACCATTTTTTTAAATGTATTTATTACGTGAGGGGGGCCTGCTCTCGCTTCCATGAAGCGAAGCACACGTTTGCAATGACACGGCAGGAGCAGTCTCCCGTCCTGTCATTGCAAACTGCAATGTCCCGGGGGTGGGCACCCCGGGACATTGCTGGAGCTGGCCCTGGGGGGTGGTGGTCCCCAGGGCCATGGAGGGCTCCAGGAGGGGGGCCGCATGGCCCCCTTCCCAACATGTATGTAGCCCCGGGGAGGTGGTGGTCCCTGGGGCCGGGGGTCTGTAACGGCCCCTCGCATTAACATAATTAGTGCCCTGGGGAGGTGGTGGTCCCCGGGGCAGTGTGGGGGGGCAGGAGCCCCCCCACACTTCTTAAATTGTATTGGAGCCCCGGTGAGGTGGCGGTCCCCAGAGTTTGGGAGGCCCGCAAGGCTCCCCCGCCCTTAATTTCAGTGTGCCCCGGGGAGGTGGCAGTCCCTGGGGCAGTGTGGGGGGCAGGAGCCCCCCAACACTTATTTATTTCAATTGAGGCCTCGGGAAGGTGGCAGTCCCCGGGGCTTGGGGTGCCCCGCGAGGCACCTGCACATAATTACAGTAATGCACCGGGGAGGTGGCTGTCCCTGGGGCAGTGTGGGGGGGCAGGAGCCACCACACACATTTTTTATGAAAAGCCCAATGAAGGTGGTGGTCCCTGGGGCTGCGGGGGGGCCGCATGCCCCCGCAAAATAATAAAGCCCCAGGGATGTGGCAGTCCCCAGGGTGCAGGGGCCCCCGCAGGCCCCCACCTGATAATTATGCAATGCCCCCGGGACTTGGTCCAACCATTAAAAATAAAAATTACATTTAAAGGAGGGGGCCGCGCAGCCCCCCGTCTGAGGCCTTTTTCAGCCCCAGGGACCCCATCCCCCGGGGATTTGCCTCTTTACCATTTTTTTAAATGTATTTATTACGGGAGGGGGGCCTGCTCTCGCTTCCATGAAGCGAAGCACAAGTTTGCAATGACAGGGCGGGAGCAGTCTCCCGCCCTGTCATTGCAAACTGCAATGTCCCAGGGGTGGGCACACCGGGACATTGCCGGAGCTGGATCTGGGGGGTGGTGGTCCCCAGGGCCATGGAGGGCTCCAGGAGGGGGGCCGCGCGGCCCCCTTCCCAACATGTATGTATGTAGGAGGTGGTGGTCCCTGTGGCCGGGGGTCTGCAACGGACCCTCGCATTAACATAATTAGGGCCATGGGGAGGTGGCGGTCCCTGGGGCAGTGTGGGGGGCAGGAGCCCCCCCACACTTATTTATTTCAATTGAAGCCTCGGGGAGGTGGCAGTCCCCGGGGCTTGGGGGCACGCAAGGCCCCCTGCACATAATTACAGTATGCACTGGGGAGGTGGCTGTCCCCGGGGCAGCGTGGGGGGGGCAGGAGCCCCCACACACATTTTTTATGAAAAGCCCCATGGAGGGGGTGGTCCCCAGGGCTGCGGGTGGGCCGCATGGGCCCGCACATTAATAACAAAGCCCCAGGGAGGTGGCGGTCCCCAGGGCTGCGGGAGCCCCCGCCTGAGCCCCCGCCTGATAATTATACATTGCCCCCGAGACTTGGCCAACCCGGGGGCTTATTAAAATGAAACGCGGGACACCAAGCTTTGGTTTAGAAAAAAAATTCGGCGGGATTCGTCCACCCAGCACGAATCCTGCTGAAAATATTTTTAAAAATGCTTTTTTTGGTCTTGGGTGTCTCTGTGGGACCCCCTGAGCAGGCATAGGGGGTCAGGGTGTTTCTACCCTGCCCCCTTTTCTTCATTTTTAACCTTTTTTCTTAAGACTCGGTTCTACCGAGTCACAAGATGGCTGCCAACACTTTCTGGTTTGAAGGGTTGGCAGCCAATCGGAATAAAGCTCGTGCTCAGGAGGGTTCGCGGATCCATCGCGGTCACCAGATATCGATATTTTTCATTTTTGAATTTCTCAAAAACTACTGAATGGATTTACACCATTTAAATAAAAGGTCGCTTTCTAAACCAAGAGCTACATTTTTGCCAAATTGGGTGTAATTCCGTTTTGCAGTTCGGGCTGTAGCCTGTTCCAAATTTTCCTATGGAGAAAACGCGTTTTGGGTCCCCCCTCTTTTCTCAGCCCCCGCTTGACGAATCACCCCAAAACTTTCAAGACAGGAGGAGCTGACCGGAGCACCCTATTAGGTTTGAAAGTTTTGCGAAGATTCGTCAAACGGCGCCAAAGATATTGGCAAATCAAAAACGCTTTTCCTATGGAAACTAGGTCCTAACTATAACTACCTACTGGCGACCGCCAGTAGGTTTTTATATATATATATATTCACTGAAAAAACCATAGGTTTCAGGGATGTTATAGTTAGAAATTAGCATTTAAAAAACCTTTGAAATTCACTGAAAAAACCATAGGTTTCAGGCACGTTATAGTTAGAAATTAGCATTTAAAAAACCTTAGAAATTCACTGAAAAAACCATAGGTTTCAGGGACGTTATAGTTAGTTGGACATTTCACTCGTACAAAACCAGTGAAATTCCGCCGTTATAGTTAGTTCAGCTAACTATAACTTGCGCCCACGCATTGCACTGCTGATGACGTCACATATTACATCATTCAAGACATGGTCAGTGACATCACTGATTACATCACTGATGACATCTCAAATGACATCACTGATGACATAACTGATGACTTCATCCACGTGAAAATCTGATGCACCTCCTCACACCCTAATATAACCTTTGATACACCCACTTTAAAATACAGACTACCATTTTCGAAACCATAGACACACCAATACCAGTTACTACATACGCACTCACTGATTCCTAGGTCTACACACACATCCACTCATTCACCCATACAGTCACTCATACATACAGTCACTCATCAATGCAACACTATCATATGCACTCATACACCTATACAGACACTCACATACCGCCACTCATCCAGAGTTACTCACACACCTAGTCAGTCATGCAAAAAATCAATCACACTTCCATTTACTCACCTATACAGTTATACACACACCACCTCACTTATTCATACAGATACTAACGCATACTTACTCTCTTATACAATCACTGATACAAGTACACACTCATCCATACAGCCACTCTCACAATCACTGACTCTCACGTATAGTCATTTATATACTCCAACTCTCACATACACTGCCTTTTAGATATGTAGTTACTTGGACATGTACCACTGAGACATCCATTCACTCACCAACACACCCATACACACACTCACCCACCCATACAGCTGTTTCCACATGCACTCTTGAACCCATACACCCAGTGAATCAACCACTCACACATCTATGCACAGAGTCACACACCTCCCACCCACGCACACATACACTCAGGCACCCATACAAATACTCAGGCAACCAATCAATAACCCATATAGACACTCATGTAGCTACTCACCAACCCATGCAGCAGCACACAACAACAGACAGACTAATACAGACATTCACACAGTTTAGTCACTAACCCATGCATTCAGTAAGACACATTTAATCACTCACTTATACAGTCAGTTACGCACCTACTAATTCTTCCATCCAGACACTTATACACCTCTCATTCTTCAATACACCTTGGCATATATATTTAAAACATATTTAAACTTTATAGAAACACACAGTCACTGGATGATGTCATCAGTGATGTCATTTGAGATGTCATCAGTGATGTCATCAGTGATGTCACTGACCATGTCATGAATGATGTAATATGTGACGTCATCAGCAGTGCATTGCGGGGCGCGAGTTATAGTTAGCTGAACTAACTATAACGGCGGAATTTCACTGGTTTTGTACGAGTGAAATGTCCAACTAACTATAACGTCCCTGAAACCTATGGTTTTTTCTGTGAATTTCTAAGATTTTTTAAATGCTAATTTCTAACTATAACGTGCCTGAAACCTATGGTTTTTTCAGTGATATATATATATATATATATATATATATATATATATATATATATATATATATATATATATATATATATATATATATATATTCACTGAAAAAACCATAGGTTTTAGGTGACAGTTATAGTTAGTTGGACATTGCACTCGTACAAAACCCGTGAAATTCCCCTGTTATAGTTAGTTCAGCTAACTATAACTCGCGCCCCGCAATGCACTGCTGATGACGTCACATATTACATCACTCATGACATGGTCAGTGACATCACTGATGACATCTCAAATGACATCACTGATGACATCAATGATGACATCATCCAGTGACTGTGTGTTTCTGTAAAGTTTAAATATGTTTAATATATATAGGGAAAGGCGTATTGAAGAATGAGTGGGTGTATAAGTGTCTGAATGGATGATTTAGTACGTGAGTGACTGACTCTACAAGTGAGTGATTAAACGTATCTTACTGAATACATGGGTTAGTGACTAAACTGTGTGAATGTCTGTATCCGTCTGTTTGTTGGTGTGTAAGTGGATGCATGGATTTGCGAATAGCTACATGAGTGTCTATATGGGTTATTGATTGGTTCTCTGAGTATCTGTATGGCTGCCTGAGTGTTTGTGTGGGTGGGGTGTGTGTGACTCTATACATAGATGTGTGAGTGGGTGATTCACTGGGTGCATGATTTCAAGAGTGCATCTGTGATGGACTGCTTGGGTGGGTGAGTGTGTGTATGGGTGTGTTAGTGAGTGAATGTATATCTCAGTGGTACATGTGCGAGTAACTACATATGTAAATGGCAGTATATATGTGTGTTAGAGTATTTAAATGGCTATGAGTGTGTTATTGTGAGAGTGGCTGTATGGATGCGTGTGTGCTTGTATCAGTTATTGTATAAGAGCGTAAGAATGTGCTAGTATTTGTATGAATAAGTGAGCTGGTGTGTGTATAACTGTATAGGTGAGTAAATGGATGTGTGATTAATTTTTTGCATGACTGACTAGGTGTGTGAGTACCTCTATGGATGATTGGCAGTGTGTGAGTATTTATATAGGTGTATGAGTGCATATGATAGTCCTGTACTGAGTGACTGTAAGTATGAGTGACTGTACAGGTGAGTGAGTGGATGTGTGTGTAGACCTAAGAATCAGTGAGTGGGTATGTAGTTTTTGGTGTTGGAGTGTCTATGGTTTTGAGAATGGCAGTCTGTAATTTAGAGTGGGTGTATCAAAAGTTATATTAGGGTGTGAGAAGATGCATGAAATTATCACATGGATGATGTCATCAGTGATGTCACTGACCATGTCATGAGTGATGTAATATGTGACGTCATCAGCAGTGCATTGCGGGGCGCGAGTTATAGTTAGCTGAACTAACTATAACAGGGGAATTTCACGGGTTTTGTACGAGTGCAATGTCCAACTAACTATAACTGTCCCTAAAACCTATGGTTTTTTCAGTGAATTTCAAAGGTTTTTTAAATGCTAATTTCTAACTATAACGTGCCTGAAACCTATGGTTTTTTCAGTGAATTTCAAAGGTTTTTAAATGCTAATTTCTAACTATAACGTGCCTGAAACCTATGGTTTTTTCAGTGAATTTCAAAGGTTTTTAAATGCTAATTTCTAACTATAACGTGCCTGAAACCTATGATTTTTAAGTGAATTTCAAAGGTTTTTTAAATGCTAGTTTCTAACTATGCCAACAGAGGTAGGACATGTGAAGAAAGAAGAAAAAACGCACAGAAAGAAGCAAAAGATGTGCAGAAAGAACCAACAGAGGAGCAGAAAGAGGCCTTGTTGCAAAATCATCCTGTGCCCACAACTTTTTCAGACGGGTACTGGTGGTAACTGACTGACTAACCAGAGCCAGTGCGCGTTTGCACAGTGGTGAAGGGAGGGGGGCCTGAGGTGACATGTGTGCAAACACGCCCTGTGGCGCGTTTTAAGTTGCGGGATTAAGTCCCCTTGAATCCTGAGGGTCCCTGGGGCCCAACTAGCCCCCCAGGTACCTACAGTTAGGACCACAGAGCTGAGTTGCAGAGAGGCGTTCTGAGGCCACGCACCTTTTTCACCTCTCTGCAACGCAACTCTGTTGTGCTTACTGAAGGTACCTGGTGGGCTAGTTGGCCCCCAGGATTCAAAGGGAATTAACTCCCCAACTTAAAACGCACCACAGGGCGTGTTTGCGCACATGTCACCTGAGGACCCGCCCCCTCCCTTCACCACTGTGCAAACGCGCCCCTTGGCGCGTTTTAAGTTGGGGGATTAGGTCACCTTGAATCCTGAGAGTCCCTGGGGCCCAACTAGCCCACCAGGTACTTCCAGTAAGCACCACAGGCCTGCGTTGCAACGCCTGTAACAAATTGTGCAGTTGTGTTTAGGTAGTGAAGAGGGTCGTGCTGGGGGTAGTGTTTTAGGGTTTAGGGTAGTGCAGTGGTGTTTGTGTAGTGTAGGGGGTCATGCTGGGGGTAGATTTAGGGTTTAGGGTAGTGCAGTGGTGTTTGGGTAGTGTAGGGGGTCGTGCTGGGGTTAGTGTTTTAGGGTTTAGGGTAGTGCAGTGGTGTTTGGGTACTGCTGGGGGTAGTGTTTTAGGGTTTAGGGTAGTGCAGTGGTGTTTGGGTAGCATAGGGGGTACTGCTGGGGGTAGTGTTTTATGGTTTAGGGTAGTGCAGTGGTGTTTGGGTAGTGTAGGAGTTCGTGCTGGGGGTAGTTTTTAGGGTTTAGGGTAGTGCAGTGGTGTTTGTGTAGTGTAGGAGGTCGTGTTTTAGGGTTTAGGGTAGTGCAGTGGTCTTTGGGTAGTGTAGGGAGTCGTGCGGGGGTATTGTTTTAGAGTTTAGGGTAGTGCAGTGGTCTTTGGGTAGTGTAGGGGTTGTGCGGGGGGTAGTGTTTTAGGGATTAGGGTAGTGCATTGGTATTTGGGTAGTGTAGGGGTCATGCGGGGTAGTGTTTTAGGGTTTAGGGCAGTGCAGTGGTGTTTAGGTAGTGTAGGGGGTCATGCTGGGGGGAGTGTTTTAGGGTTTAGGGCAGTGCAGTGGTGTTCGGGTAGTGTAGGGGGTCATGCTGGGGGGAGTGTTTTAGGGTTAGGGCAGTGCAGTCTTGTTCGGGTAGTGTAGGGGGTCGTGCTGGGGGAGTATTTTAGGGTTTAGGGTAGTGCAGTGTTGTTCGGGTAGTGTAGGGGGTCATGCTGGGGGTAGTGTTCTAGGGTTTAGGGCAGTGCAGTGGTGTTTGGGCAGTGTAGGGGGTCGTGCTGGGGGTGATGTTTTAGGGTTTAGGGCAGTGCAGTGGTGTTCGGGCAGTGTAGGGGGTCGTGCTGGGGGTGGTGTTTCAGGGTTTAGGGCAGTGCAGTGGTGTTTGGGCAGTGTAGGGGGTCGTGCAGGGGGTGGTGTTTCAGGGTTTAGGGCAGTGCAGTGGTGTTCAGGCAGTGTAGGGGGTCGTGCAGGGGTGGTGTTTCAGGGTTTAGGGCAGTGGTGTTCGGGCAGTGTAGGGGGTCATGCTGGGGGTGGTGTTTCAGGGTTTGGGGCAGTGGTGTTCAAGCAGTAAAGGGGTCATGCTGGGGGTGGTGTTTCAGGGTTTAGGGCAGTGCAGTGGTGTTCGGGCAGTGTAGGGGGCGGTGCAGGGGTGGTGTTTCAGGGTTTAGGGCAGTGCAGTGGTGTTCGGGCAGTGTAGGGGGTGGTGCAGGGGGTGGTGTTTCAGGGTTTAGGGCAGTGCAGTGGTGTTCGGGCAGTGTAGGGGTCGTGCAGGGGGTGGTGTTTCAGGGTTTAGGGCAGTGCAGTGGTGTTCAGGCAGTGTAGGGGGCGGTGCAGGGGGTATTGTTTCAGGGTTTAGGGCAGTACAGTGGTGTTCGGGCATTGTAGGGGGTGGTGCTGGGGCTGGTGTTTCAGGGTTTAGGGCAGTGCAGTGGTGTTCGGGCAGTGTAGGGGGTCGTGCTGGGGCTGGTGTTTCAGGGTTTTGGGCAGAGCAGTGGTGTTTGGGCAGTGTAGGGGGTCGTGCTGGGGCTGGTGTTTTAGGGTTTAGGGTAGTGCAGTGGTGTTCGGGCAGTGTAGGGGGTCGTGCTGGGGCTGGTGTTTCAGGGTTTAGGGCAGTGCAGTGGTGTTCGGGCAGTGTAGGGGATCATGCTGGGGCTGGTGTTTCAGGGTTTAGGGCAGTGCAGTCGTCTTCGGGCAGTGTAGGGGGTCGTGCTGGGGGTGGTGTTTCAGGGTTTAGGGCAGTGCAGTGGTGTTCGGGCAGTGTAGGGGGTCGTGCTGGGGCTCGTGTTTCAGGGTTTAGGGCAGAGCAATGGTGCTCAGGCAGTGTAGGGGGTTGTGCAGGGGGTGATGTTTCAGGGTTTAGGGCAGTGCAGTGGTGTTAGGGCAGTGTAGGGGGTCGTGCTGGGGGTGGTGTTTCAGGGTTTAGGGCAGTGCAGTGGTGTTCCGGCAGTGTAGGGGGTCGTGCAGGGGGTGGTGTTTCAGGGTTTAGTGCAGTGGTGTTCGGGCAGTGTAGGGGGTCGTGCTGGGGTGGTGTTTCAGGGTTTAGGGCAGTGCAGTGGTGTTCGGGCAGTGTAGGGTGTCATGCTGAGGGGTGGTGTTTCAGGGTTTAGGGCAGTGCAGTAGTGTTTGGCCAGTGTAGGGGTCGTGCAGGGGTGGTGTTTCAGGGTTTAGGGCAGTGCAGTGGTGTTCGGGCAGTGTAGGGTGTCGTGCTGAGGGGTGGTGTTTCAGGGTTTAGGGCAGTGCAGTAGTGTTTGGCCAGTGTAGGGGGTCGTGCAGGGGGTGGTGTTTCAGGGTTTAGGGCAGTGCAGTGGTGTGCGGGCAGTGTACGGGGTTGTGCTGGGGCTGGTGTTTCAGGGTTTAGGGCAGTGCAGTGGTGTTCGGGCAGTGTAGGGGGTCGTGCTGGGGGTGGTGTTTCAGGGTTTAGGGCAGTGCAGTGGTGTTCGGACAGTGTAGGGGGTCGTGCTGGGGCTGGTGTTTCAGGGTTTTGGGCAGAGCAGTGGTGTTCGGGCAGAGTAGGGGGTCGTGCTGGGTGTGGTGTTTCAGGGTTTTGGGCAGAGCAGTGGTGTTCGGGCAGTGTAGGGGGTCGTGCTGGGGGTGGTGTTTCAGGGTTTAGGGCAGTGCAGTGGTGTTCGGGCAGTGTAGGGGGTCTTGCTGGGGGTGGTGTTTCAGGGTTTAGGGCAGTGCAGTGGTGTTCGGGCAGTGTAGGGTGTTGTGCTGGGGCTGGTGTTTCAGGGTTCAGGGCAGTGCAGTGGTGTTCAGGCAGTGTAGGGGGTCGTGCTGAGGCTGGTGTTTCACGGTTTAGGACAGTGCAGTGGTTTTCGGGCAGTGTAGGGGGTCGTGCTGGGGCTGGTGTTTCAGGGTTTAGGGCAGTGCAGTGGTGCTCGGGCATTGTAGGCGGTCGTGCTGGGGCTGGTGTTTCAGGGTTTAGGGCAGTGCAGTGGTGTTCGGGCAGTGTAGGGGGTCGTGCTGGGGCTGGTGTTTCAGGGTTTAGGGCAGTGCAGTGGTGCTCGGGCAGTGTAGGGGGTCGTGCTGGGGGTGATGTTTCAGGGTTTAGGGTAGTGCAGTGGTGTTCGGACAGTGTAGAGGGTCGTGCAGGGGCTGGTGTTTCAAGGTTTAGGGCAGTGCAGTGGTGTTCGGGCAGTGTAGGGGGTCGTGCTGGGGCTGGTGTTTCAGGGTTTTGGGCAGAGCAGTGGTGTTCGGGCAGTGTAGGGGGTCGTGCAGGGGGTGGTGTTTCAGGGTTTAGTGCAGTGGTGTTCGGGCAGTGTAGGGGGTCGTGCTGGGGTGGTGTTTCAGGGTTTAGGGCAGTGCAGTGGTGTTCGGGCAGTGTAGGGTGTCGTGCTGAGGGGTGGTGTTTCAGGGTTTAGGGCAGTGCAGTAGTGTTTGGCCAGTGTAGGGGGTCGTGCAGGGGGTGGTGTTTCAGGGTATAGGGCAGTGCAGTGGTGTTCGGCCAGTGTAGCTAGTCTTGCTGGGGGTGGTGTTTCAGGGTTTAGGGCAGTGCAGTAGTTTTTGGGCAGTGTAGGGGGTCGTGCTGGGGCTGATGTTTCAGGGTTTAGGGCAGTGCAGTGGTGTTCGGGCAGTGTATGGGGTCGTGCTGGGGCTGGTGTTTCAGGGTTTAGGGCAGTGCAGTGGTGTTCGGGCAGTGTAGGGGATCGTGCTGGGGCTGGTGTTTCAGGGTTTTGGGCAGAGCAGTGGTGTTCGGGCAGTGTAGGGGGTCGTGCTGGGGGTGGTGTTTCAGGGTTTTGGGCAGAGCAGTGGTGTTCGGGCAGTGTAGGGGGTCGTGCTGGGGGTGGTGTTTCAGGGTTTAGGGCAGTGCAGTGGTGTTTGGGCAGTGTAGGGGTTCTTGCTGGGGGTGGTGTTTCAGGGTTTAGGGCAGTGCAGTGGTGTTCGGGCAGTGTAGGGGGTCTTTCTGGGGGTGGTGTTTCAGGGTTTAGGGCAGTGGTGTTTGGGCAGTATAGGGGGTCTTGCTGGGGGTGATGTTTCAGGGTTTAGGGCAGTGCAGTGGTGTTCGGGCAGTGTAGGGGTCTTGCTGGGGGTAGTGTTTCAGGGTTTAGGGGCAGTGGTGTTCGGGCAGTGTAGGGGGTCTTTCTGGGGGTGGTGTTTCAGGGTTTAGGGCAGTGGTGTTTGGGCAGTATAGGGGTCTTGCTGGGGGTGATGTTTCAGGGTTTAGGGCAGTGCAGTGGTGTTCGGGCAGTGTAGGGGTCTTGCTGGGGGTAGTGTTTCAGGGTTTAGGGCGGTGCAGTAGTGTTCGTGCAGTGTAGGGGGTCATGCTGGGGATGGTGTTTCTGGGTTTAGGGCAGTGCAGTGGTGTTCGAGCAGTGTAGGGTGTTGTGCAGGGGGTGGTGTTTCAGGGTTTAGGGCAGTGCAGTGTTGTTCGGGCAGTGTAGGGGGTCACGCTGGAGGCGGTGTTTCAGGGTTTAGGGCAGTGCAGTGGTGTTCGGGCAGTGTAGGGGGTCATGCACGGGGTGGTGTTTCAGGGTTTAGGGCAGTGCAGTGGTGTTCGGGCAGTGTAGGGGATCGTGCTGGGGCTGGTGTTTCAGGGTTTTGGGCAGAGTAGTGGTGTTCGGGCAGTGTAGGGGGTCGTGCTGGGGTGATGTTTCAGGGCTTTGGGCAGAGCAGTGGTGTTCGGGCAGTATAGGGGTCGTGCTGGGGGTGGTGTTTCAGGGTTTAGGGCAGTGCAGTGGTGTTCGGGCAGTGTAGGGGGTCTTGCTGGGGGTGGTGTTTCAGGGTTTAGGGCAGTGCAGTGGTGTTCGGGCAGTGTAGGGGGTCTTGCTGGGGGTGGTGTTTCAGGGTTTAGGGCAGTGGTGTTTGGGCAGCAGGGGGTCTTGCTGGGGGTGATGTTTCAGGGCTTAGTGCAGTGGTGTTCGGGCAGTGAAGGGGGTCTTGCTGGGGGTAGTGTTTCAGGGTTTAGGGCGGTGCAGTGGTGTTCGTGCAGTGTAGGGGGTCATGCTGGGGATGGTGTTTCTGGGTTTAGGGCAGTGCAGTAGTGTTCGAGCAGTGTAGGGGGTTGTGCAGGGGTGGTGTTTCAGGGTTTAGGGCAGTGCAGTGGTGTTCGGGCAGTGTAGGGGGTCACGCTGGGGGTGGTGTTTCAGGGTTTAGGGCAGTGCAGTGGTGTTCGGGCAGTGTAGGGGGTCATGCACGGGGTGGTGTTTCAGGGTTTAGGGCAGTGCAGTGGTGTTCGGGCAGTGTAGGGTGTTGTGCTGGTGCTGGTGTTTCAGGGTTCAGGGCAGTGCAGTGGTGTTCAGGCAGTGTAGGGGGTCATGCTGAGGCTGGTGTTTCACGGTTTAGGGCAGTGCAGTGGTGTTTGGGCAGTGTAGGGGGTCGTGCTGGGGCTGGTGTTTCAGGGTTTAGGGCAGTGCAGTGGTGTTCGGGCATTGTAGGCGGTCGTGCTGGGGCTGGTGTTTCAGGGTTTAGGGCAGTGCAGTGGTGTTCGGGTAATGTAGGGGGTCATGCTGGGGCTGGTGTTTCAGGGTTTAGGGCAGTGCAGTGGTGCTCGGGCAGTGTAGGGGGTCGTGCTGGGGGTGATGTTTCAGGGTTTAGGGTAGTGCAGTGGTGTTCGGGCAGTGTAGAGGGTCATGCAGGGGCTGGTGTTTCAAGGTTTAGGGCAGTGCAGTGGTGTTCGGGCAGTGTAGGGGGTCGTGCTGGGGCTGGTGTTTCCCGGGTTTTGGGCAGAGCAGTGGTGTTCGGGCAGTGTAGGGGGTCATGCTGGGGCTGGTGTTTCAGGGTTTAGGGCAGTGCAGTGGTGCTCGGGCAGTGTAGGGCGTCGTGCTGGGGCTGGTGTTTCAGGGTTTAGGGCAGTGCAGTGGTGCTCAGGCATTGTAGGGGGTCGTGCTGGGGGTGATGTTTCAGGGTTTAGGGTAGTGCAGTGGTGTTCGGGCAGTGTAGGGGGTCGTGCAGGGGCTGGTGTTTCAAGTTTAGGGCAGTGCAGTGGTGTTCGGGCAGTGTAGGGGGTCGTGCTGGGGCTGGTGTTTCAGGGTTTTGGGCAGAGCAGTGGTGTTCGGGCAGTGTAGGGGGTCATGCTGGGGCTGGTGTTTCAGGGTTTAGGGCAGTGCAGTGGTGCTCGGGCAGTGTAGGGGGTCGTGCTGGGGCTGGTGTTTCAGGGTTTAGGGCAGTGCAGTGGTGCTTGGGCAGTGTAGGGGGTCGTGCTGCGGGTGATGTTTCAGTGTTTAGGGTATTGCAGTGGTGTTCAGGCAGTGTAGGGGGTCGTGCAGGGGCTGGTGTTTCAAGGTTTAAGGCAGTGCAGTGGTGTTCGGGCAGTGTAGGGGGTCGTGCTGGGGCTGGTGTTTCAGCGTTTAGGGCAGTGCAGTGGTGTTCGGGCAGTGTAGGGGGTCGTGCTGGGGCTGGTGTTTCAGGGTTTAGGGCAGTGCAGTGGTGCTCGGGCAGTGTAGGGGGTCGTGCTGGGGGTGATGTTTCAGGGTTTAGGGTAGTGCAGTGGTGTTCGGGCAGTGTAGGGGGTCGTGCTGGGGGTGGTGTTTCAGGGTTTAGGTCAGTGCAGTGGTGTTCGGGCAGTGTAGGGGTCGTGAAGGGGGTGGTGTTTCAGGGTTTAGGGCAGTGCAGTGGTGTTCGGGCAGTGTAGGGGGTCATGCAGGGGCTGGTGTTTCAGGATTTAGGGCAGTGCAGTGGTGTTCCGGCAGTGTAGGGGTCGTACTGGGGGTAGTGTTTTAGGGTTTAGGGTAGTGCAGTGGTGCTTGTGTAGTGTAGGGGTCGTGCTGGGGTAGTGTTTTAGGGTTTAGGGTAGTGCAGTGGTGTTTGTGTAGTGTAGGGGTCATGTTTTAGGGTAGTGCAGTGGTGTTTGGGTAGTGTAGGGGGTCGTGCTGGGGGTAGTGTTTTAGGATTTAGGTTAGTGCAGTGGTGTTTGGGTAGTGTAGGGGGTCGTGCTGGGGGTAGTGTTTTAGGGTTTAGGGTAGTGCAGTGGTGTTTGTGTAGTGTAGGGGGTCGTGCTGGGGGTAGTGTTTTAGGGTTTAGGGTAGTGCAGTGGTGCTTGTGTAGTGTAGGGGGTCGTGCTGGGGGTAGTGTTTTAGGGTTTAGGGTAGTGCAGTGGTGTTTGTGTAGTGTAGGGGGTCATGTTTTAGGATAGTGCAGTGGTGTTTGGGTAGTGTAGGGGTCGTGCTGGTGGTAGTGTTTTAGGATTTAGGTTAGTGCAGTGGTGTTTGGGTAGTGTAGGGGTCGTGCTGGGGGTAGTGTTTTAGGGTTTAGGATAGTGCAGTGGTGCTTGTGTAGTGTAGGGGGTCGTGCTGGGGGTAGTGTTTTAGGGTTTAAGGTAGTGCAGTGGTGTTTTTGTAGTGTAGGGGGTCATGTTTTAAGATGCAATGCTCCAATACCTGACCAGTCTGCACTACATAAAACTGCAAAAACTAAAAATAAAAAGTGTTTTGCACACTTTTGTCATTGGGCTATATGTGGGCTACATCTGGGTAATATTTGTGCTACATTTGGGCTCTTTTTCACTGGTGGCCATCTTGGAAGACTTCTTTGTTATGAAGTTTCCTAATTTCTTCATTTACTGCAGTCTCCTCAGTAGGAAATGCTTTCAGTTTTTTACTTTGATTCCATCAAGAAGGCATTCAGATGTGTCTCACATCTGCCATAAATTCAGAATGTTAGCACTCTAGTTGCTCATTAGATCACTGGAGTAAAGCTACTGCTCACCAGGGAGTTAACTGGTAGTCTGCTGCTGGTATTGAAAGTGATTGTTTCAGTCTGCATGTCAGAATTTTCTAATGAAATAGAAGAGGATTTGAGATCTCACTTAAAACATGCCCTAATTTTTCTTTCTGCAGCACTAACCATAATTTCTATTTCAAAAAGAACCCCTCATTTTGTTCCTTTTTAAATTAAATGTTACCGGTTTATTCCAATCAAGATGGCTTCAGGTGTGCCATACCTTTGTCATAAGTAAGGCTGTTAGCGCTCTAGTTGTTCTTTAGAACACTCTGGGAAGCTGCAGTAGAACACAAAGGCATCAACTGGCAGGCTGCTCCTGTTAAAATATAACAGGAAAATATTTGAGCTCACACTTGAAATATGTCCTAATTTTTCTTTCTACAGCACTAACCATAATTTCTATGACAAAATGAACCCCATCATTTTGTTCCTTTTTAAATTAAATGTTTTAAGTGTTACCAGTTTATTCCAATCAAGATGGCTTCAGGTGTGCCATACTTTTGTCATAAGTAAGGCTGTTAGCGCTCTAGTTGTTCTTTAGAACACTCTGGGAAGCTGCAGTAGAACACAAAGGCATCAACTGGCAGGCTGCTCCTGTTGAAATATAACAGGAAGATATTTGAGATCACACTTGAAATATGTCCTAATTTTTCTTTCTACAGCACTAACCATAATTTCTATGACAAAATGAACCCCATCAATTTGTTCCTTTTTAAATTAAATTGTTTAAGTGTTACCAGTTTATTCCAATCAAGATGGCTTCCAGGTGTGCCATACTTTTGTCATAAGTAAGGCTGTTAGCACTCTAGTTGTTCTTTAGAAAAACACTGGGAAGCTGCAGTAGAACACAAAGGAATCAACTGACAGTCTCTGCCCTTGTTGGATGTACATGTTTTACTGAGAATGTCAGACTTCATTCTCACATGAGTGAGAAAGATAATGTGAATTTACAGAAAATATGCTCTCATTTTAGCTTCTGGAGCACCTTCCAAACCTCCATGGGACAAGCATGAGAAAATAGTGTTCTCTCAAACATGATTCATGATATCCCAGCAGAAGGTTTTTCACATGGTAAAATCACCTTAGAATACACCACAATTCCTAAAATTAGTATGGTACCATCAACAAATAAATTCTAATGTAACTAAAGCCTGTTATCACCCTTTATAGTTCTCCTTTTGGTGACCCTCAAAATCTTCTATTCACTACAATGCATTTCAATGAGGTACTATCATTTATATTGGTCCCAAGATGGCTGCCAGCAATTCCAGGATGAAGTGCTGACAGCCAATCAGATCTCACGATGACATGTGTGGTTAGGCTCCGCCCAGATATATATGTGACTTTACTTTTGATTTTCTCAGGAACTACTGAACGGATTTACACCATTTAAGCAAAAGGCACGACACTGAACCAAGGGCTACCTCTTTGCCAAATTTGGTGTAATTCCGTTCAGCAGTTCGGGCTGTAGCTGCGACTAAAGGTTCCTATGGAAAAATGAATGGGGAAAACGCGTTTTGGGACCCCCTTTTTCTCGGCCCCCGCTTGACGTATCACCCCGAGACTTTCAGGATAGGAGCTGACCGGAGCGCCCCAACAAGTTGGAAACTTTCGCGAAGATTAGTCAACCGGCGCCAACGTTATTTCAAATAGAATGTCGCGGATTTCCTATGGATAATAGGTTTTAACTATAACTATCTACTGGCGACCGCCAGTAGATAATATATATATATATATATATATATATATATATATATATATATATATATATACATACATATACAATCCAGTCCATCGATTGACGCGCTGAGCACTGAGGAACGGGTGCCAGTCTTTATTGGTGGCGATGGCCCACATGTTATATTCTGCTCAAACTATACAAAAGTGAAGAGACCGCACTCAATGAAGGGGTGAAACTCGGTTATTTATTTACCGAGACAAACAGGACGCGTTTCAGCTCGCGCATTTTTCCAACTGTTAACACAGATGGCTGTTCCACCATGTTTTGTAATCTCAACAACATGTCACTTCTGGATTAAAGTTACATCAAAATAAACAACGGACTATTTCTTCACAGACCGTAGGCGCCATCTTTGAATGGTTTAGTGTCCTGTGGCTGGAACGCATGAGTGGTGATTGTTTTAATGGCACATTTGGCTGAAAGAAACTTACGCACAAACATGTTCTCGGATGCCGACCGTCAAGAGGCGGCAATGGGGATTTTCAAACGTGGTTCCACGCAACAAGGAGGAGATAGAAATACTTCTACAAATATACAAGGAACTCTTAAATCACAATTTGGAAAACTTGAACGCCTGTACGAACGTGAGATAAGAAAGTGGTGGGAAACCACCTCCCTTCAAAATTATATCGAAGTTCAACGTATCCCGAGAGGCTTGCACATTTATACAATTCCCGCTTACGAAAATCCGGACCCCAAATTGTTGGACGAGTGGTCTGCTTACACCACTGATGTGTCCGTGGGAATCTTGAAAATATTAATCAAATTCGCATGCAGCGACACAGACAAATGCCTGAAAGAAATTGAGGAACTTGAAACCTTGATTGCGCAAGAACCTGATGCGAAAACTAGAGAGGAGATCAGAGAAGCAATGAAAAAATGACTTCTCGCATATGAGGAAAAAATCAAACAGCGGAAACATACCAAGTTTCATAGAGATGCCCATGATTACGAACAGGGCAGAATTCTTACATTTGCTCGGAAATTCGATGCTCCATGAAGAGCTTTAAGGAGCAATGTGAATTGGAGAACTATGGAGCAGAGAGAAACCTCAGAATCTGACATCACAACCAATAATGAGCAATTAGGTGAGGATAGCACTGATCCCCAGGCACAACTCCCAGTGAGATCCCTTTTTTATGAAGAGTTTCAATTAATGCGACAGTTGTGGCAACGGGGAGGACGAGGCAAACTCCCAGAATGCAAAGTACAAGGAAGACAAGAAATATGCGAAGATTGGGCTACCTCAAACACCAACAAAGGCGTGGCCTCACAGACACGCAGCAAACGAGGATCAAAAAAGTAGATCAGGCGGACGACCTAACAATAGTTAACCCGACTCCAAGGAAATTGACAAAAATTGAAGCATTAACTTTAAAGAAGGGACTTACATTCTGCCCAACGCAAGGTCTCGAATACACACAAACACGTATAGATTTGTATCTTTTCACCTGAAAATTGAAACTACATAAATTCTTCAAAATCAAAGGTTTAAGCAGACAAGAACAAGCTGCCATTACATCAACAACAGCAACAATGATAACAACCGATGTACTAACAGGGGATGACCTGGAAACATTACTACTCTTGGAAAGCCAAAATGAGTCCAATGACAGAGATGAAGGTGCCGTAAATATACAGGACGTAGAAAGTTTTGGGATTGCCCAAAAAACTGTGAAAACAGGCTTTAAGGTCAAATCCACCTTTATACCCGCAACAACCTTTGATGCAATCGATGTCTTTGAAGAGGCAGTAAAAAAAGATCTGATGAAAATGAGACACCCAAAACCCAAAAATGCTAAATTTAATCATGTTAAAGCACATTTGACACTGGAACAAAAAAGAGCTATCGAAGGCATCCAAAAAGATCCAAACGTAATTTGTAAACCTTCGGACAAAGGAGGAAATATCGTCCTCAGGATGAAAGAGTTTTTTTGCAAGGAGGCTTTGCGACAACTGTCGGACAGTACTTGTTATGTCAAAATCTCTAAGGATGAATATAATTCAAGCATCCATGACTACCATTGCCAGAACCTTACCAGACACGTTGCTGCCGCTTGCCACTCGCCGCAGGACAGCGCAACACCGCGAGCTGGGGGAACTTAATTTCCCAGGTCTCCAAGTGGCGCGCCTGCCGCTGACAACATCCTACGTGCCAGGAGGCGCTTAAGAACCGGCGAGGGCGCCCGCAGCGCGGGAGCTCTTTGTACTTGCCAGAACCTTGCCAGAACCTCGGGACACGTTGCTGCTGCTTGCTGCTCACCGCAGGACAGCGCAACACCGCGAGCTGGGGGAACTTAATTTCCCAGGTCTCCAAGCGGCGCACCTGCCGCTGACGACATCCTACGCGCCAGGAGGCGCATAAGAACCGGCGAGGGCGTCCGCAGCCCGTCCGTCCGAGACTGGACAAGGCCGGGCTGGTCCACATCCCCTGGCCTAGCGATCCAGTAGCCAAGCACACCGGTAAGGAGCTGTTGAAATATTAACCTATTGGTTTGGAGCATCAGGAGAGCAATGGGGAAAAGAAAATTAGCCTCTAACAAGGGGAAGCCCATTGGGAAAACAGTACCCATTACTAATTATCTGAAGAGCGCCATGGGAATTATAAATAATGAAATTGTTCAAGTAGAAGAGCAATTGACAGCTACTAAAACGGACCTAAATGTTGCTCAAAGGGCGGCAAAGACTACAACGGAGGATCATGTTTGTGATAAGAGCGTTGGCCCAGAGAGCTTAGGGGGTGAGGAACTAGATCATGAACAGAGGAACAGTATAAATCGGAGTAGTATTCATGATATTCCTAAATCAAGTACTTTAATGATATCATGCCCATGCGCATCAAATACTCCCCTAGAAATTTCTACGGCATCTGATGCAATCGACCTGGCTTCACCACCGGCCAAAAGGAGCAAACAGCATATTACATCTGTAAAGACCTGCTCTCAGAAAACCAAAAAAAAAGGGAAAAGCTTAAAAAATGATAGAAGGGGAACAGGGACGGGACATGGGGATCTACCGCCTAACATGCTAGGAATTGACACCCTTTTTAAGAAATTACACGGGAAAATTGATACCATTGAAAGGCGCATTATGACTGAAATAGAATCAGTACAAAAGGATATTTGTCAATTAACGGAGCTTATCACAGTCTTAAGGTTACAAAACACCCCCAAAACAAGCCCAAAAACCATGCCAAGTAGAAACCCTGTCAGGAAACCACTAACTGACAAAAGCCATGGAATTGACACTGAAACAGGGTAGGCTGATTCAGATAAACCTCCTGTAAAGCATGCAGAAGTACAACCTGGCATATCTGGTTCGTGTGCCGCCGATAAAGGGGTAAACGGAAGATTACAAAAATGTCCTAACTATAAAAAAGGGACTGAGGGCCATCAACAAACCAAGAAGCACCAGGGTGTCTTTTTAAATTTGCCCCCCCAGGTTACCCCCTACGTTATTGTTTTAAAAAATGTGCCAATATTGCCTGAGAATCATGTAGAATCCTGGGAATCACTGAAAAATCGTGTGGTACATTGGTTTGCTGTTATTACTTGTTGTAATGCCGGGCTACTGTCTCATGAAATAATAATGCTCAGGAGAGGGAGCTGGGTGGGCAATAAGGATAAGACCTGTGAAGGGGATTGTGTTGTTGTAAATTTCCATCACCCAGAATTCGTGGCATATTTATTAGATGAAGTTTTAACAAACCAAAGTCGGCAAAGCGAACGCCAACACGTTGCCATTACTGCAGTACCCCTGGGGTACTTTTATAGACCCAGAACTGAGCAATGTTTTCAACCTAGCAGAGCCCACCGTAGTATAATAAATGAAATAATTCCATCCATGCCAAACAGGTTTGACCCCCTGAGGAGATGCAGTGAGGTGGATTGACTGAATATAACAGTAGCACATATGGATGATAAACACTTGATAAGTAGGCCCATGAGTCCCTCTATAGAAATAACTCGTGCTGATGTACCTCCCCTGAATGAAGGAAACATATCTCGCTCCCCCAATGGTATTGAGTTAACGCCAGCAGAACGTAATTTTTTTCCTTACCCTGTTAACATTGATATTACACGAGTAGAAGGCACGCTTCCCGGCGTCTGTAATGACTCCGTGTCTTTTAGCAACCCTCTCGATACTGACCAAGCTAGTAGTCAATCGGCCGGATCACTGCAAATTCTGTCATGGAATGTTGCAGGGGCTAAAGACAAGCTGCTTGATACACAATGGCTTAATAGCATACAGAACCTTAATCTGATCTTAATGCTGGAAACATGGCTTGGAGAACCCTTTCACGTAAACGGTTTTAAAACCATTTTTACTAAAGCAACTCCGTCTAAGGCTGGAAGAGCGAGTGGAGGCTTGGAGGTGCTAATATCAGTGACCTCCCCACTGATTTTAAAGAAAACTTTTATTAATTCACAGCACTTCCAGTTCCTACTCTTCAGTGTTAAGGGTAAGCAAAATATTGTAGTGATTAACTACTATAATAACATTTTTAACAAAAACGAGAACAGGAATAATAACAGCGCTGGAGGAAGAACTGGATGAATTTCTGAAGAGGCTGGGGGGCGAGTATATAGTGATATGGGGTGGTGATTTTAACATCGAACTCTGTAAGTCCCTGACAATGGATCAATGTGGTCACAGATGATTTAGGGGACTACATTATTCACTTTCCACATAACCCTTATGGCGAAATACTTAATTATGTTATGTATAAATATGGCCTGGAAGTCACGAAGTTGGGTGTCTATGATGGAGCTGTCGATGAATATACTTACGAGGGGGCAAGAACTTCTTCATGTATTGATCACTTTTTGACATCAAGGAATACCAGGCCTTTTGTGAATGATTGTATTATATTGCACAGCTTATTTAGTGATCATCACCCTCTTTTGTTAACGCTAATTTCCAGTTTATACTTAACTGAAAAGGTATGTGTCTCTGCAGCTGATATTGGAACACAAGGGGAAAATGGGATTTCAATTAAGTGGACAGGTGTTAATCCCGTAACTTTCATGGAAAATATAGTTGTAGATAACAACCATGATATAGAAGTTTGTCTTAATGAATCCTCCAACAATATTGATATTGTTATGGCTTTTCAGAACATTTCTATAGGAATTAATAAGGACTTGAAACTAAAAAACAAGTACAATAAAAATAAAAGAGATTATTGCCCACGATGGTTTAACCAACAATGCTCTAAACTGAATAGAGATCTGAAGGAAGCTTTAAAAGTTAAACCTAGAAAACGGGAAACAATTATAAGCCTTAGGAAATGCTATAAACAGGCCCTAAATGTAAGAAAAATAGAAATTAGAGAGATTGCAAGGGACAACCTGGTCCAAGCAGCTGAGACCAAGTACTCCACCCTATTCTGGAAAACTATAGATCATCCCTTGTTTAAGGATAATTCATCGGCAAGGGTTGATACTGTAGTTACACCAGAAGACTGGTTAATGCATTTTGAAGATATTTTCAACCCCACAAAACGACCCATCAAAACGAACAAAGATAGAAATATCATTTTATTAAAAATTATTAAAATTGAAACTATCACTGCAGTTGAGATTAGAACCGCCCTACAAAATAGTGCAAGTGGGAAGGCTGCTGGCCCAGACGGGGTTCCGATTGATATTTTTAAACATAATGTTGACTTTTGGTCCCCCATTTTAGTTAATCTTTTTAACGCAATTTCTGATGGTGTGCTGCCCGCAACTTGGGCCGAAAGTGTGATTGTCCCTATTTTAAAAAAAGGCAATAGAGCTAGTGCAAAATGTTACCGCCCGATTTCCCTCCTTGATTCCACATTTAAACTTATGGGCAGAATCTTGCTAGCCAGATTAGAATGCTGGGTTAAGGATAAAAACATTCTATCTGAAGCCCAATATGGTTTCAGAAGGGGAATCGGTACGGTTGAGCAGTACATTAACTTAGAATTGCTCATAGGGAAATACACCTTAGCAAAAGCGGGTTTACTCCATCTCTGCTTTGTCGACCTCTCCAGCGCATTCGACCTTGTAAACCACACCATGTTATGGCAAACGCTGGAAGGGATGGGTGCCCCACACAATATCATTAGCCTTTTGTTGCAAATATATGTCCATCAAACATCAAAGATACGATATGGACAGAATGGGGAATGCACTACGCACTTTAGAGTAACCCGAGGGATCAGACAAGGATATGTCCTTGCCCCCTTTTATTTTCCTTGTACATCAATGGAATTGACTTCTTATTGCAGAGTTTGAAGGCTGATGCTCCTATCGTTGGTAAACGTGTAACACCAGTTTTATTATATGTTGACAATGCAGTCCTGATTTCCAGAACTGCCAACGGCCTTCAACTATTGATAGATAACTTTTCTAATTTTATGACCGGTAAAGACTTAGCAATAAATTTGTCCAAGACCTTGGTTATGACATGTGGAAAAGGTAAAGTCAAAAGTAGAACCCATTACGTCGATGGTGTACCAATTGAAAGGACATCAACTTTTTCTTATCTGGGGTTACTTTTTAACTGTAAAGGTACTTGGAATGCACATATTAATTTATGTAAATTTAAATTTTTAAGGACAAGTGAGGCTATTTTTAGATTTTCTCCAAGAATAGGCAATAAGCCAGTGCGAGAGATTTTAAAACTATATGGAAGCAAATGCATAGCAGGGGTATGCTATGGTGGAGCATTATGGGGTATGGCAGATACTTCCCCACTGCAAACTCTTGAAAATAAATTTTTACGGAGAGTGTTATCAGTTCCCAATTCTACGGCTACCTATATCGCCCATAGGGAAACAGATGTACCTTTTTTAAGCGATATGATTAGTATGTCTGCTCTAACACTATGGTATCGAATCTGGATAAAGGACGAAACTCACTTTACTAAGGAAATTATACGTGATTGTCTCACACTCGACCATTGGAAGAAAATACCATGGCTACAATATATCAATGGTCTTCTTATTGAGTGTGATGTGAAACTTGACCATAGAGACCCTATGAGTATAGAGAATTATAGTAAGGGGAGTTAAAAGGAGACTTTTTATATCCAGGGAAAAAATAAGGGAAGCCGTGTTGTGTACCAAATCAAGTGTTAGATCATATCGTGAAGGACCTTTATCGTTGGGAACCCAGCCATACCTCATTTTCATTAGAAATACCCAACACAGATTTTATTTAACTAGATTAAGGCTGTGTACGCTGCATTTCCAGATAGCATTCCCAAAGATGGGTAAATGGAGCGCAAACCTGCCAAAGTGTCCGTGTGATGGTAAATCCGCCCAAAGCACTCTGCACTTTGTACTGTTTTGCAACTTTTATAGGGACATAAGGAAATCAATTCTACGCCCACTTTTTATCTCTAACAGATTGTACTCCTATAAAAACGCTTTTTATTTTATTTGTAATTTAGAACATGTTTCGATATGTAATGCAGTTATTGCCTTCACTTAATTTGCCATTAAGCGAAGGAAGGAACTTTTATATTTGGAATCACTGGTTTATGAATTGGAATAGGTTGTACACTCTGTTTCGAAAACTTTGATCTATTTTAAATGCATTTTTAGCCTTGTAGTTCTTATGTGCTGTAATATAAAATTAACTGATTGCCATGTTTGTACCTACATTTGTATTTAAATATGACTTTTTTATGGGGAAATATGGTCGTAGGAGGATGTACTTTGGGGAAATAATTTGACTACTGAAAAAAAGTTATGATTATTTGTTTTTTTTTTATGAAGAATGCTTTTATGGATATATATTTATATACCGAATAAAGCTGTTTTGACTTTGACTACCACACTATGATTCAAACATGGTTGGATAGAGGTATGATAGATTTTGAGTAATCAAGATTTTTGAACTGTCCTCACCCTGTGACACTAACATTCTATCACCTCCCCAAAATTCATAAGGATGCTACAAATCCTCCTGGACGTCCGATCATATCTTCTAAAGGGAGCTTAACAGAATCTCTGTCACTATATATTGACTACTTTTTATCTGATTTTGTTAAGACATTGCCTTCTTAAATTCGCGATACTAAGGAAATCATCAGGATAATTTCCAACTCGATTTGGGAACCAGATATGTTAATGATGGTACAATGATGGTACAAGACATAACTAGTTTATATACCTGTATAAACCATGATAATGGTATAAGTGCTGTTCTTACTTTCTGAAAGGAAGATCCTTAAAAATCGCGAATCATAATGAAATGTTGATTGAGTTCCTCACGTTATGCCTAACTAATAATATCTTTTTGTTCCACAAACAACTATACAGGCAGACCAAAGGGCCAGCCATGGGCACCTGCTTCGCCCCCAGCTACGCAAACTTGTTCGTGGGCTGGAGGGAGAAGCAGGTGGCATGGGCAGAGGACAATAACAAATGGGTATCATCCATTATTGGATGGTACCGTTACATAGATGATCTTTTTGTCCTCTGGAAAGGTCCCCAGGATGAGGCAGAACAGTACATACAGGCTTTGAAGAACAATTCTGTAAACCTACATTTCAGTGGGCATATCAGTGCAACATAAGTTGAATACTTAGATTTAAAAGTATTCATTGAAGGCGGACAAATTTGCACCTCCCTCTTTCGAAAAGCTACAGCAGGGAACTCGATTTTAGAAGCTCACAGTAGTCATCCCAACTCCTTGATAAATAGTATTCCCTATGGGGGGCTTTTACGTCTAAAAAGGAATTGTACTAGGAATTGTGACTTTGTACAGGCGGCAGAGGAAGCCATTGAGAGGTTTAAAATATGAGGCTACTCTGTGCCATTACTTCAGAAAACTCTTGCTAGAGTTGATAAGATCCAGAGACAATGCTTCTCCGTGAAAAGAACCAGAAAGCTGGTGATGAGCCAAATGAATTTAGATTTATCACAACATTCTCTAGGGAGACTGAGACATTAAGGTAGGTCATTAACCGTAACTGGCATATCCTTAAAACAGATCTGGTGATTGGAAAGAATTTACCTGACCACCCTAAAATAACGTATAGGAGATGTCGTTCCCTTAAGATCAAACTAGTACAAAGTCACTTTGAAGTAGCACCTTATATTCCCAGAGTAAGCAACCTAACTGGATTTTTTCCCTGCACTAAATGCAAGGCGTGCAAAAATAGTCCAAAAACACTTTCATATGAAATCCCAGGATGCACGCAACCTAGAGCCATCAATACATTTTTAACATGTAACACCCCCTTCTGTATTTACTGTTTAGTCTGCCCATGTAATTTAAAACACATAGGGAGTACTATTCATCCAACGAAGTGTAGAATATTAGAACATGCTAGAGCTATCGAGAAAAATGATCTAACTTACCCTGTGGCAAGGCATTTTGCCAAATTCCATCAAAGTATTAGGAATCTACTTCGATTCTATTGTTTAGAACATGTCCCAGCCCATGAAAGAGGGGGCAACAGAGAGCTCAAATTACGCAGATTGGAATCTCGATTTATTGTTGACCTACAAACAAAAGCACCCATAGGTCTTAATACAGAGGAGGAATTGGCCATTCATTTAGGTTAAAGTGTAAAATTGATGACAGGAATGATTTAGCATGTAACACTGGAAACGGTGTAAAACCAGGGTCATATGAATTTTGATGCTATCCACTGAAATGTGTCCCACATTTAGAAATATGCTTTCCTTAATTGTTAATGAAATGTAAATATTGTGATTATTGTAAATAATGAATTGATAGTAGAAATTCTACTTACCTCCTTGCCCATTCAGGGTTTAATTTCAAGTAGTATAGATATTCTACCTACCTCCTTGCCCAATCAGGGCTTAATTTCAAGCACAGGGAGCTTAGTGCACAATTCATGTATGTAATGATATTGAGAACCCCAATTTGATATTGTTTATATCTTTGCCATCCTTGTAATGGTGCAATTACAAATGTCCAGTGAGATTTGCTCATATAGAGCTTAATTGTATATGAATGATTTAAGCCATAAATTTGACCCATTTCATTGTGACGAGCATTTTGCGTCCAGTGACTAATCACTGGCAAATGAATGAATTGCTAGTATAACAAAAACTATGCTATTACGTATTTATGATGGTCAAATATGTATTGTAACAATGGATTTTGTATCACAGGACACTAAACCATTCAAAGATGGCGCCTACGGTCTGTGAAGAAGCAGTCCGTTGTTTATTTTGATGTAACATTAATCCAGAAGTGACATGTTGTTGTGATTACAAAACATGGTGGAACAGCCATCTGTGTTAACAGTTGGAAAAAGGTGCGAGCCGAAATGCGTCCTGTTTGTTTGTCTCAGTAAATAAATAACCGAGTTTCATCCCTGCATTGAGTGCGGTCTCTTCACTTTTGTGAGGTTTGAGCAGAATATATATATATAATATATATATATATATATATATATATATATATATATATATATATATATATATATATATATATCCACACAAGTTCTCCCCCTCTGGAAAGACGTAAGCCGCAAGCCGCACTCGCAACACTGCCAATTTTGTTGTTTATTTAACAGCTACAGGCAGTCCTGACGCGTTTCGTTCATCACTGAACTTTCTCGAAGGTAAGCCTTGGCAGCAGGAACCAATTACCATCCACGATATACAATTGCAATTTGAATAATTTCAGCCCTCTAGTGGACATCCTGATGGATGTGCTTACTGTTGCATGTTGGGATTCGTAGTTTGGTAATTGGTCTCAATGAAACCCTCCAGTGGGTTGTGCCAATGGTTTTTGCTGTGTCCAGGGAACGCTTTCAATTCCCGTTCAGTGTTGCCCCCTGTACATATATATACATACACATATATATAAATATATACATATACATATACATATATATATATATATATATATACATATATATATATATATATATATATATATATATATATATATATATTATCTACTGGCGGTCGCCAGTAGATAGTTATAGTTACAACCTATTATCCATAGGAAATCCGCGACATTCTATTTGAAATAACTCTCTTGCCGGTTGACGTATCTTCGCAAAATTTTCAAACTTTGTGGACCGCTCCGGTCCGCTCCTACCCTGAAAGTCTCGGGGGATTCGTCAAGCGGGGGCCGAGAAAAAGGGGGTCCCAAAACGCGTTTTCCCCATGCAATTTTCCATAGGAAACTTTAGACACGGCTACAGCCCGAACTGCTGAACGGAATTACACCAAATTTGGCAAAGAGGTAGTTCTTGGTTCAGAAAGAACCCTTTTTGTTAAATGGTGTAAATCCGTTCAGTAGTTGCTGAGAAAATGAAAAGTAAAAAAGATAGATATATCTAGGGCCGCGGATCCTCCCGAGCACGAGCTTTATGTTAATTGGCTGTCAACACTCCAAATCAGGAAGTGTTGGCAGCCATTTTGTCCCTCGGTAGAACCAAGGGACAGAAACAAGTGCGCAAAGCGCACAAAGGGGGCAGGGTAGAAACACCCTGACCCCTAGGTCTGCTCAGGGGTCCCACAAGGACCCCCTGGGCAAAAAAATATTTTTTTTTAAAAACAAATCGGCAGGATGCGCTCAGGGAGCGCGAACCCTGCCGAAAAAAAAAAATCGAAGCGCGGTCTCCCGCGCTCGATGTTAATTGGCCCCGGGTGGGCCAAGTCCTGGGGGCATGCTGGGGGGGTTAATTTTATGTGTGGGGGGCCTCTAAGGGCCCCCAAGCCCCGGGGACCACCACCCCCGGGGCTTTATGTAGAATGGTGCGGGAGGGCTCTGAGCCCTCCCGCAGCCCCGGGGACCACCACCTCCCCGGGGCTTCTTTTTTATAAATAAAAAACCAGTGAGGGGGGCTCCAGCCCCCCCACACGCCCCGGGGACCACCACCTCCCCGGGGCACTAAGAAAAATTACAATGGGGGTCCGTTTTGGACCCCCAGAGCCCCGGGGACCACCACCTCCCCGGGGCTGTGCACTGAATGGGAGGGGGGCCGCGCGGCCCCCCTCCTGGAGCCCTTGATGGCCCTGGGGACCACCACCCCCCAGGGCCGGCTCCTGCAGTGTCCCGGGGTGCCTACCCCGGGACACTGCTGTTTGCAATGACAGGACGGGAGCCTCGCGGCTCCCGTCCTGTCATTGCAAACTGCTTTGGATATTGGAAGAGAGAGCAGGAAACCTGCTCTCTCTTCCAATATCCAAAGCAGATTGCTTTTCCACATGGGGAGCAGCATGTTAGCTGCTCCCCATGTGTAAAAGCAATGCCGGCTCCCGTAGGACACGGGGAGCCGGCGGGACTGTGGGGGGATTGGGGACCCCCCCACAGTCCCCAACGAGAGGCCAGGCCCCGGGGGATGGGGTCCCCGGGGCCATAAGTGGCCACGGAGGGGGGCCACGCAGCCCCCCTCCCCAAAGTAAAAAAAAGAAAATAATTTAAAAAAAAGTGCAAGGCCGGCCCCGGGGGATGGGGTCCCCGGGGCCTTAAATGGCCTGAGGAGGGGGGCCACGCAGCCCCCCTCCAAATAAAAAAAAACAGGCCATGCCCCGGGGGATGGGGTCCCCGGGGCCAATACAGGCCCAGGGAAGGGGGGCCACGCGGCCCCCTTCCCGTTTTTTTTTTTTTATTTTAATTTAAAAAAAGGGGTAAGGCCCTGGGGGATGGGGTCCCCAGGGCCTAAAAATAGGAAAAAGGAAGGGGGGCCACACAGCCCCCCTTCAGGGGGGAAAAAAACAAAAAACGATCGGACCCGCAGTCCCCGCCACCTTCCTTCACCACTCTGCAAACGCGCCCCTGGCGCGTTTGCAGAGAGGGAACAATCCCCTTGAATACTGGGGGTCCCTGGGGGCCAACTAGCCCACCAGGAACCTCCAGTATGCGCCAGGGAGCTGCCTTGCAGAGAGGTGTACAGAGGCCACGCCCCTTTTTACACCTCTCTGCAACGCAGCTCTATGGCGCTTTTTGGAGGTATATGGTGGGCTAGTTGCACCCCAGGGACCCTCAGGATTCAAGGGGAGTTAATCCCCCGACTTAAAACGCGCCACGGGGCGCGTTTGCACAGTGGTGAAGGGAGGGGCGGGGCTTCAGGTGACATGTGTGCAAACAGGCCCCGTGGCGCGTTTTAAGATGGGGAATTAAATCCTCTTCAATACTGAGGGTCCCTGGGGGCCAACTAGCCCAACAGGTACGTCCAGAAAGCGCCACAGAGCTGCGTTGCAGAGAGGTGTAAAAGGGGTGTGGCCTCTGTACATGTCTCTGCAACGCAGCCCCTGGCGCATACTGGAGGTTCCTGGTGGGCTAGTTGGCCCGTAGGGACCCTCATGATTCAAGGGGACTTAATCCCCCAACTTAAAACGCACCACCGGGCGCGTTTGCACAGATGTCACCTCAGGCCACGCCCCCTCTCTTCACCATTGTGCAAATATTCCTCTAAAATCAGCCGAAATCCGAATTCCGATTTACTCACCTGTTATCAGGAGAGACCTCAGTGCTGCATCTTTCAGCCCAGTACTGATCCTCAAAAGTAATTTTAACCGTACTTACCGGTAACTTGAATTTCCTTCATAGGCTAACATTGACTGGTTTCACTTGGAAATTCTTCTAAGTGTGGAGTTTTGGAACTTTAAAATATTCCTCTAAAATCAGCCGAAATACGAATTCCGATTTACTCACCTGTTATCAGGAGAGACCTCAGTGCTGCATCTTTCAGCCCAGTACTGATCCTGAAAAGTAATTTTAACCGTACTTACCGGTAACTTGAATTTCCTTCATAGGCTAACATTGACTGGTTTCACTTGGAAATTCTTCTAAGTGTGGAGTTTTGGAACTTTAAAATATTCCTCTAAAATCAGCCGAAATACGAATTCCGATTTACTCACCTGTTATCAGGAGAGACCTCAGTGCTGCTCCTCAAAAGTAATTTTAACCGTACTTACCAGTAACTTGAATTTCCTTCCATAGGATATCATTGCCTGCTTTTTGCTGAAAAAGTTTCTAAGTGTTGATTTTTGAAACATACAAATATTCCTCTAAAATCAGCCGAAATCCGAATTCTGATTTACTCACCTGTTATCAGGAGAGACCTCAGTGCTGCATCTTTCAGCCCAGTACTGCTCCTCAAAAGTAATTTTAACCGTACTTACCAGTAACTTGAATTTCCTTCCATAGGATATCATTGCCTGCTTTTTGCTGAAAAGTTTCTAAGTGTTGATTTTTGAAACATACAAATATTCCTCTAAAATCAGCCGAAATCCGAATTCTGATTTACTCACCTGTTATCAGGAGAGACCTCAGTGCTGCATCTTTCAGCCCAGTACTGGTCCTGAAAAGTAATTTTAACCGTACTTACCGGTAACTTGAATTTCCTTCATAGGCTAACATTGACTGGTTTCACTTGGAAATTCTTCTAAGTGTGGAGTTTTGGAACTTTAAAATATTCCTCTAAAATCAGCCGAAATACGAATTCCGATTTACTCACCTGTTATCAGGAGAGACCTCAGTGCTGCATCTTTCAGCCCAGTACTGATCCTGAAAAGTAATTTTAACCGTACTTACCGGTAACTTGAATTTCCTTCATAGGCTAACATTGACTGGTTTCACTTGGAAATTCTTCTAAGTGTGGAGTTTTGGAACTTTAAAATATTCCTCTAAAATCAGCCGAAATACGAATTCCGATTTACTCACCTGTTATCAGGAGAGACCTCAGTGCTGCTCCTCAAAAGTAATTTTAACCGTACTTACCAGTAACTTGAATTTCCTTCCATAGGATATCATTGCCTGCTTTTTGCTGAAAAAGTTTCTAAGTGTTGATTTTTGAAACATACAAATATTCCTCTAAAATCAGCCGAAATCCGAATTCTGATTTACTCACCTGTTATCAGGAGAGACCTCAGTGCTGCATCTTTCAGCCCAGTACTGATCCTCAAAAGTAATTTTAACCGTACTTACCAGTAACTTGAATTTCCTTCCATAGGATATCATTGCCTGCTTTCTGCTGAAAAAGTCTTCTAAGTGTTGATTTTTGAAACATACAAATATTCCTCTAAAATCAGCCGAAATCCGAATTCTGATTTACTCACCTGTTATCAGGAGAGACCTCAGTGCTGCATCTTTCAGCCCAGTACTGGTCCTGAAAAGTAATTTTAACCGTACTTACCGGTAACTTGAATTTCCTTCATAGGCTAACATTGACTGGTTTCACTTGGAAATTCTTCTAAGTGTGGAGTTTTGGAACTTTAAAATATTCCTCTAAAATCAGCCGAAATACGAATTCCGATTTACTCACCTGTTATCAGGAGAGACCTCAGTGCTGCATCTTTCAGCCCAGTACTGATCCTCAAAAGTAATTTTAACCGTACTTACCGGTAACTTGAATTTCCTTCATAGGCTAACATTGACTGGTTTCACTTGGAAATTCTTCTAAGTGTGGAGTTTTGGAACTTTAAAATATTCCTCTAAAATCAGCCGAAATACGAATTCCGATTTACTCACCTGTTATCAGGAGAGACCTCAGTGCTGCATCTTTCAGCCCAGTACTGATCCTCAAAAGTAATTTTAACCGTACTTACCGGTAACTTGAATTTCCTTCCATAGGCTAACATTGACTGGTTTCACTTGGAAATTCTTCTAAGTGTGGAGTTTTGGAACTTTAAAATATTCCTCTAAAATCAGCCGAAATACGAATTCCAATTTACTCACCTG
The DNA here is from genome assembly GCA_963921515.1 of Calotriton arnoldi. NCBI lineage: Eukaryota > Metazoa > Chordata > Amphibia > Caudata > Salamandridae > Calotriton > Calotriton arnoldi. Next base: position 969,595 of record CAWUFW010002250.1, read on the forward strand.
TTATCAGGAGAGACCTCAGTGCTGCATCTTTCAGCCCAGTACTGATCCTCAAAAGTAATTTTAACCGTACTTACCAGTAACTTGAATTTCCTTCCATAGGATATCATTGCCTGCTTTTTGCTTGAGAAAGTCTTCTAAGTGTTGATTTTTGAAACATTACAAATATTCCTCTAAAATCAGCCGAAATCCGAATTCTGATTTACTCACCTGTTATCAGGAGAGACCTCAGTGCTGCATCTTTCAGCCCAGTACTGATCCTCAAAAGTCATTTTAACCGTACTTACCAGTAACTTGAATTTCCTTCCATAGGATATCATTGCCTGCTTTTTGCTGAAAAAGTTTCTAAGTGTTGATTTTTGAAACATTACAAATATTCCTCTAAAATCAGCCGAAATCCGAATTCTGATTTACTCACCTGTTATCAGGAGAGACCTCAGTGCTGCATCTTTCAGCCCAGTACTGGTCCTGAAAAGTAATTTTAACCGTACTTACCGGTAACTTGAATTTCCTTCATAGGCTAACATTGACTGGTTTCACTTGGAAATTCTTCTAAGTGTGGAGTTTTGGAACTTTAAAATATTCCTCTAAAATCAGCCGAAATACGAATTCCGATTTACTCACCTGTTATCAGGAGAGACCTCAGTGCTGCATCTTTCAGCCCAGTACTGATCCTGAAAAGTAATTTTAACCGTACTTACCGGTAACTTGAATTTCCTTCATAGGCTAACATTGACTGGTTTCACTTGGAAATTCTTCTAAGTGTGGAGTTTTGGAACTTTAAAATATTCCTCTAAAATCAGCCGAAATACGAATTCCGATTTACTCACCTGTTATCAGGAGAGACCTCAGTGCTGCATCTGCTCCTCAAAAGTAATTTTAACCGTACTTACCAGTAACTTGAATTTCCTTCCATAGGATATCATTGCCTGCTTTTTGCTGAAAAGTCTTCTAAGTGTTGATTTTTGAAACATACAAATATTCCTCTAAAATCAGCCGAAATCCGAATTCTGATTTACTCACCTGTTATCAGGAGAGACCTCAGTGCTGCATCTTTCAGCCCAGTACTGATCCTCAAAAGTAATTTTAACCGTACTTACCAGTAACTTGAATTTCCTTCCATAGGATATCATTGCCTGCTTTTTGCTGAAAAAGTTTCTAAGTGTTGATTTTTGAAACATACAAATATTCCTCTAAAATCAGCCGAAATCCGAATTCTGATTTACTCACCTGTTATCAGGAGAGACCTCAGTGCTGCATCTTTCAGCCCAGTACTGGTCCTGAAAAGTAATTTTAACCGTACTTACCGGTAACTTGAATTTCCTTCATAGGCTAACATTGACTGGTTTCACTTGGAAATTCTTCTAAGTGTGGAGTTTTGGAACTTTAAAATATTCCTCTAAAATCAGCCGAAATACGAATTCCGATTTACTCACCTGTTATCAGGAGAGACCTCAGTGCTGCATCTTTCAGCCCAGTACTGATCCTCAAAAGTAATTTTAACCGTACTTACCGGTAACTTGAATTTCCTTCATAGACTAACATTGACTGGTTTCATTTGGAAATTCTTCTAAGTGTGGAGTTTTGGAACTTTAAAATATTCCTCTAAAATCAGCCGAAATACGAATTCCGATTTACTCACCTGTTATCAGGAGAGACCTCAGTGCTGCATCTTTCAGCCCAGTACTGATCCTCAAAAGTAATTTTAACCGTACTTACCGGTAACTTGAATTTCCTTCATAGGCTAACATTGACTGGTTTCACTTGGAAATTCTTCTAAGTGTGGAGTTTTGGAACTTTAAAATATTCCTCTAAAATCAGCCGAAATACGAATTCCAATTTACTCACCTGTTATCAGGAGAGACCTCAGTGCTGCATCTTTCAGCCCAGTACTGATCCTCAAAAGTAATTTTAACCGTACTTACCAGTAACTTGAATTTCCTTCCATAGGATATCATTGCCTGCTTTTTGCTGAAAAAGTTTCTAAGTGTTGATTTTTGAAACATACAAATATTCCTCTAAAATCAGCCTAAATCCGAATTCTGATTTACTCACCTGTTATCAGGAGAGACCTCAGTGCTGCATCTTTCAGCCCAGTACTGATCCTCAAAAGTCATTTTAACCGTACTTACCAGTAACTTGAATTTCCTTCCATAGGATATCATTGCCTGCTTTTGCTGAAAAAGTTTCTAAGTGTTGATTTTTGAAACATACAAATATTCCTCTAAAATCAGCCGAAATCCGAATTCTGATTTACTCACCTGTTATCAGGAGAGACCTCAGTGCTGCATCTTTCAGCCCAGTACTGATCCTCAAAAGTAATTTTAACCGTACTTACCAGTAACTTGAATTTCCTTCCATAGGATATCATTGCCTGCGTTTTGCTTGGAAAAGTCTTCTAGTGTTGAGTTTTGAAACATTACAAATATTCCTCTAAAATCAGCCGAAATCCGAATTCTGATTTACTCACCTGTTATCAGGAGAGACCTCAGTGCTGCATCTTTCAGCCCAGTACTGGTCCTGAAAAGTAATTTTAACCGTACTTACCGGTAACTTGAATTTCCTTCATAGGCTAACATTGACTGGTTTCACTTGGAAATTCTTCTAAGTGTGGAGTTTTGGAACTTTAAAATATTCCTCTAAAATCAGCCGAAATACGAATTCCGATTTACTCACCTGTTATCAGGAGAGACCTCAGTGCTGCATCTTTCAGCCCAGTACTGATCCTGAAAAGTAATTTTAACCGTACTTACCGGTAACTTGAATTTCCTTCATAGGCTAACATTGACTGGTTTCACTTGGAAATTCTTCTAAGTGTGGAGTTTTGGAACTTTATAATATTCCTCTAAAATCAACCAAAGTACGAATTCCAAATTACTCACCTGTTATCAGGAGAGAACCCAGTGCTGCATCTTTTAGCCCAGCACTGACCCTGAAAAGTAATTTTAACCGTACTTACCAGTAACTTATATTTTCTTCCATAGGAATCCATTGTCTGGTTTTCAGCAGAAAACTTTCAAAGTGTCGATTTTCACAAACTACAAATATTCCTTAAAAATCGCCTGTATGACTTAAACGCATTCTTTCAACTGTTTACAGGAGATGCACCAGTGCTGGATCCAGGATCCAACACTGAGTAAGAAAAAGTAACGATAACAGTTTTTACCTGCTAAGTGAATTTCCTTCCATAGGATAACATTGGTGATTCTATGAGAAAAAGTTTCTAAGTGTCAACTTTTAAAATACAATAATATTCCTTAAAAATCACTACTGTAACCAAAACGCTTTTACTCAACTGTTTACAGGAGATGTCCCAGGACTGAATCTAGGATCCAGTCCTGTGGTTAGAAAAGTAATCCATAAAGTAACTAATTGCATTTAACTAGAAATTCACATTGAGCTGAATGTTGCATTGTGTTTGAAAATGTGTTGCCCATTGCAACAACTGTAACTACTGTACTTAAAAGTCTATTGCCTATGTGCAAAGTATTTAAACTAAAGTAATTCATTCTGAGAAAGTATTTTTTGTAATGTAATGTATAATGTAATTACAATGTAATTTAAAAAATAAAATATGTAAAAAAAATTGTTTCTAAACAATTTGGAAATCAGTATGAAAAAAATGTATATAACAATTAATACATTTAAAAATTGTCATTTACAAAACCTTTGAAATTCACTGAAAAAACCGTAGGTTTCAGACATGTTATAGTTACAAATTAGCATTTAAAAAACCTTTGAAATTCACTGAAAAAACCATAGTTTTCAGGGACGTTATAGTTACAAATTAGCATTTAAAAAACCTTTGAAATTCACTGAAAAAACCATAGGTTTTAGGGACAGTTATAGTTATTTGGACATTGCACTCGTACAAAACCCGTGAAATTCCCCCGTTATAGTTAGTCCAGCTAACTATAACTCGCGCTCCGCAATGCACTGCTGATGACGTCACATATTACATCACTCATGACATGGTCAGTGACATCACTGATGACATCACTGATGACATCTCAAATGACATCACTGATGACATCATCAACGTGATAATTTCATGAATCTTCTCACACCCTAATATAACCTTTGATACACCCACTCTAAATTACAGACTGCCATTCGCAAAACCATAGACACTCCAACACCAATAACTACATACCCACTCACTGATTCTTAGGTCTACGCACACATCCACTCACTCACCCGTACAGTCACTCATACTTACGGTCACTCAGTACAGGACTATCATATGCACTCATACTCCTATATAGACACTCAAACACCGCCACTCATCCATAGAGGTACTCACACACCTAGTCAGTCATGCAAATAATTAAACACACTACCATTTACTCACCTATACAGTTATACACACACCAGCTCACTTACTCATACAAATACTAGTACATTCTTACGCTCTTATACAATCACTGATACAAGCACACACTCATCCATACAGCCACTATCACAATCACTCACTCTTTCTTATAGCTATTTATATACTCCAACACACATATATACTGCCTTTCACATATGTAGTTACTCACACATGTACCACTGGGACATACATTCACTCACTAACACACTCTTACACACACTTACCCACCCATACAGTCTATCACAGATGCACTCTTTAAACCATCCACCCAGTGAATCACCCACTCACACATCTATGCACAGAGTCGCACACACCCCTCCCACACAAACACTCAGGCACCCATACAGATACTCACACAAGCATTCAATAACTCATATAGACACTCATGTAGCTATTCACAAACACATGCAGCCACTTACACAGCAACAGACAGACGGATACAGACATTCACCCAGTTTAGTCACTAACCCATGCATTCAGTAAGATACGTTAAATCACTCACTTATAGAGTCAGTCACGCACCTACTAAATCATCCATACAGACACTTACACACCCACTCATTCTTCAATACGTCTTTTCCTATATATATTTAAAATATTTAAACTTTACAGAAACACAAAGTCACTGGATGATGTCATCAGTGATGTCATTTGAGATGTCATCAGTGATGTCATCAGTGATGTCACTGACCATGTCATGAGTGATGTAATATGTGACGTCATCAGCAGTGCATTGCGGGGCGCGAGTTATAGTTAGCTGGACTAACTATAACGGGGAATTTCACGGGTTTTGTACGAGTGCAATGTCCAAATAACTATAACTGTCCCTAAAACCTATGGTTTTTTCAGTGAATATATATATATATTGCTGCTCCAAGAATTTCTTTAATTTGAAGAAATATCAGCACTCGCGGGGTTGGTAATCAATCGATCTTTATTTCACAAACAAACGCTTTTAGCCTTGACCATGTCCCGACGAGCATCAGAGGGGGAGACAGGGTACTGAAATTACGGAGATTGGAGTCACGATACATAATCGATTTACAAACTAGGACTCCAAATGGGCTTAACAGAGGGGAAGAATTGGCAGTACTTCTAGATATTTAATATGTCCCTAACAATTGAAAAGGTATCATTAAACATATTATATCTGCTGTTCTAATATTAAAAGAGACTTGCCGATTTACGGCGCAAATAAAAAGAGGAACCGGGGCAATCTCCATTTGGAGATTGCCACATGCCGATCCACGGCGTGATTTTTGTTAAGAGTGGCAACAAGCACGGAATGTTGTAAATAATGATGACGCTTTTTAATTTGAATAACTAATGGTAATATGTCATCAATTTGGCTGCGCATGTTATATAATGGTATGTATGAGCATTGGTTCAAATAGTAAACTGTTATATAACCACTCAAATATGGCGCTTGGTAGAGAGGCGACCATAATCCTCTTTTAGTCTCTATGATTTCTTTTCACTAAATACTTTAAAAATGGCGCTTGATAACATCAATTGTAAACACTGACGAAGGACTGGTTCCGAAACGCGTTTGTTTGTGAAATAAAGATCGATTGATTACCGACCCCGCGAGTGCTAATATTTCTTCAAATTAAAGAAATTCATGGAGCAGCAATTTATTATCACGAAGCACCCACCCTAAGAGTGATCCGCAAGAGGGGTGCACAGGAGCTGGATATATATATATATATATATATATATATATATATATATATATATATATATATACACACATAATTCAAATGAAAGTTATCATTGGTTAAAAAATAATGAACACACTAATTAATGTTTATGATAAATGGTGCATAAAAACTCAAACTTGCTTACTACCAATATATCAAATTGAACTTATCAACACTTAACAAATAGAAATATATTTTTCAATTAGCAAAATGTATAAAAAGGTCATCAAAATGCACAACAAAATGCTCCATTTAAAAAGGAATTACGGTAGGGGACCATCTCTTTGCTGGGTAGCAAACTATTAAAGAAGACTTCAAAACTACAATGAACCACTGAATTCCATGAACACATTATGTATGAAAACAAATGAAAGCTAGAGAAGTTAACAAACACCTTAATACATGTTAAGATAACAAATTAAATTATGGTAAATGTTTATTTCTCCAAAATAAAGGTGTATCCTCTTCAAAGAAAAAACATTTATAAATGGAAAAGAACATAAAGACCTCAACACTGACTTACTCAAAATACAAAAAAGATCAGCTTCAAATAAAGTATCATTATCAAAGCAAAAAACTTAGGGGCAGATTTACAAGCCCCTTGCGCCACTTTTGCTTCACTTTTCCCATGTTAAAAGTGACGCAAAAGTGGCTCAAGGGGCTTGTAAATCTGCCCCTTAAATTGAAGTTCAAATAACACTTTAACGTATTTAAAAAATAAATTAAAACGAACAAGATTATGAAAATAAACTGACACAACTAACAAATGTTTCCTCTCAACAAACTGCAACAAAAGAAACTGTGCCATATACAATATCAACCTGCAAAGGAAAAATCTAAAACTAAAATGAAGTAAAGACAACATTCAAATAAATATAACATCATAAACAGAATTAAAGTGAAAACAAAAAATAGGAAATTTCCACACCAATTTGAAAAAATAGAGTACATTTTAATAAACCATGGGACACCCAAACAACAAAAATCCAATCAGTGGAATCAGAGTTATGAATATTTAACTAAACTAAATTTTACAAAAAATTACCACCTAAACAATCAAAGCTCCCACCGTAGACATTTAGCTGCACGAGACTGGGTAAAAGTAAAAAAAATATGGCCAATCATGATGGAGCACAGGTCAAATACAAGAAGTGGATTTGGCCCGGTCGACGCTTACTTTCGTACGAAAAATCATGTTCTGAGAAGGTAAAGTTCAGCGAGGCAAGGCTGCAAACGTTGTCCGAGGAGGGATCACGAGCGCCAAGGAGCAGCTGGATTAAGGGGCCGATTCCGATCTCGCTAGGAAAGACCTCTGTACGACTCGGATCCGGAGGGCTTTCCTAACGAATTGCTATCCGCGAGTCCGAGCGACCGATTCCGATGCACTCGTATGGTGATGGACTCAGTTCGCTCGGACTCCCATTGAACTCTATGGGAGCCTGTATACTGAATGCATACACAGGCTCCCATAGCAAAAGGGGTGGGTGGGGAAAAGTATACACCCTGTGGTGGGCACCCCATGGTGCTCGCCACATTGTGCTTGCATGGAAAGGTGACCCTTTTGCAAAACCAGGTTGTTTTTTGATAGATAATTTTGATGTCTCCACAATACATTTTGGGCCCTTCCCTGTCACTGGCACTTGGCCCACCCACACAAGTGAGGTAAGATTTTTATCGGGAGACCTGTCAGGATGCTGTGTGGTAGGAAATTTGTGCCGGTCCAGTGATCTCACAACTTTCCCACATAGAAATGTGAGGAAACAGTGACATTGTGGCCACATCTGAGGTTTGCCAGGAAATCTGGATAAGAAAACTTTCGGGGGAACCACGCAAGTCACACCTTCCTTGTCTACTTTTCAGAAATGCCTGAATTTGGTAGTTTTCCCTTGATGATCACCGAGCCAAGGACCAAAAACACAGATGTCCCTATTTCAAAACCAGGTCGTTTTTGTGATATAAAATTTTGATGTCTCCACAAAACATTTTTGGCCATTTCCTGTCGCGGGCACTAGGCTCACCCACAAAAGCGAGGTACTATTTTTATAGAGAGACTTGGAGGAATGTCGGGTGGATCGAAGTTTGTGGCTCCTCGCAGATTCCAGAACTTTCCATCACAGAAATGTGAGGATTATGTGTTTTTTTATTGATTGAGGTTTGCAAGGGATTCTACAGAACAAAATGAAGTGTAAGTCATGCAAGTCACCAACAAACTCAATTTTCAGGTATTTGAAGTACATTGAATTTTGAAAAAAAATTGTTTGAAAAGGTATATGTATGTGAGGTTGATCAAAGTGAGTATGAAAGATATAGACACGTATTAAAACTTTATGAGATGATCTATGAGTGGCAGTGTGAATGTTTTTATATATTTATTAACAGGTGAGTAAGACACTTTATGAGTGTCTGAGTATGTAACTGCTTGTCTTAGGTACAGACTAGGTGTATGAGAAGTTGGTTCACAATGTGCTTCTCTGGAACTGTATATTGCTCATCTGCTGTTTTACTGCATGCTCTACATGCTTATGCTTTACATTGTATTAGAAGATCTGCAAAGCTTTATATATCTTTACATGATGTGCTGCTCACAAAGAATGTTTTTGTTTTAACTCCAGGACTTGTAGTCCTAATTATTGCATGCTGATGAGGCACCGCTGGACTGACATTATCGACAGGGAGCAGGACCTGCTCGACCTGCTAAGCGTCGAGATTTCAGTGCTCGGTGAGTATTAATTACATTGTATTAGAAGCCTGCTAAGCGTCGAGATTTCAGAGCTCGGTGTGTTTGTGATCTTCAATGCTAAAAAAAAATCCGAATAGCATGCTGCTCAAAATGTATGCTGGTATATTATTATTATTGGGTGATCCAGTTTCTTGTTTCTGCTAGGCAGGTGCCGCTACCTAATCGCGATCATCGGGTGCTTGCTTTGGCTGATTAATAAAGAAGTCATTGCAGACTGTTTCTTCTGTCACCATAGTGAATCACTGAGTAGCACGTTCTCTCTGTGACTTTGTTTATATAGCTCGTACAGTTCCAGGGTATTTATTTAAATTAATTCACAGTGATGATGTGAAGTACGCATCAATGCCTTGCAAAAAAAAAAAAGGAGTGAGTTGGCTCATCAAGGGTGTTGAGAAATGGGAATAGAAGAAAATCAAAGATCATTAACTGCAATATGTATTTTTTGTTAAGGAGATTTAGAATATGGATTTAACGAGAGTCGATAGACACGAAGTCGAAAGAAACTAGTAGTACTATAGGTGTTTTAGCAACTGCATTTGCTTTTCATAAAACATTTTGTGGAGATTATTATCAGAATAACTAATCTATTTTTATTTATCTTCTTTCTTTCAACAGCACCCAAGGGGAAGAAGAGGGACGATTCAGAGGGTTTGGGGCAAGATGGTCAGCAGGCGCCGACCACCAGAGCGGCTGCCGAGGGCTCTGCAGATCCCAGTAAGTCCATTTATGATTGTTGTGGACTTCTTAGGAGGAACGGATCATAGAATCTTGGGATATATTTTGTCTATTGGAATGTTGGTGCTATCTATCGTGATCCGTGAAGATTCAGATCGCAGGCCCAAGTAAGCTAGTATTTTAAATAAAAGAAATCACCATGTATGTTTGTTCAGAAGGCTTTCCTTTCCTTGCTTATGCCTAGCTCTAACTCAGTTCAGTTCACGAGACAGTGGCCATGGTCATCATGGACCACACACCTCCCTCAGTGTAGTGTGCTGCAGACCCGTTTATTGTTACAGTACACCACCCGTTTCCATGGACAGTGCAGCAAGGCTGAAAAAAAAAGTATGAGCATTTGCCACCCAACCCCATAGGTTTTTCATTGAGCGTTATTCCATGCCTGGCTTATCTAACTTTGTGAACAAACCAATCAAATGCCCAGAGTGATATTTGGAAGATGCGTTGTAAATTGACCTGTAGTGCTGCATTGCTGTTGTACTTGGGGTTGCGTGTCTGGGATCTAAATTATGTGTAATGTTTAATATTCTAGCCACACAACATCGGTGATGCTGGCTCCAGTGCTGCTGCAGGAGGAGATGGCAACGGCTCAGTTCTTGCAGGGGGGAAGCGGCAGCAGGGATGTGCACTGGCAAGTCACATATTTCTCGCAATTACTATGCTCACTAGCTATTGCCATCTCGTCGCTCGTTGTCGTCATCAAAAATGAAGCTTTACCAGCCTCATCGGTGGTGGAGTTATTAACGACTCTTCTATCAGAAAATTCAGCAAAATTTCACATAATGCGTTTTGATGGCTTGAGGGAGACATGAAAGAACAGAAGGCAACTGAAAAGAAAGGAAATGGTATGTAAGTGAAAGGGTGGGTGGGCCATTCTTGGCATGTACCACATTTGACCATGTGATACCCATGTGAAGTGATTCCAGAACATGTATCATGGTTTCTAATAACAGATTAATTTACACAGATTTTTCCCTTGTGAATTGAACCGCGAGTGTATAAGCCAAAGATGATGAATCGATGATCAGTGCAGTGGCCCCTCTATTATATATATAAAAAAGCTCGACCCTACCTGTCTAATCCCTCTTCCCTACCCCCTGCAGTAGAGAAAATCAAGTTTCCTTTCCTTGGATTTTGCCCAGCACATGAGTTTGTTGGAAAACGTGATAGCGGGCGAGGCCACAGAGTATAGTGGGAGTAAGTGCATGATTTGATATCAAGTTTGGCATATGAGATACATACTGACAAATGTGCCAAATAAAATCGATATAATCCGTTCCTTTACCAGTAGTGCAGTCCATTAAATAAATTTTCCTCAACATCTTCTTACGGCAGACAGGATAATATAATAAGAATAATATCCGCATTTCATACATGAGGTGTGTGACTGACATAGTATCTTATTTATTATTCATCATCCTATTTGGAGACGGGTAGAAAGAGAAATGCATTTGGCGAAGAGCAGGGCCATTGGAATTAGATAATTGTCAACTACAGCTGCAGCCAGTAGCAAACTAGAAGAGGCGCTGGATAGCAATGAGCATGGACTCATTATTTTAGCACCACACAGAACTTGTACCCCATAATAGTGCATAATGCCTTACTTATCAATGAGAAGTCATTTATTTTTCAACTCAAAGAGTCTGACTCTGTTTATTATAGTTACTTGAAAAACCTTTAGAAGAAAACATTATTCTATTACTGTTTTTAATCCTGTGATGTTATTCTCTGCCTATCTGCCTGTTACTTATATGCCACACAGTCACTGTTTTTTTATGTTTGGTAACATGTGTGGGTAAAAGAAAACATAAAATTGGTCTTTTGATTCTCCTAATCATAATCATCACATCAAATAAATTCCAATGAGCCTAGGGGACCAGCAATGTACTGCTACTGTGCCATGCTGTTATTTAAAACAAGTGTTTGCAAAGAGAATTATTTACAATTTGTCTGGAGATCAATGCTCAGCTCCCAGCCAACTGCTGCCACCCCCCACCAGAATGGTCCTGCAGCGGCTAGACACTATCGAAGGCCGGCTCACCTCGCTTTAACAGAGCATGGAAATGCTCCCGACCAACACCTATAATGCCCTCTTTTAACCCTTTTTTAAATATTTTATTTTGGTGGGAGGGATTAATTGTTTGTTGGGGCTGGAGGGGGAGGGTAAGAAGGGAGTTGGGCGTGGGAATCTAGAGAGTTTGATGGACATTTTCAGTTTTGGGCTTGGGTCAGTTTTGTTTGGGAGAGGGGTGGGCATGTTTGGGTAGAAAGGGTGGGTTGATATGCAAATAAATAAAGGGGGAAAACAATTTTTATAATCTAAATTTATGCTTGAAGTAGTTTATTTTACTTTTACTTTGCACTGCTGCCTTCAAGTGTGTCAGCTTCAGCGGGGACACACATTAATATGTCAGGTAGTACTCTCATTCTGATTATTATGGTAATCCTTTTATTATCCCAAGTAACAAGCACAGTAGATTCATAGTCAATCCTCTTCTTCTGGTATCTTCCTTGGTCAGCCACGCCAGAAGAGCCAAGCGCAGGTTCCCCTTGGGTAAAAGGAAAGAAAAAACAATGGTAAGTGCCCAGGAATAATACATGGGCTTTAGGGGAAGTGGACAAAGTGAGGGTATCTCACCAAATAAAAAAATCTCCTTGGCCCATCACCAAGTGTGCACAGGAATAAAACAAAAAGGCTTCTAGCAGCCTTCTCTGTCAGGTTGCATCACCCGGCTCTTATATGCCGATAGGCTCAAGAGAGTATGGAACGCACAACAACAAAAGAAAATAACTAAGAGAGAGAGCGTCCACTAACTTGTCTCTCTCCGATATGCAGGTGAATCACTCTTCCCTGTCCTCCTTGCACTCCTCTCCCCACCTCCCTCTCAGGTCCTGGACCCATGCATGTACCTTGGTCAGCCACGCTCCTCCAGAAGCGTGGCGGGGCGGTTCACGGAAGCGTTGGCCTCCTGGCGTTTCCCCAACATCGGGAACAGGCCGGCTGTCTTCCTCCCTGCTGACAACTCGGCTCAGTTTCGACTCCGGTCTTTGCTTCCGCAACGTCTCTTTCAGCTTCAGCGCTTCCTCTCGAGACCCGCCTTCCATGATCTCTTCCGGTGTCTTCACGGCCGGGAACAACGAGGATTGGTTGGAAGAACCCGGGTTGTTCTCCTTTTCACCGGGACGTTCCGGTGAGGCCTTAAAGGGGCAGGCAGTCCAAGGCGTCTGCATCAAAATTAATAAGGCTGCATATGACGGGTAAGCGGAGGGCCCCGGGGTAACATCAATAGTGCTCTCCCCCCTCGCAAAGTATTTTTACTCAGCCTGTTTCTGTGTTTGTAACTTAAGAGTAGAGATATCGTAGCACTTAGATATAGAGTCTAGGCGTATGCTTCTTTAACTATCTTGACCGTTATGGGGAATACTGCCATGATGAGATGACCTAGGCGATATTGTATTGAGGGTCTGAACTATCTAGATAAAAAACAGTAGCAGTTAATTTATTTCTTACTAAGTTAAATTACATTCATACTAGTTGTCTTACCTGAATATACGTGCAGCAATAACAGGGGAGGCATCACAACTTCACAAGTGATTTCCCACTTTCAGTTCCACCCAGGTGAGATCCAACTGTAGGACTGTTCTGAAAGATTGATTGATGATTATCCATTGTAGGCAACTAAATGGAAGTATAAAGACTGAATACGTGGGTTATATATATTTATCAAATATTTACAAACAATTGACACCACCTGAGTAGTACGTGATGATGATGACGCAATGAGAATGCCTGATTGTGCTAAAATAGAAAAAAAGCAATACTAGTAAGTTGTATCTAATGCGGAGCTAGCAGAATTATTTTTTAAATCCACAAGTTATTGAAAATAGACTCAAAGTCTGGAGTCGACAAGCTTAGGTTATGCGTTTACGGCTATTGATGATGATGCTGACGACTGATGTTCTTCATTCCATGTCTAAGAAACTATGGATCATTTTTAATGTGTGGGTTGGTAATGGGCTGGTGTGGGCTACAGCTTTGAAGATTCTTCAGTAAGTTGGTGTTGCTTTCACCACATCCACCCCACCAAGTGTGTGATCCATTCAGGGTGTAATTTTAAGCCACAGCTCAATAAATCACGCAGCTCGGGGGAAGAGGGTTAGGGGTTTGGGGAAAGGTTTGACAAAGACAAACACTACAAGACAAGGCCAACATTCATTTGGGCAATAAGCAGCAGCACATCATTCGCCATCAATCTGTTGTTAGAAGGAAACAAAGGAATGAGTATGAAAGAGTACAGATACATGATTGCAAACAGTCCTTCTGCCCCGGACCGAGACCCAATTTACCATATATGCAAATGTTCTGTCTTCTAGGTTAGGGAGTGAACCCACCCACCCACTTCTCTTAGTTAATATGATTGTTAAAAGAAAAATGACACTGTATTGCAAATGTGGGTGGTGCTTCTGCATTCTCCTCGGGAATGTCCACTCTTTGTGGCCTTTCTACACTGGTCTGGTAGGTAAGCAGGAGTGTTGTTGAGCTCAACTAGCTTTTGCCTTTCGCTAATGAAGGAGACTAGAAGAAGGCCTGTGGATTGTAAAAGAGAAACTATATTTTAGAGTTGAGGAGAAGGACAGAATAAAGGTCAGCTTCATGAGGAGTGTATCTAGATAAGAAGACTCAGGCAGAGCAAAAAAAACAAGAGGGGGTGCTCAGAGTTTCACTTTTGCCACAAGTCCAACACACACACACACACACACACAGAGCAGCATTTCACAAACACACCTCTCTCCATTCCAAATAGCTGAGTAGTACTAGGCCTCAGACTCTTGGTTTACTTTGAACTGAAGCAGATACTCGATAACTATTTACTTCTTGCTGTGTGTTGATGAGGTAGTCCTGCAGTTTCAAGTCCCACCCTGTGTTTTTCTTCTAGTCCTGAGTTACTCTGAATAACCCCGTACCAGAACCAGACCAGTCATCATCACCATCATAAATCGCAAGGATCCGAGCAAGATAGACATGGAGTGCAGTGCACTGCTGTTGAAGAACAAGTAGAGAATGAAACAGAATTGCACTATTTTGCATAGGTTTTTGTTTGATAACTAAAGTGGCTGTTCTAGTGTCTGAAGAACCAGAAAAAAAGGAGAACACCCCTGCAATTAATTAAATCTGTCTAAGTGTGAAAGGGCTGATCATCACCTACAGGGAAAATAAAACAGACGCCCAACACTCAAGCCACAAGCAATGCAAATCAATAATCATCTCAAGAAATGTCCTCATCCAATCCAAGGCAAGCACGGGTAGTTCAGTTATTGGGTATTCAATCATCTTTGATGAATGCAACACATTGGGATTTGGTATTGGCAGGCAGTACTGTACATAATAAATGATTTTATGGGGCAGCCGTTCTAGTACTAAGTGATGCAAAAAGGGATAGGCATTAGGCAATAGGCATGTGGGGGGGGGAGGCATTGCCCCCAATGTCATGAAGGAATTGTGGAGGCTTCTTCAATGCACACTTGTCCAACTGCAATCCGGCAATATATATGTGACTCATAAAAAAAGTGGGTCAGCATAAATCTGACATTTTTTACAATGTTTTTTTGCAAAGAAAAAACTAAGTTCCACGAGAAAATTTTAAAAGTTCTCTGGGGGCACTGGCATACTAAGTCAGGGAAGTAGAGTTCGTCCTCAAACTCAGATGGTTCACCCAGAAGTTGGGCAGCTAACACAGTTGATTCAATTTCGGACCAATCACCCTCTTCCTCCTCCTTTGCTGCTGTTTCAGGAACGGTGTAATTGAGTGGTATAAAATGTTGGTTCATTTGATCAAAGTCAATCTCTCTGCATTTTGAGGCAAGAGACTGGTCCTTCTCACTTTGATGACCGCACCAGCGGCTCCGAACACACGTTCAGCAGACACACTGGTGACAGGACAAGCCAGATACTTTATGCCAGCCTGCTGAGTTCTGGCCATTGGCGCATCTTCCCATACCAATACATCAATGGATTTTGAACCACATAGACCTCTTTTGGATGGTCATTGGTGCTGCCACTTGCTCTTCCTGTTTTGCCATCGCCTCTGCACTGGACTTGAGCACTGCCAATTGAAACCAATAGAATGCAGAGGTTGGGTCCGGGACTTCTTTTGCTGTTGTGGTTGGTGTTCTCCTTGATGGTGCTGTTGGCTGCTGTGAGACAAGACTGCCCTCTCAGGAAGTTTAAGGCGGCACTCCAGAACTGTGGGATGTGACTCAAAGTTTCAGCCATTCTTCTTCCAAGTCTCCGGCTTGCTCTACAATCCACCTCTTATATTTTAAAACATCCCCTTCAGAAAAAGGGATGAAAGTGGGCAGAATTTTTGTTGTACCGTGGATCAAGTAGTGTGGCACATATGTACTCTTTGGACTCGATGATATCATGTTGCAGCATTATATTAGAAGCCAAACGCAGGACTAAGCTCTCACCCAAGGCATGTGCTTCTGTGTTTTCATTCACACCTGCAACGGCCAACCTTTCAGACACCTTCTTTATCTGGTCTTGTAGAAGATGCAGCAATGGGATAACTTGGCCCATCATACTGTCCTCCTTGCTAACCTCCCGCATGAAAACCTCAAAAGGAAGTAGCATCTATGTCAGGCATAAGGCATTTAACTATGCCCCATTTGTCCGCATCCATGTTCATAGCTTTCCAAACTCCACCCCCTCCTCTTTGAATGAAATAGTCATTGATCTGTTTGTACTGCTCAAACAGACGTTGCAGCATGTAAAAGGTGGAGTTCCAACGTGTTGGCACCACCTGTATCAGGGCTTGAACTGTTGCTCTAATATTACGCTGAATAATCGGCAGCTGCTTCCGGGTTTTAAAAGAATGGCTGAAATGGGTGCAGATTTTTCTGCAGGTGGTCAGTATGTTGCGGACTATGTCTTCCTTTTTAAGAAAGTCTTGCACCACGAGTTTGATGCAATCAGCCAAAACACAGTACTCTGAAATAGCCTGCGTCTGACATGGCCTTGACTATGTTACTGCCATTGTCCGTGGCAACAAATCCAATTCTAAGACCTCTGGGTCACAGCCATTCATACACCTTGCTGTTAAATTCCTCCAAGATGTTTACAGCTGTATGCGTTTTCTCCATGGCAAACATGGCCACTTTTGTATGCCGCCGAACACTCTTAAAACGTTTTCAGGGCCAAGACCTGAAGATATCTTTTGCTTTACCCCTGCAAAAGAGATCCAGTGTTCAGTGATGCACATGTAATCAGTCGCCTGACAACTGGTCTACATGTCTGTCATCAGGTGGATGGTGTGAACAACACTTTTCTGCAAAGCTTGTCCAACCAGCTGCAGCACATCGTGATGCAGTGCTGGAACGGCCACTCTGGCAAGGTAGGTCCTACTAGGTACCTTCCATTTTTGGAGGAGGTCCAGCACTAACATTTTTGTTGGCTTCCCATTCTACAAACGTGCAGTTGGGTAGCTTCGCTCGTGGGGCCCCTCCTGCATAAACATTCCCGTAATAGTAGTCTGGATTTTTTTCTTTTCTTGGGGCACTAACACAGGCGTCTTTTGAGAAGTGGATGCTAATGGTGACTCAATGTGCATTGTGGTGGTTGGGCTGTCACTGCTTGCTGCAGTGTCTTCATCATCTCACTCTTGTTCTTCTTGTGCCATTGTGAAGTCGCTGAGGTGGGTGATTCTGCTGGTGCACCGCTGGGCACAGGGCTGCTTTGTGTGAAGATGTCACCCTCTTCTTCCTCATCATCACCTTCCACCATGACCAGACTTGTAGCTGATGTTCCCCGGCTCTCCCCACCACCACCACCACATTCAGCAATTTTTTAAGGTGCTCCTCTCACTTGATTGTGTGGTGTTTTTTCATATGGCTTGTCTGGCCTCCAGTACCATAATGTGTAACAGGCTTACATCGACGAACATTTGTGTGACAAATGGTGCATACTGCAATGTGCTCTCCCTCTTTGCTAACTGTAAAAAAATCCCAAACTGGGGAGGAGTACTTTTTTGCTGGGCCACTACCAATGCCTGAAGATGAACTGGAGGTAGGTGGGCATGTCATTGATTGCCTATCTGCTTCTCCTGAGGCAAGGGTTGGTGCAGGGCTCACCTTGGGCTTTGCAAATATGGGAGATGATGGCAGTGCTACCTGAGCCACATCCCTCAGAGCTGGTTGAATAGTAATATCAGATTCCTCTGTGTCACCTTCCAGCATGACTACCTCATCATCGTCAACCTCCTCTTCACACCCTTCCATAGGTCTAAGTCTTTCTGAAACTTTTCTTTTCCCTTGCGTCTCCTTTGTCTCATGGTCTCTGTCGGGATCCACTCCATGTCCGTATCATCATCATTAGAAGTGGTGCTTTGAGAAGATGGCGCTGTAGTACCCTTCCTTTTCCTTGCTGGAGATGTGGGAGCCAATGATTCTAAAAGAGGAGGTTCAACTTCTTGCTCTGAAGGAAGCTCAACCTCCTGTTCTGCTCCAACATCAGACATATCCATTGCTGGCTGCGGCTGCTGTCCACTTTTGTGTTTCCTGAAAATAATGTGTACTACTTTGCAAAAGGGACAAATCCAATTCAACATCGCTACTCGTTGGCGTTGACATGATTGCACTGGCTGCCTCACTGACAGACAGTCCTGGGCTTAAGTTGGGGAGGTGGTGCTGTTGATAGAGGACTGCTGCTCTCAGCTTGCTCGCCGGAGGCCAGTGCGGCAGGCACAACTTTCCTGAAAAAGGTTGCGGTTGGCATGCCAATGGTGGAAATCTGCTTCTTCTGCTCCCCACTAGCCACTTTCTTGGCTGCACCTTTCTTTGGGGCCATCATTAAGCTGTCAGTTGGCAGTGGCACTTAGCTTTATAACAATCTGAAGAGATGACCGTGTTGCGTAGACTGTCACGCGTCACGTCGTGCAGAGGACTTCTGCCTGGCAGTACTGTGGGTGATGTCTCTTCTCTTGTGAACCTAAAATCAAACAAGGAAGAAAAATATCAGTGAAACGTGGCGTTGTTGCAGTTCAAGTAGTAGTACAAACAAAAAATATCATTCAGTGTGGTAACTTAACTTATTATAAATAATTGTATACAGTGTTCATTCCTAAAACGAAAAACTACACCAACATAAACTTTCATGGTGACTGTACACTCAAGAAGGATTAAAAATGAACAACAACAACAACAAAATAATACAGCTGCAACTATTTGCTTTTTGTGCAATCCATCATGTGGGATGTGGCACACAGGGAGGTGCAGCTGACAAATGCATTGACAATTGAATAATCCATACACAATGATTGCTGTTGGGCACCTATAGCAGAGGTGGGGTTGGTTCATTAATGCCAGATGCTAGGAAAATGGGAAAAAAAACTGTCTACAAAAAAACATCAAAATTAAAAAATTGCAAAATAATAAAAAATAAACTAAATAAAACTCAAATTGAAAATAATTGAAATTAAGAACATTATGAATAAGTGACATTATCCTCAAGCATATAATGTGTTTTTACTTATTAAACTGCTATCTCATTGCTCAACCATCCATGCAAGCATATGGCAAAGGGCCACATTGGCTGGACACACAAAATGGCTGCCTGCCATTTCCACATGGTTATCAACAACAACAACACAGAGCAAAAAGGCATTGGGAACAAAGAGAAGACATGCAGGTCTATGGCCCACTGCCTACCTACACAAAATGGCCACTGACCAACCACATGGTGAACCAGCAAGCAAGGAGGCAGGGCTGCAACATAATGATAGAAGAACAACACATGCAAGCCTATGGCAAAAGAACACTGGATGCCAACGCAAAATGGCCACCAGCCACATGGTCAAACAGCAAGCAAGGAGGCATGGGGAACAAAGAGAAGACATGCAGATCTATCAGTGGCGGCTCGCTGAGGGAGTGCTGCAGGGTGGTGGGGTGGGATGGGGCGGGGGAGGGGCAGGGTGGGGGGTAGTGGACTCGGACTTATGACGGACAGAACTCCCTCTGAGTTTTGTCCGTCATATGTTCGAGTCCACTACCCCCCCACCCTGTCCGTCCCCCGCCCCACTGCCCGGCAGAACTGCCTCGGCGACCTGCCACTGAGACTTATGGCAAAAGCACACTGGCTGGCTACACAAAATGGCCACCAGCCACATGGAATGAATGGAATGAATGAAAAGTTTATTGCACAGTTACTTAAAACCATTTGCAATTTATCTTACATCAATAAGAGTGCAAAAACACGATTCCTTAAAAACCTTCACAGTATATCTTATATCTAAAAAAAGATTCACTTAAAATTCTGACCGGTTGCAGTTGTGAGAAAGATACTATTCGTATTAAAAAAACGTTATATAAACAACGTTGCGACAGAGTTCAATGTATTTTTTTCAGATATGCCTTATTCAAATTAGCGCAAAAGAAACAATTGATGGACGGAATGCTGGACAATGCAAACATTCACCCCCAGTCACAAGGATCTGGGTTAAATCCATCATTCTTTTGCTCACCACACCACCCCAGTTTGGACCCAGCCATATGCACATCAGTCTTGACCCTGTTCCTTGTGGGAACAGTCCAGCCCGAACTGCCAAGCCAGGTCCTCCCTGGACCGGAAACTAGCATCCTGGGACCGGTTTCAGGGCATCACCCTTCATCAGCCAGGCTAGCTTGAATCCAGTGGTGTAGTGAGCACGGGACCCACGTCTGGGCATACCCTTCCCACTTAGGGCTGACAAATGCAAAAGAAACAATTGATGGACGGAATGCTGGACAATGCAAACATTCACCCCCAGTCACAAGGATCTGGGTTAAATCCATCATTCTTTTGCTCACCACACCACCCCAGTTTGGACCCAGCCATATGCAAATCAGTCTTGACCCTGTTCCTTGTGGGAACAGTCCAGCTCGAACTGCCAAGCCAGGTCCTCCCTGGACCGGAAACTAGCATCCTGGGACCGGTTTCAGGGCATCACCCTTCTTCAGCCAGGCTAGCTTGAATCCAGTGGTGTAGTGAGCACGGGACCCACGTCTGGGCATAGCCCTTCCCACTTAGGGCTGACAAATGCAAAAGAAACAATTGATGGACGGAATGCTGGACAATGCAAACATTCACCCCCAGTCACAAGGATCTGGGTTAAATCCATCATTCTTTTGCTCACCACACCACCCCAGTTTGGACCCAGCCATATGCAAATCAGTCTTGACCCTGTTCCTTGTCGGAACAGTCCAGCTCGAACTGCCAAGCCAGGTCCTCCCTGGACCGGAAACTAGCATCCTGGGACCGGTTTCAGGGCATCACCCTTCTTCAGCCAGGCTAGCTTGAATCCAGTGGTGTAGTGAGCACGGGACTCACGTCTGGGCATACCCTTCCCACTTAGGACGACAAATGCAAAAGAAACAATTGATGGACGGAATGCTGGACAATGCAAACATTCACCCCCAGTCACAAGGATCTGGGTTAAATCCATCATTCTTTTGCTCACTACACCACCCCAGTTTGGACCCAGCCATATGCAAATCAGTCTTGACCCTGTTCCTTGTGGGAACAGTCCAGCCCGAACTGCCAAGCCAGGTCCTCCCTGGTCCGGGAAACTAGCATCCTGGGACCGGTTTCAGGGCATCACCCTTCTTCAGCCAGGCTAGCTTGAATCCAGTGGTGTAGTGAGCATGGGACCCACGTCTGGGCATACCCTTCCCACTTAGGGCGACAAATGCAAAAGAAACAATTGATGGACGGAATGCTGGACAATGCAAACATTCACCCCCAGTCACAAGGATCTGGGTTAAATCCATCATTCTTTTGCTCACCACACCACCCCAGTTTGGACCCAGCCATATGCAAATCAGTCTTGACCCTGTTCCTTGTGGGAACAGTCCAGCCCGAACTGCCAAGCCAGGTCCTCCCTGGACCGGAAACTAGCATCCTGGGACCGGTTTCAGGGCATCACCCTTCTTCAGCCAGGCTAGCTTGAATCCAGTGGTGTAGTGAGCACGGGTCCCACGTCTGGGCATACCCTTCCCACTTAGGGCGACAAATGCAAAAGAAACAATTGATGGACGGAATGCTGGACAATGCAAACATTCACCCCCAGTCACAAGGATCTGGGTTAAATCCATCATTCTTTTGCTCACCACACCACCCCAGTTTGGACCCAGCCATATGCAAATCAGTCTTGACCCTGTTCCTTGTGGGAACAGTCCAGCCCGAACTGCCAAGCCAGGTCCTCCCTGGACCGGAAACTAGCATCCTGGGACCGGTTTCAGGGCATCACCCTTCTTCAGCCAGGCTAGCTTGAATCCAGTGGTGTAGTGAGCACGGGACCCACGTCTGGGCATACCCTTCCCACTTAGGGCGACAAATGCAAAAGAAACAATTGATGGACGGAATGCTGGACAATGCAAACATTCACCCCCAGTCACAAGCGATCTGGGTTAAATCCATCATTCTTTTGCTCACCACACCACCCCAGTTTGGACCCAGCCATATGCAAATCAGTCTTGACCCTGTTCCTTGTGGAACAGTCCAGCCCGAACTGCCAAGCCAGGTGCTCCTGGACCGGAAACTAGCATCCTGGGACCGGTTTCAGGGCATCACCCTTCTTCAGCCAGGCTAGCTTGAATCCAGTGGTGTAGTGAGCACGGGACCCACGTCTGGGCATACCCTTCCCACTTAGGGCGACAAATGCAAAAGAAACAATTGATGGACGGAATGCTGGACAATGCAAACATTCACCCCCAGTCACAAGGATCTGGGTTAAATTCATCATTCTTTTGCTCACCACACCACCCCAGTTTGGACCCAGCCATATGCAAATCAGTCTTGACCCTGTTCCTTGTGGGAACAGTCCAGCCCGAACTGCCAAGCCAGGTCCTCCCTGGACCGGAAACTAGCATCCTGGGACTGGTTTCAGGGCATCACCCTTCATCAGCCAGGCTAGCTTGAATCCAGTGGTGTAGTGAGCACGGGACCCACGTCTGGGCATACCCTTCCCACTTAGGGCGACAAATGCAAAAGAAACAATTGATGGACGGAATGCTGGACAATGCAAACATTCACCCCCAGTCACAAGGATCTGGGTAAATTCCATCATTCTTTTGCTCACCACATCACCCCAGTTTGGACCCAGCCATATGCAAATCAGTCTTGACCCTGTTCCTTGTGGGAACAGTCCAGCCCGAACTGCCAAGACAGGTCCTCCCTGGACCGGAAACTAGCATCCTGGGACCGGTTTCAGGGCATCACCCTTCTTCAGCCAGGCTAGCTTGAATCCAGTGGTGTAGTGAGCACGGGACCCACGTCTGGGCATACCCTTCCCACTTAGGGCGACAAATGCAAAAGAAACAATTGATGGATGGAATGCTGGACAATGCAAACATTCACCCCCAGTCACAAGGATCTGGGTTAAATCCATCATTCTTTTGCTCACCACACCACCCCAGTTTGGACCCAGCCATATGCAAATCAGTCTTGACCCTGTTCCTTGTGGGAACAGTCCAGCCCGAACTGCCAAGCCAGGTCCTCCCTGGACCGGAAACTAGCATCCTGGGACCGGTTTCAGGGCATCACCCTTCTTCAGCCAGGCTAGCTTGAATCCAGTGGTGTAGTGAGCACGGGACCCACGTCTGGGCATACCCTTCCCACTTAGGGCGACAAATGCAAAAGAAACAATTGATGGACGGAATGCTGGACAATGCAAACATTCACCCCCAGTCACAAGGATCTGGGTTAAATCCATCATTCTTTTGCTCACCACACCACCCCAGTTTGGACCCAGCCATATGCACATCAGTCTTGACCCTGTTCCTTGTGGGAACAGTCCAGCCTGAACTGCCAAGCCAGGTTCTCCCTGGACCGGAAACTAGCATCCTGGGACCGGTTTCAGGGCATCACCCTTCTTCAGCCAGGCTAGCTTGAATCCAGTGGTGTAGTGAGCACCGTCCATCATCTTGTGTGTTTTGCATTTCGCCCTAAGTGGGAAGTGTATGCCCAGACGTGGGTCCCGTGCTCACTACGCCACTGGAGTCAAGCTATCCTGGCTGATGAAGGCTGATAGCCTGAAACCGGTCCTAGGATGCTTGATTCCGGTCCAGGGAAGACATGGCTTGGCAGATCGGTCTGGACTGTTCCCATGAGGCACAGGGTCAAGACTGATTTGCGTATGGCTATGTCTAAACTGGGGTGGAGTGGTGAAGCAAAATAACGATGGATTAAACCCAGATCTGTGACTGGGGGTGAAAGTTTGCCAATGTGCAGCATTCCGTCCATCATCTTGTGTGTTTTGCATTTCGCCTAAGTGGGAAGGGTATGCCCAGACGTGGGTCCCGTGCTCACTACGCCACTGGAGTCAAGCTATCCTGGCTGATGAAGGCTGATAGCCTGAAACCGGTCCTAGGATGCTTGATTCCGGTCCAGGGAAGACATGGCTTGGCAGTTCGGTCTGGACTGTTCCCATGAGGCACAGGGTCAAGACTGATTTGCATATGGCTATGTCTGAACTGGGGTGGTGTGGTGAAGCAAAATAACGATGGATTAAACCCAGATCTGTGACTGGGGGTGAATGTTTGCCAATGTGCAGCATTCCGTCCATCATCTTGTGTGTTTGCATTTCGCCCTAAGTGGGAAGGGTATGCCCAGACGTGGGTCCCGTGCTCACTACGCCACTGGAGTCAAGCTATCCTGGATGATGAAGGCTGATAGCCTGAATCCGGTCCTAGGATGCTTGATTCCGGTCCAGGGAAGACATGGCTTGGCAGTTCGGTCTGGACTGTTCCCATGAGGCACAGGGTCAAGACTGATTTGCATATGGCTATGTCTGAACTGGGGTGGTGTGGTGAAGCAAAATAACGATGGATTAAACCCAGATCTGTGACTGGGGGTGAAAGTTTGCCAATGTGCAGCATTCCGTCCATCATCTTGTGTGTTTTGCATTTCGCCCTAAGTGGGAAGGGTATGCCCAGACGTGGGTCCCGTGCTCACTACGCCACTGGAGTCAAGCTATCCTGGCTGATGAAGGCTGATAGCCTGAAACCGGTCCTAGGATGCTTGATTCCGGTCCAGGGAAGACATGGCTTGGCAGTTCGGTCTGGACTGTTCCCATGAGGCACAGGGTCAAGACTGATTTGCATATGGCTATGTCTGAACTGGGGTGGTGTGGTGAAGCAAAATAACGATGGATTAAACCCAGATCTGTGACTGGGGGTGAATGTTTGCCAATGTGCAGCATTCCGTCCATCATCTTGTGTGTTTTGCATTTCGCCCCTAAGTGGGAAGGGTATGCCCAGACGTGGTCCCGTGCTCACTACGCCACTGGAGTCAAGCTATCCTGGCTGATGAAGGCTGATAGCCTGAAACCGGTCCTAGGATGCTTGATTCCGGTCCAGGGAAGACATGGCTTGGCAGTTCGGTCTGGACTGTTCCCATGAGGCACAGGGTCAAGACTGATTTGCATATGGCTATGTCTGAACTGGGGTGGCGTGGTGAAGCAAAATCACGATGGATTAAACCCAGATCTGTGACTGGGGGTGAATGTTTGCCAATGTGCAGCATTCTGTCCATCATCTTGTGTGTTTTGCATTTCGCCCTAAGTGGGAAGGGTATGCCCAGACGTGGGTCCCGTGCTCACTATGCCACTGGAGTCAAGCTATCCTGGCTGATGAAGGCTGATAGCCTGAAACCGGTCCTAGGATGCTTGATTCGGGTCCAGGGAAGACATGGCTTGGCAGTTCGGTCTGGACTGTTCCCATGAGGCACAGGGTCAAGACTGATTTGCATATGGCTATGTCTGAACTGGGGTGGCGTGGTGAAGCAAAATAACGATGGATTAAACCCAGATCTGTGACTGGGGGTGAATGTTTGCCAATGTGCAGCATTCCGTCCATCATCTTGTGTGTTTTGCATTTCGCCCTAAGTGGGAAGGGTATGCCCAGACGTGGTCCCGTGCTCACTACGCCACTGGAGTCAAGCTATCCTGGCTGATGAAGGCTGATAGCCTGAAACCGGTCCTAGGATGCTTGATTCCGGTCCAGGGAAGACATGGCTTGGCAGTTCGGTCTGGACTGTTCCCATGAGGCACAGGGTCAAGACTGATTTGCATATGGCTATGTCTGAACTGGGGTGGCGTGGTGAAGCAAAATAACGATGGATTAAACCCAGATCTGTGACTGGGGGTGAATGTTTGCCAATGTGCAGCATTCTGTCCATCATCTTGTGTGTTTTGCATTTCACCCTAAGTGGGAAGGGTATGCCCAGACGTGGGTCCCGTGCTCACTACACCACTGGAGTCAAGCTATCCTGGCTGATGAAGGCTGATAGCCTGAAACCGGTCCTAGGATGCTTGATTCCGGTCCAGGGAAGACATGGCTTGGCAGTTCGGTCTGGACTGTTCCCATGAGGCACAGGGTCAAGACTGATTTGCATATGGCTATGTCTGAACTGGGGTGGCGTGGTGAAGCAAAATAACGATGGATTAAACCCAGATCTGTGACTGGGGGTGATTGTTTGCCAATGTGCAGCATTCCGTCCATCATCTTGTGTGTTTTGCATTTCGCCCCTAAGTGGGAAGGGTATGCCCAGACGTGGGTCCCGTGCTCACTATGCCACTGGAGTCAAGCTATCCTGGCTGATGAAGGCTGATAGCCTGAAACTGGTCCTAGGATGCTTGATTCCGGTCCAGGGAAGACATGGCTTGGCAGTTCGGTCTGGACTGTTCCCATGAGGCACAGGGTCAAGACTGATTTGCATATGGCTATGTCTGAACTGGGGTGGCGTGGTGAAGCAAAATAACGATGGATTAAACCCAGATCTGTGACTGGGGGTGAATGTTTGCCAATGTGCAGCATTCCATCCATCATCTTGTGTGTTTTGCATTTCAGCCCTAAGTGGGAAGGGTATGCCCAGACGTGGGTCCCGTGCTCACTACGCCACTGGAGTCAAGCTATCCTGGCTGATGAAGGCTGATAGCCTGAAACCGGTCCTAGGATGCTTGATTCCGGTCCAGGGAAGACATGGCTTGGCAGTTCGGTCTGGACTGTTCCCATGAGGCACAGGGTCAAGACTGATTTGCATATGGCTATGTCTGAACTGGGGTGGCGTGGTGAAGCAAAATAACGATGGATTAAACCCAGATCTGTGACTGGGGGTGAATGTTTGCCAATGTGCAGCATTCCGTCCATCATCTTGTGTGTTTTGCATTTCGCCCTAAGTGGGAAGGGTATGCCCAGACGTGGGTCCCGTGCTCACTACGCCACTGGAGTCAAGCTATCCTGGCTGATGAAGGCTGATAGCCTGAAACCGGTCCTAGGATGCTTGATTCCGGTCCAGGGAAGACATGGCTTGGCAGTTCGGTCTGGACTGTTCCCATGAGGCACAGGGTCAAGACTGATTTGCATATGGCTATGTCTGAACTGGGGTGGCGTGGTGAAGCAAAATAACGATGGATTAAACCCAGATCTGTGACTGGGGGTGAATGTTTGCCAATGTGCAGCATTCCGTCCATCATCTTGTGTGTTTTGCATTTCGCCTCAAGTGGGAAGGGTATGCCCAGACGTGGGTCCCGTGCTCACTACGCCACTGGAGTCAAGCTATCCTGGCTGATGAAGGCTGATAGCCTGAAACCGGTCCTAGGATGCTTGATTCCGGTCCAGGGAAGACATGGCTTGGCAGTTCGGTCTGGACTGTTCCCATGAGGCACAGGGTCAAGACTGATTTGCATATGGCTATGTCTGAACTGGGGTGGCGTGGTGAAGCAAAATAACGATGGATTAAACCCAGATCTATGACTGGGGGTGAATGTTTGCCAATGTGCAGCATTCCGTCCATCATCTTGTGTGTTTTGCATTTCGCCCTAAGTGGGAAGGGTATGCCCAGACGTGGGTCACGTGCTCACTACGCCACTGGAGTCAAGCTATCCTGGCTGATGAAGGCTGATAGCCTGAAACCGGTCCTAGGATGCTTGATTCCGGTCCAGGGAATACATGGCTTGGCAGTTCGGTCTGGACTGTTCCCATGAGGCACAGGGTCAAGACTGATTTGCATATGGCTATGTCTGAACTGGGGTGGCATGGTGAAGCAAAATAACGATGGATTAAACCCAGATCTGTGACTGGGGGTGAATGTTTGCCAATGTGCAGCATTCCATCCATCATCTTGTGTGTTTTGTTATTCAAATTAGCGGCAAGTCTGTTTTTCTATTTAATGGTTTGCTGCTAGTCAAGACTCCTCCGGTGTTGTCGGGACCTTCTTCTTCAATAAGTCTGGTGCGCAGCTCATCCATATATCTCCCAAATCTGGCCAAGTCTGTCGGTACGGTGCAAGAGAAAAGAACCAAAGCTGCTTCTTTCACTGACCGGACTCCTTTGCATACCCACATTGGCTTTAGAAGCTTCTGACGACACTGTAACAGGCCGGGGCAGCAGCACATCAAGTGTAGCAGGGATTCTGTTTTAAAATTGCAAATTCTGCAGTTGGTTACAAGATCAAGGGATTTCCACCTGGAATTTAATTCTTTAATTGGAGGGGGCACTAGCCTGGCCGACAGAATATTTTTTAGGGCCTTCCTCCCCAATGCTTGGCTTAGATAGGGCTGCGTTTTATGCTCCATATATGTTGAAATCAGCCCAGATTGACCTCCTCCCATTTCATAATGTGCTAGGTCAGTTTTTTGTGACAGTTGGTATATTTGTTTGTTGATTGCGTTTTTGATAGCCGGGTAGTTTATGTCCTCTTGACCCTAATTCTGTATTGCCAGGTCCAATGTTTCCACGGATTTCTGGGTATAGACTTGCCATGGGTTGGTTTTTTCTTCATAGATCGGTTTAAGCATGTTCTTTACGCTTCCAACGGGGGCCTTCAATACTTAGTAATAGCATTTCGCCTGCATACCCAGGCATTCTTTATTTTTTTGCACCAGACCAAACTCCAGGCGAATCAGGCTATTACAAGTGTATTTTGGTAGCTTGAATATGCATTTATACACCTGGCATTGTGCTTTTTTTAACATACTGTTCATTTTGCCTGGGAATGCCTGCTGTGCGTAACCCGCTATTGATTTTATTTTAGATTGTAGTACCTTTCTGATTGGGACTGCCGTTGGACTTTGCATTTTCTCATGTAGTTTGCACAGGGCATAAATTGTCGACTGTACTTTGGAGTTCATTTTATGTAGATGTAAAGTCACTTTTCCAGAATCGCTGAGCCAAGCACCAAGGTAATTATAGGATTTTGTGGTGGAGATTGTCTCTCTACCAACGTTCCATTTAAGCAGTGCTTTTATTGTGCAACACCCGAAGATCATTGCTTTGGTCTTGTGTGAGTTTATTGTTAGTTCATTTGTCTCGTTGTAAGTGTTTAAGGTAATTAGACCGCTTGTAGTCCAATTTTAGTGTGGTCCATCACCACTAGATCATCCGCATATTATGATATTTGAAGCTTGTTAGCTCCGATTTTAGGGCTCGCAAGATTGGCATTATGGAGCATCTTACCCAGATCTGCTGTGTATAGGTTAAATAGTGTAGGGGCAAGTACGCATCCCTGTTTTAGGCCTCGGTTTGTGAAGCACTTTTTTGTTGTTGCGTTGTCCGCTAACTTGACTTTAATCCAAGTGTTACTGAATAACGAGATAATGGCATTGAGGAGCCCTGCTGGAATTTGCCAATTGCGCAATTTAGTCTAGAGCTTGCATCGAGACACCCCATCGAAAGCTGCCGATTAATCTACAAAACAGGCAAAAACTGTTTTTTTATTTTTGACGTTTGCTTGCTAACTCAAGTACGATATGGCTACTATGTTATCGATTGTTGAGCATCCTTTACAAAACCCTGTTTGGTATGGGGGGAGGATTTCATTATCTTGGATCCACCTATTCAACTCTGTCAATAGGGTGCTTGCATAGGCTTTCTTTTCGATGTCCAGGAGGGCGATCAATCTGTAGTTTTTTGGGGTCTGTGTGGTCTCCTTTCTTGAATATTGGTTGCAAGAATGACCCGCGCCATGAGTCTGGCACCTTGGTTTGCAATCGACATTCAGTGAATAGGTTAGATAGAACTCTACCCCAGTATGCCGGATCTTCTCTAAACATTGCTCCTGGTAGGCCATTAGGTCAAGGGGTCCCGACTTTTCTTATGTTTTTTATTATTTTTTTGACGGCGGGACCGTCTTGGTCTTTCCCCCCAGTTTTAGATGTAGGTTCTACTTCATCATTTGTACTCTCCATGGGACGTTCCTCTGTGCTTCCAGGTTGACTGCAACCTTCTTCTTCTATGTAGATCGTGGAAACATGTCTCAGCCATGCATCAGCATGGACAGAATTATGACAGTCCACTTTGTCATTTTCCAAGCGAGCTATATATTGCCAAATTTGTCAGTGTTTATGGGGCTTTGTTAGCTTGTGGATCTTAAACCATTCTTCCTCTAGTTTATTCTGTTTGAGCGTCCATAGCAGGTGTTTGCACTCAGTATTGAGTTCTTTGTACTTGCCCTGTGTTGTTTGCGTGCCAACAAACCTGTGAGCTCTTTTTGCCTTTTTCAGATTACGTGCTATCTCCCTAAGTTTTATGTTATCATGCCGGCTTTGTGTTGTGGATGTCATTTTTGTTTGGGAGTTTGCTTTTTTGTTTTTACTGAAAGTTGTTTTCAAGGCAGAGGTCCATGCTCCCCAGTTTTCCACGCTGGGATCGATACCAGGGTGATTGCTTCTGCTTTCTTGTTCAACTTTCCACAAGTTTAATATAGTGGCCTTCTGCTCATTCCATTTTATCCTTCTTACTAGTGAGTATTCCTGGATGCCTTTTGAGTGGGCTACAGTAGGGGCGTGTTCCTGTTTATTTATTTTATTTATTTATAACGTTTTATATAGCGCGAACAAGATCCCGAAGGATATTAGAGCGTTTTACATTAGGATGGAAGGAAGGACATAAATGCAAAATTTGCATCAAGTAGGAGTAAAAAAGACAACAAAAAAAAACAGGATTAATCGCAGATTCCAGGACAGTTGCACCATGGAGGATAATACAATAAAACAGTTATAAGCGGGCAATGAAAGGGGTCACAGTATGCGGTAAAGAGGAGCAGTAACAAATGATTGTACAATGGACGTAGGAAACAGTGTCTTCGAGCAGATGAGCCTAGCCCAATTAGGGTAAGAATTTATTCATAAGGAATCTTTTGGCTTCCAATTTGAAATCCGTCGTTGAGGAGATTCTGCGTACTTCCGGTGCAAGAGAGTTCCATATCTTTGGAGCAGCACCGGAGAAGGCTCTGTGACAGGTTCTCTTTTTGCTAAGGATGAGTGGTTTCAAGAGGAAAGTATTGGCGCTTCTTGAGGCTCTTGCACCACAAGATAGCTCAAGTTTTTGCGCAAGGTACCTGGGAGTATTGAAGTGAAGGGCTTTGTGCGCCATAACTGCAATCTTTAACTGAATTTGTGCTTCGTAGGGCAACCATTTAAGAGATTTTAGGACTGGGGATATGTGCTCATTTCGTTTGGTGCCTGTAACCAGTCTAGCCGCTGTGTTCAGTGATGGCCTTAGTGGAGCCAGGGTGTATTTGGGAAGGCCACAGAGGGTAGCGCTGCCGTAGTCAAGCCTCGGTAAGACAAGCGCTTGGACCACCTGCTTGAAATCATTTTGTGGAAGGAAAGGTTTGATATTTTTGAGTGTCCTCATCGAGTGGTTTGCTCCCTTTCACACCTTGCTGATATGATTTTTCATATTTAGGTGCTTGTCCAAGGGGACTCCGAGCGATTTGGCTGAGTCTATGATGAGAGGTGTGCAGTTGAAGGCAGTGAGGTGACTCAGCCACTGGTCTAACTTGGGGATGTGGTTGGGAGGGGAGATGAGCAGGAATTCCGTTTTGGAGGTGTTGAGCAGGAGATGGTTCTCAGTTAACCAGTTTTGAGTAGACGTTAGGGTAGTGTTGACTGAGATGATGTTTTCCGGGGAAGAGATTTTCAAATAGAGTTGCGTATCCTCCGCATACATATGGAAGAGAATGTTAGTTGAGTTTAATGAGTTAGCTAAAGGTTCCAAGAACAGGTTGAAGAGGATAGGAGATAGGGCGGACCCTTGGGGAACCCCCATGAGAACTGGAGAGGGCTGGGAGAGAGAGTGATTTGCCTTGACTCTGAGATCTGTGGTGAAGGAAGGACGAGAACCATTGTAGCACCTGACAAGAAAAGCCCATCCTGTTTTTCAAAATGGCAAGAAGGTTGTCATGATTAACCGTGTCGAATGCCGAGGAAAGGTCAAGGAGGATCAAGAGGCAGGATTAGTTTTGGTCAAGCATTTTTAAAGTGTCGTCCATAACATGAGTGACCTTCCGAAAGCCGGATTGATGCTGGTCAAGGAGTTGATAATTCTATATGTGAGCACAAAGTTGAGATTGTACGCATTTTTCTATGAGTTACGCTAGGATGGGGATGTTGGAGATAGGGAGGAAGTTATTGAGATCAGCTTTGTCTGCGTTTGTTTTTTTTAGTATAGGTGATACCTGGGCTGCTTTAAGGCAATCGGGGATCGTGCCTTGTGAAAGAGAAGCGTTTACAATCCTTGTCCAGGAGGGGATGAGTACATTCTTGATTTATTTGAAGATGGCCAGGGGCAACGGGTCACTGAAGTAGTTGGATGGGTTGATATTCTGAAGGATCTTGTTGATGTCTTTTTCACTGAATAGGGTAAAGGTGCCCCATGACGCATTGTTCTTGGTGTTCATGCTGGTAGATCTGCGCTTTTCAAAGAGGTCAGGGGGTGAAACGGCCCTGGGGGAAGGTAGTAGGGCCTTCTTAGAGGCGAGGTCAATGGAGATGAGTCTTGCTTTCTCAGTGAAGAAAGCAGCAAGCTCGTCGCAAGAGGGTGGGCTGCCACCTGGGTCAGAGTGGTTTGGACCTACAACTGATTGATGTTTGACCAATTCGAAAAGTTTCTTGGGGCGGTTTGCCGCTTGATCCAGTTGGTGTCTGAAGTAGTCAGCCTTAGCAATCTTTATTTGTTTGTTGTAGAGGCTCCTAGCCTCTGAGGAGTTTTAGTTGGTCCGAGGAGGGATTGAATCGCCAGGAACTTTCAACTGCCCTAAGGTTGCGGCGATCCATGTTTAAGTTGTCATTATACCAGGGTTTGGATATTTTTATTGAGGCATTTATTTGTTGGATTGGAGCAAAGTCATCCATGATGTTGGAGATGGTCGAATTGTAGGAGTTGGTGAGTGACTGCACCTCAACCAAGTCAGCTTGGGAGGTGAGGGCCGATTTACAGTGGGCAGCTAGTTCATCAGAGTTTATTGATCTGAGGTCCCTTTTCCATATCTTAGATTTCTTTGGTTGAGCCTTCCTCATCGACACCTCCCTGTTAATATAAAAGAGGATGCAGTGGTGGTCGGACCAGTCACACAGGGTAATGGAGTCCAAGGAGATGGTCTGCCCTTTCGAGATAATGAGGTCTAGAGTTTCTCCTTTAATATGAGTTGGCTGGTCACAGTGTTGAGTGAGTTCTTGATTTAAGGCAAGATTTAAGGCAAGATACAGCGAGGTCGTTGGGGTTAGACCAGTGAAGGTTGAAATCACCAAGGAAGATTTGGGACACGGTTGAATCAACATTGACAGAGATGATTTCCATTAGTTGCTCGATGAAGGGGAGATTGTCTCCCGGGGGGTGGTAGAACGTGTGAAGTTTACAAACCGGTAGGTTCATACTTGAGATGCTGAGATAGAGGTATTCACAGGAGGAAGGCTTAGAGGACTCCAAGAGAGAGATCAAGAGTGTGTTTCTATGAATACAGGCTAGGCCACCACCCAACTTTAGAACTCTATCTAGCCTAATTATGTCATGAGTGGGAGGTACTAGGAGGTCTAAGATCAGAGTGGAAGAGGGATTTAACCAAGTTTCAGTGAGGATGATAATGTCTAAGTCATTGTGTTGGATGAGGTCGAAGATGTCAGAGGCATGTTTATTGGCTGATCGGCAATTAAGTAATACACATTTAAGTCGTAAAGGATTAGGGGGAGAAGCTGTCTGGGTGACTGTCACACGAGTGAGGTTGTCATTATTGCTGCCTCTAAGATTGTGAGGAGGTTCTCTGTACCGGTTTGAATGGATGGATTGTATCTGTCTCGGCTGGATCATGTTGGGGTTGGACCAGGTAGAATAAGAGTTTTGAAGGTCATGGAGATCAATGGACGCCAGGTGGGTCTCGCGTCTGTTGTTTGATAGTAATATTCAATTCAACCTGGAGAATTGCGTGATCACTGGTGTCATGTGTTTTCATTTCGTAATGGGCTATTTCAGGATTAAGTTGATTACACAGAAAGATATAGTCGATCGTTGTGCAATTATTGAATGTAGCTATTCACGGTCGATTTGGGTCTGAGCTTCTATATAGTTCCTTGGTTGACTTGAGGTCATAGTTTTGGAGGAAGTTGTTAACAATTCTTTCTGAACTTGTTAGGTGCATCATGTCACTCGTCTTCGTTCCCAGGTGGTGCAGGTTAAAGTCGCCCGCAATCACTTTGGCCGGTATCAAATATGTGCATAAAATTTCTTGTATTGAGGTGATCATGGATTTTGTGGCCTCCAGTTTTGACTGTTCATGGACGTTTAGATATGCGTTTATTATAAGCATTGAAGATCTACCTTCCATGTCCCTTTTTCCCTCCACTATGAGTGCCCGTAGCATGTCTGACTCGGTTTTTATTTTCCTTACTGTAATTTCTTTTGCGTGTTTTATATAGGTTGAAATCCCACCCGACGGTCTGCCATACTGGTTGCGTTTAGTTGCTAGTTTATGAAAGCTGGCATAGCCTCCCAGATGTGTGGGCTCTGTTGCCCAAGTTACTTGTAGGCATAGAATATCACCTTCTTGCAGTTTCTTCATTGCTGATTCTTGTTTGAGAGCTTTGTGTATGCCCGCAAAATTCCAGGAGACAATTTTAAGACTGGATTTATTATTTTGGTTGAGGGATTGAGTTCTGGTTATTACAACAGTCGACTGATTTGTGTTGAGCCGCTCGTGGGACCGCTAAAGCATCAGGAATAATGAGTGAGATGCTGTGTCTCACTACTTGTCCTGCTGTGTTGCTCCCTCGGTCGGGTTTTTTGAAGTGCTTCATATTTTTCTATTCTATTTGTAAAAGTGTCCTCCTGCGTTCTTACCAATATACTCAAGTTTTTATAATTTTGGTCTAATTGTATTTTCGTGGTGCCTATCAATACACCCTGAGAGTAATCCTTCGCTTTCTTTGTGTGTTTTGCGGTGTTTGATGGTTCGAGTAGAATTAGCGGATACCTTTCTTGCTCTGGTTCAGTTATTTCTATTCCCCAATTTTTGAAGATTTTTTTCCTTAGTACTGCTTCTGCACAGTGATGGTTTTTCCAGGTCACTTCGGTATCTTCCTGCGGGGTATCTTCATCTCTCGATTCAAATTGAACATTGACCATATCTACACTTGTTATGTTTGACAGCAGCGGTATATGTTGAAAGAGCCTTAGTAAATTTCCCCTATTATGTGTATCACGCCTACCCTTTGATTTATAGAGTGGTTGTAAAATGCTTTTGCAAGTGTTGCTTATGTAGGCAGGGTTGAATGTATTACTTGTCACAGTCTGTAGGTGATTTATTCCTTCACGTAGTGTCTCCTTAGGGAGTTCACTGACAGTTTTTTCCGGGCAGATTTCAGTTACAGCTTGTAAACCTTTTCTTAGCTGCCCCCTTCTGCATAATGTGCTCAACTTCTCAGGCGGCTGATATAGTTGTGGTGTTTATCGTGGCATTCCCTTCTCCTAAAGGTTTATTTTGTTTCTGCGTCTTGGTGAAAATCGGGTATGGCTTTTTATTCGTTTGCTCATCCTGGTTTTGTGCCAAGTACTGTTGGATCTGTCAAAGCATGCAATGGCTGCCCCCATCTTCTTCTGATTTGTGTGGTCTTTTGGCTCTTCAGTTGTTTTTTTAATCTTTTTTTCACACGTTGTGACAGCTTGCTTGTGGTTGTCCCCTGTTTACCGGGGTCATGTGATTCCTGTATCACCTGTAGTTCCTGTGTCATTGCTGACTCCGTGAGTACCAAATCGCCTGACTTTATTCCCCCTTGTGATATTTTTGCAGTTTCCAGTTTCCAGCACATCTTTCTAGGGTCCTCCTTTTGCTGCCTGTGTGTTGCATTATCTCGTATTAGGCCATCTTTCATTGGTGTTGAATTTGTTAATTTGGGCTCAATTTTGCCCACGGATGAATTATGTTGCGAATTGCGGGACCTGGCAATCGGAGTTGTCAGTTTGTTTATATCTTTTCCCAACTCATTTAACTGTTCTACATTTTTACCTGCCAGTACTTGGCCTTTTGGGTCTGATCTTGTGTTCTCATAGTTAGAGTGTATTTGTCCAGGCGAAGTGAAATTCCTCAGCTCCTTTATCATGGATGTCAGAATTTCGGGAAGTGTTGTTAGTTTGTCTACAATTTCTGTACAATGGCACTCTCTGACCTTGAGCCCCTTTTCTATATTGTCCAGTTTGTCCGAGATTTTTAGAATGGCTAAGGCTATTGTGTGAATAATGTCCATCTGAATTTCTAATTTATTTGACTGCCGAGTGAGGGCATTAATTGCTGCTGTTAGAGTCATGTTTATAGAGGACAATAGTTTATCTTGGTCCTTGGTAAGCTCAAAGCTGGAGAATGAGCCATCTTGCAGGCAGTTGTCATGTTTTATGATGGGCGTGAATGTCAAGGAGTTTAGGCTCGGACTTTGCTCTGTCTGACATTTCCTTGTGTCCTATCCTTGTTGGGAGGGATCCTGGCCTTCAAAATAGCATGGGCCCTGAGAGTCCCTTGTTCTGTATACTTGCTGGGTTGGTGGATCTAGATCTTTAAAGTCGCTTATGTTCTCTGGTGAGAGATGTACTAAGCTTATCTGATCCAACTGATCGTCTCTTGTTGTGTGTATGTGTATGTACATTTACTGTGACTATTATTGTTTATTCCACTTTTTTCTGTTGATCTGTGTTCTCTTCAAATCTTAAGTCCCACCCTTTGTTCCCACTCCCCCACCTGGGTAGGATAGTTTCAGTGGGTGTTGCGCCTGGAGTTGGACCACTGGAGGGGCCATCCGTAAGAGTTGTGGTAATTTGAGGGGTCGCTGTCCTTTTGCTTTCTATGGTAGAGGTGTCTGTAGTGGAGGTTTTTTTTCCAGTGTTTCCTGATTGAGACTCCTTTGGATCCCTGGTTGTTGCTGAGGAGGTGTCCTTTGCCCCTGATGGGGTGTTACGTTCCCGGGGAGGGATGCTCCCTTAGCTACAGTTGGGAAATATTCTGTTAATGCAAGTCTTTGTGTCTTGGGTCTTGCTGATATGCTGCTCAAGAAGAGATTTTTGGTAATGCCGTCTTCTTGGGTTATGTGCATCCTTTTTCGGTCTCTCCCCTGTGGCATCAGCCTAGTCCGCTTCCTCCCTTTCACCATTATTTTGCTTTGTAGGAGGATCCTGTGAGCTAGCTTCCAGTGAGCACCTTTTTTTCCTGTAGGCTTTCCCCCTATTACTTCTGAAATCCTGAGGGCACGCCTGCGTGTTGCGTATGCAACCTTAGGAATTGGGGCCACTTCGGATGTGCCTGTGTCAATCATGAGGTTTATTAGACAGTTCAGGTGCTTTCTCTTAATCGCAGTGCAGTGCAAGGTGCCTGATGCTGCCGTCAGTGTCAGGAATCAGTTTGATTGTTTTCCCTTTCTCTTTCCTCTTCTTTAGATAGTTCCTGAATGGGGGTTAGACCAGTGGGGAGAGATCGCCACCTTATTGCTGCTGCTACAACCACTGCTCTAACCATTTCTGGTTGTTTGTTTCTGGGTGCGGCCCACTGCCCACTGCCCTCGTGCCTCTACAGCAGTCCTGCCATGGCCCTCTACCGCCACATGCAATTCTTTATGTCCTTCGTGATCCTCCCCCCTCTAATAATAAAAAGGGGGGGTAGGAGGTGTGGCCACAAGGAGATCCAATAACGGAGGGGTGCTGCGATGCGGAGAAAGCACTGACACTGGCATAGGCACCGGTCAAATCTCACACGGGAGTCGCAAGCACCCGCAAGCCACACCGAGACCTAGCAGGGCCACTTCCACGGGGCCTGGGCTCTCTCTCCATGAGGGTCTGCTAACGCCCCCGCGCTTGAGCAGCTTGGGCATTTGGCGGCTCACGCGGAGTCACCGTAGCAGCCGTCCCACCCCAGGCCTATGGGGCACGGAGCTACAGGACCAGCTCAGGACCTGCTCCCCTTCTGCTGCCGAGCCGCGCCGTCCGCAGTGCAGTCAGCTTCGCTTGCTCACCTGACTTCCTCTCTTGCCTGACTTCCATTCAAGTGCGTCAACTGCGTCTCCGCATGCCTGAGTGCCCGTACCTCTTCAGCCAACACCAGGATCCTCCAATGAAGTGGGTCCTTGCACACAGGGAAGTGGGTCCTTGCACACCAGCCACATGGTCAGAAAACAACAACAAACAGCAAGGGGGCATGGCCACAAACAAAGAAAAAATGCAGGCTTATGGGGAAAGCACATTGGCTGGCTACACTAAATGACAGAAAGCCATATGGTCAGAAGAACAACAGGAGGCCTGGAAAACAAAGGACACTTGAAGGCCTAGGGTGAACACCGACTATACAAAATGGCCCCTGGCCACAAGCCATACTGATTCCTGAACAACAAAGGCAAATGGTGGCCTATGCTAAAAACACATACACACACACACACATACACAGAGTAGCCAGACAAAAGAGGCATGGTAACACATAGAACACAGCATTAATTCCGCAATGCCAAAAATGAAAATAAACAGGGATACAAATGTTCACAACACACATCCTCCAAAGGCATTACCCCACCTAAACACCTTTTGCATGGAAAAAAAAGTGAAAAACCACAACAAATCCACATTTTGTATTTTAATCCAATGCCATCCATGGCCTAAATGATGGTTCAATTCTACAGACACCACAGACACAGTTGTTTCATGCACCCATGAATAGTACAGGGCCTACTGGCTGGAAGGCTCATTGGCAAACTAGGCCACATAGTGAATTAAATAAATTGATCAATATTGCTAACTTATTAAAAAACATGGAGCAGAAAAAAGAAAATGTACTAAACTGTGCAACATTTTGCCTTTACAAAAGAAGACTAGGACCCTACTAAAACTGCAGGCCACCCACCACATTAAATTTAAAAAATTGAATTAAAGTACAAATAAATCCAGGTGCATGCCCCAGTCAAACAAACAACACCTTTATACCCCAGTTGTTCAACTTACTTGTGATATCTCAAAAACAAAATCCTTAAATCCAATGGTATATATGCAGCAGACGAGAAGAGTGATTCTTCCAGCTCCAAATCCCAATGAAAAGTGACCAAGAGAGGGACAAAGCACTGGAAGGAGCCTGCTGGACAGGAACAGGAAGTTGGAGTCTCTGGGGCATTTCCTTCTGGTTTGGAAAAAAAAGTTTACAAAAAATGGCTTCTCGCACAAAAAACCAACTCTAACGGCTCAGCTGCATTCTCAAGCAGAACAGCTGCTCGACTGCTCCGTTTGCGATCCCGATCAGCTCTAACAAATGCTAGATTGGTGCCATCGTGGCTTGAAGTTGAGCAAGTGAGCGCTAAGTCTCGTGGGAGCACTCTAGCAGTGTGAGAAGTCTTGCGTACACTCGCAAGTGGCCTGAGAGTCTTGGCTCTCGCGGTTGAGCGACAAAAGAAAACTTGAGTGAGCAAATGGAGAAAAAAACGCCGCTTCGCGTCCGAATGGTGGAATTCAGGAATTCCGCAAGCAGAGCGGAGTTTACCGCCCCGGGTTATATTTAAGTCCACTAAGTGATATCTCTACTTATAGACTGATATATGCAGTTATAAATGCAGCATCTCACCCATACTGCAACTCACTTACCCATTTAGAAAACATAAAGCTACTTAAACACTCAGTCCGAGAGAGCCAGAGACACTTAAATATTCCATATCAAAGGCAGTTTAAGATACACATACATACCCCTCTATTCATCAACACAGGCACTGAGGTATTTGTTCAGCCACTTACATACACATAGAGAGTGACACAGACTTACTAAAACAGGTCAGTGATATACTGGCACACTTACTTAAACATCTGATGGCACTCCTACAGGTGGACACTCACTCAGATATATATAGTGAAGTACTGATATAATCTAGTTAACAATTCACACAAATACTCCATTAAACATGGGTCAGGCCTACTATTGCAGACCTTGTCTGTGCACTGTCACTGCCAGTTTGACTTGACATGTTAAAGCCCTTCATCAAGTTTTCAAAATATGTTTTAGCACACACAACTCACAGCAGAGATACAATGTAGGTATGTTTAAAGCATGGTGCTTTCTGCTTGAAAGGTGAGAAATGTCCTTATGAATTTTAGTAAGTTACTCATGCATTTGCAGACCCATATGCCAAGAACTATATAGCCTATACCACCCACAATACAACTGACATACATGTTTCCAAAGCATAGAGACTCTCTCTCACCTAGTCAGACAGTGGTAGAGGTATTTATACATTCACTCACATACTCAGAAACGTCTTATGTATGCAGCAGTATCAAAAACACCTACATACCCCTCTATTTGCTAACACAGGCACTGAGGTATTCCTTTCACAGCTTACATACACATTTAGAGAGCAATAGAGTTACTAAAACAGACAGTCATATACTTGCACACTTACTTAAATATCTTATGACATTGCTACAGGTGGATATCTACACTCATTCAGATATGTACGCATCCATTCAGACAAATACTCCTTTAAACATGAGTCAGGCCTACTAATGCAGAGACTGTCTGTGCACTCTCACTGCCAGCCTGACGTGGCATATAAGACCCCTTTACCAAGACTTAAACCCATGTTTTAGTATATATATATATATCTTACCTTTGGGTTTGGTTGTAGGTATGCTATAAAGCACGGTGGTCTGTGCTTAAAAGATGAGTGGTGTCTATTGAGTTTCTGTAAGTCACTCATGTATTTGCAGATCCCTATGCCAAGCACTACATAGAGTATACCACCAAAAATGCAACTGATATACATATTTTCAAAGCATAGAACCTGTCTCTCGCCCAGTCAGATAGTGACAGAGGGACTTATACATTCACTCACAAACACTGAATAGTAATTTTTAGGGGTGGGCGGAATATGCGTAGTCGTGCTACGCAAAGCTCCGCGAAATGGTAAAAAATCTCAGCAAGCACGCAAAAGTTCCGCAAACACGTGGAATTGCTTGTTCCGCCCGTTCGCGATGCTTTTTTCCTGTTCGCGAACGCTGTTTGCGTGCTCGGGGAGAAATATCTCGCAAACACGCATTTTGAAAGTGCGAACAAGCAAAAAACTCTGCAAAGCCGCGGATCGCGGAATTTTTGCCAATTCCGCGTTCTCCGCGGAACGCAAAATTACCCAAATTACCCAAATTCCGCGAGCGGAACGGAATTTACCGCCCAGGCCTAGTAATTTTGCTCGCTAGTTGCTGTCCAGTAACTGCCCTGAGGTTAGTACTCGGTGGAGTTAGAATAGTAATTTTGCTCTTTAGTCACTGTCCAGGACCTAGCCTGGGGTAAGAATTTGGTGGAGTTAGTATAGTAATTTTGCTCCATAGTTACTTTCCAGCACCTGCCCTGAAGTTAGTACTCAGTGGACTTAGAATAGTTATTTCCCCCCTAGTCAGTGTCAAGCACTTGGCCTTAGTTAAGTAAATCGTGGAGTTAGAATAGCAATTTTGCCACTTTGTCACTGTCAAGCACCTGCCCTTAGCAAAGTACATGGTGGAGTTAGAATAGTAATTGTGTCCCTTAGTCACTGTGCACACTTGCCCTGAGGTAAGTACTTGGTGGAGTTAGAATCGTAATTTTCCCCTAGTCAGTCTCCAGCACCTGCCCTAAGGTAATTGCCCGGTGGAGATAGAATAGTCATTTTAGCCCTTAGTCACTGTCCAGCACCTACCCTGAGGTAAGTACTTGGTAGAGTTAGAATAGTAATTTTACCCCTCGTCAGTTTCCAGCACCTTCCCTGGGGTAATTATCCGGTGGGGTTAGAATAGTTATTTTGCCTCTTAGTCACTGTCTGGCACCTGCCCTGAGGTAGGTGCTTGGTTGGGTCAGGATAGTCATTCTTCCCCTAGTCACTGTCCAGTAATTTCCCTCAGGAAATTTTGCTGGAGTTAGAATGGAAATGTTGCCATTTAGTCACTGTCCAGCACATGCCCTAAGGTAAGTACTTGGTGGGGTTGGAATAGTAATTTTTCCCCTATTCAGTGTCCAGCACCTGCCCTAAGATAAGTTCCTGGTGGAGTTAAAATAGTAATTTTGCCCCCTAGTTACTGTCCAGCAACTGCTCTGAGGTAAGTGTTCAGTGGAGTTAAAAAAGCGATATTTTAGAAAGCTGCAATATTGTTCTATATAAATTAATTTAACATATATGAACCCAGAATGTGTTTGTCGGGCCAACGTTTATGGTTGAAATCTGTAAGTTTAGGAGAATTAAAATTAATAGATGTGTCGTATAACTAGGCAGTGCAAATATAAGTATTTTCTTGTGAAAGTTCCACTCACTTGGACGGGTAGATGGTATAGTTTGTGGTAGTCAAGTCTCGCTTCGGTAATAATTTCTGTGTGCTCTCGAATGCAATCACTTTAGTAGTGGATGTAAAATGGTGGGTGGCCCTTTTTATGTGTGTTTGGTGTGGGAGATGAAAATGTAAACAAAAAAGTGTTGGAATGTTCATTTTACACACATTTTATTGTGTATGTGTAGTTTATTATTTTGTTAGAAAAAGAAGACATTAATTTCACTTCCTGTTGTAAAACAAGAGCCCTTTTTATTTGGGAGAAATATAAGTCGGAGGTTAAAATAACAATAAGACCAAAGTTGCAAACGTATTAGTCATATTGTGTCATGTATCATTTATTATATTTATCTCTATAATGTGTTTAGAAAGATATTAGTTTGTAAATTTTAGTTTTTTACATTTTTTGAATTAAAGTGCTTTACTGCATTTGTGGTAATGGTGCAATGTAACGGTATGCGTCCTGATGTGGTGCGTGATAATGATGTGTGGTAATGAAAAATTTAATGATACTCGATGTATATGCATGGTAATGTGTTTCATGGTGAAAACGTGCATTGTTGTAGTAAGTGTGTTATAAAACTGTGTTGTTTAGGCATGCGTGGTAAAGGTGTTCGATGTTCTGTCATATATCCCTACATAGAGGATACCACCCACAATGCAACCGATATACATGTTTTTAAAGTATAGATTGTGTCTCTCACTAAGTCAGACAGTGACAGATTAAAGTGCTTTACTGCATTTGTTGTAATGGCGCATTTTAACGGTATGCATACTCAATTTGTTGTAATGGCGCATTGTAACGCTATACGTGCTGATGCAGTGCATAGCAATGGTATGCGTGGTAATGAAACATTTAATGATGCTCTATGTATTAGCATGGTTGTGTGTTTCATGGTGAAAATGTACATTGTAGTAGTAAGTGCGTTATATAAAAACTGCGTTATTTAGGCATGTGTGGTAAAGGTGCTCATTGTTTCATCATATATCCCTACATAGCAGATACCACCCACAATGCAACTGATATACATCTTTTAAAGCATACAGTGTGTCTATCACCAAGTCAGACAGTGACAGAAGGACGTATACACTCACTCACAAACTCAGAAAGTACTTATGAATGCAGGAGTATCAAAGACAGTTGCAGACACACCTACATACTCCTCAATTTGCTAATACAGGCACTGAGGTATTTGTTTGGCCACTTACACACACATATAAATAGCCATAGAGTTACTAAAACAGACAGTCATATAATGGCACACTTACTTAAATATCTTATGGCCTGCTACAGGTGTATACCTACACTCACTCAGATTAGTAGGCAAGTACTGACACAATCTAGTCATTCATTCAGACAAATACACCATTAAACATGAGTCAGGGCTACTAGTGCAGAGACTGTCTGTCCACTCTCACTGCCAGGCTGAATTGGTATGTAAAACCCCTTTATCAATGTTTTAGTATACATAACTCACCTTTGAGATAAGCTGTAGGTATGCCAGTAAGTTACTCGTA
This sequence comes from Calotriton arnoldi, assembly GCA_963921515.1. Lineage (NCBI taxonomy): Eukaryota > Metazoa > Chordata > Amphibia > Caudata > Salamandridae > Calotriton > Calotriton arnoldi. Next base: position 1,013,261 of record CAWUFW010002250.1, read on the forward strand.
CACTTGCAGACCCCTATGCCAAACATTGCATAGAGTATTCCACCCATAATGCAACTGATATACATGTTAACAAAAGCATAGAGACTCTTTCTCACCCAGTCAGACAGCAACAGAGGCACTTATATATTCAGTCATATATATTCACAAACTACTTATGTACGCAGCAGTATCAAAGGCAGTTGCAGACACAGTTACATACTCCTCTATTCTGTAGCACAGGCACTGACGTATTCATAATGCCAATTAAACATTTAGAGAGGCATACATTTAGTAAAACAGACAGTCATATACTGGCACACTTACTTAAACATCTGATGGCCCTGCTAGACATGGACTCCTACACTCACTCCCATATGTAGACAAGTAGTGACACAACCTCATCATCCATCCAGACAAATACTCCTTTAAACATGGGTCAGGCTTACTAGTGCAGACCGTGTATGTGCACTGTTGCTGCCAGTTTCATTTGATATGTAAAAGCCATTCATAAAACATATAAAGAACAAAGCTTTAGCAGCAGACTTTTGGTTCTGCACCTCACGCAAGTTTCCTCAATTCAAAAGTCCTGCGCACTGATACCCCCGCACCAGCCGTTACGTGATGCCTCTGTGTCCCAAGTCCTGAAAATGCAGCTGGAAGTGGGTGTGTGCCAGGCAATGAAGTTCAAAACACTCTTGTTGTATGAAACGTCTTTATTTCAAATTAGTATTTCCCATATGTTAATAGCACATTCAGCTCAGCCAACGTGTTTCGTTCTCTCATGGAGAACTTCATCAGGGCTGAAAATGACAAGTAAAAGGACACCAAATCAAAAACACAAACACCAAAATCACAAGTAAAATACAATAAAAGAACGGCACAGGACTTGAACAAAAAAACCACACTGAAATGAGAAATCAAAAGCACTCATGGACACTTGTAATAAGACATGTAACAGGACGAAAAGCATGCTTCAATAAACAACACCACATTTCAAAGGCAAGTGACACATATACCAATTGTAAAACGTGTGAAAGTAGAATCGAAATCCTAACAAAAAGCCATAACGATTTGCTTATGTGATACATTTAAAATATTGTGCAGAGAAATCACCTGGTGAAAAAACCCTATTTTAAAGCAAACCCCTCACAATCATATTAAAACTATTAAAAAGATTCTTGCAAGGGAAGAGCTCTGAGATCACATAAGCCGTGAGATAGACAAACACAGAATATAAAACCAGAGAAATAGTAATAGCAAATAGAATAGTAAAAAAACCCTTGCTCATGGCACAGAGGAAAGAAAAGGGGGAAAACAAAGAAGTGTCCACTGGGACTGCATCCTCACCTTAAGTAAAGCGAGGCAAAAGGTCAATACAATCATGAAGAAGAGTCCAATGTTAATGCTCCAGTGTATTGCGCTGGACCCAAAAGGGAATTCCCAGGGCTATGTCAAACCCGAAAGCAAAGATCTGTATTGTGCACAAAAATCTAGGTCAACAATGCTGAATACTAAGAAGAATAAAGACAAAGTAAAAACATGACCAATCTATCTTATGTCATGTCAAGGGTGATCAAAGTCCTAGATCTAAACCGTCCACCCCCTTCATAAAAAATAGGGAAAGGCAGCAACACAGAGTGCCAACCATGCTCTAGTGCTAGAAACAATCCTGTAGTGAAGTCAAATATAATGACGATCCTGATTTTAACATGACTTATACTCTGCAAGGTGTCCACCATGATGTAATATAGAATAGTGTGCCTGTAATATGCAGTACTGTACGTTTACTCAGAATATATTAAAGCGTCACATCAGGTATCTAAGCTCGATACCATTAGTCCACTTGCCCCAATTGTCCAAATTGCCCCGAAGGCATGCTCCAATACACGTCTACAGGCTAGTGAAAGTAAGGCTGAAGGGAAAGTCATATCAAATAAACCTGCCCACACCCCTCCGTGTGGCAGAATCAAAGACAATTATCTAATGGTGTGTTACTATGCACAGACGTTGTTAAGAACTCCTGCTCATATGATTAAAATCAATGTATCAGGCTAACGCCTCTCCACAAATGCGGATAAGCAGTAACTTGCTCTCAGGTATCAAATGAACCATGATAATAAAAAAACCCGCTCCATAGCAGGAGTCCGGGCACCCTGCTCCCGCTCCTCCGTGGAGGAGAAAATGTGTATATAGAAACAGGACCACGTAGGTGGGCTCAATGTCAGGGACAACCAGTAAATCAAAACACTACTTCCGTAGTTGATAACCACAGTAAAGTCTAATGAACATTGATAATAAACGGTCCCCCATTGAAACGGATGTCTATGTGCAAATCAGAAGGTCTAAAGGGTAAGGACCGCCAGTCTAACAGCCTCCTCAATCTCCTTACCTGTGTCGTTTGTCCAAACGAATCCGTCTGTATGAATGCGTGCTGCTCGCGCCATGGGCCCATTTAACGTGAAGTGGTGCCTCCCCCTCTGGAGGCGCAGCCAGTCACAGCATAGAAGTACCAATGTGGGAGGATTAGAAGACCGGAAACATAGTACGGAATACGGCGTCCCTTTTCTACGTGGCGCCGCCGAATAGTGTAAGCAGGCACTAGTGCGGAAACAACAAATACCGACCCGAACAGGCCAGACATGGTGAATATGAAAAGGAAATTTCCATACTGGAGAGGTATCCAAAGCATAGAATAATAAGTAAATTGCTGCATATTAACCCCTTGACCGCAATCGGAATTCCGCTCGTGTGCTGGACATTCCGATCGCGGGTGGTCGTGACGAGCTCAGCTCATCATGCGCACAGCGCGACCGCGCAGCATGACGAGCTGAGCTCGTCACGAGCATCGAAGGGGTTAAAGCAGAAATGGACATAAAGAATTATATGCGCAGTAAAAAAAAAGCAGGTATATGCGGCAAAACGATTGCCATAATGTAACACCTAAAATTAAAAACAGAAAATAATCAATGTGCCAAGCCAAGTATAGCTGGTCGTAGGTTGACAGGATGTGATAGCGGGGTGGGCGATGACACCAAAATAGGCCCGGAGAGGAGTCCGCCATGATGGAGAGGTCTCCAGAGTGTCACATGATAAGTAAAGTGCGATGCTCTAAAACAAATTAAATGCACGGTTACAAATAAGTGGGCAAGTGTGGCAAACCGAATTGTCATTCCGGAGCACATAAATATAAAAGTCAATTAGTCAAGCCATGTATTGCTGGTCATAAGTTGGCAGGATATCAATGTAGGGTGGGTGATAACACCACAAATAGGGAATAGAGTACCAAAGTGAGAGCAGAGTAAATCCAACAATAGTATTTAGTAGCCATAACGCGAGCAGGCACCCATACATAGTATGTACTAAGCCTGTTTACAGCCTTCCTGGGAGACACATGAGAGTGGGCCGGTTAAGAAAATGTTAGAGAATATTATGTGTGTAAGTAAAGGACAGATGAGTGCAAAAAAACAGTAGAGCCAAGGTTATATACAAAGTGTGCATTTTAAAAAATACAACAAAAATATATACATACAAAGCAATATCTTGAAAAGAGGTCCTGCTAAGTAGTCATTCATTATGACATAGAGCCCATGCTAGTATCTGTTGTCAAGATCTAAATGGGCATATGTGATGAACAGAGAAACAATTGGTAAATGGTGCAAAAGTACATTATGGATTCTCATTGAGGAAGAAATGCATCTCGTTGTCGGTATTATGGCCCTGAGTTATTGTGCGCAATTTACATATCCATTTGGCTTCGCACTGTATCAGGCGCAGCTCCCTGTTTCCCCCCCCTCTGTCCTGCTTCAACCGGATCAATACCATGGAACCAGAAAGCATTGTCTCCAGGGTGGGTATTGACCCTCTTCTCAGTAGCTGTAACGTAGCTTGGACAAAGTCTATTTCTAATGGTAGTGCCCCTCCTATATATAATGGAAGGGTTACTTTTGATTGACCCATTCAGGCTTGGGATCTCCTCCAGGAGGTGCCAGTTGCGTTTAAACAACCTAAAAATCTCATCACCAAATGTGGTGTATTGAGTGATAAAACAAACATCCCTGTCATTCCCAATGTTCTTCTTTTTGACGGTTTGTTCAGCCAGTGTTGCTTCCCTTTTCAGTGTTTGTACCCTTCTTTCTGCTGTGTCAAGGACCCTCCCAGCTACTGAGAAGAGGGTCACGTGACTCCCTGAGAAGACCAATGGGTTTTACGTGTGTAGTTTCCTGCAATGTATGCAAATTTAGGGTGAACAAGATCAAAGAATTTGACTATAATGGGTCAACGAAACATATGATCAGACAGTTTATTAACTGTAATAATACCTTTGTGGTATATGTAATTGGGTGCTCGTGCAATATGATCTATGCTGGGAGCACCAAGAGAAGTTTCAAGCTCCGCATTCAGGAACACCGGAGGGCAATCTTGAATTGTGACATGAGATACCCTATGGCCGAGCACTATGTCAACACCCACCCTGGAGACAATGCTTTCTGGTTCCATGGTATTGATCCGGTTGAAGCAGGACAGAGGGGGGAAAACAGGGAACTGCGCCTGAGACAGTGCGAAGCCAAATGGATATGTAAATTGCGCACAATAACTCAGGGCCATAATACCGATTACGAGATGCATTTCTTCCTCAATGAGAATCCATAATGTACTTCTGCACCATTTACCAATTGTTTCTCTGTTCATCACCTATGCCCATTTAGATCTTGACAACAGATACTAGCATGGGCTCTATGTCATAATGAATGACTACTTAGCAGGACCTCCTTTCAAGATATTGCTTTGTATGTATATATTTTTGTTGTATTTTTTAAAATGCACACTTTGTATATAACCTTGGCTCTACTGATTTTTACCACTCATCTGTCCTTTCCTTACACACATAATATTCTCTAACATTTTCTTAACCAGCCCACTCTCATGTGTGTCCCAGGAAGGCTGGAAACAGGCTTAGTACATACTATGTATGGGTGCCTGCTCTCGTTATGGCTACTAAATACTATTGTTGGATTTACTCTGCTCTCACTTTGGGACTCTATTCCCTATTTGTGGTGTTATCACCCACCCTACATTGATATCCTGCCAACTTATGACCAGCAATACATGGCTTGACTAATTGACTTTTATATTTATGTGCTCCGTAATGAAAATTCGGTTTGCCACACTTGCCCACTTATTTTTAACCGTGCATTTAATTTGTTTTAGAGAGTCGCACTTTACTTATCATGTGACACTCTGGAGACTTCTCCATCATGGGGGTCTCCTCCTTGGGGCTATTTTGGTGTCATCACCCACCCCGCTGTCACATCCTGTCAACCTACGTCCAGCTATACTTGGCTTGGCACATTGATTATTTTCTGTTTGTTTTTTTAGGTGTTACTTTATGGCAATACCTTTTGCCACATATACCTGCTTTTTCTTTACCGCACATATAATTCTTTATGTCCATTTCTGCTTTAATATGCAGCAATTTACTTATTATTCTATGCTTTGGATACCTCTCCAGTATGAAAGTTTCCTTTTCATATTCACCATGTCTGGCCTGTACGGCTCGGTATTTGTTGTTTCCGCACTAGTGCCTGCTTACACTATTTGGCGGCGCCACGTAGAAAAGGGACGCCGCCTTCCGGACTATGTTTCCGATCTTCTAATCCTCCCACATTAGTACCTCTATGCTGTGATTGTCTGCGCCTCCAGAGGGGGAGGCACCACTTCACGTTAAATGGGCCCATGGCGCGAGAAGCACCCGTTCATACAGACGGATTCGTTTGGACAAACGACAGGGGTAAGGAGATTGATGGGGCTGTTACGCTGGTGTTCCTTGCACTTTAGACCTGCTGCTTTGCACATAGGCTTCCGTTTCAATGGGGGCCGTTTATTATCAATGTTCATTAGACTTTACTGTGGTTATCGACTATGGAAGTAGTGTTTTGATTTACTGGTTGTCCCTGACATTGAGCTCACTTACGTGGTCCTGTTCTATATATACATTCCCTTCTCCTCCACGGAGGAGCGGGAGCAGGGTGCCCGTACTCCTGCTATGGAGCGGGTTTTTTTATTATCATGGTTCGTTTGATACCTACGAGCAAGTTTCTGCTTATCCGCATTTGTGGAGAGGCTTTAGCCGGATACATTGATTTTAATCATATGAGCAGGTGTTCTTAACACCGTCTGCGCATAGTAACACACCATTAGATAATTGTCTTTAATTCTGATGCACGGAGGGGTGTGGGCAGGTTCATTTGATATGGCTTTCCCTTCAGCCATACTTTCACTGGCCTATAGACGTGTATTGGAGCATGCCTTAGTGGCAATTTGGACAATTGGGGCAAGTGGACTAATGGTATCAAGCAAAGAAACCTGATGTGATGCTTTAATATATTCTGAGTAAACGTACACTACTGCGTATTACAGGCACACTATTCTATATTACATCCAGGTGGACACCTTGCAGAGTAGAAGTCATGTTAAAATCAGGATCGTCATTATATTTGACTTCACTACAGGATTGTTTCCAGCACTAGAGCATGGTTGGCACTCTGTGTTGCTGCCTTTCCCTATTTTTTATGAAGGGGGTGGACGGTTTAGATGTAGGACTTTGATCACCCTTGACATGACATAAGATAGATTGGTCATGTTTCTACTTTGTCTTTATTCATCTTACTATTCAGCGTAGTTGACCTAGATTTTTATGCACAATACAGATCTTTGCTTTCTGGCTTGACTTAGCCCTAGGAATTCCCTTTTGCGTCCAGCGCAATACACTGGAGCATTAACATTGGACTCTTCTTCATCATTGTGTTGACCTTTCGCCTCGCTTTACTTAAGGTGAGGACGCAGTCTCAGTGGACACTTTTTTGTTTTCCCCCTTTTCTTTCCTCTGGGCAATTAACTATGTATTTTTTACTATTCTATTTGTTATTACTATTTCTCTGGTTTTATATTCTGTGTTTGTGTATCTCACGGCTTAAGTGATCTCAGAGCTCTTCCCATGCAAGAATCTTTTTAATAGTTTTAATATGATTGCGAGGGGTTTGCTTTAAAATAGGGTATTTTCACCAATTGATTTCTCTGCACAATATTTTAAACGTATCACATAAGCAAATCGTTATGGCTTTTTGTTAGGATTTCGATTCTACTTTCACACGTTTTACAATTGGTATATGTGTCTCTTGCCTTTGAAATGTGGTGTTGTTTATTGAAGGATGCTTTTCGTCCTGTTACATGTCTGATTACAAATGTCCATGAGTTCTTTTGATTTCTCATTTCATTGTGGTTTTTTGTAGGCCTGGGTGGTAAATTCCGTTCCGCTTGCGGAATTTGCAGAATTTGGGTAATTTCGCGTTCCGCGGAGAACGCGGAATTACCAAAAATTCCGCGATCCGCGGCTTTGAGGAATTGTTTGCTTGTTCGCGCTTTCAAAATGCGTGTTTGTGAGATATTTCTCCCCGAGCACGCAAACAGCGTTCGCGAACAGGAAAAAAGCATCGCGAACGGGCGGAACAAGCAATTCCGCGTGTTTGCGGAACTTTTGCGTGCTCGCGGAGATTTTTTACCGTTTTGCGGAGCTTTGCGCAGCTCGACTACGCAAATTCTGCCCACCCCTAGTTTTTTGTACAAGTCCTGTGCCGTTCTTTTATTGTATTTTACTTGTGATTTTGGTGTTTGTGATTTGGTGTCCTTTTACATGTCATTGTCAGCCCTGATGAAGTTCTCCATGTGAGAACGAAACACGTTGGCTGAGCTGAATGTGCTATTAACATATGGGAAATACTAATTTGAAATAAAGTCGTTTCATACAACAAGAGTGTCTTGGACTTCATTGCCTGGCGCACACCCACTTACAGCTGCATTCATAAAACATATGTTTTAGAACCCCAGAGATAGGCTGTAGGTATGACACAAAACACTGTGCTTTGTGCTTCAAAGGTGGGAGATGTCCTTTAGGATTTTAGTAAGCTACTCATGCACTTGCAGACCCCTGTTCCAAGGGCTTCATAGAGTACACCACCCACAATGCAACTGACATACATGTTCACAAAAGGGCTTCTTGTTGGATGGGTGTCTAGTAGTGTCAGTACTTGAGTGCTTATCTGAGTGACTTTTCATAGTCTCCAAGGGTGGGTCACTGGATGTGCAAATAACTATGTCACTATATGACTGCCTCTCTTACGAAAAACTATGGGTCTGTAAATGTGTATGTAAGTGGCTGTATGGATTGCTTACTGGCTTTGTTAGTAAGTGTTGGGGTATGTAACTGTTTGTGCAACTGGCTCTGTTACTGCTGGTTACATAAGTGCTGCACAGATGTAAGAATGTAGGTGTCAGTGCCTCTACCGCACTCTCACCGGCTGTACGAGTGGCTCTATGGTTTTGTAAATAGGTATAGCAGTTCCTGTATCGGTGGGCAACTAGGTTTTTAACTGGGTGTATAGCTGTGTATGTCTGTTTGTAACAGAGTTATTGCTGGATACATGAATGACTGTATGTAGATCTGAGTGAATCTGACATTGTCTGCGTACAAGTGTGAATGAATATGTAAATGCATATATAGGTGAGTAAATGAGTGTGTGAATGGTTTTTATTAGTGTGTCTCTCAGTGTGTCATTTACTATCTAGCTACATCAGTTTTGGGTTGATAAACACTTTTGTGAGACTGTAATTGGGTGCATAAATGCAGTGGCTATACAGTGTGTAACAGGCAGTGTAAGTCTATTACTTTGGATGCATACATGCTTTTATGAGTTAATGTGTGGATGAGTGACATGGTAGTGTCAATACTAGAGTGCATATCGGAGTGAGTGTATCAGTGCCTCTGTGACTGTGTGTGCAATCGTCTCTGTTTCTGCTGGATACATAAGTGCTGTGCAGATGTGTGACTGAAAGTGTAGGTGCCTCTGTCGCCCTCTGACTGAATGTGTGATTGGCTTTATTTTTTTGTAAATAGGTATGTCAATGCCTGTATCAGAAGGCAACTAGGTGTATAACTCCTTATATTACTGTGTACAACTGTTTGTAACAGAGTGATTGCTGGATACATGAATGTCGATATATGTGCCTCAGTGAATCTGACAGTGCCTGCATGGGAGTAAGTATGACTATTAAAGTGCATCTATGGGTGATTAAATGGGTGTGGGAATTCTTGAATTAGTGTCTTTCTCAGGATGTCAGGTACTACCTGACTACAGCTGTTTTGGGGTCATAAGTGCTTTTTTAAGACTGTAACTGAGTGTGTCAGTGATTGCCTGTCTCTGTGACTGGGCACAAATTATATACTATTAAATTATCTACTATAAGTAATCAACCACATCTTCTTCCAAACACATTCTTCAACAGGATCTTCATAAAATTCCTCTATTTTCTCTTTAGACATTTTCCTACCTCCTTTGCTACTCATTATGCTTTTCCTTTTCATCATCATCTACCCTACCCTCCCTTATATTTTTCCTTTTATTGTTGTACTCACTTTCATTCCACCATATACACTCATGACCTACTATATACATATACTTTTTTAAATGAACACCCTTGAAAGACATACCTGTGAAATTTTTTGCTGCTCTCCAATTGTTTTCTCAGTGTCAATTAGAATCGCTTTTCAGTGAAAATCTCAAGCCCGCAGTACAAGAATGGCATATCACTCTCACTACAGAAGAACCAATAAAGGCAACCCTTCCCACTCTCCTCTCAGTGGTACAGATGTAGTTAGAGAATCGTAACCTTTCTTTCTTATTTTAATTTTGTTACAGCACTTCCGAATCGTCAGTCTTTATTTACCCTTTATTAGACTCCTGTCAAGAAGCCCAATTTGGTAGTGCTTTTGGTCAGAATTGCTGATCCACCGCGGCACACAGCTCTCCCCCCTGTGAAAATTTGTGGTGAATCAACGCATTCACAGGTAAGCCCATACCTGCATTTATCATTGTACTGTTTATGGTTTGCATGTAGCTTTCACTTTCTAAGAAACTAATGATTATGAAGGCAAGCAGTCCACAATAATGTGTCTATACCACTCTCCTTTTAAGTGTTACACTACAGTCTCTATCCCTTTATTTCCCAACCGCCACACTCTTTAAGCTCAGTTTTCCATAGTAACCATTTTAGAACACTCACTGCTAGCTCAAGAGTTCACAACCCTTTCTGCGAGCACCAAACAACCTTCAAACTGACCTGTAACAGGTGTGGTTAACTGTTTGGTATAATAAGCATATCCCAAACAGCATAACTTTTTTTTTATTTTTTCAAATGCAATCACAAAAGAAAATACTTTTTTCTCAAAATCACTACTTACTTTTAGAGACCTGCATATTAACATCATCCAGTCAAATATGTTATTTTTCAATTTAGGTGCTATCCTTCATTTCAACTGCCTTTCATTTTGAAAATTGTCTCAGCTACAGTCTTCTTCTGTGTGCTATTCCAGCTTGCCTCCAAAATGGTTAGAGTGTAGATTGTGGGCCATAGTTTTGTGTTTTGGGCTAGGGTGAGTGCTAGAAAGAGTGGAATTGGCATGAATGTGGGTATACTTAATGTAGACATAAGTTGGCTTGGCCAGAGAGGATTAAAGTGGCATCAATTGCTACCTTTAGTTGAAATCATTGTGGATTGATCTTGACACAATTACTTGGGTTGGGCTGGAAATCCTAATGAGGAGACCTTTGGTAAATTAATGGCTCTTTTCCCACACACTTCGTTGGTGTTCTCCAACATTTGACAAAGTCAGAAGTGGAAGTGGTCAGACAAATTCTTCCACAGATAGACAGATGAAGGAAACATGTCAATAAAAGGGTTTCGGCATTCCTGAGAGATCACAACATGGGCTCTATATACAACAACAATTTGTGCCTTGCTAACCCCTTCGATGCTTATGACGAGCTGGACTCGTCATGGCACACAGTGGTCGTGTGCTCATGACGAGTCCAGCTCGTCATAAGACCACCCACGGGGGAAGCGCTGGCGCTCCCCGTGGGAATCCGATCGTTGGTTTTTGGGGGAGGCAGGGGAAGGGCTTCCCCTGCCTCCCCCTGCCCCCCCCGCCCCCCCGCCCCCTCATCAATGACGTCAGCGCGCGAGGCGCGCTGACGTCATTGAGGGTTTCCCTTTCTTCCCCGACGCGCTGGAAGCCATTTGCTTCCAGCGCGTCGGGGAAATCAGGTGAGTTTTGGCTCCGGGGAAGGGGGGTTTGAATCAAAAGAGGCATCGAGGGAAAGGAAAGGGTTTTTCTTTCCCCCGATGCCTCTTTTGTGCATTCCTGCTGCACGATCATGCAATCGTGCAGCAGGAATGCCCACTAGGCACCAGGGATTTTTTTTTTTTGTAAATGCGCATCAAAATACTGTTTGGGGGAGCGGCCCCTTGGGCAAGGGTCGCTCCCCTTTTGGGGGCCATATGTTTTTGTGCTTTGCCCCCCCTGGGGGGGGGCAGTTTTTTGTATTGTACCCACTAGACCACCAGGGAGAAACGGTGGGGAGTGGCCCCTTGGGCAAGGGTCACTCCCCTTTGGGGGCTTTGTTTGTGGCCGATCGGCGAAAGGATAGTGCCCTTTATTTATTTATTTTATTTATTTATTTTAATTAATGCCTGCGTGGACTGTACCCCAAGGTGTCAGAGCAATTCACAGTAGGACAGTAACATTACATGAGGAGAAGGTTACAAGTGAGCATAATACAAAAGGAAACGTTACATTACATGAGGAAAAAGTGACAATTGTGCAAATAACAAAACAACCAAGATACAAAAAGAGGTATGCGTTACAAGAGGAAAAAGTGACACTTGTGCATACATGAGATAGAAAATACAAATAGAGGTATAATACTGCAATAAGTGTCACTCACTAAGAACACACTGGGAAGGCACTTCTATAGGCATGGAGTACAGATTTTCCTATAGTGGAAGAACTTCTTTGAGGGAGTAGAGAGGGCGTGAATTAAACAGGAGACTTAAAATGAAGGGTACACAAACATAAAATCCAACACAGCACGCAAGGGTGAGGAATGTACAGGAAAAAGTACAAATTTACAATGAAGAGCGAACTTCCTAGAGGGGGCTGAGAGTGAAAGTATTAGTTCTGAAAGTGTCTTTGGAAGGGAAGAGATTTGAGGTGAGCTTTGAAGATCCGGGTAGAGGAGGTGGCACGGAGCAATGGGGGAAGCGAGTTCCAGATTCTCACTGCATTTCCTGAGAAGGATTGCGCCATCGATCTTTCCCTTTTTGAAGACGGGGGGGCTCAAGCAGAAGCTTTTCCGCATTGCGAGAAGGGCGAGAGCCACCGGACAATTTCAATTTATTTGCCAGGTAACGAGGGGAGGAGGTGTGTAAGGCTTTGTGTGTGATGCAGGCAGTTTTGTAAATAGATCTTGCCTCGATCGGAAGCCATCGAAGAGAGGATAGGAGTGACGTGGTCGCTTCGTTTAGACCCTGAAATGAAGCGAGCTGCTGAATGGAGGATGGATTTGAGAGGGGAGAGGTGGGATTTGGGTAGGCCCGTCAGAAGAGAATTGCAATAATCCAGTCTTGAGAGAACCAGAGATTGTACCAAGGTTTTTAAGTCTTTCTCCGGGAAGAACCGACGGATCCCCCGTAGAAGGCGCAACTGGTAACGTGCGTTCTTAGCAATAGAGTTGATGTGGGAGATTAGGTTGAGTCTTTTGTCAAGAATGACACCTAGGGATTTAGCGCTGTCGACAATGATGGGTTTGTTGTTGAGTAGGTTCAGCTGATCCATCCAAGACTGAACAGGAGGAGGTGAGAGAGAGGTAGAGAGGAGGAGGAATTCAGTTTTGGCGGGATTCAGAATGAGTTGGTGATCTAACATCCAGTTGTGAATAGAGTTGAGAGTAGAGTTGAGTAGTGAGAGATCGTGTGCAGAAGATACCTTAAGATATCTTCCCACTAGTCCACCAGGCATTTATTTGTGGAGAGTGACCCCTTGGGCAAGGGTCACTCTCCTTTGGGGGCAATATTTGTGGCTGTGTCTGCCCCCCAGGAGGGCAGATCGCCATGTTTTTTAAAAAAATTGGGCCCACTAGACCACCAGGGATTTGCTTGAGGGGAGTGGCCCCTTGGGCAAGGGTTGCTCCCCTTTGGGGACATTAATTTGGCCGTTTCTGCCATCCTGAGGAGCAGATTGGCTGATTTATTTTTTTGTAGGTCCACTAGGCCACCAGAGTTTTTTTATGTTGGGGAGGGGCCCCTTGGGCAAGGGTCGCTCCCCTTTATGGGAGGATGATTGTGGCCATTTCTGCCCTCTTTGGGTGGCAGAATAGCAGTATGTTTTTAGGCCCATCTGCCCCCAAGGAGGGCAGAAGCCAGTAGTCACCAGGGTTTTTTTATTTTTGTGTTGGGGAGTGGCCAAAATGGCAAGGGTTGCTCCCTTTTACGGGGGTGAATATTGTATTTATACTCTTTGGCCCACCTACCCCTTAGCTTGGCTGGTGGATTGTGTGTGGACTGGTGCATTATTTGCATTTTATGATTGTAATTTTTTTTTCTCCTTTTTATTCTAGTGTAAAGCTTTTGATTCCTGTTTGCGGTCTCGGCAGTGGTTGTTCTGCAGTTTTGCGTAATTGCATTTATTTGGTAAGAAAAATATTTTTGTTGTGTGTACTCCAAATGAGTATTATTGTCATGCATGAATGAATTTTTTTGTAAGTGGTGTCATAATGGCAGCATATTTGTTAGTGTTCAGAGCATGAAATTCTTTGCGATGTTTTGCATTGTCTTATGTGTAATTTTTTTTTCTTCTTTTTTAGTGGGATATTGTTGATCTTCACTGTGTCTGTGCAGAGTAGGTGGTGGTGAGTCTAGCTGCTTCTGTCACGTGAGTGGTATAGTGTTGGAGTATATAGGTCTTTGTGATAAAGCTACATTTTGTTTATTTCTTTTTTTACAAAGGGTTTGTTGTTGTTGACTTGTTTGACAAGTAACCTTTATTAGTAAGCATTATGGCTAGCCGTAGAATGACTGCTCAGCAGGTGGTTGGTTTGCTTCTTGAATCTTCCTCTGAGCAGGATTATGAGACTGACAATGCGTCTGAGGGAGAGGAGGGAGGGGAAGATTCAGGCAGTGAGTTTTCTCTCCACATGGAATCATCGGATGATGAAGGTACTCTCAGTGCAGATGAAGATACTCTCGGTGTGGATGAATCTACTCTCAGTGCGGATGAAGTGCCTGTTTTAGAGGAGGATACTACTGTTCTGATGGTGCAAGAGGCATCTGGATTGCAGCGTGGGGCTGCTAGGCTTCCTACTGGAAGTGCTGGACTCTGGGTTGATCCAAACATGGTGCAGCCGGTGTTGCCTGCCTTTAGTGGTTATGCAGGGTGTAGAGTGGATTGTGAACATTATTTGCCTATACAGTATTTTCAGTTGTTTATGGATGATGTATTTTTGGGTGAGATTGTTGAGCAGACTAATTTGTATGCTGAACAGTTTTTGAGGGACAACAGTGCCAGACTTAGGCCCCATTCTAGAGCTACCCGGTGGAGTCCCACAAATCTGGAAGAGATGAAGAAGTTTTTGGGTTTGACTTTTTTGATGGGTTTGATAAGGAAGCCGTCCATGGGTTCATATTGGTCTACCAGTCCCTTGATGGCCATATTTCCTGCAGTTATGACTCGTGATCGGTATTTACTTTTGCTTCGGATGCTGCATTTTGTTGATAATGGTTTGGCGTTGCCACGAGATCACCCTGAATGTGACCGTCTTTTTAAGATTCGGCCTGTTCTTGATCACTTTGTAGATCGATTTTCAGAGATCTATACTCCAGGGAAAGAAATATCTATTGATGAGTCTTTGGTCCTGTTCAAGGGCCGTTTGGTTTTTAGGCAGTACATTCCTAGCAAGAGGGCACGGTATGGAATTAAGCTGTATATGTTGTCTGAGAGTAGGACAGGATATGTTTTTAATTTGCGTGTGTACACTGGTAGGGATTCCACTATTGACCCCCTGGTTGTCCGTCCACTTTTGGAGTTTCAGAGAAAATTGTGTGGGATCTTGCTAGAGGACTGTTTAACAGAGGCCACCATTTGTACCTTGATAACTTCTACACTGCTGTGCAATTGTTTAAGGAATTGTTCAAAGTGGACACTTTTGCTTGTGGCACAATCCGCTCTAACCGTAAAGGTTATCCAAAAGAGCTTGTTTGCAAAAACTTCAGAGGGGACAGTGCAGTTCCTTGCATAGTGATGAACTACTAGCTGTGAAATTTGTGGACAGGAGGGATGTGTACATGCTGACTACCATCCATGATGAGAGTACTTCACCTGTGGCTGTTTGGGGTCAGATTGCTGAAGTGCGCAAACCTGTGTGCATTTTAGACTACAATAAGCACATGGGTGGTGTTGATAGAGTAGATCAGAGGTTGGAACCTTACACTGCTATTCGTAAGGCTTACATTTGGTATAAGAAGTTGGCCATCCATCTCTTCAATTTAGCAACTTTCAATGCTTTTGTTGTGTTCAAGGAGTGTTCTCCTGCGTCAAAGTTGACTTTTGTTCAGTGTCAGGAGTCTGTCATAGGCAGCCTTGTTGTTGTGGAACAGGCAAGTGTTCCTAGAGTTGGAGTGGTGGAGGATGTGGCTCGATTGAAAGATCGCCACTTTCCTGATCACATTCCTCCTACACCCTCCAAAGACTTTCCCACTAGGAGATGTAGAGTCTGTTGGCGAAGAGGTACGCAGAAGGAGACTCGTATGTACTGCCCTGAGTGTCCTTCTAACCCTGGGCTGTGTGTGCCTGCTTGTTATAGAGCGTACCACAAGCAAAATAATTATTGGGAGCAACCATAAGTGGTAAAGTGAACTGCCTGGTCTGTAATGTTTAAGAATTGTTGTTCTGTTTCAAGGTTGGCATTAGTGCAATGTATTTAGTTTCTGATTTTGTGTTAGTAGATTTGTATCTATTTGCAATTTGTTTGTGTTTTCTTTTTTGTATAAAAAAATCCTAAATGTGATGGTGGTGTGTGTAGGCTGGTGCTTGGCTGGCGGTGTGCGTGGAGTGGCGCTTGGCTGGCGGTGTGCGTGGAGTGGCTCTTGGCTGGCGGTGTGCGTGGAGTGGCGCTTGGCTGGCGGTGTGCGTGGAGTGGCGCTTGGCTGGCGGTGTGCGTGGAGTGGCGCTTGGCGGGCGGTGTGCGTGGAGTGGCGCTTGGCTGGCGGTGTGCGTGGACTGGCGCTCGGCTGGCGGTGTGTGAGTAGTGACTTGCTGCTGGTCACTACACACACTGCTAGCCGAGCGACACTCCACGCAATCCATCAGCTTGTGTGGTTGCTGTGTTAGGAATGTGGGCGTGTGAAAGTGATGGGCCCTTAAATGGCGCTGTCTGCTGGTGTGAGTGTTGTAATGTGATGGGCCCGCGGCTGGTGGTGTGAATGGTTTTGTATGTGTCACACGTATGAAAGGTGTATGAATGGCCTGCAAAGAGGTTGGTGCCTTGTCGTGGCTTTACAGCTCACGAGCTGTGAGTCAATGGTTCAGTTTCTCGTCCTTTCAGTTATTAACAGTGCATTTCATTTTGTGAAATCACTTGTTAATACAATTGTATATACTGAACCATCACTCACCCTCGTGCCAAATCCAACCAGTATGTGTGTGTGCTTGAGGATTAGATGGCTGTGCAGTAATATTTTTTTTTGTCTTTCTCAAGCAGGGTGTACCTTGTCCCTTTTTGTGAATGTTGTAATGTGTTTGTTTCATGGCTAGTGGTGTGAATGGTCTTGTGTGTATCACATATGAAAGGTGTGTGAATGGCCTGTAAAGCGGTTGGGGCCTTGACGTGGCTTTACAGCTCACGAGCTGCAAGTCACTGGTTCAGTTTTTTGTCCTTTCAATTATTGACAGTGCATTTCATTTTTGTGAAATCTCTTGTTAATAAAATTGTATATACTGAACCATCACTTGCCCTCATGCCAAATCCAACCAGTATGTGTGTGTGCTTGAGGAATAGATGGCTGTGCAGTAATCTTTGTCTTTTTAGTCTGTCTGCCAAGGTGTACATTCCGTCTAAGAATAACCTACCAACTGTAGATATTGTCGTAAACGAAACACCCATGGGAGTACATGGTGATATCTCTCTTGTGGATCACAACAAGTTATGTTACCCACAATGTCCTGCAAACCTCAAAATGTCTGTCACATTTTCCTTGCAATATTGTGCCAAAATTTTCATGCTGCAGAAATAAACACATTATCTCAAAACAACCTGGTTTTGCAAGTGGGGTCACCTGGGTTTTTAGCCCAGGGCTCGGCGGCCACATAGGGAAACCTACCAAACCCACACATTTCTGAAAACTAGACACCTGGGGGCTTCAAGGAGGTATGGCTTGCGTGGATCCCCAACGTTTCCTTACCAGAATCCCTTGCAAACCTCAATTTTAGCTGAAAAATCACTTTTTTCACACTTTTTGTGTGGGAAAGTGTGGCATCACGGGCTCACACAAATTTCCTACCACCCAGCGTTCCCCAGGTCTCCCGATAAAAATGGTGCCTCACTTGTGTGGGAGGGCCGAGTACCCGCGACAGGCAAGGGCCCAAAACGTAGTGAGGCGACATCAAAATTGCCTATCTCAAAACCACCTGGTTTTGCAGGAAGTCACCTGGGTTTTGGCCCCGTGCTCGGCGTCCATCTAGGAAACCTACCAAACCCACACATTTATGAAAACTAGACACCCGGGGGCTTCCAGGAGGTATGGCTTGCGTGGATCCCCCAACGTTTCCTTACCCAGAATCCCTTGCAAACCTCAATTTTAGCTGAAAAATCACTTTTTCACACATTTTTGTGTGGGAAAGTGTGGCATCATCGGGCTCACACAAATTTCCACCACCCAGCGTTCCCCAGGTCTCCCAATAAAAATGGTGCCTCACTTGTGTGGGAGGCCCAAGTACCGCGACAGGCAAGGGCCCAAAACATAGTGAGGCGACATCAAAATTGCCTATCTCAAAACCACCTGGTTTTGCAGAGGTCACCTGGGTTTTGGCCCCATGCTCGGCGGCCATCAAGGGAAACCTACCAAACCCACACATTTCTGAAAACTAGACACCCGGGGCTTCCAAGGAGGTATGGCTTGCGTGGAGCTCCCAACGTTTCCTACTCCAGAATCCCTTGCAAACCTCAATTTTAGCTGAAAAAATCACTTTTTCACACATTTTTGTGTGGGAAGTGTGGCATCACCGGGCTCACACAAATTTCCTACCACCCAGCATTCCCCCAGGTCTCCCGATAAAAATGGTGCCTCACTTGTGTGGGAGGCCCAAGAACCCCGACAGGCAAGGGCCCAAACGTAGTGAGGCGACATCAAAATTGCCTATCTCAAAACCACCTGGTTTTGCAAGAGAGTCACCTGGGTTTTGGCCCGTGCTCGGCGGCCATCTAAGGAAACCTACCAAACCCACACATTTCTGAAAACTAGACACTCGGGGCTTCCAAGGAGGTATGGCTTGCATGGATCCCCCAACGTTTCCTTACCCAGAATCCCTTGCAAACCTCAATTTTAGCTGAAAAAATCACTTTTTTCACACATTTTGTGTGGGAAAGTGTGGCATCACCGAGCTTACACAAATTTCCTACCACCCAGCGTTTCCCCAGGTCTCCCGATAAAAATGGTGCCTCACTCGTGTGGGAGGCCCAAGTACCCGCGACATGCAAGGACACAAAACGTTTTGAGGCAACATCAACATTGCCTATCAAAAAATGTTTTGGGCCCTTGACTGTTGCGGTTACTTAGGCCTCCCACATGAGTGAGGCATCATTTTTATCGGGAGACCTGGGGATTGCTGGGTGGTAGGAAATTTGTGTGAGTCCGGTGATGCCACACTTTCCCACACAAAATGTGTGAAAAAGTGATTTTTTCAGCTAAAATTGAGGTTTGCAAGGGATTCTGGTAGGAAACGTTGGGGGATCCACGCAAGCCATACCTCCTTGGAAGCCCCGGGTGTCTAGTTTTCAGAAATGTGTGGGTTTGGTCGGTTTCCCTGGATGGCCGCCGATCACGGGGCCAAAAACCCAGGTGACCCCCCTTGCAAAACCAGGTGGTTTTGAGATAGGCAATTTTGATGTCGCCTCACTACGTTTTGGGCCCTTGCCTGTTGCGGGTACTTGGGCCTCCCACACGAGTGAGGCACCATTTTTATCAGGAGACCTGGGGGAACGCTGGGTGGTAGGAAATTTGTGTGATCCCGGTGATGCCACACTTTCCCACACAAAAATGTGTGAAGAAAGTGATTTTTTCAGCTAAAATTGAGGTTTGCAAGGGATTCTGGGTAAGGAAACGTTGGGGGATCCACGCA
This sequence comes from Calotriton arnoldi, assembly GCA_963921515.1. Taxonomy (NCBI): domain Eukaryota; kingdom Metazoa; phylum Chordata; class Amphibia; order Caudata; family Salamandridae; genus Calotriton; species Calotriton arnoldi. The sequence goes on from CAWUFW010002250.1 coordinate 1,032,522, forward strand.
AGCCATACCTCCTTGGAAGCCCCCAGGAGTCTAGTTTTCAGAAATGTGTGGGTTTGGTAGGTTTCCCTAGATGGCCGCCGAGCACGGGGCCAAAAACCCAGGTGACCCCCCTTGCAAAACCAGGTGGTTTTGAGATAGGACATTTTGATGTCGCCTCACTACGTTTTGGGCCCTTGCCTGTCGCGGGTACTTGGGCTTCCCACACGAGTGATTCACCATTTTTATAGGGAGACCTTGGGGAACGCTGGGTGGTAGGAAATTTGTGTGAGCCCGTGATGCCACACTTTCCCACACAAAAATGTGTGAAAAAAGTGATTTATTCAGCTAAAATTGAGGTTTGCAAGGGATTCTGGGTAGGAAACGTTGGGGGATCCACGCAAGCCATACCTCCTTGGAAGCCCCCGGGTGTCTAGTTTTCAGAAATGTGTGGGTTTGGTAGGTTTCCCTAGATGGCCGCCAAGCACGGGCCAAAACCCAGGTGACCCCCTTGCAAAACCATGTGGTTTTGAGATAGGCAATTTGATGTCGCTCACTACGTTTTGGGCCCTTGCCTGTCGCGGGTACTTGGGCCTCCCACACGAGTGAGGCACCATTTTTATCGGGAGACCTGGGGAACGCTGGGTGGTAGGAAATTTGTGTGAGCCCGGTGATGCCACACTTTCCCACACAAAAATGTGTGAAAAAGTGATTTTTTCAGCTAAAATTGAGGTTTGCAAGGGATTCTGTGTAAGGAAACGTTGGGGGATCCACGCATGCCATACCTCCTTGGGAGCCCCCGGTGTCTAGTTTTCAGAAATGTGTGGGTTTGTAGGTTTCCTAGATGGCCGCCGAGCACGGGGCCAAAACCCCGGTGACTCCCTTGCAAAACCAGGTGGTTTTGAGATAGGCAATTTTGATGTCGCCTCACTACGTTTTGGGCCCTTGCCTGTCGCGGGTACTTGGGCCTCCCCACAAGTGAGGCACCATTTTTATCGGGAGACCTGGGGGAACGCTGGGTGGTGGGAAATTTGTGTGAGCCCGGTGATGCCACACTTTCCCACACAAAAATGTGTGAAAAAGTGATTTTTTCCAGCTAAAATTGAAGTTTGCAGGGGATTCTGGGTAAGGAAACGTTGGGGGATCCACGCAAGCCATACCTCCCTGGAAGCCCCCCGATGTCTACTTTTCAAAAATGTATAGGTTTGCTTGGTTTCCCTAGGTGCCGGCAGAGCTAGGGTTCACAAACTACAGCTAGACACTTTGCCAAAAAAGGGTCATTTTTCACTGCGAAATGGAGGTGTGACCACGTTGCGTTTTGCGCCGTTTCCTGTTGCGGGCACTAGGCCGACCCACACAAGTGAGGTACCATTTTTCTCGTAAGACTTTGGGGAACGCGGGGTGGGTGGAAATTTGTGGATCCACGCAGATTCCAGAACTTTCCACCACAGAAATGTAGGGAACATGTGTTTTGTTTGACTATTATTTAGGTTTGCAAGGTATTCTGGGTAACAGAACCTGGTGGGAGGCAGTCAAGTCACCCCATCCTGGATTCCCCTGGGTGTCTAGTTTTCAAAAATGTATAGGTTTTCTAGGTTTCCTAGGTGTTGGCAGAGCTAGGGTTCAAAACTACAGCTAGGCACTTTGCCAAAAAGGGTCATTTTTCACTGCGAAATTGAGGTGTGACCACGTTGCGTTTTGCGCCGTTTCCTGTCGCGGGCACTAGGCCGACCCACACACGTGAGGTACCATTTTTCTTGGAAGACTTTGGGGAATGCGGGGTGGGTGCAAATTTGTGGATCCACGCAGATTCCAGAACTTTCCACCACAGAAATGTGGGGAAAATTTGTTTTTTTGGCAATTTTTTAGGTTTGCAAGGGATTCTGGGTAACAGAACCTGGTGGGAGGCAGTCAAGTCACCCCATCCTGGATTCCCCTGGATGTCTAGTTTTCAAAAATGTATAGGTTTGCTAGGTTTCCCTAGGTGCCCGCAGAGCTAGGGTTCAAAAACTACAGCTAGGCTCTTTGCCAACAAAGGGTCATTTTTCACAGCGAAATTGAGGTGTGACCACGTTGCGTTTTGCGCCGTTTCCTGTCGCAGGCACTAGGCCGACCCACACAAGTGAGGTACCATTTTTCTCGTAAGACTTTGGGGAATGCGGGGTGGGTGGAAATTTCTGGATCCACGTAGATTCCAGAACTTTCCACCACGGAAATGTGGGGAAAATGTGTTTTTTTGACAATTTTTTAGGTTTGCGAGGGATTCTGGGTAACAGAATCTGGTGGGAGGCAGTCAAGTCACCCCATCCTGGATTCCCCTGGGTGTCTAGTTTTAAAAAATGTATAGGTTTGCTAGGTTTCCCTAGGTGCCGGCAGAGCTAGGGTTCAAAACCTACACCTAGGCACTTTGCCAAAAAAGGGTCATTTTTCACTGCGAAATTGAAGTGTGACCACGTTGCGTTTTGCGTCATTTCCTGTCGCAGGCACTAGGCCGACCCACACAAGTGAGGTACCATTTTTCTCATAAGACTTTGGGGAACACGGGGTGGGTGGAAATTTGTGGATCCACGCAGATTCCAGAACTTTCCACCACAGAAATGTGGGGAAAATTTGTTTTTTGGGCAATCTTTTAGGGTTGCAAGGGATTCTGGGTAACAGAACCTGGTGGGAGGCAGTCAAGTCACCCCATTCTGGATTCCCCTGGGTGTCTAGTTTTCAAAAATGTATAGGTTTGCTAGGTTTCCCTAGGTGCCGGCAGAGCTAGGGTTCAAAAACTACAGCTAGGCACTTTGGCAAAAAAGGGTCATTTTTCACTGCGAAATTGAGGTGTGACCACGTTGCGTTTTGCACCGTTTCCTGTCGCAGGCACTAGGCCAATCCACACAAGTGAGGTACCATTTTTCTCGTAAGACTTTGGGGAACGCGGGGTGGGTGGAAATTTGTGGATCCAGGCAGATTACAGAACTTTCCACCACAGAAATGTGGGGAAAATGTGGTTTTTTTGACAATTTTTTAGGTTTGCGGGGGATTCTGGGTAACAGAACCTGGTGGGAGGCAGTCAAGTCACCCCATCCTGAATTCCCTGGGTGTCTAGTTTTCAAAAATGTATAGGTTTCCTAAGTGCCCGCAGAGCTAGGGTTAAAAAACTACAGCTAGGCACTTTGCAAAAAAAGGGTAATTTTTCATTGTGAAAATGTGGTACGTCCACGTTGCATTTTGAGCCATTTCCTGTTGTGGGCACAAGGCCTACCCACACAAGTGAGGTACCATTTTTATCGGGAGACTTAGGGTAACACAGAATTGTAGAGCAACTGTTATTACCTATTGACTTTCGATGCATTTCTGCCTTCCAAATGAAAGACAATGTCTAAAAAATAAGTCATTTTGAAAAATGACCTATAATTCTCATGCGAGTATGGGTACTCCCAATTTCGGAAATGTGCAAATATCTACTGTTTCTAAAATCTACATTTTGTTCCCATTTCAGAAATACATAGGTGTCTTTCATAACAATTTTTCCATGTATACATTTTCCCAAAATAATTGCTATATACCCGGTACATAATAAAAACCATTGCAAGATGCTGCTCAGTTATTGGCTCTGGGTTCTGTCGGGTTCTTGGTGAACCTACAAGTCCTATATATCCCCACAACCAGAATGGTCCAGCGGATATAACGGTATATTGCTTTCAAATAGCTGTCATAATTAGAAGAAGATACAGGTGAAAACGTTGACACAAATGGCTGTTTTTTTCAACTAAATTTCAATTTTTCCTTCATTTAACTGTTAGTTTTTATCAGGAAAACTTAAGGATCTACACAAATGACCCCTTGCTGAATTCAGAATGTTGTCTACTTTTCATAAATGTATGGCTTTTCAGGATCCATTATTGGTTTCATACCCATTTCTACCATTAACTGGAAGGAGGTTGAAAGCACAAAAAATAGCAAAAATAGGCTATGTCCCAGAAAAATGCCAAAACAGTGTAACAAAAGTTGGTTTTCTGACAAAAGTCTGCTTGTCCCTGAAAGCTGGGAAGATGGTGATTTCAGCACCACAACCCCTTTTTGACGCCATTTGCAGGGAAAAACAAGACGCTTTCATCTGTAGCCCTTTTTCGCATTTTTCCCCAAAAAACAAAATGTTGCTGTATTTTGGCTAATTTCTGGGTCCCCTCCAGGGGAATCCACAAACCCTGGGTACCTTTACAATCCCCATGATGTTAGAAAAAAAGGACGCAAATTTGGCGTGGATACCTTATGTGGTCAAAAAGTTACAGGGGCCTAAGCGCGTACTACCCCAAATAGCCAAAAAAAGGCTTAGCACAGGGGGGGAAAAGGCCTAGCAGCGAAGGGGTTAAATATGGTATATAAACAAATGATAGAGTTCATTTCACAGAGAAAGGCAACGGGGTGTTCCTCAACAACTTCTAAGAATGCATCCTGTTTTATGTGTAGTTATCATCTACACACCATAAACACACTTTTAGAACCACCCTTTTTCCAAAACACTGGTTCATCTTTTTAATTCCTTTTATTGAAATCTTTATTTGATTCCGTGGATCTGTCACAAATCTATAAACCATAAGCACACATTCAATACAAAGCAGCACATTTAGGATTCACTTGTACAGCTTTGTGAGTGAATTTATAACTGTGTGTGTGGATCTGTGAGTGGGTGTGTGAGTGCCTGTAGGGGTCTGTGAGTAGATGTGTGAGTGTCTGTGTGGATATGTGAGCGGTTGTGTGGGTTTGTGAGTGAGTGTGAGACTGACTGTGTGGGTCTGTGAGTAGGTGTGTGAGTGTCCATGTGGATCTGTTTGTAGGTGTGTGAGTGCCTGTGTAGGTCTGTGAATGGATGTTTGAGTGCCAGCATGGGTTTGTGAGTGGGACTGCGAGTGACTGCATAGGTCAGTGAGTGGGTGTATAAGTGCATGCATGAGTATGTGAGTAGGTCTGTGAGTGCCTGCATGGGTCTGTGAGTGGGTATGTGAGTGCCTGTGGGGTCTGTGAGGGGGTGTGTGAGTACCTATGTGGATCTGTTAGTGGGTCTGTAAGTGCCTGCATGGCTCTGTGAGTGGGTGTGTGAAATCCTGCATAGGTCTATGAATGGGTTCGTGACTGCCTGTGTGGGTCTATAAATGGGTGTGAGTGTACCTGTGGGAGTGTCTGAGTGGATTCAAACATGTTTTTATTAATTAATGTGTGTCATGATTCACAAAGCCTCTTGGTTGATTTGCGGATTCTAAACATGGAAAAAAAACATTTTAACTCAATTTTGTACCCAACATAGGTCCCTCTGACACTCCGCTAAGACACCCATGGGGTCAGGGTACCTCTAACATGACCCCTTTAATCATTTTGCAAATAAGTCCTAAGGTCCTGTGACCATTTCCCGATACTTAAAATGGTTGGTCAGGTTGTGGTCAGCCAATTATGGCATTGCTGGTGGAGCTTGAATTAACAGATCCACTGTGGGGGATCCACGGAGGGTCCACGTCCCTAGATATACGCATCTGTTTTTCCTTTAATAACTCTGCAACTACTGAAAATATTTACACCAAATCACAAAAAGGGTTATTTCTGGAACAAGAGCTCTATATGTATTCACTGAAAAAACTAAAGATTACAGGGACGTTATAGTTAGGAAATAGAATTTTTGAAAACCATAGAAATTCACTGAAATAAACAAAGGTTACAGAGACGTTATAGTTATTCTCAGATTTTACTCATACAAAACTATAGAAATTCAAGTGTTATAGTTACCTGAGCTAACTATAACTTATGCCCCAGCAATGCACTTCTGATGACCTCACATACTACATCACTCAAGACATGGTCAATAACATCAATGATGACATCTCAAATGGCATCACTGATGGCCTCATCAAGTAAGTGTAACTGTTTTAAGAGTTTATAGGTGTTAAACATATATACCAACCTATTATAAAAGTTAGATTAGTATAGGGGTTGTACTACTAATCAGTGATACTATCTCTAACTTGTGTGATCAGAGTGGGTGTGAAATTGGATCAGTGTGTGAGTGGGTGTGTGATTGGCTGTATGGGTGTGTGAGTGCATGCATGAGGGTTTGTATGGGCGAGTGAGTGGATTTCTGACTAGGTCTGAAGGTGTGTGAGTGGTTGTGCCAGTAGTTGTGAGTGGTTATCTGAGTGGTTGTGAGTGAGTGTGCAAGTGGTTTCATGGTTGTCTGAGTGACTGTATGGGTATGTGAGTGGCTGTATGGGTGTTTAACTAGGTATGTGAGTAGCTGTGTGGGTGTGTGAGTGACTATGTTGCTGAGTGAGTGGCTGTGTCAGTGGCTGTATGGTATGTGAGTTACTGTGTGAGTGACTGTATGGATGAGTGAGTTAGTGTCTGAATAGCTGTATGAGTGAGTGACTCAGTATGTAATTAGCTCTATAGGTAAGTGAGTAGCTGGTTGAGTAAGTGTTTGATTAAGTGAGGCAGCGTGTGAATAGTTGTATTAGAGAGTATGTGTCTGTGTCACTGACTGTATGGGTGAGTGAGCAGATATGGGAGTGCTTGTATGAATGTGGGAATGGGTATATAAGTTATTGTGTGGGTGTGTGAGTGAATGTGTGAGTGCTTGTATGGGTAAGTTAGTGACTGTGTTGACAACCTGTGTGGGTATGAGAGTTGGTGTATGAGTGGCTGTATAGGTGAATAAGTCTGTGTGTGAGTAGTTGAATGGGTAAATATATGGCTGTGTGAGTGGCTGTGTGGGTGAGTGATGGGTTATACGAGTGGCTGCATGGGTGATTGAGTGTGTGAGTGGCTATATGAGTGAGTGAGTGGGAATGTTAGTGGCCTTATGGAAGAGTGAGTGGTTGGTGAGTATTAGTATGGGTCTGTGAATGGGTATATGTTAGTGGCTGTGTGGGTGTGTGAGTGGGCATGTGAGAGGTTGTATGGGGTGCTAATGGGTATGTGAGTGGTTCTGTTGATGATGTCATCAGCGTATCATCAGTGATGTCATTTGAGATGTTATCAGTGATGTCATCAGTGATGTCATTTGAGATGTTATCAGTGATGTCATCAGTGATGTCACTCACCATGTCATGAGTGGTGTACATGTGAGGTCATATGCAGTGCATTGAAGGGGTATAACTTATAGTTAGCTCAGGTAACTGTAACTGTTTAATTTCAATGGAGTAAAATCTGAGCCTATAATGTCCCTGTAACCTTTGGTTTTTCCAGTGGTTTTCTATTTTTTTTATAATTCTATTGACGAATTATAACCTCCCTCTAACCTTTGGTTTCTTTCAGTGAATTTCTAAGGTTTTAAAAACTATTTCCTACCTATAGCATCTGTGTAACCTTTTGTTTCTTTAAGTAAATTTCTATGTTTTTTAAAGTTCTCTTCTGCAACTAAAATTTGCCTATAATGTTTAGTATTTTCAATGCATTTCAATTTTTTTAAAAATGTTATGTCATAATTCTTATCTGTTTTTTGTAAATATAAATACATTTTTTAAGTATAAGATACATGTAAATATAAGACCCGTTGTAATATATATTTTTCAATTGTGGACATCACGTACCAGTCGTGCACCTGTCACTGTGGGTGCGCAGACCTGGCGTGGTTTTTTGAGATGTCACATTGTTAAGGTATATAGTTTAGCTATATTAATATTAGTAAAATAATTATAATGTTTAATTATTTGAAAGGTGATTGTAAAAGCTTTTTATATGCTGTGACGCCCCGTGCATGGTTGCACCATGTTTATTCGGATGTGCATGGAAGCGCGGCTCTGGCGGGTCTTTTCGAAAGTAAAGTCGGTACTACATATTATATATAGGTTTTGTTCAATATATGTAGTTTCCTAATAAACTAAAAAAAAGATATGCTATCATGAACAATAAACTTTTTAACATGTTGTAATAGGTTTAAGTATGCCGCAACACCTCAGTCCCCTGTTGTGGCATGTATTTCAGGGTACATGGTGGGTGCGCAAATCAGGTATGAGTTTTATTGTAGAAAAAGGCATATATATCCATTTTAAAAGTTTCGACTACAGAAAGAGGTTTACTATCACAGTTGTAAAAGCAGCATATAAGCTTTCTATCTTACTAATTATAAGATACCACTTTATTTCCTTTTTCTTTTTCTTGTCTGTGTTAGGTGAAGAGCTTTTTGTATTTTCCCTGACTATTTTATTTGATTCTTTGGTGTTTGTGCTTTCTTTTGAAGGAATTCAAGATGCCATCTGCTACACCACCTGCGGAAGATCTGGAAGAGGTTAAGGAAGAAGAGCAACCTCAACAAAAAAAAATAGAGTATAGTATAGACTTTCTTTTCAATTCCAGAAGGCGAAAAAAAAGTAAATGCAAAGAATGTGACATGTACCTTATGTCACAAGTTTCTTTCTCATGTTTTGGAACCTCATCCTTGCTGAAACCTCTACAAACTATGCACTCTAATCACCTTATGAGGGAGCAGAGAGATCGTGAAAGGAGAGAGCGTGCAGAGAACGAGAATGTGCTGAACCAAGCACTTCATCGTGTTCAGTAATAAAATCAGAACCACCTCTGACTATACCAGAGTTTGCTGCACTTGGGCAAAATTGTTTGAAATGTGAAAGTGTCTTGTGTGTAGGGAACCATTCAATCTAGGCGATTCTTCAATGTGCAAAGAATCACAAATGTTAGTTTTTTTTTTTGCTGAGTTGCTGGTGCAAGTTCTATTACCTCTGAGAATGCACCCCAAAAAATAAAGTAGTTAAAAAATACAAAAAAATACAAAACATAAAAACAAAAACAAATGTTATTCTCGGGACTGCCTTTTCTGGTTAAAGAAAGACTAATTAAGTGTTATATTTATGTTTGTAATTGTCTGTATGACTGGCTATATGTGTGGGTGAGAGTGTGCATGGGTGGCTGAACATCTGACTGTGTGGCTATTGAGGGGCTTTATCAGAGAGTGAATGGGTGTTTCAGTAATTGTATAAGTGAGTATGTTGCTGTGTAAGAAGCTCTGTGAGTGAGTGAGTGAGTGAGTGAGTGGGTAAGTCAGTGCTTGTATTGGTGAGTACCTGGATGTCTGGCTGGCTAAATGTGTCTGTGAGTGGGTCTGTCACCTGTTATATGAGTAAGTGAGTGGGTTCATGAATAGGTGTATGAGTGAGTAACATGGTAGATGAGTGGAGTATGGGTGCATTGATGGGTGTGTCAGTGCCTGTAGGGGTGAGTGCGTCAGTGTATAAGTAGCGTATAAGCAAGTGGGGATAGGATGTAGCCTAATGGCTAGGGCAGTCAATTGCAAATCTCATAATCTCAAATCTCAAGGATCTCAAATCTGGGGAACCGGGTTAGAGTCTCTGCAATGACGCTCAACCTCCTGTGATTCTGGGCAAATCACTTGATCTCCCTGTGCCTAACAAAAATGAATGTGTCCTTGTGTAGTGCAACTGGTGCTCATGTAAATTGCTCTGATACCTGATACCTTCGGGTCAAGTTCACGCTATATAAATCTCCGGGAAAAAAATTAAGTAGAAGTGTTACTAGCTATATGGATCAGTGTGTGGGTGTGACAGTGAGAATATATATGAGTAAGTGGGTTTGTCATACACTGTTTTCCAACTGGTGTCCTACAAAATCTCCCTATGTTTCCACTTTTTTCTTCTTAGCACTTTCCACCTTACCCTCTATTCCTTTCTTTTCTTTGACATTAGTTGAGTCTTTTGTATACTTCCATTTTGGACACATTATCCTTTTCTCATAAATAGGATATTGACCTAAATGAGGAGCATATAGACTTCTTAAGCGATTGCACTCTCTTACACAACTTCCATCAGCTCTAACTTTTTTATCATCAAATTCTATTAAATACAAACTGGACAGTGTTCTTGCTGGAGACAATGCAACATATGTCATTCGTTCTTTAAACACACTACTTCCAATGTTCACAAAAGCTCTGTCCACACTTAAACCTTGACATTTGTGGATAGTTACAGCATATGCTAGGGACACTGGGAACTGCTGTCATTGGACATACAAGTACTTTCCAAGCAAAAAACGTACAACATATCATCAAATCTACTTTACCCCATCAATCTGATCAAATTTTGCAACAAAGAATTCTCTCTGATTCCTGTTTGTAAATTTAACGAAATCAATACCTTTACCCATAGCACCATTTACACACCCTTCTCTACCTTCAAATTACCCCACAAAATAATTTGACAGTTTTTACACACACGTAAAAAAAATTCTGATCCTGCAGTCTTTGATACAGACTTTTCCAAAGAAACCAATGTGGTTTGTATTTTTCGGTTAGAATTATTGTTACTCCTTGATGTTCTATTTAATCAATAGCTGTAATCTCCAAAATATGCTGTTTTTCCAATGTCATTAGTTCTTCATTAAAGTTGGAGCACTCTTGTATTGCAGGCATTAAACAAACTATGGATTTGTCTTCTGCAATGAAATATACATTACTTGTGCTGGTATGTTTTGGGATAAAAACAGCTTCATGATAAGTCAAGTTTCCAAAGCTTGTTTACCGTTTTTTGTCAAAACTCCTATTCTAATGTTTTTTAGAATATCTCCATATTTCACATCATATTCTTGATGCATATTCTTCACTAGTTCTTTGTATTCGAAGTTTAACCAAATATTTACATTGCCAATACTTCCCAATGAATTCCTTGTTTCATATGTAGAAGTGTCTTGAAAACAGGTTGGCCTTTCACGGGGGTCAGTTGCAGTAGGTCACCAAAGATAATTAAATAATTTCCTCCAAACAGCACATTGTACTCTTTTTAAAATCTGTTGCATTCTCAAGTGTGCAAAGGCAAGCACTAAGTTTGAGACCATCCTCACCTCATTAATGATTAAAAGGTTCAGTTTCTTCAGTACTCTTGAGATCTCATGGCAAGCTTCAACAGATAACTTTTGGTATTGCAGTTTATTATCCTGTTCAACACGTAGCATATGTAGTTGATGCAAAGTAATTCCTTTAAGGTTGTGTGCTGCTAATCCATTTGGTGCTGTTACTACACATGATAAATTTGATTCTGGAACCCTATGTAGATAACTGGTGACAACTTTAATTAAGAAACTTATTTCTGTGCCAGCTTGACCACTGATGTATAATAGGATAGGTTTAAATGATGAACATTGACATTCTTTCTTCTCTTCTATTTTCTGACATACTTCTTTAAGGATTTCTTTCTGTTCAGTGTTTAGTTGTCCTTCCAACTGTTGAAAATCAATAGTTCCCTGTATCATTTGTTCCATTGCAGTGTCCACTTCATTCATGGCTATTGCTGCTCCATTTTGAATACTTGATTGACCAAGAGGATCTTAACTCATTGGTCCTGAACTTTGGCTACTTTTCAAACTTTCTCTTTCTATTTCAGCTGCAATAGTTTTTTCTTGTTCAATCTCATCATTTAACATTTTCAAATAGATTGGAAAGACTGAACACTGAATGCTGTCTTTTATAGCATTGAAAGAATCATCATAGCAGTCATAATCTCTGAGTAATTCTGTTTCAAGTCAACAAAGTTTAAAGCCTTGCAAAATTGCTTAATCGAAGAATTGGAGTTTGGCAACTGAGTTTTCGTTGGTTAAAAAATGTCCTTTTGCATATTTGGCCAAATATCTGTCACATCCAAATACTGCATTCTTTTCTTCTTGTATGTGCCAGGATTTCACATGGTATGCCTTTCCCCAGGAGTGAAAAGGTTGGTCACGGAGAATACTCCCAAACTCCAGGTCAAGCAGAAAGTCCCAACTATGTCAAAGTCTTTCCTGCCAGTCCCAGAAGAGGAGATGCATTCTTTTTATGTGTTGCCTTTAAGTTTCCTTCTTTCTCCTCCTGACTATTCCCCCATCCATCTGGATGTTAATTGAGTATACTCCCTTGAGTAGACTTGATAGAGTCCCTATTTATTATTCTGCACTATGGAGAGACTCAAAAGGTATGTTTTACTTAAAACTTGCAGGTACAATACATGTGTTTAAATTTCTATAAACTTTTAAGCATTCTTTCATGCCTTAAATATGTTGTTTTATATATATAATCTTAGTTTTTATGTGCAACTAAAACACATATAAATAATACAAGCTACCAAAGAAATAATATATCTTCAATAATTATTTGTTCTCCTCACATTTGTATCAAATCGTATATGTCCTTGTTTCTTCCTTTCTTTTACGGAGAGCAAACACAAAATGTCATTTTTATTTGATTTGGAGGTAATAGGAGGGGTAGTTGGCCCCCACGTTTGTCCTTGGGGCCAACTACCCCTCTTGGTACCCCCAGTAAGTCCCACAGAGTGGGATTTCAAAGACGTTTTCGGAGGACATGCCCCCCTTTCTCCACCACTCTGCAAACGCCCCTCCTGGAAGACTACGGGATGGGGGATGAAGTCCAATTTACTCCTGAGGGACTTTGGGAGCCAAGAAGCCCTCCTGGTACCTCCTCTAAGTCCTATGCAGCGGAATTCCTGAGCGCTGGTCGGGGGCCCAGCACCCTTTCTCCACCACTCTGCAAACATAACTGCTACTTAAAGAAGCATCTTTCTGCACCTCTGACTTAGAGGTAGTTTTAATCTCCCTGCCCTATTATGTACTAGGGCCTTACAGAGGAGGTCATGCCAATCAAAGGGGTACCCCAACGCATAGTGTTCCCTAGTGTATGTAGGTGTTTTCACTGTATTCTAAGTGTCTTTTAGCATAGCACTGGCTCTAGGCCTGGTTAGTCAGAGTCAGTTACCACCAGTACCTGTCAGCAAAATGTTGGGGGCACAGGATGACTTTGCAACAAGGTCTCTTTCTGCTCCTCTGTTGGTTCTTTGTGCACATCTCTTGCTTCTTTCTGCACCTTTCTTCCTCTTTCTGCACATGTCCTACCTCTGTAGGCATAATTAGAAATTAGCATTTAAAAAACCTTTGAAATTCACTGAAAAAAACCACAGGTTTCAGGGACGTTATAGTTAGAAATTAGCATTTAAAAAACATAGAAATTCACTGAAAAAACCACAGGTTTCAGGGACGTTATAGTTAGTTGGACATTTCACTCGCTCAAAACCAGAGAAATTCGGATGTTATAGTTAGTTAAGCTAACTATAACTCGCATCTCCGCAATGCACTGCTGATGACGTCACATATTACATCACTCATGACATGGTCAGTGACATCACTGATGACATCACTGATGACATCTCAAATGACATCACTGATGACATCACTGATGACATCATCCACGTGATTATCTGATGCACCTCCTCATACCCTAATATAACCTTTGATACATCCACTGTAATATACAGACTACCAATTTCAAAACCATAGACACACCAATACCAGTTACTACATACCCACTCACTGATTCCTAGGTCTACACACACATCCACTCATTCACCCATACAGTCACTCATACATGCAGTCACTCATCAATACAGCACTATCATATGCACTCATACACCTATACAGACACTCACACACTGCCACTCTCCCACAGAGTTACTCACACACCTAGTCAGTCATGCAAAGAATCAATCAGACTCCCATTTACTCACTTATACAGTTATACACACACCACCTCACTTATTCATACAGATAGTAACACATACTTACTCTCCTATACAATCAATGATACAAGCGCACACTCATCCATATGGGAACTCTCACAATCACTCACTCTAACATATAGTCATTTATATACTCCAACACTCACATATACTGCCTTTCATATGTGTAGTTACTCACACATGTACCACTGAGACATCCATTCACTCACCAACACACCCATACACACACTCACCCACCCATACAGCCCTTCACAGGTGCACTCTTGAACCCATACACCCAGTGAATCACCTACTCCCACATCTATGCACAGAGTCACCCACCCACACAGACACTCAGGCACCCATACAGATACTCAGACAACCAATCAATAACCCATATAGACACTCATGTAGCTACTCACCAACCCACAAAGCCGCTTACACACCAACTGACAGACTAATACAGACATTCCCACAGTTTAGCCACTAACCCATGCATTCAGTAAGACACGATTAATCACTCACTTATACAGTGAGTCACGCACCTACTAAATCATCCATTCAGACACTTATACACCCACTCATTCTTCAAAACACCTTGGCATATATATATATAAAACATATTTAAACTTTACAGAAACACACAGTTACTGGATGATGTCATCAGTGATGTCATTTGAGTTGTCATCAGTGATGTCATTAGTGATGTCACTGACCATGTCATGAATGATGTAATATGTGATGTCATCAGCAGTGCATTGCGGGGGCGCCAGTTATAGTTAGCTTAACTAACTAAAACGTCCGAATTTCTCTGGTTTTGTACGAGTGAAATGTCCAACTAACTATAACGTCCCTGAAACCTGTGGTTTTTTCAGTGAATATATATATATATAAATATATATATATATTCAATGAAAAAAACAGGTTTCAGGGACGTTATAGTTAGGGATTAGCATTTAAAAAACTTTAGAAATTCATTGAAAAACCACAGGTTTTAGGGACGTTATAGTTAGGCTGACATTTCACTCATACAAAAACAGAGAAATTCTGCCCTTATAGTTAGCTGTGCAGCCAAAAAACAGTTGTTCACAAGGAACTCATTTAGACAAAAACCTTCAGTATTCGCAATGAATTAATCTCATGCATGATTTAAGTGAAACAAGCATATATTACAGCCTTCCAGCATTACAATTAATACCACAAAACAATATTATTTCCTCAATTATAGAGAACATGTAGGACTCAAGCGAATACAGCACCACACAACCAGATTTCTAAACTACCTTCACTTCAGCCGAAGTGAGCGTGTTTTATTTGCAGTAACAATGAAAAAACATTGAAAATTCCATTGTTGTTGTGTATTCACAATATCTACAAATTTTAGAAGAACGTGACTTATGTGACCCCAGTGGAAGCCCGTTTTTCCAGTTACCTGCTTGCTGCTTGCTGTTTGGCTCCGGACCACAGGTTCTAGCTTTCCTGCTCTTACGCCATATTACCGCGCCTGGAGGCGCTTGAAAAGCGGCTGCGGGCTCCCGCAGTGCAGGAAGCCCGTTTTTCCAGTTACCTGCTTGCTGCTTGCTGTTTGGATCCGGACCACAGGTTCCAGCTTTCCTGCTCCCACGCCATATTACCGCACCTAGAGGTGCTTCAAAAGCGGCCGCGGGCTCCCGCAGCGCGGGAAGCCCGTTTTTCCAGTTACCTGCTTGCTGTTTGGCTCTGGACCACAGGTTACAGCTTTCCTGCTCCCACGCCATATTACCGCGCCTGGAAGCGCTTCAAAAGTGGCCGCGGGCTCCCGCAGCGCGGGACACGCGTGGGCGTGCCTGGGCCAAGGGCGGGCGCCTGTCCAAGCCTGGAGGAGGCTGGGCTGGGCCTACCCCCCTGGTTCGTCACAGGACTTATTCTACTACCTCCTCACGGCATAACCTTGGGCCCGGTTACAACATTTTGAGCACTTGAAAGTTTGTTTTTCACCAACACCTGCAACGGAAGACGACCAGGTAGGAGGCAGATTG
This sequence comes from Calotriton arnoldi, assembly GCA_963921515.1. NCBI lineage: Eukaryota > Metazoa > Chordata > Amphibia > Caudata > Salamandridae > Calotriton > Calotriton arnoldi. Next base: position 1,048,057 of record CAWUFW010002250.1, read on the forward strand.
TCTTATACCGTCCTGTATAGAAATCTTGTGTGGTTGTGGACTAGCAAGCCGGGGCTTTGGCTTTCTGATTTTTGCTTTTTGGGAGATATCTTTTATTGTAATTTAGTCAACATAGTCAATCAACTACAACCCTTACCAGCCTCTGGGACAGTGAGCCGCTACAAAGCACTTTACTCTGGTTTTAGCATGTTGAGGCGCAAGGCGACCTTGGCCCCCGGGAGGATCACAGCTGGCACTACAGCCCCAGTGGCAACTATGGACGCGTTTCTACAATGTGCCGTGGCTGTACTGGATAAGGAGATCGAGCTGGTAAATCGCCGTCTTTCCAGGTCTCCGGTTAACGCTTCGTTATTAATACCTGTAGATACTCAACTGACTCTGACTAGCATTGAGAGTAATCCATCAAACATCCTGGAATTGCAAGAGACCATGCAGGATTTCATTGAGACAAATAGCTATCCCACAGTTCATCAGCTACCTGTTTCTCCGGCAGTCACAATCAACAACCAGGGGGTCGATAATGTACCCTCCAATCATGGCCATTTGGCAGATACTCATCATATGCACCCGGTTAAACTAAAAGCCGTAGGTCTAACAACACGAGGGAGCCCAATAGTGGCTGAGCCAGGTAGCTCAGGGACAGGCACTAAACAAAAATCTCTAACAATGGGGGGCAAGGCCAAAAAATCAAGACCTAATGTGATGCCACATGAGTCGTTGACCACCCAAACACTGACCAAGGCCGATTTGATGGGTGTTTTGGAAGTTTTCCAGGAGTCGATGAAGACTATATTGGATACCAAACTGGGTTTGTTAATCCAACGCTTGAACTTGATTGAACAAGGCCTATCCGACCTTAAACACTGTGTATCAACAGTAGGGGCAGTCGTTAACCCTGGACCAGGCACCCTAATGGCTCCTTTAACCCCAGATAGACCTAACCTGATAGACCTACCTATAAATGCCATGGGTCACTCACAATTGATAGGGGGAGAGGTACGAGCCAACCCCTTGGTGTCCGTTTCGGGTGTAAACCATAGCTCCATGGACAGGCCGGCCAGGCGGGACCCTTAAGTGTTGGAGAATGCTCCACCGGGGGGGCACCCTCAGGGGGGAGGGGAGCCCCCTATGCAGAGTTTACCAGTCATCCACCTGCCAGCAGAATCTATGCCTTATGTTGTGATATTGGGGAATGTGCCAACCCTCTTCCAGGGCTCCAAGGAGGACTTTTTTCAACTAAAAAACAAAGTCCTACACTGGTTATCGCATAATACCACTTTGGAATTGAGGGTGGAGAAAAATATCAACATGGTACGTAGGGTTAACTGGATTTGAAGCTCCCTTAAAACCTTTAAGGGCCACTGTGTTATTATAAACTTTAACAGGCCCAATATTGCGGAAAGGATTCTAGCACCAGACCTGCACCTTGCTCCTTTTGGTCACAAGTTGTCTATCATGGCCTTACCCCTCGGCTTCTTTTATAAACCGGTGGCATTGCGGCGCAACAATATGAACACTGGCAACATGGCTCCTTATAGTAGTCGGATGCCGGTAGACAGAACATTCAGGAACGCTCGCCCAGGCCCGCTTTCCATCCCAGCTCTTCCGAACCAGATGCTTTTAAGTAGACAGAATCTTGGTCCGCCCCCTTTGGAGCTGTCAAATAGGTTTTCCTCGCTGACTGCGATGGATGCTTACGATTGACTCGGTGGCCCCTCTTTCATGGACCCAGTGAAACCCAACGATCAGCGGGTTTGTTCACAACAAAGCCTTGGGGACTTTGGTGAATGTGCTAGTAACTTTATATCTTGGAACGTTGCAGGACTAGCCAATAAATTCTCTGATCTGCTGTGGATTGCATTTGTGAGGCAATTTTGGGTGATATGCTTGCAGGAAACATGGCTGATGGATAGCAGCTTATTGTTAGAAGGTTATAAGTCTTTCTTTGTTCCAGCATCCCCCTCTTCGGCTGGCAGACCAAAAGGTGGTCTTGTAATTTATATTTCTATAGCGGTGGATTGCAAGTAGGGGTGGGCGGAATTTGCGTAGTCGCGCTACGCAAAGCTCCGCGAAACGGTAAAAAATCTCCGCGAGCACACAAAAGTTCCGCGAACACGCGGAATTGCTTGTTCCGCCTGTTCGCGATGCTTTTTTCCTGTTCGCGAACGCTGTGTGCGTGCTCGGGGAGAAATATCTCGCGAACACGCATTTTGAAAGCGCGAACAAACAAAAAACTCCGCCAAGCCGCGGATCGCGGAATTTTTGGCAATTTACCCAAATTCCGCAAATTCCGCGAGCGGAACGGAATTTACCGCCCAGGCCTAATTGCAAGATAGTGGTTCTGCCTACACCAAGCCAGTGCATACAGTCTCTGGCACTAAGAAAAGAGTCGATCAATCTGGGTCTTATTAATTTTTATAATTCACCATTGAGTCCCAAGGGTGGGTGTAACATCACTATGTTGGGATCCTTTATAAGGCAACACTGTAACACCGCTCTTCAAAACCTTATGATTGCTGGGGATCTCAACATCCACCCATGTGGAGCCCCAGGGGCGGCAATGTTGGCTGACTTGGGATGTCCGCATGTGTGGGGAATTCATTTTGAACACTCCTCACAGGGGGACATGTTGAACGATTTCCTCCACGAATTTGATTTAATGTCTCTTTTATCTACATGTGACCCCCCATAGCCAAACTGTTGTTCCCTCATTCAAAGGGAGAGGTGGAGGCTCACTTATTGATTTTATATTGATTTCATTGTCGGTAAAAACTCTTATTTACGGGATTCAAGATCCAAGTAAGCGCCCATAGTAACCATAATCCTTTGTGTGTCAAAATCGGTGGTTCTTTACTGGCGCCTAAGAGAGGAGTTGGGCAAAGCGGGTCTGTGCGATCCACAGATGACAGAAGGCGGCTAAAGTGGTCACAGATCTCCCCAGATGGATTTTATAAGTCAGTGAAAGACTCATGTGCCAGCGAGTTAGCACTGTGCACTTCATCGCAAACATCTCTAGGGGAGGTCATTAGCGCCTTCAAAACCATCTCTGCTAAAGTAGGTGACCGTCTAAGTATCCCGGGCCGACGCCCAGCCACCCAGGCCCCAAGATGGTTTCACTCCTCCTGTTCTCTGGCAGCTAGAAAGCTGCGGGAAGCTTTAAGCAGTAGCCCAAGAAATAAGACCCTGGTCAGATCGTGTCGGAATAATTATAAACTGGAACTGGCCAAACATAAATCCGCCTTGAAGGAAGAGGCATGGAGAGGGTTGATTGAGGCAAGCACGCTGAGGGTCAGCTCGAGATTCTGGGGCATTATTAACAGTCCACTATTGAATCATGATGAAGGCTGTGCAGTAGTCGCACATATCACAGAGGATGAGTGGGTGCTCCACTTTGAAACTATGTTTGAGAGCCCCGCTGAGCTAAATCACCAGCCAAACCGCAAGCCAGTCAGCGCTGACCTGGTTTTTAGCATAGAAGAGATCGAGGAGGGTATCGTCAGGCTGACTAGCAACAAAGCCCCAGGACCCGACGGTATCTCTCCGGACCTCTACAAATCTGATCCAATTTTTTGGGCTCCGGTCCTTGCGGAAGTAGCTAATGCTGCGGCAAGGAAAGGCTGCCCCGAGTCCTGGGCCACCTCGACCATTGTGCCAGTCTTTAAAAAGGGAAATCGTGATAGCACCCACTGTTATAGACCTATTTCACTGTTGTATTCGGTGGTTAAGGTGGTGGGCCGAGTGCTTCTAGAAAGGATGACTAGCTGGGCAGTGGAACACATTACGATATCAGATATCCAGTATGGGTTCCGCCCAGGTCAGTCCACGGTGGCCCAGTGCCTTAACCTAACCATGATTCTTAACATATATACAGTTGCTCATACTGGTACCATTCATCTTGCATCCATGGACCTGTCCTCCGTGTTTGATTGTGTGAATAGGTCCAAACTCTGGCAGTCCATGATTGATATCGGGGTAGACAGCAATATTGTTTATTTTTTAGAAGATCTTCACCGTGCAACTAAGGCCCATGTTAGATTTTCGCAGGATTTAAGAGTCTCACACAATTTTGACATAGGGAGAGGTGTACGCCAAGGGTGCATTTTAGCACCCTTTTTGTTTAATCTATATATCAATGATTTAAATAAAGCCCTATTGTTAACAGGGGTTGATTATCCATATGTTGGCCGCCGTGGTCTCCCAGTCCTCCTATACGCAGATGACGTGGTCCTTATCTCCAGGACCGCCAGGGGGCTACAAGCCCTCCTTGATGCATTCTCTGCCTTTATGTCAGAGCAGGATCTATCTATAAATGACTCTAAATCCTACATTATGCAGGTGGGTGCCCGTCCCAAAAAATCATCCCAATTTTGGGTTGGATCCGCTAAAGTACCCCACACTGATGTCTTTTCGGATTTGGCAAGAAAACTGCAGAAAGAGGCAAGACAGTTGCAGAAACAGGCAAAAGAGGTGCAGACAGAGTGAACAGGGATGCAGACAGAGGCAAGAGAGGGGCAGAAAGAGGGAAGAGGGGTGCAGAAAGAAGCAAGAGCAGTACAGAAAGAACCAACAGAGGTGCAGAAGGCAAGAGGGGTGCAGAAAAAGGCAATTGAAGTGCAGAAAGAGGAAAGAGGGGTGCAGAAACAAGTAAGAGAGGTGCAGAAAGAAGCAAAACAAGTGCAGAAAGATATTCCAGAGATGCAGAAAGAGGCAAGAGAAGTGCAGAAAGAGGCAAGAGAGCTGCAGAAACAGGCAGAAGAGGAGAGTTGCAGAAACAGGCAAAAGATTAGCAGAAAGAGGGCACAGGGGTGCAGACAGAGGCAAGAGAGGTGCAGAAAGAGGGAAGAGGGGTGCAGAAAGAGGGAAGAGGGTGCAGAAATGTGTAAGAGAGGTGCAGTAAGAAGCAAGAGCAGTGCGGAAAGAACCAACAGAGGTGGAGAAAGAGGCAAGAGGGGTGCAGACAGAAGCAACAGAAGTGCAGAAGGAAGCAAATGAGGTGCAGAAAGAGGCAAGAGAACTGCAGAAAGAGGCAAGTGAGGTGCAGAAACAGGCAACAGAGGTGCAGAAAGAGGCAAGAGCAGTGCAGAAAGAGGCACGAGATGTGCAGAAAGAGAGAACAGGGGTGCAGAAAAAGGCGAAAGAGGTACAGAAAGAGGGAAGAGGGATGCCGATAGAGGCAAGAGGGGTGCGGAAAGAAGCAAGTGAGGTGCAGAAAGAGGGAAAAGACCTGCAGAAAGAGGGAACAGGGGTATAGACAGAGGTAAGAGAGGGGCAGAAAGAGGGAAGAGGGGTGTAGAAAGAGGCACACAAAGTACAGAAAGAGGGACCAGAGGTGTAGAGAGAGGCAAGAGAGGTGCAGAAAGAGGGAACAGGGGTACAGAAAGAGGCAAGAGAGGTACAGAAAGAGTGCAGAGGGGTGTAGAAAGAGGCAAGAGGGGTGCAGAAAGAAGCAAGTGAGGTGCAGAAAGAGGGAAAAGACCTGCATAAAGAAGTAACAGGGGTGCAGACAGAGGAAAGAGAGGTGCAGAAAGAGGGAAGAGGGGTGCAGAAAGAGGCACATGTGGTGCAGAAAGAGGGAACAGGAGTGCAGATAGAGGGAAGAGGGGTGCAGAAAGAGGCAAGAGAGGTGCAGAAAGAAGCAAGAGCAGTGCAGAAAAAAACAACAGAGGTGCAGAAAGAGGCAATAGGGGTGCAGAAAGAGGCAACAGAAGTGCGGAAAGAAGCAAAAGAGGTGCAGAAAGAGGCAAGAGAAGTGCAGAAAGAGGCAAGAGAAAAGCACAAAGAGGCAAGAGAGGTGTGCAAAGAGGGGAGAAGGGTGCAGAAAGAAGCAGGAGAGGTGCAGAGAGAAGCAAGAGAAGTGCAGAAAGAAGCAACAGAGGTGCAGAAAGTAGCAAGTGGGTGGAGAAAGAGGCAAGAGAAGTACAGAAATAAGCAACAGAGGTGCAGAAAGAGGCAAGAGAAGTACAGAAAGAGGCAAGAGAGGTGCAGAAACAGGCAAGAGAGGTGCAGAAAGAGGTAAGAGGGGTGCAGAAAGAGGCAAGATGGGTGCAGAAAGAAGCAAGAGAGGTGGGGAAAAAAGCAAGAGAAGTGCAGAAAGAACCAACAGAGGTGCAGAAACATGCAAAAGGGGTGCAGAAAGAGGCAACAGAAGTGCAGAAAGAGGCAAGAGAAGTATAGAAAGAGGCAAAAGAGGTGCAGAAACAGGCAACAGAGCTACAGAAAGAAGAGTGCAGAAAGAGTGAAGTGGGGTGCAGAAAGTAGTAAGAGAGGTACAGAAAGAATCAAGAGACATGCAGAAAGAAGCAACAGAGGTGCAGAAGGAGGCAAAAGGGGTACAGAAAGAAGCAAGAGAGGTGCAGAGAGAAGCATGGGAAGTGCATAAAGAAGCAAGCGAGGTGCTGAAACAGGCAAAAGAAGTGCAGAAAGAGGCAAGAGAGGCGCAGAAAGAGGGAAGAGGGGTGCAGAAACAGGCAAGAGGGGTGCAGACAGAAGCAACAGAGGTGCACCAAGATGCAAGAGAGGTGCAGAAGATAGAAGCAAGAGAGGTGCAGAAAGAAGCAAGAGAGGTGCAAAAAGAAGGGAGATGCAGAAAGCTGAAGAGATGTGCAGAAAGAGGCAAGAGTAGTGCTGGAAGAGGAAGAAAGATGCAGAAAGAAGCAAGAGAAATGCACAAGGAGGCAAGAGAGGCGCAGAAAGAAGCAAGAGTGGTTTGCGCACCATTGGTACCAATTTAACACCCACATTTAGCAATAAGTAACAGGTGACCATTCCAGCTTTACAAAGGGCCTTCGACCACGCTGTACCCCTTGTTGCTGCATTTTTGCTAACGTTTGAGCCGTTTGAGCTAGAAACAAGTTTTTTTGTTCAAATCTGCATATTATGCGGCAGGTGATGGATTATGTGGCAAATGCGCAAAATGTATAATTATGCAAAAATCGCTGTGGCCGAACAGTCGCATAATTCCAGTGGCCCTGCTCATACCTCTGACTAGGTCCAGAAGTGCTCCTCAGTGGTTCCTTCTTTTTTTGTTTCTTATTGAGTTCTATGGAAATGAGGAAGACTAAACCTGAGGTTACCACTCCACAACACAGACTACCATACACATAATTACTCACCATAACACATAATCCCACTCTTCATAATTCCTATACACTAAATGCCACATGCTTTCAATCCACATAATTTCACTACACAACATACCACATAATTCCATTACACACTTCTGCATGGGCGATGAAGTCCACTTTAGTCCTGAAGCCCTCAGGATGAAAGGGGACCTCATTGCCCCACCAGCAGTGCACCAAGAGGTGCATTTGCAGACTGGAAAAGGGGAGTGGCCTCCAACCAACTCTCAGCAATCCCACTATGTGGGGCTTACTGGAGTTAAGAGGTGGGTTAGGTGACCCCTAAGGACCATCAGTAGGGAAGGGGACTTCATCCCCCAACCTAGAACGCACCAGAAGACATGTTTGCAGAGTAGTGGCGAAAGGAGGCAGGGCTTCCTGCGAGTTGCAGGGCTTCCTTTTTATTTATTTTTATTTTAGGGAGGGGGCTGTGTGGCCCCAGGTAGATGGTGGTCCCCTGGGCTGTGGGGGCCTGCTCTTGCTTTAACGAAGCAAAGCAGAATTGCTTTTGGGCAAGGGGAGCTGCATGTTAACACACCTCTTCCCTCTTTCTACTCCTCTGTTCCTTCTTTCTGCACTTCTTTAGTTTCTTTCTGCACCCCTCTTGCCTCTTTCTGCACCTCTGTTGCTTCTTTCTACACTACTCTTGCTTCTTTCTGCACCTCTCTTGCTTCTTTATGCACCACTTGTGCTTCTTTCTGCACCCCTCTTCCCTCTTTCTGCACACCTCTTCCCTCTTTCTGCACCACTTCTTGCTTCTTTCTGCACCCCTGTTCCTTCTTTCTGCACCCTTCTTCCCTCTTTCTGCACCTCTCTTGCCTCTTTCTGCTCCCCTGTTCCTTCTTTCTGCACCCTTCTTCCCTCTTTCTGCACTTCTCATGCCTCTTTCTGCACCTATGTTCCTTCTTTCTGCACTTCTTTTGTTTCTTGCTGCACATCTCTTTCTTCTTTCTGCACCACTCGTGCCTCTTTCTGCACCCCTCTTCCTTCTTTTTGCACCCCTCTTGCCTTTTTCAGCACCCCTGCTGCTTCTTTCTGCACTACTCTTGCTTCTTTCTGCACCTCTCTTGCTTCTTTCTGCAGCACTCGTGCTTCTTTCTGCACCCCTCTTCCCTCTTTCTTCACCCCTGTTGCCTCTTTCTGCACTCCTGTTCCTTCTTTCTGTACTTCTTTTGTTTCTTGCTGCACATCTCTTGCTTCTTTCTGCACCACTTGTGCCTCTTTCTGTACCTCTCTTCCCTCTGTTTGCACCCCTCTTGCCTCTTTCTGCACCTGTGTTGCTTCTTTCTGCACTACTCTTGCTTCTTTCTGTACCTCTCTTGCTTCTTTCTGCACCACTCGCGCTTCTTTCTGCACCCCTCTTTCTTCACCCCTGTTGACTCTTTCTGTACCTCTGTTCCTTCTTTCTGCACTTCTTTGTTTTTTTTTTTTTGTTTTTTTTTCAGAGTTTTATATAGCGCGAACATGACCGAATCGGGTATCAGAGCGCTTTGCATAGCACCAGTTACGTTACATTAGGACACACATTCATTTTTGTTAGGCACGGGGAGATTAAGTGATTTGCCCAGAATCACAGGATGTTCAGCGTCATTGCCGAGACTCGAACCCAGTTCCCCAGATTCGAGGTCGGATGCCCTAGCCGTTAGGCCAACTCCTCTGGCAACTCCTCTTGCCGCACATCTCTTGCTTCTATCTGCACTCCTCGTGCCTCTTTCTGCACCCCTCTTCCCTCTTTTTGCACCCCTCTTACCTCTTTCTGCGCCTCTGTTGCTTCTTTCTGCACTACTCTTGCTTCTTTCTGCACCTCTCTGGCTTCTTTCTGCACCACTTGTGCTTCTTTCTGCACCCCTCTTCCATCTTTCAGCACCCATTTTCCCTCTTTTTGCACCCCTCTTGCCTCTTTATGCACCTCTGCTGCTTCTTTCTGCAGTATTCTTGCTTTTTTCTGCACCACTCTTGCTTCTTTCTGCACCACTTGTGCTTCTTTCTGCACCCCTCTTGCCTCTTTCTGCACCCCTCTTACCTCTTTCTGCTCCTCGTTACTTCTTTCTGCACTTCTTTTGTTGCTTTCTGCACCCCTCTTCCCTCTTTTTGCACCCCTCTTCCCTCTTTCTGCACCTCTATTGCTTCTTTCTGCACTACTCTTGCTTCTTTCTATACCTCTCTTGCTTCTTTCCTGCACCACTCATGCTTCTTTCTGCACCCCTCTTCCCCCTTTCTGCACCACTCTTCCCTCTTTCTGCACCCATCTTGCTTCTTTCTGCACCCCTGTTCCTTCTTTCTGTACCCTTCTTCCCTCTTTCTGAACCTCTCTTGCCTCTTTCTGCACCCCTGTTACTTCTTTATGCACCCTTCTTCCCTCTTTCTGCACCTCTTTTGCCTCTTTCTGCACCTCTGTTCCTTCTTTCTGCACTTCTTTTGTTTCTTGCTGCACATCTCTTGCTTCTTTCTGCATCCCTTGTGCCTCTTTCTGCACTCTTCTTCCCTCTTTTTGCACCCCTCTTGCCTCTTTCTGTACCTCTGTTGCTTCTTTCTGCACTACTCTTGCTTCTTTCTACATCTCTCTGGCTTCTTTCTGCACCACTCATGCTTCTTTCTGCACCCCTCTTCCCTCTTTTTGCACCCCTCTTGCCTCTTTCTGCACCTCTGTTGCTTCTTTCTGCAGTACTCTTGCTTCTTTTTGCACCTCTCTTGCTTCTTTCTGCACCACTCGTGCTTCTTTCTGCACCCCTCTTGCCTTTTTCTGCACCCCTCTTACCTCTTTCTGCTCCTCGTTACTTCTTTCTGCACTTCTTGTGTTGCTTTCTGCACCTCTCTTCCCTCTTTTTGCACCTTTTTGCCTCTTTCTGCACCTCTGTGGCTTCTTTCTGCACTACTCTTGCTTCTTTCTGCACTTCACTTGCTTCTTTCTGCACTCCTCGTGCCTCTTTCTGCACCCCTCTTCCCTCTTTTTGCACCCCTCTTACCTCTTTCTGCGCCTCTGTTGCTTCTTTCTGCACTACTCTTGCTTCTTTCTGCACCTCTCTGGCTTCTTTCTGCACCACTTGTGCTTCTTTCTGCACCCCTATTCCATCTTTCTGCACCCATTTTCCCTCTTTTTGCACCCCTCTTGCCTCTTTATGCACCTCTGCTGCTTCTTTCTGCAGTATTCTTGCTTTTTTCTGCACCTCTCTTGCTTCTTTCTGCACCACTTGTGCTTCTTTCTGCACCCCTCTTGCCTCTTTCTGCTCCTCGTTACTTCTTTCTGCACTTCTTTTGTTGCTTTCTGCACCCCTCTTCCCTCTTTTTGCACCCCTCTTCCCTCTTTCTGCACCTCTATTGCTTCTTTCTGCACTACTCTTGCTTCTTTCTATACCTCTCTTGCTTCTTTCCTGCACCACTCATGCTTCTTTCTGCACCCCTATTCCCCCTTTCTGCACCACTCTTCCCTCTTTCTGCACCCATCTTGCTTCTTTCTGCACCCCTGTTCCTTCTTTCTGTACCCTTCTTCCCTCTTTCTGAACCTCTCTTGCCTCTTTCTGCACCCCTGTTACTTCTTTATGCACCCTTCTTCCCTCTTTCTGCACCTCTTTTGCCTCTTTCTGCACCTCTGTTCCTTCTTTCTGCACTTCTTTTGTTTCTTGCTGCACATCTCTTGCTTCTTTCTGCACCCCTTGTGCCTCTTTCTGCACTCTTCTTCCCTCTTTTTGCACCCCTCTTGCCTCTTTCTGTACCTCTGTTGCTTCTTTCTGCACTACTCTTGCTTCTTTCTACATCTCTCTGGCTTCTTTCTGCACCACTCGTGCTTCTTTCTGCACCCCTCTTCCCTCTTTTTGTACCCCTCTTGCCTCTTTCTGCACCTCTGTTGCTTCTTTCTGCAGTACTCTTGCTTCTTTCTGCACCTCTCTTGCTTCTTTCTGCACCACTCGTGCTTCTTTCTGCACCCCTCTTGCCTTTTTCTGCACCCCTCTTACCTCTTTCTGCTCGTTACTTCTTTCTGCACTTCTTTTGTTGCTTTCTGCACCCCTCTTCCCTCTTCTTGCACCCCTTTTGCCTCTTTCTGCACCTCTGTGGCTTCTTTCTGCACTACTCTTGCTTCTTTCTGCACTTCTCTTGCTTCTTTCTGCACCACTTGTGCTTCTTTCTGCACCCCTCTTCCCCCTTTCTGCACCACTCTTCCCTCTTTCTGCACCCCCCTTGCTTCTTTCTGCACCCCTGTTCCTTCTTTCTGCACCCTTCTTCCCTCTTTCTGCACCTCTCTTCCCTCTTTCTGCACCCCTGTTACTTCTTACTGCACTTCTTTTGTTTCTTGCTGCACATCTCTTGCTTCTTTCTGCACCCCTGTTCCTTCTTTCTGCACCCTTCTTCCCTCTTTCTGCACCTCTTTTGCCTGTTTCTGCACCTCTGTTCCTTCTTTTTGCACTTCTTTTGTTTCTCGCTGCACATCTCTTGCTTCTTTCTGCACCCCTCGTGCCTATTTCTGCACTCTTCTTCCTTCTTTTTGCACCCCTCTTGCCTCTTTCTGCACCTCTGTTGCTTCTTTCTGCACTACTCTTGCTTCTTTCTGCACCTCTCTTGCTTCTTTCTGCACTACTCGTGCTTCTTTCTGCACCCCTCTTCCCTCTTTCTTCACCCCTGTTGCCTCTTTCTGCACCTCTGTTCCTTCTTTCTGCACTTCTTTTGTTTCTTTCTGCAACTCTCCCTTCTTTCTGCACCCGTTTTGCCTCTTTCTGCACCCCTCTTGCCTCTTGCCTCTTTCTGCACCTCTGTTCCTTCTTTCTGTACTTCTCTTGCTTCTTTCTGCAGCTCTCTTGCTTCTTTCTGCACCTCTCTTGCCTCTTTCTGCACCCTTATTCCCTCTTTCTGCACCTCTCTTGCCTCTTTCTGATTCTCTCTTGCCTCTTTCTGCACACACAGGGCTACTTTTAAACTCACCTCAGGTTCAGCAGTGAACACATGCAAGTGCAGAAAAGGGCTGCTGGCCTCTAAACTGCCATGCCCTTTTATATGCTAGGCACTTAGAGGTAGTTTTAATCCCCCTGGACTATTATGTACTAGGGCCTTACAGGGGAGGTCATGGCAATCACAGGGGTACACCAACCCATAGTGTACCCTAGTGTATGTAGGTGTTTTCACTGTATTCTAAGTGTCTTTCAGCATATCACTGGCTCCGGTCTGGGTTAGGCAGAGCCCAGGGTCAGTCAGAGTCAGTTACCACCAGTACCAGTCAGCAAAAAGTTGAGGGGTGCCCAGGCCACAGGATGACTTTGCAACAAGGCCTCTTTCTGCACCTCTGTTGATTCTTCCTGCATATCTCTTGCTTCTTTCTGCACCTTTCTTCCTCTTTCTGGACTACTGTTGCCTCTTTCTGCATTTCTTACTTCTTTCTGCACCTTTCTTCCTCTTTCTGCACATGTCCTACCTCTGTAGGCATAGTTAGAAATTTTCATTTAAAAAAACCTTAGAAATTCACTGAAACAACCATAGGTTTCAGGGACTTTATAGTTAGAATTTAGCATTTAAAAAAACTTTGAAATTCACAGAAAAAACCATAGGTTTCAGGGACGTTATAGTTAGAAATTAGCATTTAAAAAACCGTAGAAATTCACTGAAAAAACCACAGGTTTGAGGGGACGTTATAGTTAGCTGCCATTTCACTCGTACAAAACCAGAGAAATTCGGCCGTTATAGTTAGTTGAGCTAACTATAACTTGTGCCCCCGCAATGCACTGCTGATGACATCACATATTACATCATTCATGACATGGTCAGTGACATCACTGATGACATCTCAAATGACATCACTGATGACATCATCCATGTGATAATCTGATGCACCTCCTCACACCCTAATATAACCTTTGATACACCCACTCTAAAATACAGACTACCATTTTCAAAACCATAGACACAGCAATACCAGTTACATCATACCCACTCACTGATTCCTAGGTCTACACACACATCTACTCATTCACCCATACAGTCACTCATACATGCAGTCACTCATCAATACAGCACTATCATTTGCACTCATACATCTATACAGACACTCACACACCGTCACTCATCCATAGAGTTACTCACACACCTAGTCAGTCATGCAAAGAATCAATCACACTCACATTTACTCACCTATAGTTATACACACACCACCTCACTTATTCATACAGATACTAACACATACTTACTCTCTTATACAATCACTGATACAAGCACACACTCATCCATTCAGCCACTTTCACAATCCCTCACTCTCACTCTCATGTATAGGCATTTATATACTCCAACACTCACATATACTGCCTTTCACATATGTAGTTACTCACACATGTACCACTGAGACATCCATTCACCCACCAACACACCCATACACACACTCACCCACCCATACAGCCCTTCACAGATGCACTCTGGAACCCATACACCCAGTAAATCACCCACTCACACATCTATGCACAGAGTCACACACACCCCACCCACCCACACAGACACTCAGGCACCCATACAGATACTCAGACAACCAATCAATAACCCATATAGACACTCATGTAGCTACTCACCAACCCATGCAGCCGCTTACACACCAACTGACACACTGATACAGATATTCACACAGTTTAGTCACTAACCCATGCATTCAGTAAAACATGTTTAATCACTCACTTATACAGTCAGTCACGCACCTACTAAATCATCCATTCAGATACTTTTAAACCCTCTCGTTCTACAATACACCTTGGCATATATATATATATATATATATATATATATATTAAACATATTTAAACTTTACAGAAACACACAGTCACTGGATGATGTCATCAGTGTTGTCATCAGTGATGTCACTGACCATGTCATGAATGATGTAATATGTGACGTTATCAGCAGTGCATTACAGGGGTGCAAGTTATAGTTAGCTCAACTAACTATAACGGCCGAACTTCTCTGGTTTTGTACGAGTGAAATGCCAACTAACTATAACGTCCCTGAAACCTGTGGTTTTTTCAGTGAATATATATAATATATATGTATATGTATATGTATGTATGTATGTATGTGTGTATATATATATGTATGTAATTGGATGCTGTAGGCAAGAAAGTGTGTTGGATGCCTTAGGAAAAAGTCTTATTATTGACTGTTCTTCAAAAAAAGAAATGCAATACAGACATGGATATGCTATTGAATCTATGGAGTGACCCACATCTGCTGTATCTCATTTGGAAGTAGCATGTTCCTTCTAGAATGCGCTGTGAACTTGTGACCTACTAGTTCCACTGGGTTACTAGGTACACTGAGCTAAGAGTGTATTGGGGCGGAAGGGTGTTAAAGAGACAGAACATTTTTTTTAAAGTTGAGGAGTGATGACACAATTTAGGTAATGGCAAGCTTTAATTTCCAGCTCAGGACTATGTAATAAACTGTTGTGTAGTATTTTTTTTTTTTAATGAAGCTAGATATAGGTTTCAACTCCCGTTTCTTTTGCGATTTCTCCACGATCGTCGTAAATACATCGCGAAAACGTCACTACAGGAACCTCATTTTGAAAGAGAGGGAAAGGGTTAACAGATGTTAACCATTCACAAGTGGACCTCCAGTATTCTATAATGAAAGACATGATTTCATTTGCTGCCTTTCTCATGATCATATAGTGGAAAGTTATAGAGGTTGCCATTTTATAGTTACTTTCTATAAGAGTGGAGTACCATTCTTGCGCTTATTTTTTACAAATCTTAACAGTTTCAAAACTATCCGGAGAGAGCTAAAATGACAATATAATCCACAAGCTCAATTCACTGGTATGTATATAACGTTTTGATTATATAAAAAAATTACATTAGAGAAGATGTATCTGGGAGTTTGATTAAAAAGAGTATCACAGTTATGTGAAAAAAAAATATCAGATGAACTGTATCTGGCAGAGGGTATGTGTTAAAGATGTTAGCAGCCACGGTCCATGCAGGTAACAGCAGTGGGGCTATGGGGTCGGGCAGGGGGATTTCGAGGGAGGATATCAAGGGAAAATTAAATAAATAATTAATTTTCCCTCTGCATCATCCCTCGAAACCCCCCTAACCCGGCCACACCGCCCCATCGGTGTTACCTGCATGGACCGCGGCTGGATGTTAGTACTGTTGAAAAGTACCATGAGCAATGCCTTTAACAATGACAATGTTTTAAATATTTAAGTATTATATGCAGAATAGATACATCTATACTATTTGCATTCTGGGAGTTGTGGTAGTTTTAGTCACATTATTAAACAGGATTACTATAGTCATGAATAAAACATAAGAAAATGTGCTGTGCCTGTATATAAATTATAAAGTACTAATACTTGTTAGGTATGTATTAGGAAGTGTGTGTCAATGTGGTTTTTAACTTATATGATCAGTTTGCACATGTTTAGATCGTGAGATATGTTTTTTCCAGGTTGCAGATACTTAAATGTACAATAAGACTGTTGAGTTTACTTAAAGATGCAGAGAACTACATATTTTTGGAAAGATGTCCTGAAGGTGTATATCTTTTATGAAATCACATATATATTTACCTGGTGATCTATGTTCTTCAAGGCTGTTGAAAATGTCATATATATAGGGAGGGTGATGCATTTCTTCCAACATGCCCTGTTTAAAATTGGGGAGGGGTAATAGTGCAGAATGTCTTTTCAGAGTTTGTGTGCTAGCTTCACTTGGCATGTAACCTTTCTTTGAGAAATTGTGAATATATGTTTTAAAGACACAAGAAATATTTGTGAAATTATGTAGGTATGCCATTAGGAAAAGGTTTTGTGCTTTCAAAAGTTGAGAATTGTTGTTTTAAGTTTTAGAAACTTACTGATGCATGTGGACGCTGAGTAACAGAACAATGTATACTCTTAGGGAGCCATGTGTGCAATTATACATCAAGTATGCTATCTAGACTTATTCAATCACCCAGGTACTACACATGCACTCTTCCAATCACGCAGGCATTAATAATGTACTCATTGAACTACACAGGAAACACCAATGCGTTCATCCAATCACCCTGATACTACCAATATAGTTATGTGAATACACAGGCATTAACTATGCAGATATGGAACCACTGATGTAGTTCCTTTATAGTCTGGGAATCATCCAGGCACTACCTATTTTCTGAGGGAATTACGTAGGCACTTTGTATGCACTCATCCAATCATCCAGGGAGTATTGTTGTACTCAACCAGAAACACATGTATTTACAAGTTTTAATTAGAAATATGTACTCTTTTAGAACCATCTGGAGAATTATATATGTAACCAGTCACACACTGTTTGCATGTTCTCGGAAGAATTAGTGAGCTATATGCTGTGTGCAGATTTTTAAATGAAGTGTTTCTCAAAATTGAAATCTGACACATCTAAGTAGAAAAGTACTGAAATACAAAATATACTGGTGACAGTTGTAAAGAGGCACAGAAATTGGTCTTATGTTGTGTTTTTGGATTTACAGTATTGAGCCACTGTATGTACTTTTACACTTTGGTTGATGTTTATTTTAAAATTTGGTACATAAGAGATAAAGTGGTCTTTTAGCGTGTATAAGTGAGAACTAAGATATGGTGCAGCTGTGTTGTAGGAGAGGGTGCTATAATAATAAAAGGTAAGTAATAAATTAAGTTTTGTGTTTTGGTTTGGGATTGGTACATTGAAGTAAGTGTTTGTAGTTATGTAGGTAGGTTGATTTGCAGATTTTAAGCTGCAACATAACATAAAAACTATTTTTGCATTATGTGTAAGCCAGTAGTAAAGTAGCTGGTACATTTGCTGGAAAAAAAAATCAGATATAGTTTTTTTTTTACAGAACAATTTCTGCATAATTACAGACAGATTGCCTAGAGAAGCTTGGAAGGAAAAGGAAGAGAAGCACGTACAGTATCTATGCAGAATGGAGACCAAAAGGGGCAAAATGAAGAAAAAGTGGTGAATGAAAAAAGAGCGATTAGTAAGAGGACATACTAATTTCTTAAAAATATATGAAGACATTTCCAAAGATTATGAAATAATGAAAATAAAATTCAAACTATGAGAAAGAATAACAATGGACAAAATCCATATAGCAAGAACAGGAAAGAATGTAACAAAGATGTGTACACCTTAACCAGGAGAGAGAGAAGCAGTTTAAGTAAATCAGAGCTAGGATGTTTCATAGTAGAGTAGTTATAAATCTACTGAGAAATATTAAGAAGTATAGAAGAAGGAGACATGCAGTGAAACAGAAAGCTGAGTTGGGAGAGTAGTTGATAAGTAAGCCTGGGCGGCAAACTCCAATCCGTGGCCCGAGTTCACAGAGTTTTCCCTACTCCGCGCTCTGCTTGGAGCATGTAGTTCCGCCCAAAACTCCACCAACCGCCGGCAGAGAAGAGTTTAGTGGCTCGCTCACTGCTCATCCTACTTTACACATTTAAATGTTGCTCCAGAGTGCTTACATCACTGTTGCCAAGTCTTATAGGCTGCCTTCGGCAGTGAGGCTTCCATCTTCCACAGGAAGATCTGCACACTGATTGGTTCCACACACATTGGCCATACCCCTAGCCAGAGTACCTAACTATCCAAAGGATCCTGCCCTCCTGTCCCATGAGTGCCCAGAGATCACTGCTGCTGCAGGCTTCCTGCCCTCGTTGCATCGGGCCCGGGTTGAGTGAGCTGACTGCGGGGCTTTGGAGGGGCAATGGCTGAGGCGCTAGCAGTTGAGAGAATAAGTAACTCAATCTTCACCTTTGCTTTAAATCACAAATGCAGCTTTTTATTGAAGGGGTACAGATTCCATTGTGAGCTGTTCATACAGGTCAGCTGTGTTGTATATAAAGTCCTGTATGTTCAATAGCGTTTTCTCGTTAGTTGTTAGGATCTGTCCTATTAGCTCCACTCACTGGCCTGGCCTGACACCTTGTGGGCGTAGTACTGTATTACACCTATGATGCAGTGCCATGCAGCTTCACAGGCATTCCAGAGTGTGTACACTAACTGTTGTGTTATTGCAAATATGCAGTTATGCAATCATTCTCAATCATGATATATAATGTCCATACTGCTGAACAAAAGCTCACCATGTGTGCAGCATAATATATATTAGTGTCCTGGCAGCGCCATGTCACGTCTCTGACCTTTAGGCTGTCTACTTCGGGGTAGCAGAGCAATACTCTGCCTGCTTGCTCCGCGGAATTCCGCATAGTGAGACTCTGCAAGCTCCGCCCAGGTCTATTGATGAGGCCTTTGCTTTGAAGGTAAATGTTTTTATTTTGATTATAATAGAATGAAGACTCTTGACAAAATGGTGTTGTACTTAAGGAGATAAAGACAGAAAAAAAGAGTAGTGAATAAAAGTAACTTTTGTACAGTTTTTAGTGGAGAATTCATACATACTTCTGGTACAGAATCTTTGTTTAATGAAGAAAGCTATCCCCAGGATAATAGATTAGTTCATGCTATTGATTACAGGGGACGATGTTATGAAATGAAGAATGGCACTCCTATAGTGAAAGAGGGGATGGTATCTACATATGTAGAACAAGTTATTGGAGTACAAGGAAGGCGGAGTCAAGCACCTGTATAGAAATTGAATTGTAGTAATGTGTGTAGTATTCAATAGCAATTAATTGATATATTAAGGACATTTCTACATATCTTTCCAAAGCGAAGTTCAAAACAGAAAATAAGTAATTTACAAGGATTGGATTCTTGCAAGATTAGAAAGCATACAGATTTGCAGGGACACTTACTAGCTTGTTTATCAAAAAAAGTGTGCCAAAGCACTTTTCATCATTTCAGGATGTTAGTTGTACACCACTCAACAATGCAAACTTTAGTTAGGAGGCTGTACTATGTGAAAGCTCTTGCTTTATGTTTAGGAGAAATGAAAAGAATACTTTTTTATGGTAGTGTGGCAGAGATAGAAAAGGTTTGTGATGATGGCCAATTTCATTTCTTTGATCTTCAGCAGGATTCTAAAGAAAATGAAGAGTTGTTTGGAGGAGTTTTAGAACAGGACACATATCTTACAGTTGATAGTTGTACAGAAGGAATTACAATATTTTACACAGTGTGGTCTAAAAAACAGAGAATGTTTGTATATGTTGTCGATGCACTCACTAGAAGATTTAAACACAGACTGTTGACTTTTATTTAAAAGGTGAAAAAGTAAATAATGTTAACTGGCAAAAGTTAGCTGTTTATTTATTTGTAGAGGAATGCTTTGACCTGTCCATATGGCAAGGTATAAGTAAGTACTGTTACAATAAATTAGAAGATAATACAATGAACAACACATAGCTATTAGATACCCATTTTGTAAGATAATACAATGCCTGCTAATGAAGAAAAACGTTGAAGGGGCAAACATAAAAAAAGCATCCACATTTATGATTCTTTGCAGCATTATGAAGGGCTCTTATGGATTGCTCTCCAGCACTCACTACAACTCCATAAACCATGCAGTATGATGCCATCCGGGAAAACTGTGGAGCAAAATCTGGAAGTTGAGATTGAACGTCTGAAAGGACTCTCTTCCCTAGTGTTGTAGTGGCTGGTATTGAAGTTCAGGGTCCTTCAGCCTTGCATTGCCTTCTTCCTGCTTTTACACTATTGCTTTGATTTGTTTTTAGATGGTAAATTATGGACGTAGTCCAGCAAAAATATTTTTTATTTGTACCCCTTGACAATGTCTTGTGACATATTGTTCATTGCTCAAATCTGCTCACTATGAACTCCTCTTAACCCCTTTGGTGCTCCCGGCTGTCTGATCACATGGTACCGGATATCCCTCTGGTGCGGGCACCAGAGGGATTTCCTTTTCCCCCCAACAGCGTCAGGAGCTGGGGAAGGGTTTTCCCAGCTCCTGAGGCTGTGTGTTTGGTTTCTCTGATGGAGATCAGCGCAGACGTTGTGCTGACCTCATTTCTATCTTAGACCCCTGAGCACGTAAAAAGTCAGGAGAGGTAACGTTGGAAAGGGGAGAATCTCCCCTTTCCAATGGTACCCCTCCCTAGTAGATCCCTGCTTGGAGATCGCCCCTGGAGGACGAACCCCAAGTAGGGATCTACCCACTAGGCACCAGGGAGGGGGGAGCAGCCCCTTGAGAAAGGGTCTTTGCTCCCCCCAATGACTTCTGGCAAAATCAGACTTTCTGCTATTTCTGGGGGGCAGAAAGGACCCTAGGCATCAGGGATTTTTATTTTTTTATTTAGGGGCGAGGGCTCCCCAAGATTTGCATGCCAATGTCCCCACCCCCCCAGCAAAATTCCAGTCTTTCCCCCCTGGGCAGAAAGGACCCTAGGCACCAGGGATTTTTATTTAGCGGCGAGGGTTCCCCAAGATGGGAATGCCAATGCCCCCACCCCAGCACAATTCCAGTCTTTCTGCCCCCAGTCTGCCCCCTGGGGGGCAGAAAGCCCACTAGATGCCAAGGATTTTTGTTTCATTAGATTTAGGGGTGGGGACTGCCTGAGATGGGCATGCCAATGCCCCACCCCGCAATATTCAACAGTCTTTCCGCCCCACCAGGAGGCAGATGGGGGAACTTTCCCCTGATCTACCCCCGGGGGGGCAGAAATCACACTAGGCACCAGGGATTTTTTTTATCTACATTGGAGTGGGGGCTGCCCAAAATGGACATGCCAATGCCCTCACCCCTCCCAAAAAATTCCAGTCTTTCTGCCCCCAGAGGCAGATGAGGGCAATAGCCACTGATCTGCCCCATGGGGGGGCAGAAAGCCCACTAGGCACCAGGGATTGTTTTCTTTTATACGTAGGGGTGAGGGCTGCCCAAAATGGGCATACCAATGCCCCCACCCTCCCCAAAAATATTTCTACAGCCTTTCTACCTCCGCCGGGAGTTGGATGGGGCAATAGTCCCTAATTTGCCCCACGGTGGGGGCAGAAAGCCCACTAGGCCGCCAGGGTTTTTTTCTTATACGTAGGGGTGGGGGCTGCTGAGAATGGGCATGCTAATACCCCCACTACCAAAAAAGGCTTTTTGCCCCCATGGAAGGCAGATCCAGGCAATAGCACCTCATCTGCCCCACACAGGGGACAGAAAGCTCACTAGGCACCAGGGATGTGTTTATGGACATGCCAGTGAGAAGCCCCATATACAAGGGTCGCTCCCTTTTTTTAGGCACACATTTTGACTGTTTCAGTGATATTTTTATTCTCATCTACACCTCAGCGGGGGCAGAAAACCACTAGAAACCAGGGAAAATTTGTGTATGTGTAAACTGGAGTTTGGATGGCGGTCTGTGTGTACTAACCTTTGGCTGGCATTTTGTTGCGGTGTGTGTGGACCTGCACTTGGCTAATGGTGTGGGTGGACTCACGCTTGATGATGGTGTCTGTAGATTGGTGCTTGCCTGGTGAGTGGCGCTTGGCAGGCGGTGTATGAGGACTGGTGCTTGGCTGGCTGCATGCATGAATGGCACTTGGCTGCAGGTCCTGACTGGTCGTAGCAGGCAGCGTACGTTTCCCCAGTGGGCCAGAGGGGTGGGGGCCCATTTTCTGGCTATGGAGGGCGGTTTTGTCACTGGGGGCTCGTTTTGCAGCAGTGCTGCAATATCGGGCCCCAGTAACAAAAGCAGGAGTGGTGCTTTTTACTAGCACACCCCCCACTCCCAGGGCCGGTCGAGCAGCAATTTGCCAGGGCTGGTTACTGTTCCCTGTCCAGCCCTGTTTGGCTGGGGTTGTGCCGGGATGTGACTTTTCAGCTAAATTTGTGGTTTGCAGCGAATTCTTGGAAGGAAAATGTTGGGGGATCAACACAAGCCACATCTCCCTGGACTCCCACGGGTGTCTAGTTTTCAGAAATGTCTGGGTTTTTTAGGTTCCCTAGATGTCTGCAAACCCGGGACAAAAAACATAAGTGTCGACCTATCTATCACAAAACGACCAGTTTTTTGAAAGAGGCTCTCCTGTGTTTTTGGTCCCGGGCTCAGAGGCCATTTAAGAAAACCTACCAAACCCAGACATTTCTGAAAAGTAGACACCCACTGGAGTCCAGGGAGGTGTGGCTTAAATGGATCTCCCAACATTTTCCTACACAGAATCCCCTGCAAACCTTAAATGTAGATAAGAAAATCACATTTTCCTCACTTTTCTGTGTGGGAAAATTGTGGGATCACCAGCCCGCCACAAATTTCCTACCACCCAGCGTTCCCCCACGTCTCCCGATAAAGATGGTATCTCACTTGTGTGGGTAGAGCTAGTGGCTGCAACAGCAAATGGCCCAAATTGTACTGTGGAGACTTCAAAATGACCTATCATAAAACAACCTGGTTTTGCAAGGGGGGTCACCTGGGTATTTGGCCCTGGGCTCGGCGGCCATCTAGGGAAACCTACCAAACCCACACATTTATGAAAACAAGACACCCTGGGGAGTCTAGGGAGGTATGGGTTGCGTGGACCCCCCAACGTCAAATTTTTCTCAAATTTCTGTTTGGGAAAGTTGTGGGATCACCGGGCTGACAAAAATTTCCTACCACCCAGCGTTTCCTAAGGTCTCCCGATAAAAATGTTACCTCACACGAGTGGGTGGGCCAAGTACCTGCGACAGGCAAGGGCTCAAAAAGTATTGTGGACAAATCAAAATTACCTATCACAAAATGACCTGGTTTTGCAAGGGGAGGCATCTGGGTTTTTGGCCCCGGGCTTGGCGGCCAGCTAGGGAAACCTACCAAACCCACACATTTCGGAAATCTACTCACCCTGGGGAGTCCAGGGAGGTATGGCTTGCGTAGATCCCCCAACATTTTACTACCCAGTATCCCCTGTAAGCTGAAAGGTACCATATTTATCAGGAGACCTGGGGTAACGCTTGGTGGTAGGAAATTTGTGTCGGCCCAGTGAACCCACAACTTTCCCAAACAGAAATTTGAGAACATTTTTGATTTTTCCCAGCTAAATTTGAGGTATGCAGGGGATTCTAGGTAGGAAAGCGTTTTAGGATCCATGCAAGCCATACCTCCCTGGACTCCAGAGGGTGGAACTGAGGTGCCCCCCCATGCAAAACCAGGTTGTTTTGTGATAGGTAATTTTGATGTCACCACAATATGTTTTGGGCCTTTGGCTGTCGCGGGTACTTGTCCTACCCACATGAGTGAGGTACCATTTTTATCAAGAGAACTGGGGGAATGCTGGGTGGTAGGAAACTTGTAAGAATGTCCCACACAGTAGGATTGCTAAGACGTTGTCAGAGGCCATGCCCCCTTTCTGCACCACTCTGCCAATGTGCCTCTCAGCACACTACTAGTTGGGGGATAAAGTCCCCTTGGTTCCAGAGGGACCTCGGTGGACATTGGGGGAAAAGAAGCCCTCCTGGTATCACCTGTAAGTCCTAAGTAGTGGAATTCCTGAGAGCTGGTCGGAGGCACAACTCCCTTTCTCCACCACTCTGCAAACTTGACTGCTAGTTGAAACACCTTAGAAATTCACTAAAAAACCATAGGTTATAGGGACGTTATAGTTAGGGTCAGATTTTACTCATACAAAACCAGAGAAATTCAGCTGTTATAGTTAGCTGATAACTCGCACCCCCGCAATGCACTGCTTATGATCTCCCATATTACATCACTCATGACATGGCAGTGACACCACTGATGACATCACTGATGACATCTCAAATGACATCACTGATAACATCAGTGATGACATCATCCAGTGACTGTAAGTGTTTTTAAAAAGTTTATGAGTGTTAAATATATATACCAAGGTGTATTAGTGAATCAGTGGGCGTATGCATCACCGTATGGATGACTGAGTGAGTGCGTGAATCAGTGATGACATCATCCATTGACTGTAAGTGTTTTTAAAAAGTGTATGAGTGTTAAATGTATATACCAAGGTGTATTGGTGAATCAGTGGGTGTATGTGTCACTGTATGGATGACTGAGTGGGTGCCTGACTGACTGTATAAGTGAGTGTAGGTGTCTCAGTGAATGTATGGGTGAGTGACTGCTTGTGTGAGTGTTTGTATCTGTCTGTCAGTTGATGCTTAAGTGGGTGTATGAGTGTGTCAGGGGGTATGTCATCGGGCAGGCCATACATTAGATGGCATCTTTACTAAGAATGATCAAATCAAAATTAAGGAGATCTTACCTCAGACCTGCACTGACCATTTTGTGGTTATCTTTGAGCTTACTAGTACTCCCAAAGACCAACCCAATATATCTAATAGGCCAGTCAGATCCCACCGCAACTGGAAACGGGTCGACAACACTTTGCTTAGGCTTCAGCTTTTGCGCTCGCAAACAAAAATGTCGGAAAAGGCAGAACAGGCTTCATCACATTTTAATCAATGGCTTATGCAGACAGCTGATAATATAGCTCCCTTTCAAAGAATCTCAAGTAATAGGAGAACACCATCAGCCCCTGGTTTTCAGAAACCTTGAGATTAAAAAAGCAAGAGTGTAGAAGACAAGAGAGATGTTGGAGATTACATTATAGTGATCATGATCTCGCTAAGTATAAGATAGTATTAGCTAGCTATAAAAATCTAATTCTGACAGAAAAATGTTGAGACCCTCATGTGTGAGTAGCGCGCTTTATAAACCCTTGATTGATTGATTGATTGATTGAACGTTCCTATTTTTCCAAACAAATTAAGGAGGCGGAAAATTCTACCAAAGAGCTGTTCAGAGTGGTAACTAGTCTGTCTACCTTACCAGGTAAAATAGCGAATAATCATTCTCAGGACTTTTGTAACTCACTAGCTCGACATTTTTAAAGTAAAGTGGAACAAATCTATACCACCTTTGACAATGGGACAAGGTCTGAGTTTCGAGACCCAGGTATCCAGCGACATCCTAATGCTCCAACCTTCCAAGAATTCAGATCAGTAACGGTGAATGAGGTCACCACCCATATTATACAGGCTAAATCTGGCTCTCCCCATGACCCTTTTCCCCCTATGATTTTTAAACAAGTTACTGAGATTCTCAGCCCCAGCCTAACCTCAATTTTTAATTCTATGTTTGGGCAGGGTGTCTTTCCCTCCATTTGGAAGAGGGCATTGGTTCTGCATCTTTAAAAAAAATCAAATCTTGATGAAGCTGACACTAATAATTACAGGCCCATTTCACGTCTCCCAGTTCCTGCCAAATTGGTGGAAAAAGTTATGAATAATCAACTTACACAATATTTAAAGGAATATAACTTCTTGGATGAATCCCAATTTGGTTTTAGGGCAGAGCACAGCACAGAGACTGCCTTGATAAAAGCCACTGATGAAATCAGAGCAGTCTTGGATGCAGGTGGTGCTGCGGCTCTTATCTTGCTCGACCTGTCGGCAGCATTTGACACGGTTGACCATAAACTATTACTTACCCGTCTAAATGCGTTGGGCATTACGGATAATGCTTTAGCTTTGATCTCTTCTTTTTTATCTGATAGGATACAATCAGTTGCCTTGGGTAATTACGATTCCCCGTCTTTCACTCTCCCATGTGGGGTCCCTCAGGGCTCCTCTATGAGCCCTACACTTTTCAATGTATATGTATCTGAACTGGCCGTATTAATCAGATCCTTTGGGATGGCGTTAACATCCTACGCGGACGACACTCAAATCGTCCTGTCCATATGTAAAGATGTCATCTCACCAGTAACTAGATTTAGAGACTGCATGCTGGCAGTCAACGCATGGATGAGTTCGCACTGCCTCAAGCTTAATTCAAGAAAGACAGAGGTGATCCTGTTTGGGAATTTTTCCCCTAACTGGTCACAGATCTGGTGGCCAGATGAATTGGGAGCAGCACCCATCCCGGTCACCAAAGCAAAAAATTTGGGAGTGCTCATAGACCAGAGACTACATTTTGAAGCTCAAGTCAAAGCAGTCTCATCAGCCAGTTTTTTTCAACTTAATAGGATCAAGAAACTTTTACCTCTGATCCCAGTAGACAGCAGAAAAACAGTGATTACCTCTCTAGTCATGGATAAACTGGACTGCTGCACTGGGCTTTATCTCGGAAGGCCTGTGAAGCAGATCCATAGATTGCAGATGATCCAGAATGCAGCGGCTAGGTTCCTGCTGGGGATCCCTAAGTTTCAATCAATAGACAAGCACCTTCGGAGACTGCATTGGCTTCCAAGCAAGGGTCGCATTAAGTTTAAGGCCTTACGTGTTGCATATTAGGCACTTCACGACACCGGCCCTCAGTTTTTGAGGCGGTCATTAAACTGGTACTCCCCAAACAGATGTCTCAGGTCTGAAGGGGCAAAACTGATGCTCTCTCAGAGATTCTGTAAGGCTAACTGGGGTGGTAAAAGTTTACTGTGGGTGCTAATAAAATCTGGAACGCCCTCCCCTTTTCCATTAGAAATCTTCCATCTTTAACATCCTTTCGTAAAGCCCTAAGACCTGGCTATTTAATGAATAGTGCACCTGCCTGCTTCCGGACTGTTAGCACCAAGACACCGTTTGGTATTCGTGCGCAGTATAAATCTCAGTAACATAACATAACATACCATATATGTGAACTGCTATATGGGTGATTGATTGGTTGTATGACTATCTCTATGGTTGTCTGGGTGTCTGTGTTTGTTGGTGAGGAGGTGTGTGACTGCCTGTACAGATGAGTGAGTGTCTGTATGGCTGTGTCAGTGATTGAGTGCTTGTGTCAGTATGGGTCAGTAACTGGGTATGTGAAAGGCAGTATAGATGAGTGACTGGGTATATGAGTGACTGTATGCATGAGTGAATGTGAGAACGGCTATATGGATGAGTGCATGCTTCTGTCAGTGACTGTATGGGTGAGTGACTACGTGTTACTATTTGTATGAGTAAGTGGGTGTGTTACTGTTCGTGTGAGTAAGTCACTGGGTGATTGTATGGGTGAGTGTCTAGGTGTGTGAGTAGTTCTATGGGTGACTCACTCAATCTGTGAGTATTTGTATGGGTGTATGAGTGGATATGTCAATGGCTGTATTAATGAGTGAGTGGGTGTATGAGTGGCTGTATGGGTGAGTGAGTGGATGTGTGTTTAGATCTATGAATCAGTGAATGTGTGTGTAAGTACTGGTATGGCTCTGTGAATGGGTTTGTGAGTGGTTGTGTGGGAATGGCAATGGGTGTATAAATGATTCTATAGGGGTGTGAGTGGGTGCTGTGCATGATGTCATCAGTGATGTCATTTGAGATGTCATGAGTGATGTCATGAGTGATGTCACTGACCATGTCATGAGTGATGTAAAATGTGAGGTCATAAAGAAGTGCATTGCGGGGGGGTGAGTTATAATTAACTCAGCTAACTCTGACGGCTGAATTTCGCTGGTTTTCTATGAGTAAAATATGTCCCTAACTATAACTTCCCTTCAACCTTTGTTTTTTTTACTGAATAGATAGATATATAGATAGATAGATAGATAGATAGATAGATAGATAGATAGATAGATAGAAAGACAGACGGACGGACGGACGGACGGGCGGGCGGGCGGACGGTCGGACGGTCGGACAGACGGACGGACGGACGGACGGACAGACAGACAGACAGACAGACAGACAGACAGACAGACAGACACTCTTGGATTGTAGAATTGGCAAATTTCTGCGAACACCGCCAGAGGAGTTGAGTTTTCCGCCCACCCCTAGGCAAAACTCCTTCGGGTCAGCAAATTAAAAAATACAACATCTTTCTGGAGCATGTTAAACAAAATAGAAAAAGGCCCCACTAATGCAATTAATGCAAACATAAATTAGCAAATTTGGGCAACTTACCTGAGAAAACATTACTCCATCAGAATCTCCTTGATGGAATCTCATATTGCAAACATCACGGGACTGAGTGACCTTGCCACAATAACCCTTCATTAAGAGATCAAAAGTGTGTAGCAGTTGCAAAAAATAACGAGGCGGTTGTTGGGTCACTGAAAACTACACAAGGAGGATGGAGCTTGGTGGAAATTTAAGAGCAGAATGTCAGGAATGGGATCTCAGACTATAACGAGCGCTTCAAAGGCTCCGACAAACTAGAAGGATTAATAAAGAGAAGCAGAAATGACAGGGCACCTGGGCTAAATGTTCTCCTGCAAGCATTATTTAAAGCTAGTCTTTCTCATTTTGGGCAGAAAACCAAACCAAGCTGTACCACTCAGTGTGGTCACAACAAGCCAACCCGGACTCATGGAGTGGATAAATAATACACCCTATTTGTAAAGGGAGAGACCAAAGTAATCCCACCAAATACCCATTGATTGCCCTTCTAAAAATAGAGGCCATGCAATCTTCAAATCCTATCCTAAAGGATCTCAAAATCTAGGCAGTTATGATCTTATCCCTTGGAACGAAACGGGGTTTCAACAAGGCTTACGGACACTTTCAAACCCCTATGCTATGAAAATGCCTTTGCCACTACAACTACACTGTTTACCTGTTTCTAGACTTTAAGGTAGAGTTTGACTGTGTACCACGAGACCTGTTGTGGTAGAAATGAACCGTCTATAGGATATCACACAAATTACTCAGAGCCATCAAGTCTCTATACACGGATACATGATAGTAGTAAGATCTCACAAAAAATGTATACATCCTCCAGTCTGAAGCAGGGGAGCATACTCACCCTTTTGCTTTTTAACCTCTACATCTCAGACTTGTCAGGAAAGGTAGATATGGTTGATATGGTAAATGCTCACCCACCTAAACTTGGGGGGCACAAATGATCAACTATAATATATATAGATGATTTGCTCCTCATGAGCAAGACGTGTAGGTCTCCAGACACTTGCTGATGCTCTCCTCAGCTACACAAAGAGGAACATATTGGAGCTCAACCTGACAAAAACCAAGGTAATAAAAATCAGTAAGATAAAGATTCCGGGATCCAACTTGCTGGCTAGTTGTGCTTGGATAGAAATCAGTATGTAGCACGTCGAGTCACCTTTCAGAAGCTTTTTTTGACCCGCCCCTACTGTTGTTGCAGGTTGGTAATCTGTCAAACACTTCTGTATCAACAAAAGAGTGTAAAAGTTTGGCAATAAAGTTGCTAGAAGACTATCCCTGCAGTAAGAAAAAAGTGACCCTTGCCAAGCGTGCTCACACATGGCAAGATATGATCAGCCACAGAACCCTAAAACCTCAAACTTAAATTGACACAGGCTATTCCAGCCACATTATACATAAGTTTCTTTACCTTCACTTTGCTGTACAACCAACACCAGATCAAACACCGATCTGGTTAAATACAGCAGGAGCAGTTGCTTGTAGATTGTGTGGACCCACAAAAGCCACCATGATACATATAATGTGTATTTTCCCAGCAATGTTAAAGCCACACATAAGGATGTTACATATATTATTGAAACAAGTGATAGGACAATTTTGTCAACAAGCCTTCATAGCAGTATTAATCCTAGAAAACATCAGTTTAAAAATAATGGTTGTGAAGTTTCTGGTTGTTTTTTAGTTCAAAATTAAAAAAAAAATCAGCAACGCAGTCTACACAGCTGAGAGCCAAGGAAATGTAGCTGCAATGAATTACTAGAAGGTCTTCAATTTTTCTTTGGAAAAAGGAAGTGGGGTCATCAACATTTCAGGGTTCTGCCCCAATAAAATTCCATATAAAAAATGATATCTTTACTACAAGGACTTCATAAACTTTCATAATCAACACAAAATGTTCACTTTATTTCATCAAAACTCAAGTGTGTTATATTTTAGCAACACCCAGAAGGACTTTGCAAATCTGTGTAACAGGACACGGGCGCACTGTAATATGGAGTTTCTGCTCTCACAAAAATCCTTTAGAGATATGCCTCTCTAATCCATCAACAAGCATGTTAATAACCTTTGTAGCCTACTTACTCTATTCAAATTGTGCATTAATTCAACCCTATTGCACTTTATTAAACTTACACACTTAAGTTCTTTGAACCATAAAACTTAAAACGTAAATCTTAAACAATACATCAACTGAACATTTTTTTGGAAATGCTTCTAGTCTTGAATAATGTGTCATTGTTAGACCTGTCAGCCTTAGGGTGGTCTTCCTCCAATTTCTTTGCCTTCACCCTCCTATTTTGCTGAATTTGTTTTTGTTGACTTTAGGACTCTGCACACTTTACCCCTACTAACCAGTGGTAAATTGCTTGTTCTCACTCCTAAAACATGGTAAAAATGGCTTACACCTTATTGGCATATTTAATTTACCTACAAGTTCCTAGTAAAGTGGTATACCATAGCCTCAGGTTCTGTGAATAAATGATACTAGTGGGACTGCAGCACGAATATGTGATGTTACAACGCGATCAAAATGATCGCGGTATGTAACATCGCAGTTTACTAACGCAAGTCGTTACAACGACTTGCGCTGGAGGGCGCTGGACTTAGAGTAGTAAGATTAACTATTCCAACACCAGTCTACGTACAGTAGGGAAGGTGTTGGAATAGTAAATCTTACTATTCCTTAGGTTATAGCGCCCTCCAGTGCAAGTCGATGTAACGCTTGCGTTGTAATGGCAGCGTTCTAAATGCATTGCGGTGTAATCACCGCGATGTAAAGGATGTTTCGCCTGCAGCACTTATTGCGCCTTCCAATTAAGCAGCCCCTTAAAACATGTCCAATGCCAGTCAATGCAGCCTACATTCCATTTTAAACTGCCAATTTGACTTTGCAATATACCCCCTTGCCAAGCCTTAAACACCCATTTTATTGCATATGTCACCCCTAATGTAGACCCTAGGTAGCCCACAGGGCATTGTAATTAACAGGTTGGACATGTGCGTTCAAGTTTTATATGTCCTGGTAGTGACAAACTCTTAAATTTGTTTTTCACTATTGTGAGGCCTATCTCTCCCATAGGATAACATAGGAAGTCCCTCTCTCCGACAAATAGAACCATAGAATTCATCCTCCAACTTTATGGTGCAATGATTCCTTGTACAAAAAGAAAAAGTAATGTAAATACCTTGAGAGGCGTGGCGCAAAACGTATAGTAATGAGGATAAAAGGAAATCTATAAAATTGTTTTAAAATCTTATCTAAAAACTTCCTGTGAGGCAAGGGCCTCGTTTTAAATTAGCAAAATAGATGCAACTCAAATTTGCCCTAAAATTTGTTTTACATAGTGAAATCCCTCTCGAACCCCACTAGTATAGTACCTGTCACTCCCCTCTCACAACTTCAATGTGATGAAAAAGCAGACTCTTCCTTTAAAAAGTGGCAGCTATTTAGGTTACTTTCCCTATTGTAAGTGAAGCAAGCAGCCAAACAGCCTCCCTTAAAGTAGACAGCATGCTGGATAGGTTTCAGCTTTTAGATGTGCTTTCTTTTAAGACCATCCTTGCATCTATTAAATCAGAATCCCCATTGGACCCCTATCCCTCAGCATTTCTTGGCAAGCTCTCCTATTCTGCCTTGGAGCAGCTTACCCATTTACTGAACTTGTCTTTGTTTGAGGGCACAGTTCCTAAAACCTGGAAGACGGCTTTGATTACCCCCCTACTGAATCACCTTACTTGGTCTAATTATAGATCTAAATCTTTGTTACCCATCTTTGATAAAGTGTTGGAGAAACATGTGAACCATCAACTCACAGTATTTACAGAACTTAATGGTTTACTCCACCCTTCACAATCTGGGTTTCATGTGGGCCATAGCACCGAATCGGCTCTTTTCGGTGTTACTGATTTCCTGAGACATCAACTGGACAATGATGGAGCTGCTGCATGGGTTTTATTAGCTCTCAGTGCAGGATTTGACAAAGTAGATCACAGTACACTCCTAAAAAGAATAGAGGGTATAGGAATACAGGACACTGCCCTAGCCTCGCTTAGATCTTTCTTGCATGACCATACCTTCCAGGTCCACACTAGCCAACATAGGTCAAAATCTTACCTGTTAGTCCTCGGAGTGTCCCAGTTTTCTACTTTGGGTCCATTGCTTTTAAACCTATGTCAGGCCATTGGCAGAAACAGTGGAAAATTGTGTACTTACACTTTTTTCGTATGCAGATGATACGCAAATTATTGTATCTCTGTCAGCTAAGGACAGTCACAACGTGAAGGCCCTTAACTCTTGCCTCACCCAAGTTTCATCATGGATGTGCACCAACTCCCTGAAATTAAATGGTGATAAGACCAAGGTTCTGCTGGTGGGTAATCCCCTTAACCCTTGGGAATCCCACTTGTGGCCATTGACCATGGGCAGTTCCCCCAGTCCATTGTTGGTCATGAAGAACCTGAGAGTGTGGCTTGATGACAAACTTACTATGAGTCATCAGATTATTATGGTGGCCGCTACTTGTTTCGGCATCTTGAAGTGGCTCAGGAATATTTTTTACTGTCTCCCTACTTCTGCCTAGAGAACTGTGGTCCTGCATTCTTTTTCCTTGGACCAAGTTTCTGGAATGATCTATGTCCAAGACTGAGGGTCTGTCAGTCACTCTCTCTGTTTCTCAAATCTTTAAAAATTGTATGACATTCAGGCTTGATCTATTTTTCTGTTATTGAGCCTAGCGCTGGGAAACCTTTTTCGAGTAGCCATTCCCTTTACAAATATGCATAATAATAATAATTGGATTGCCTTATTACATTTAACAAAAGCTACGTTTTGATTGGAAAAAGGTAAACATTTCATGTTTGGTGTCTGAGATTTTCAGTTACAGTTTTGATAATGACACTGTTAGAAAGTTAAAAGAACAGATGATGGATGGAATGGTGAACAATGCAAACATTCACCTCAGTCAAGAGATCTGGGTTTAATTCATTGTTTTTGCTTACCACACCACCTGTTTGGACCCAGCCATATGCAAATTAGTCTTGACTCTGCTCCCCATGGGAACAGTCCAGCATGAACTGCCAGGTCAGGTCCCACCTGGACTGGAAATAAGTATCCTGGGACCAGTTTCATGGTAGTACTCCTCATCAGCCAGGCTAGCTTGAATCCATTGGCACAGTGAGCACAGGACCCACACCTGGGCATACCCTTCCCACTTAGGATTAAAAAAATGATGGATGGAATGCTAGACGATACAAATATTCACCCCCAGTATGGATCAATATTTAATCGATTGTGTTTTTGTTCATCACACCACCCCAGTTTGGACCCAGCCATATTCAAATCAGTCTGTAACCTGCTCCTCATGGGAACAGTCCAGCCCAAATGGCCAGCCCAAGTCCCCCCTGGACTGGAAACAAGTATCCAGGGACCGGTTTCGGGGTATCACCCCTCATCAGCCAGGCTAGCTTGAATCCAGTGACACAGTGAGCACAGGACCCACGTCTGGGCATACCCTTTCCACTTAGGGCAACAAAAGCAAAAAGAAGTGATGATGGACGGAATGCCGAACAATGCAGACACTCAACCCCAGTCACAGATCTGGGTTTAATCCATTGTTTTTCTAGAAAGCGTGCATTTTCCTGCCCTAATAATTTTGTGCCTGCTGCCTTTTCCTTGGTCTCATGACTGGGTGTAGCTGGCAGATGGAATTTGTTTATTCTGACCATACAGCCAGTCAATAGAGAGATTAGGTATGCCTAGATGGGTTTTCACTGGCAGGATGGAGGGCTGGAGCTGGGCAGAGCCCTACTTGCAACTAAATAGGCTATGCCCTGCCTTCACACAAAGGACTTGTCACCACTGCATTGTTCAGGTGAGGCAGGGAACTTCAAGCACCTCAAATGGAATTTTCTATAAACTTCTCCTACTTCAAAGATGGCACCAGATATAAAAAAGAGACCCTCAGACCAACTCTTCAGTTTACTTTTCTGGACCTGCGCTAGAACTCTCAGAGGGCTGCCTGCTGCTGTGGCCTGATGTGTACTTCGGAATACTGCACTGCTGTACCTGTAGCCGAACTTGAACCTTTAGAGGCCTGCCCTATTGCTTTAACCGGTTCCACTGCTTCAACACAGGACTACCAGAGTGACTCCATGGGCTAGTTGGATGGCCTCCTGACCAGAGCCTCAGTGACAGAAAAAGACTCCAACCTTCTTGAACTCGCATCTAGACCCAACCTGAGTGAGTCCTAACTCCCTAAGTGGTGCCCCTCCAATGTGGATCTTTGGTGGTAGTGTTAAAGGTAACTGGATTGCCAGAATCCCAAAACTTGGAACTTAAACATTTATTGGCTAAATACTGCTCTGAGAACTGAGAGGCGATTGGGACTATTCTCTTTGTCTGTCCACCCAAGATGCATCGCCGGTTGACCTGACTTTGCTGCAGCTCCCACTATAATCTTGTCAGCAGCAGCAAATCCTGTTCAGTGATCCTTCGTCAAAGGGGTATCCAGCCTGATGGAACTCTCGTTGGAGATCTTTGACTTCCAAAAAAAGAGATTAAGTAAGAAAGCTTCACCTCAACTTCTGCCAGTGGCTCCCAGCTGATGGCACCTCCTCCTCAGACACCGCCCCCAACCTTGCCTCATTGAAATTCTACCCTCTCAGGGAGTTTTTGTTCTAATTTCTTTTAAGTCCAAAGGTAAGCACCGACCGGGCCCAATCCACTTTTTGTATCCAACTCACATTCTATTGAGTTAAGCAATATTTTTCGATTGTGACCTAGTTTCACACAACTAGATATTGGCACTTTGATCTTTTAAGTGCTTGCTTTTACCTTAAACTTTAAACATTTATAACTCCGATTCTGCTGATTGGATTGTTGATTTTTTGTTGTCAAATCATTTATGAAAATGTACTCTATTTTTCTAAATTAGTGTGGGATTTTTCTTGTGTTTTTACTTTATTACTATTTGTGTGCTGCATAAATACTTTTAACATTGCCTCTAAGTTAAGCATGACAGCTTTTGTGTAAGCTACCAGAGGGTTAAGCCCAAGTTAATTTAACAACTTTTGTGGTTTAGCCTGACAGAGATTGTGCCTGTTGCTTGAGCAGTTTTAAACCTCACTCAACCAACAACCCAATTTCTCACAGTAATATTGATTAATTTAAACTATGTATTGTTTCTAATTTAATTTTATTGTTCGCATAAAGGTTTTAATTAACCATGCATGAATTATAACTAAACTAAAGATACAAAGAGGAACATGCCTCTAAGGATAGTTTTGTGTGCAGGAAGGTATTCTTTCCAGCACAAAAACAATTCTGACCAGAATTCAGATTTTTTGCTTTGAGGCACAATGGTGCCTATGATCGCGTAGATTGCCACAAGTGCATCAGTGGATGGAAAGAGCAGAAGTACGCCATAGTTTGGCAAATGTGGGCAGTACCGGACTGGCTACCGGGCGTTTTGGTGTGCTGCCAAACTGGGGGCTGATTTCACTGCGGTGGGGGCTGATTTCGTAGAAGGGGACCTGCGTGTGCTTTTAAATAAACATTGCAAAACGAATGGTTTTAAGCACACGCAGGTCCCCGTCAACGAAATCAGCCCCCAGCTTGTCAGCACACCAAAACGCCCGGTAGCCAGTCCGGCCCTGAATGTGGGCATTTCTGATCACTCCCTTTCAAGCAACACAGCGCAGCAAGTTTCCTTGCTGCGTTAAGTTGCATTAAAGTTTAGTCAGTCCGCGCCCTAGAGATTCTATTGCACAAATAGCTGAGATTAATGATGCACTATTAATTGGTCCTACCAGATGCAGATCCAAGTGTTCCAACTCTAGTCATTTCATATTTCAGCTTTTGTGTTCATGTTACAACATAGACTTAAGACATTGAAAATACAATGGATTCGAAGATCAAGGAGAAAATAGTTCAATACTAAGCAACTTCAGGGACAGAGTGCTAGACCCACCTTCCATTTGTGAATGTTCAGCATATGTTAATAAATGAAAGTAAAAGCATTCTTTGCAGAAAATGAAGCAGCATCTCTTGCTGCTAAAGTGGCATTTCAGACGAATGACATGTTAACAATTAGTAGATCACAACCTAAAATTAACTCCGAAAATATGCTAGCAGTAAAAGTGACAAGCAACAATCTAACCACACTCATGAGTTTCCATTCTAAATATACTTATTTTCTGGGTTCCGATAAGGTTCCCACGAGCTCAATCTTGGGAGCAAGGCACAGGCATAGTCCCAAGAAGTATGTAAAAATAGACCGTGAAGGCATAGCATCTGCACATCTGATGTTATAGCAATTCTACATTTGTGAGTGCTGGTGGTGGCAATGTATTTCTCAAAGCCACTAGACAATATGTTTTACAATGTAAACTTAGCCAGATCTCGACCAGTTCCCCTCACTAAAGCAGCAGTTCTATTTGAGAAAATTGATCTCAATCACATTGCTTCACCCCTGACTCCACTGCTGTCTGTATATCAATACACATATGTATTAGTTGCAGTGGACTCCTGATCTCATTGTATATGTGTTGGCAAGAGCATCAAGCAACAGCTAGCTAAGTCATATAGAACCTATTGGGCTATGTAGTGCTGGAAGCAGTTTGCACATTTTGCTTGAACCAAGGGATCAGAAACGTAATTTGTTTTACATCATTTGAAAGAAAAGGTGCCACTTGAGACAGATGCATAATCTCTCAACATGCTTTCAAAACAGAGAGGCTGAATAAGAAAAAAACATATTTTAAAATGGTGTCATAGATTGTACTATTATTTTATCTTGAAATTGATATAGTTTTAATTAACTGAAGCCTTAAATAATACATTGAATAAAATATATAAGAAAATAGCATTATGTCCATATTTAATCCAAACGTCAGCTGCAAGAACCTTTCATACTTCTTATTATGGATAGGCAGTCAGTGTTTAAATCACACCTGGAAAAATGGGGTTCCATGAAAAATTAATAGATGGAGCAGGACAAGCTCATGTCCTGTCCATCTCAGACTCATATCCAGACTCAAGGACTCTGACAGGAGTCAATTGTTTTTTGCACAAATTTGATTTCAACTGGTGCTCTAATTCGTGTAAATAGCCTGTGTTGCTCCCGAGCAAGGCAATCCTGCAGGGGTTCCACGATCCCCAATGCCCTCTCCCATGGATATTGTTCACTAGGATGAGCCAAAATAGAGACTACCTCAGTCCTGATGGAGAATGTTCAGGATAAAGTTAGATATGTGAGATACTCTGCTTTGTTCTGCAAAGTCAAAAGAAACCTTAAAAAGATATATATTTGACAATAACCAAGACGATAAAAGAGCTAGTTTATTATAGTAAAAATAAGTAAAACAAGCGAGTTTTTGAAAATGCGATCCGATCATAAATACTTAGGGGCATATTATCAAGGGCTTTATCGCCGATTTAGCGGCACTTTTGCCGCTAAATCGGCGATATTTTTAACGCCCTATTAGCAAGCTGTCGCTAACAGGCGTTAGCGACAGCTTTCAGGCGTTAGAGGCCGGGAATTACATCGCCTTGCATGTCAGCGATATTTATCGCTAATGACATGCAAGGTAGGCGTTCCCACTAAAAGCGACTGTAAACAGTCGCTAACACCACTAACCCCTATTATCAAGGCAGGCGAAGCGATAAAATAAATTGCGCTAAGAGCGTTTATCGCTAGATTTTAACACCTGCTACTGACTATGACTTACCTGTTTAAGGTATAGGAGGTGGATTCTAATGCTGAATCCACCTTAGCGTTAATGCAAGAATATCGCTGGTTTTCCAGCGATATTCTCGCATTTTACCGCTATCGCTGGAAATATTATCGCTATGGAGATAAACCTTACTAATAGGGTGTTATCTCAGCGATATTTTCCAGCGATAGGCGGCGTTAACAGGATTCGCGCTAAGCGCGTTTAGCGATAAATATCGCTATTCCTTGCTAATATGCCCCTCAATTTTTTATTTAGTGCTAAGAAGAGCCTGCATTTAATCCCTGACAATGTAGTAGACAAGTAATCTTTGAACCATCTCATACATCTACATATGTCAGCAATGGTGAGTCCATCCTTCATAGAGTCAATGTTCAGATTCTATGGGAAGGCTGATCACATGGCTGCTGAATGGAATCGAAATGTCCTCCCTTGACTACTAAAACTTTAGGGTTTATGTAAATTTCCATCTAGAAATTTGAGAATGGCCCTAGTCATTTCCCTCACTGGTCATCAGGTCACAGTGTGAGGCATGGAAAAGAATAGTGCTTGGGGTGTACACGTGACAAGGCTCAGTTGCAAGTTTTCGCATTATATTTATGAATAAAAGCAATGAGAAATGTTTGTGTGGTTTACTTAAATTCATGCCTATAAGTAAGCGAAAAGGTTGTTCAAGCAACAACAATGTTCACAGTATGAACGCAATGGTGCATACCCTTTTCGTGGTACTTCACCTGGGAGTATGAATCAAAGGTCTAAGGTAATCATTTTTGATAAGCAGTGTTAATTCACAACAGCTATTTTATTCCAGCTGAGCGGTCAAAGGGAAAGGAAACAAAGTCCAAATCTATTCATATTACAATGATAAAGAGTTCCTTGAGCTGAAATGCTTACTATCTCACAATGCACTGCTGTTTTTTCCTTAGAGCTTTGTCATTTTTCTTTAATCTCAAAATATTACACTGCTTGATTCAGAGTTTTCATATTGGTTCTTGAGGTGGACCAATCTGTAACTGAAAGTAATATGACAAGATGAGCTGTGTATTACGCATGGGTTTTGATGTCTGCTATAATTTAAGTATTGGAAAATAAAAACATATCACATTGTTGATTGTGTGGTTAATAAAATCTATTACTATGTCTGATTCTTTTACCTTGCAACTCTTGTGTTGAAAGCAATTTGCATGCATGGCAAGTTATCGCTAATTTCATACTATGTTAAAAGTTTAAAATAATTAAATTTAGTCGGTGAGATTATTGATTAAAACAGGCCGGTGTTAACGAGCAAAAGGCTATTGAGTAACAGTGCAACTACTCTGCCCTTAGGATTAAACTTCTATTGCTTTAAAATCAAATGTCCAATTAGTCAATGGTAATTTTGCCCTGATTTAATACTAGTGGGACATGCAGAACGGAAAGCTCTATTAAGGGAAATCATTGGGTCAGTCGAGGTTACTGACTGTGGGTACCTTACTTTGAGCATCTAATTTCTTCTCGGTGTGTGTCCTAAACTTTATGCTTCTTATATTTAAGTGCATATTTCCTCCTTTTAAGCACTGAAATAGGGCAGGCTGGCATTTATGAATGATCATTTGATTGAATGTGGCACGGATCAGATTCTTTCATTTGAATATCAGGATACAGTTTCTCTGCGTGTTTGGTGACTGCAATCCATCATTGACTTAATATATGTATTCTACAATAGATGCAAGTTACAGTTCCATCTGGGCACCAGGTGAGTAGCGTTGACTCATTTGTTTGCATGCTTTGAGGTGGTTGGAAGGTGTGACAGCTCTAAGTGTTTTGGTCCTTGACTACATTTTCTTTTTCCACTGGAGTGGTACATAAAGTATTTCTAGGTGTATTTTCCATCTGTTTTCTAAGACATTTGCAATGTAAGGTCAAACAATTCCATTATCTATTTTGTTAATGATTGAACAAAATTCCTTTGAGTTTTTACCATCACAGGTTGTTAGAAGGCGATTCCAAAATTGGTTTTATTAATGTTTTTTTTTCTTGCTTTCCAGATCATCTTTTTTCAGCGGTTTTGTAGGACCTGCACTTTTTGATGCAGTAAAATATAGAAATGTTGTTTTCTTAATTCACAGTTTAATTTCTTTTTCGTTTTAAGTGGCATGCTAAACCACCCATTCCTTACATTCGGAGGGCCCAACCGCTCACCCCTTTTGAATTGCTGAACTTTGGTCCTGATTTCGATGGTGGTGAAACTGCCACCGACAGCCTGTCGGTGGCGGTTTCACCACCATCGTAAGCAGGTTTTCCGCCCACCACATTACAATGGCGGGCGTGTCTTTGGTTGTCGGAAAGACCGACCACCACGGTTCCGACGGACTCAAGGAGCCCGTCAGACCATCGGAGGGGAATCATATCCCTACAACGGTGGCGGTGCCTGCCAGGCACTGCCGTAGGGAATATGATGTCCCTTTCCACCTGCCATTTTCATGGCGGGAAACCCATCCTGAAAAGGCAGGCGGAAAGGGACTGTTGGGCCTGTAGCGGGCCCCCTTTCCCCCCTGCACCCCAGATATGAGCACTGGGGGGCAACATATCCCTGCACCATGTGGCAGGCACCGCATGGTGCCTGCCACGTAGTGCATGGATATGTGTGGGGTCGAAGGTTTTGTATTGCAGTGGGTGCTGCAGAGCGCAGCACCCGCCGCAATACAAAACATGGTCAATGTGACAAGGCTCAGTTGCAAGTTTTCTCATTATATTTATGAATAAAAGCAATGAGAAATGTTTGTGAGGTTTACTTAAATTCATGCCTGTAAGTAAGCGAAAAGATTCTTCAAGTAACAAAAATGTTCACAGTATGAACTCAATGGTGCATACCCTTTTCGTGGTACTTCACCTGGGAGTATGAATCAAAGGTCTAAAGTAATAATTTTTGATAAGCAGTGTTAATTCACAACAGCTATTTTATTCCAGCTGAGCGGTCAAAGGGAAAGGAAACAAAGTCCAAATCTATTCATATTACAATGATAAAGAGTTCCTTGAGCTGAAATGTTTACTATCTCACAATGCACAGCCGTTTCTTCCTTAGAGCTTTGTCATTTTTCTTTAATCTCAAAATATTACACTGCTTGAATCAGAGTTTTCATATTGGTTCTTGAGGTGGACCAATCTGTAACTGAAAGTAATATGACAAGATGAGCTGTATATTACGCATGGGTTTTGATGTCTGCTATAATTTAAGTATTGGAAAATAAAAACATATCACATTGTTGATTCAATCAATCAATCAATCAATCAGGGAATTGTAAGCGCGCTACTCACCCGTGAGGGTCTCAATGCGATGAGGGGGTGGGGGGTCCGCAGATCTGTTTAGCCGAAGAGCCAGGTCTTGAGGGTCTTCCTGAAGGTGTTCAAAGAGGGGGCGCATCTGATGTCTGCCGGTAGCTCGTTCCAGGTCTTGGCTGCAATGTGAGAGAAGGATCTTCCGCCTGCTCTGGCTCTGTGGATGCGCGGGGTTTCGGCCAGTGCGAGGTTGGAAGATTGGAGGTTTCTTTTGGGTACGTGGAAGTTGATTCTGTCGTTGAGGTATTTGGGTCGTTGATTGTGTGGTTAATAAAATCTATTACTATGTCTGATTCTTTTACCTTGCAACTCTTGTTTTGAAAGCAATTTGCATGCATGTCAAGTTATCGCTAATTTCATACTATGTTTAAAGTTTAAAATAATTAAATTTAGTCGGTGAGATTATTGATTAAAACAGGCCGGTGTTAACGAGCAAAAGGCTATTGAGTAACAGTGCAACTACTCTGCCCTTAGGATTAAACTTCTATTGCTTTAAAATCGAATGTCCAATTAGTCAATGGTAATTTTGCCCTGATTTAATACTAGTGGGACATGCAGAACGGAAAGCTCTATTAAGGGAAATCATTGGGTCAGTCGAGGTTACTGACTGTGGGTACCTTACTTTGAGCATCTAATTTCTTCTCGGTGTGTGTCCTAAACTTTATGCTTCTTATATTTAAGTGCATATTTCCTCCTTTTAAGCACTGAAATAGGGCAGGCTGGCATTTATGAATGATCATTTGATTGAATGTGGCACGGATCAGATTCTTTCATTTGAATATCAGGATAGAGTTTCTCTGCGTGTTTGGTGATTACAATCCCTCATTGACTTAATATATGTATTCTACAATAGATGCAAGTTACAGTTCCATCTGGGCACCAGGTGACTAGCGTTGACTCATTTGTTTGCATGCTTTGAGGTGGTTGGAAGGTGTGACAGCTCTAAGTGTTTTGGTCCTTGACTACATTTTCTTTTTCCCCTGGAGTGGTACATAAAGTATTTCTAGGTGTATTTTCCATCTGTTTTCTAAGACATTTGCATTGTAAGGTCAAACAATTCCATTATCTATTTTGTTAATGATTGAACAAAATTCCTTTGAGTTTTTACCATCACAGGTTGTTAGAAGGCGATTCCAAAATTGGTTTTATTAATGTTTTTTTTTCTTGCTTTCCAGATCATCTTTTTTCAGCGGTTTTGTATGACCTGCACTTTTTGATGCAGTAAAATACAGAAATGTTGTTTTCTTAATTCACAGTTTAATTTCTTTTTCTTTTTAAGTGGCATGCTTAACCACCCATTCCTTACATTCGGAGGGCCCAACCGCTCACCCCTTTTGAATTGCTGAACTTTGGTCCTGATTTCGATGGTGGTGAAACTGCCACCGACAGCCTGTCGGTGGCGGTTTCACCACCATCGTAAGCAGGTATTCCGCCCGCCACATTACAATGGCGGCGTGTCTTTGGTGGTCAGAAAGACTTACCACCACGGTTCCGACGGACTCAAGGAGCCCGTCAGACCGTCGGAGGGGAATCATATCCCTACAACGGTGGCCGTGCCTGCCAGGCACTGCCGTAGGGAATATGATGTCCCTTTCCACCTGCCTTTTTCATGACGGGAAACCCACCATGAAAAGGCAGGCGGAAAGGGACTTTTGGGCCTGTAGTGGCCCCCCTTATCCCCCCTGCACCCCAGATATGAGCACTGGGGGGCAACATATCCCTGCACCATGTGGCAGGCACCGTGTAGTGCATGGATATGTGTGGGATCTCTGTTTTGTATTGCAGCGGGTGCTGCAGAGCGCAGCACCCGCCGCAATACAAAACATGGTCAATGTGGCCGCCACAGTGGCGGTTGCATTATAATTGGCACTGTGGGACCGCTGACTTGTAAGCGGGTGGTCCCATTCCCCGATACAATGGCGGACGAACTGAAGTCCGTCCGCCATCGTAATCAGCCCCTTGGTGACGAGATCACTACTGAAAGTGTCCCACTCAATTGCATATATGTCTAAGTGGTTGGGCCAGGAGCCAAGCAAGGAGGTATAGTGGGTGAGAATTGTTTCAGAAAATGAACTATTACATTTCATTTTTATTTTATTTTACTGTACCTAGTTCTTCTAATAAGTATTGTCATGTTTACAAGCTAGGGTTCAAATTGGAAAACTTGAATGCTGAAGGAAATGATCGCTTTCCACTATTTGTTTCATTTGGAGAGTGCTAATTAAATGTATTAGTTGCATGCTTAATAGTGCAAATCTTGACAGTCTGTCCTTAGGTTTGTGTTGAAATCAATTGTAATGAAGAGGTATGCATGGGGGTGGCCAAGCTTTAGCTCTATTATCAGCATTTGTAATTTTTTATGATTCCACTCTTTTCTCTAGTGGATGAATTCATATAAAGTGCAATTGGGAGGAAACGTGTATTGCTAGGCCCCCTTATGGGTATTCTTTTTTTGCAGCTGTAATTGTGTGGTTATGATATTCAGTGAAGCCAATCAAGAGGAAATTTGTTTCACATTAGGTTTCTTGAAATAAAATTGTATGGAACCTTTTTCAATTGCTTACAACCTCAACATCTTGTGAAACTCTGGTGAGTGCCCCACACATATTCCATGAACAGAAATATAAGCTCCCAGCAATCATACAGGGGTTTGCCTGAGCCTTTGGGTAGTCTGGAGTCAAATTTTTTACAAGGCTGTTGATGCCAATTAAAAACCGCCCATTCATTTTAGCTGTACATTCTATTCTGTCTTTGGTATTGAAATGCGTTCCTGAAGTTTAGTCAGGAAATATCCTTAGATTTGCTGGATTATCCTGACATAGTATAAAAATCTGTATCTAAGTCATCTTTCATTATTTATTTTATGATAATCTCCTCGTCTTCTGTTGAGCTGTTTGCTCAGTTGAGCATGTTACTTAGGGGCTGATTACGATGGCGGGCGGAGGCACATCTGCCGTGCTGGCGGTGGCGGAAAATGCCCTTTTCCGCACTCCATTGGCGGTCTTTGCATCCGCCATATTATGATGGGCATAGATAGCCCATTTCCCGTTCACTGCGGTGTTCCGGGTTCCGCTGAAAATCTCCGTCCGCACCGGTAGCGGACGGAGCCACATGAGAGGTACCGCCGTGTGGAATGCGGTCAGGACCGCCG
Organism: Calotriton arnoldi; assembly: GCA_963921515.1. NCBI lineage: Eukaryota > Metazoa > Chordata > Amphibia > Caudata > Salamandridae > Calotriton > Calotriton arnoldi. The sequence goes on from CAWUFW010002250.1 coordinate 1,092,082, forward strand.
GTCAAATCACGATGCCTCATACAGCCCACCACTCCGCTGCGGAGAATCCGGCCATTCGAGGATGGCGGTGGCAATACTGCAGATAGCTCCATGTGTTCCAGACCGCTGGAGAAATGGCGGTCTTTGGCCTTTCCGCAGCAAATCCGACCGCCGCGGACGGATTTTCAGCTTTTCTGTCGCTGAATCCTGGAATCCGACTGCCACGGTAGGGAGTTTCTGGCGGTGCATCCTAATATGGCCGGCGGTTTTGCTGCGGTACCTGCAGGCGGAAGTTTCCCGCTAGCACAGCGGTCGGAATGTTTTTCCACCCGCCATCGTAATCAGCCCCTTAGTGAGCTGTTCTCTTTGTATAGCAATAAAATTATCAGGATACAGTTTCTCTGCGTGTTTCTTGACTACAATGCCCCATTGACTTAATATATGTATTCTACAATAGATGCAAGTCACAGTTCCATCTGGGCACCAGGCGACTAGCGTTGACTCATTTGTTTGCATGCTTTGAGGTGGTTGGAAGGTGTGACAGCTCTAAGTGTGCTTTTAATAGTTTTGCAAAATTTTGTTGATCTCTGCTTTGATTTGTAAGTGGGGTAGAAGAGCAATCTGTTCCGATGGGCATTCTTAGGTTTCTCTGTATTTAGGTGTGGATATTTTGGGACATTTAGATTTATTTCCTTTGATATTCCTGGTTTTATTTTGCCATTTAGTGGCATTTGGGAGTTGTTTTGGACTGATTTAAGATTATCATTTAATTGTCCTAATTACGTAATCCTTTGCAACTTTGTAGCCCATGAACACACTGGGTTTGATTGTAGGATTGTGCAGTGAATATTGACTGTTGATCAGAGATCCTCAGTTGACTGCAGCCATCTTTGCGGGCCCGCATTTTCTGGGGAGCTTGTTCTTTTCTTGTAGTCAGCTTTTGCATTAACTGATTCAAGACATTGGAGTTCTTCTTATGCACCTGCTCGGCTCACATTTTATGTTGTCACAAATCTCAAGTTTTACAATATTTGTTACTTTTTTATTGGGAGGGTTTTAGGTTCCTTGCTCTTTAATATTGTGAAATGAATTGTGACATTTATAGGGAATACAGGACCCTTTGCTTGCTGGTTTTTTGTGGTTGGCGTTCCTTAATCTTTGCTACTCCCTTCTGATTAAGCGGCGTTGAATGTCACCTTTTACCTGGTTGTCTATTTTATTTGTTGTTTGTGGGAGCTCTGCTGGCAATGGGGTTTTAGGTGAGCGAACTTGCCTCCATTTAGAAGTGTGTGAGTTAAGCTATGTGAAAAACAAGGGGCCATATTATCAAGAACGGCAATAACATTATCGCCGCTTTAGCGGCAGGAAACTGCCGCTAACGCGGCGATAAGGGGCTTGATAATATGCCCGATAGGATTCCAATAGAAGCCCAGGTTTGATGTCCTTCACACCAGAACCTGGGCTTCTATTGAAATTCTATAGGGCATATTATCAAGCCCATTATCGCCGTTTAGCGGCAGTTTCCTGCCGCTAAAGCGGCGATAATGTTATCGCCGTTCTTGATTATATGGCCCAAGGTTTTTCCACATTAGCACTTTTTTTAAAAGATGATTTTTAATTAGGTTTATAAAATACCATGCTCTTGATGGACTGTGCTTACACTATGTAATCTGTTTAGATTTTTCACCTCAGAGACTACTGAGTTTAGGACTGACGGAAGTGATGTTAATTTGGCTACAATGGGGAGGCATAAGCAGCTTGTACGCACTTTAGATTCAGACTCTTCCTTTGCCAATGTATTAGATAGTTTAGAAGTTTAGAAGTTCTAACTTTATGTCAATGTCGGATACAAAGATCGCTAAGTACTTTACTAGTTTTACTTGAATTTCTAACTTGTTTGATTGGTATTTCAGCACTTATATTGCTGTGTCTAGTGTGTTTGATTATGAATCCTAGAAAAGATTATTCAGGTCTTACTCTCGGATGTTCACTTGATATTTCTTTTCAATTTCAGTCGAACTTGTGATGCTATGATTGTTTTTTAGATTTTTGTACTATTTTAATTGTTAGTTGGATAGTGTCTTTTTTGTGTGCTCTTATGTTTCACCATTTTGCTGTGCCACATGGGGAATAGAGGGTGAAGTTACTGTAGGCTCTGGTGTATGAGGCTGCTATTGGCCTTCGTCCTTCGGTTATAGGGAATACAGGACCCTTTGCTTGCTGGTTTTTTGTGGTTGGCGTTCCTTAATCTTTGTTACTGTAGGCTCTGGCTTATGAGGTTGCTATTGGCCTTCGTCCTGGATTTGAAGGCTTTTGGGATCTTTTTATTGTTGGACATTTTCTTCACTGGTTAATTTTGAATTTCTCGGAAGCTTATTAGTGCTTTAGAGACAGCTACAATTTTTTTCAAGTAGTTGATTGTCAAAGGTGTCAGATCCAGTCTTGCAGTTTTCAGCTTGTAGTTTGAGCGATTTAGTACTGGTTCTTTGTTTCCTCTTTTATACTTCACTAGCGGGTCTGCTGGGATTCCGATTCGACCTGATTTCATTCTATACTTCCTGTATGCGTTGGCCCCAGAAAATGTTTGATTGTGCGGATTTAGTTTACACCTGGTCCAGCTGCAAAAGGTAAGTAATAATGTATCCGTTTTGAAGCTATAATATGCGCGCCTGCATCACACCTTCAATAACCTTGTGATGGTCACTTGAGGCTTTTATAATTTAACAAATTAAAGAGCTCCCAATTTGAGCTCAAGGCAGCATAAAATGCTCAGTGCATTTTGGGTTTCGAGCTCACTCAAATAGTTAACATGGAGTATATTAGGGGTTGGTCGATTTTATTTATAGATCAGCGTTTATGTGAGTGTTTAAGAATGATGCTACCAATTTAGATTGGTGCATGAGAACTCTGTGGGGTATATTCACAAGAACGTGTGCTAACTACTGCAAGAGTAGCGTAACGCAACTTTCAATAATGCAGCCTATCACGGGAAAATAACCCCGTGTCAACGTGGAATTCACAACAAGGCGGTACCATGTGATAGTCACCAGATAACGCGTCAAATGCCAGCGTGAAAATCAACACCACGCCTAAAAAAACGTGAAACTCGAACGCGAGAAATCATGCGATGAGGCCAATCGCGGTACAAAAAGGAGCGAAAAGCAGCCTCAGGCCTGCAAATCCCACGCGTCTGGCGGGAAAATGCACCATAAAAACCACAGACACAACACACCAGACACAAGCCAAAGCACGTAGCAACATGGATGCACCCTGACCCAGCGCAGAGGTCAACGCGAACCCCACAACCCCCACAGACACCAGCAAGGAACAACTGGGTCAGGGAAGGCCAAGGAGAAAATGGAGAGGAAGATGGGATGCAGACCGCAGGAAAACAAGACCAAGGCCACGGAGGCGACAGAACACTACCAGCAACTGACCCACAAGCAGACCACCTGGAATGCAGTCGCAGTGCCCAGGAGGCCAATCCAGGAGGCCAAGAGGCGCCGGCAGGACCTGACAACCTAAACCAGGTACAAACCCGCTGCCAACAGGAAGGCAGCAACGGCGACAGGAGGTGGCAGTCCAGCGCCACAGGAGGAGCAGGAGGAAACCCAGGCCACAGTCATCAGTGTGGAGAGGGTGCAAGGAGTAGGGAGTACGGACACATCCCGACAGGACCTGACACAACAACAACAGGGTGAGGATCCAACAGGGACTGGGGGACGGGGGTGATGGGCACAATGCCACACATGCACAATGAGGTGTAACACACTGCACACCCACAATTACCCAGGGACATGTCCCCCATCCCCGTGGCACACTGCAGCACACACACATAGCAATCACAGCACATACCATGACAATGTGGCACAAAGTGCAACACCCACACTGCAGAACAGGGGACACAACTGTGTCCAACCAGGCACAGTAACAGAACAATCACATCGGACAGAGCAGGGAACTGTGAGATGCACATCTACCCCTACAACCCCACATCAGCCATGTAGGCAAAATGTACTCTGTTCCAACTCAAATAGCCACCACTGCCCAAACAGTCAGAATGTACATCATCACACAGTCTGCATGTCGACAAGAACAAGGCGCCAACACAATGCCAACATGCACCTCCCCTTCACAATGCAGAGGGACAAACAACACCTCCAGCAGGTCAGAACAGACAACCCATCAGTGATGCCCGAGATGAACACCACAGCCCAGACACCGATGCCATGCAACAGCCCATGGACATTCCACACAACCCACCACCAGGACCAGGGCAGACAAGCTACTCAGAGGAGACCCCAGCCCCTGCAACAGACCACACAGCATGAAGCACCCTCAATCACGGCTGCCTCACAACACTTCACCCACCCACACATGGCACCCCAATGCCAGGTGGCAGAATGCCAAAAGGAGGTGGCCCAACAGGTGAGGGTGTTGCCGAACCCATGGAATGTGAACTAGAACACATACGTGGGTGTCCAATACCCTTCAGGGACCCCCACACCCCACAAAGGAGACCCACACCTCCACAGAGACACATGCACATATCATGTTGAACTGGCTACGGGCACGTGCGCCCGGCCCCTTTATTGGCAGGGCCACATGTACAGTGACACCTGTGCTGGATGTGTGTGGGGTGCGTATAAGCCAGCCCGCACAAAGTGCTTGGTGCTGCCAACAACCTGAACAGTGGACACCAGTGCAATGTAAACAGAAAACACCAGCATAACAGAGTCAAATGCAGAGCAACATGGAGGGATCCGGAGTAAGGACAGAGGTCACCCAATATTCAGTCTGGACGTTCCTTGAGTTGCAGTGCACTGAGGTAGGGGCACTAGAGAAGAGCGCGCTCATGTGAAGAAATTGCTAGGATTGTGTCCCTTCGGGTCAGTCCTGATGCAGATGCAGTGGAGTGTGTTACACCTGTATCAACTTCCTCATCAACGTCCCAGGTCTCCCACACTGCCTGAGGTGACAGTTGCGTCCGCAGTCCACAGCGCAATACCCAGCAATAGATCTGGGTGTGTAACTTGACTACCACCACCAGTCTGCATTCCTGCCTTGGGGCTGTTGCCTCCTGCCCTCCCATTGTCTGTGCCCGCTCCCTTCCGCACACTTGACACATCTTCCTCATCATAGTCCCAGGTCTTCCCCACTGCATGAGGTGACATTGCTGCGCAACCTCACAACAGCACAAAACACAATCAGTAACGGACAATGGCTTGCAGTGCACTGAGTCACTGGCACCTGAAGTGCTGAGCAGGGTATCAGGCCGATGATGGCATCCACAACAGGTCTGAGCAACTCCTTAGGTCTGTCAGGACCACCGTTTCGACTCTGGCAGATGGCGGTTGAAGGTGATCCTTGCGGTGGTGGCATGTGCCTCCTGCGGTGATGCGACGTCCGGGCCGGTCAAGACTCGATGCCATGTGTGGGCCCTGGTGGTCCGCAGTTGGGGCCGGAGGAGGTGGACAGCGCAGGGCCACAGACACATGGCGTTGATGACCCCAAGACCATCGCTACAGAGGCTATTCAATGTCTCAGAAGAAGGAGTCCCAGGCCTGAGCAGCACAGATTTAGTGGCCCCGGATGCACTGCGGCCGGCACAGGCACCCAGCCACGGGACGGTGACTTGCGGTGCAGTCAGATGGGCCATGCGACCTGAGCAGGTCCCCATCAATGTCCGAGGTGTATGTTGCGGAGGGTATCGGGGACAGTGGAAGGTGTCCTCCAGGGCATGATGCGGAAGGTCTGATGTTATCTGGAAGCAGCAAATGGAGGAGTGGAAAGCGCAACCCTCGTTTGCACCAACAATTCGGGATCAGCTACATGAGGATGAACCCTAGTCCATAGACTCAAACGCCACCAATGTACGACCAGTGAGTGTCCATGAATGTCGGGGAACAGACTTAGTGGCACAGGTGCTGTGAGGGCATGCAGTCTGCGATGATGCCGGTACACATATGTGAACTGCAAGAATGCCAAATCAAGGCTCTGTGACCTATTGGACCACAGTGTAGGCCGGAGGCAGCGGTCAGCAGTGGCCCACAGCCACGGGTCGTTGGCTCGCGAGGCACAGAGTTAGTGACACAGTGGCAGTTGTCGGTAGTGTTCAATCACCTCCGTGACGCTGATCCTGTTCCCTCCGGACTGCAACGTGTCATCCTCTTATGCCCCTCCGTGCGTGCGAAGAAATATATTCCTCCTCTTGAATTACCTATGTTCAGTTCCAAATCTGTGATCCCACTCGTGCGCAGCCTAGGCCGAGGGCAGTGGTCCGCGTAGGCACACAGACATGTGTGGTTGTGATGCCATGCACAGACTTGTTGCCACCACATCGGAGGGTGTATTGTGAATTGTTCTCTGCCATAATTAATGTTCACTGCCATGGTGTAATCAAGACTCAGTTCCAAATGTGTGACCTACCTGACCGTGGTGTAGGCCTGAGGCAGTGGTCAGCACGGCCCATTCACCGAGTGTCTCCGGCATAGGTTGGATGGCCCCACCGGCCTGCATTGTTCAGGTTCAGTGGCACCACGTGTAGCAGGCTGGTATTGAACAGGGTTAGTGGCACCACGTGTAGCAGGCCAGCGTTGAACAGGGTTAGTGGCACCACGTGTAGCAGGCTGGCGTTGAACAGGGTTAGTGGCACCACGTGTCGCAAGATGCCCATATGGAACTATGCCTCACTGAACTGGGGGGGTCTGGTGCTGTGGCCACTGGCCGGGATATGGGGTCACTGCCATTCATGACTCAAGACACAGTTCCACATGTGGGACCTACTGGCCCGAAGAGTAGGCCGGGGGCGGCAGTGGAGTACGTCAACGAAAAAGGAATAAAGCGGGCCGGTGTTGTGGCAGCTGTGATGGTCTGAGGTGGCTGCCAAGGTCTCGGGCCTCGGGCTTGTGGCTTGCGCCGGCATGTGATGGGCCTTCCTTGACACACGCCGGTGTCGGAAGGTGATCAGTGTGGCCTGGCTGCACAGGGGCTGGCCTGACAGGTTCGTGGACCAGCGTGCGGGGTCCGGCAGGCGCATGGCATCTCAGGCAACTCCGCTCATGAGGATGGCATCAGCCTCGTGGCGAGGTGGGAGGTGCCGCCCTGGCAGAGACGTGGGTCTTTCCGGAAGTGGACCACGCCCAGGCCTATGTGGTTTTTATTCACACCCCTATGCTGGCGTGGCGTACGCCGGGCCATCCCACTCTGCTGACGCTTAGGGGGGGCGTAACAGGCAACATTTCCACGAGGTCCCCCACTGGCTGTGGTGACATGGTGGCGTCCACTGTCCACTACACTCCATACGCAAGCGGTGTATGTCGCCATGGATATGGGTGTGTTCTGCATACTGCGAGGTGTCCAGTACATCTCCGGCACTGTTGGCATTGTGTACTTTCCCAATCATGGTTCTACTGCATCCTTCACACATGCCTGGTTGCCACCTCTCCCCACATTCGGCTGGTATGTGGCTGAGGTGCCATGCCGTTGCTGGCTCATTTTCAGGGCTTGCCCATGTGGACATTGTAAGTTGTTCTGTCATGTCTGGTGGGTGGGCATATTGTTGTGCCTGTTGTATGTGATTTTGTGACGTGTGCATTGCCAGAGTTGTGAGTTGCTTGGTTGTGGTGTTGAGGTGTGTGGGGTGTTCATTTGTATATTGCCAAGGGGCTGTACATTTCCCTTGTTGCCATCCTGGGAACGCTGGTTGATGATGGACTGTCGGAGGATGAAGGTATCATGCACACTGGCTGTGTATTTGAAGGCGACATTGTTGGGTGTTCCACGGTGTTCTGTTGTTGCCTGCACATTGGTGTGGGACGTGTGCTTCCTGTTGCGGTGGTTGTGTGCTGTGTCACCAGGGGGCACAGGTAGTACATGTGTGCTGTGTATTGCCCTCAACACGTGCGTGCATCCTGCTATGGCGTATGGTCCTTGCTTGGTCTCCAGCGGACCCTGCACATTGTGTTGTACGTATGGGGACTGGGGTACCAGGGTGATGGTGATGTCCAGGACAGGTGTGGGGGACTTGGATGTGGCTGGTTGTGAGACTCCTCTGACTCTGGTGGGTGTTGGATGGGGGCGTCCCATGGGCCAACAGGTGCAGCCACGCCATCAGCTTTGTGTGGGATGGGATGTTGGTTGTCTGCTGTGTTGTTGCCGTAGGCCTGTTAGGCGATGATGGTCAGGATGCGTAGGTTGGTTGTCCCTTTCAGCCTGTAGTGGAGGGTGACATTGTCAGATGTTGGGTCTGTGCAGCTGGTACATTTCCTGGGGTTCCGCTGTCTTTGTCTGTGCTGCGTCTGTGTTGGTCCGGGGGGGGGTGTTCCGGGTGTGGGATGGGGTCCTGGGGTGGTGGGGGTGGGTGTTGTGGCCCTCTTGGGTGATGCATGATGAGTGGCTCCATGGCTTCTGTTGCCCTTCGGATGTGGCCCTTGGCTGTGCTCCCTTTTGTGGTGCTGGCTGCCGTCCGAGTTTACACCAGGTAGGAGCAGGTGTAGATTTCCTGGTGCTAACGCGACTTATCGCCTGTTTTGTGTTTTTATCGCGGATGTGGCTGGTCGTTGTGAATGTTGAGGTGTGCTGTTGTCTCGGCTTTTGTCACGGGAACGCCTACTCTGCATCTCATTAGCGATATTTGCGGGGGTCCTCTGTGGCGATGTTTTTTGCGGCTGCTATCACGGGAAAACTGGTGCTGTGGGCTCTTAACACCGGCTTGTGAATGGGGGGGTACATTTATCACGACTTTGGCTGCGATAAAGTGCCGTTAATTCGGAGATAGCTTCTTGTGAATATGCCCCTGTGTTTTTTGACAGTCACTGAGTGGCAAGCTAGCCCCCCTCGGTCAGGGCTAGAAACTGCAATGTCACATCTTTGTCTTGTAGTGCCCTGTTATTTTCCTAGTGCCTGTGGAGCTGTAAGTAACTTTTTACCTCTTGGTTTTTCTGGGGGTGTTTAATGTATGTAACAGAACTCTTTACAGCCTTTTCTGGCTCAAAGTGGCGTGATCCAGTCAGCCCTCTACAGCACTTTCAGACACTTTTAGGCTCAAGAGACCTCCTGCCCTACAAGCCTCACCCGCAATGCCTTTCTCCTCTTGCCTCTGCCCTTATGGCAGAACTGCGAACTCAAGCAGTTCCCCCGCACCCCATCTTCGACTTGTCGATGGCAAAGGGAATAGCTGGTTCTCTAGGGAATTAGCTTGGAGAAGCCCCATACCGATGTGTAAAAAGGGGGTATTTGACCTAAAAGCGGCAGCTGCTAAAGCTGGGCGATGGGCACAAGCATGTTGACTGCTTCTGCAGTGGCTGTGATTAAAGTGGAGGATATGGAGGACAAACTGGCTCTGAAGCAAATTGATGAGGGTGGTCCCAGTGCTGCAATGCTGTGGGAATACGAGGCATAGTGTCTTTGGCATTGGGATAGGTGATGGTGGTGTGACTATGCCTGCAGTAGGTGGGTGGGCGGTTTGAGCTCAGTCCAGCTGTCACCTTGAGTCAAGGAGAAATTCCTGCAAACTGTGGAGGCAGCGTGTGAAGCAGCATACAACTATAGGCTACAGGTGATAAGGTGTAGCTGGTAGGTCTCGCATAAAACAGGTTTTTTCAGCCAAGTGCACCCAGCACAGCCCAACCAAACCTCCTTTAGTTCCTCCAGTGGTTCTGGTGGCTGCTTCTCAACTGCTTAACAACTTCACTACTCATGAAGATACCCGCAGGGCATGTGGTGGAGAAGTTGATTCTACGCTGTTTTTTTGGGCCCACAACTTCAGTACCTTCCTTATGTTAATCTGTAAAGTTCCTAGTGTTTCAGTGTTGTTCAGTGTTATGCTGAAGGGTGGCAGTGGCCGCAGGGAGGGCAAAGTATTGTCTTTCGTGCCATGATCTATCATTCATGGCGTTGAGACAGAATATCGAGTTGGAAATGTTGACTTACACAAATATCGAGTTGGAAATATCGTGATTCAGAAATATTGACAGCAAGAATATCGTGGTCAAGAATATCGAATTTAAAAGGTAAGAAATGTTGTTTTTAAAAATATAGAAGTCATTAATATTGTTTGCAAAAATATAGTTGTTAAAAATATTGATTTTTTAATTAGTGTTACGTGTTTTAGTTTATATTTTAAATGTATGTGATGTATGTTTTTTTGTATAAGTATTGTTTATGTTTTTTAGTTCCGTAGCGGGTTGTGGGTTTATAGGGGAATAGGGTGGGAAGAAATGTTATTAAAATAAATTAATGATTATTTTGTATTTATTTAATTTTTATTTTATAGTGTTAATTGTGGGAAGCAATTTATTTGTAATTAATTATTAATTGGTTGTTAATTATTAATAATTAATTAATTTATGATTAATTATGGTAATTGTGTAATTCTTTAGGTGCGGGTTGTGGGGTTTATAGGGGAAAAGGGTGGGAAGTAATTTATGTTTAATTAAATAATAAATAGTTGTTAATTTATATTACCTAATTAATTAATAATTAATTATGGTGATTGTGTGATTTTTTTTAGGTGTGGGTTGTGGGGTTTTTGGGGTAAAGGGTGGGAAGTAATTTTTTTAAATTAATTAATAATTAGTTTTTATTTAATATTGATTACTAATTGAAAATTAAATATGGAATTTGTGTAACTAATTTTAGGTGTGGGTTATGGGGTTTATAGGGGTAAAGTGTGGGAAGTAATTTATATTTAATTAGTTAATAATTGGCTGATTATTAATGTTAATTAATTAATTGATATTTAATTAGGGTAGTTTATATTGTTTTGTGTGTGGGTTTCAATTTTTAGTGGTAAAGGGTGGGGAACAAATTAATTTTACTTACTTTATAATTAGTGTTTATATACTATCATTCTTTTTAATTGAAAATACGTTTTAATTGTGTAATGCATTTTTTTATGGTTTAATTTTACCAGTGGTTTGTGGGGATTATAGGGGTAAAGTGTGGAAATGTTATGAATTTTTATGAGTTTTAATTTGTTTTTAATTAATAATATTTCTTTAATTGGTTATTAAATATGTTAATTATGTAAGTACATTTTTAAAATAAAATTTAGATGTGGGTTGTGAATTGTGTGGTGTTATAGGGTAGGAAATAAAAAAAATGAATTTATGTAATTATTAATGTTTTTGATTCTAAATAATTTCGGATAAAAAATATATATTTGTTTGAAAATGATTTTTTATTTTATTTAATATAATATTTGTAGGTATTTGTCATATGCATTTAACATTATAATGTTTTTTTTTATTTGTAATATCAAATATATTTGTATTTTAATTTTTAATATATGTATATATGTTTTTATTTATTTTGTTTTTTAAATATTTTTGTTGTTAATATTTTGTTTGTTTTTACTTTCAAACTGACTGGAGTGAGAATATTAATTGTTACCCCTTTGGAATAGTAAATTTTATCTTGCCACTATCCAACACTTTCCCTACTGTTGCACTGACTGGAGTGGGAATAGTAAGTTTTACCCCTCCGCTATCCAACATTTTCCCTACTGTTGCACTGATTGGAGTGGGAATAGTACATTTTATCCTGCCACTATCCAACACTTTCCCTACTGTTGCACTCACTGGAGTGGGAATAGTTAGTTTTACCCCTCAGCTATCCCACACTTTCCCTACTGTTGCACACATTGGAGTGGGAATAGTAATTTTTACCCCTACACAATCCAACACTTTCCCTACTGTTGCACTCACTGGAGTGGGATTAGTAAGTTTTACCCCTCCGCTATCCAACACTTTCCCTACTGTTGCACTCATTGAAGTGGGAATAGTAATTTTTACCCCTACACAATCCAACACTTTCCCTACTGCTGCACTGACTGGAGTGGGAATAGTAAATGTTACCTCTCTGCTATCCAACACTTTCCTTACTGTTGCACTCATTGGAGTGGGCGTAGTAATTTTACCCTCCGCTGTCGAACACTTTCCCACCTGTTGTACTCACTGGAGTGGGAAGAGTACGTTTTACCCCTCTGCTATCCAACACTTTCCCTACTGTTGCACTCATTGGTGTGGGAATAGTAATTTTTACCCCTATGCAATCCAACACTTTCCCTACTGTTGCAATCACTGGAGTGGGAATAGTAGATTTTATCTCTCCGCTATCCAACACTTTCCCTACTTTTGCACTGACTGGATTGGGAATAGTAAGTTGTACCGCTCCGCTATCCAACACTTTCCCTACTGTTGCACTGACTGGACTGGTAAATTTAAGTTTAAAGATACATATATATATATATATATATATATATATATATATATATATATATATATATATATATATCTACTGGCGGTCGCCAGTAGATAGTTATAGTTACAACCTATTATCCATAGGAAATCCGCGACATTCTATTTGAAATAACTCTCTTGCCGGTTGACGTATCTTCGCAAAATTTTCAAACTTTGTGGCCCGCTCCGGTCCGCTCCTACCCTGAAAGTCTCGGGGATTCGTCAAGCGGGGGCCGAGAAAAAGGAGGGTCCCAAAACGCGTTTTCCCCATGCAATTTTCCATAGGAAACTTTAGACACGGCTACAGCCTCGAACTGCTGAACGGAATTACACCAAATTTGGCAAAGAGGTAGTTCTTGGTTCAGAAAGAACCCTTTTGTTAAATGGTGTAAATCCGTTCAGTAGTTGCTGAGAAAATCAAAAGAAAAAAGATAGGTATATCTAGGGCCGCGGATCCTCCCGAGCACGAGCTTTATGTTAATTGGCTGTCAACACTCCAAATCAGGAAGTGTTGGCAGTTATTTTGTCCCTCGGTAGAACCGAGGGACAGAAACAAGTGCGCAAAGCGCACAAAGGGGGCAGGGTAGAAACACCTTGACCCCTAGGTCTGCTCAGGGGGTCCCACAAGGACCCACTGGGCAAAAAAAAATTTTTTTTTTTCTTTTAAATCAGCAGGATGCGCTCAGGGAGCGCGAAACCTGCCGGAAAAATCGAAGCGCGGTCTCCCGCGCTCGATAGTTAATTGGCCCCCGGATGGGCCAAGTCCCGGGGGCATGCTGGGGGGGGTTAATTTATGTGTGGGGGCCTCTAAGGGCCCCTAAGCCCCGGGGACCACCACCCCCGGGGCTTTATGGATAATGGTGCGGGAGGGCTCTGAGTCCTCCCGCAGCCCCGGGGACCACCACCTCCCGGGGCTTCTTTTTTATATTTAAAAACCTGTGTGGGGGCTCCAGCCCCCACACGCCCGGGGACCACCACCTCCCGGGGCACTAAGAAAAATGAAAATGGGGGTCCGTTTGGACCTCCAAGCCCCGGGGACCACCACCTCCCCGGGGCTTTCTCGATGTAGGGAGGGGGGCCGCGCGGCCCCCTACTGGAGCCTGTGGTGGCCCTGGGGACCACCACCCCCAGGGCTGGCTCCTGCAGTGTCCCGGGGTGCCTACCCCCGGGACACTGCTGTTTGCAATGACAGGGACGGAGCCTCGCGGCTCCCGTCCTGTCATTGCAACCTGCTTTGGATATTGGAAGAGAGAGCAGGAAACCTGCTCTCTCTTCCACTATCCAAAGCCGATTGCTTTTCCACATGGGGAGCAGCATGTTAGCTGCTCCCCATGTGTAAAAGCAATGCCGGCTCCCGTAGGACACGGGGAGCCGGCGGGACTGTGGGGGGTTTGGGGACCCCCCACAGTCCCCAACGAGAGGCCAGGCCCCGGGGATGGGGTCCCGGGGCCTAAAAATAGGAAAAGGAAGGGGGCCACACGCCCCCTTCAGGAGGAAAACGATCGGGCCCGCAGGCCCCGCCCTTCCTTCACCACTCTGCAAACGCGCCCTGGCGCGTTTGCAGAGGGGGAACGAATTCCCTTGAATACTGGGGGTCCCTGGGGGCCAACTAGCCCACCAGGAACCTCCAGTATGTGCCAGGGCTGCCTTGCAGAGAGGTGTACAGAGGCCACGCCCCTTTACACCTCTCTGCAACGCAGCTCTGTGGCGCTTTTGGAGGAACATGGTGGGCTAGTTGAACTCCAGGGACCCTCAGGATTCAAGGGAGTTAATCCCCGACTTAAAACGCGCCACGGGTGCGTTTGCACAGTGGTGAAGGGAGGGGCGGGGCTTCAGGTGACATGTGTGCAAACAGGCCCCGTGGCACGTTTTAAGATGGGGAATTAAATCCTCTTCAATCCTGAGGGTCCCTAGGGGCCAACTAGCCCAACAGGTACGTCCAGAAAGCGCCACAGAGCTGCGTTGCAGAGAGGTGTAAAAGGGGTGTGGCCTCTGTACATGTCTCTGCAACGCAGCCCCTGGCACATACTGGAGGTTCCTGGTGGGCTAGTTGGACCCGTAGGGACCCTCATGATTCAAGGGGACTTAATCCCCCAACTTAAAACGCGCCACGGGGCGCGTTTGCACAGATGCCACCTCAGGCCCCGCCCCTCCCTTCACCATTGTGCAAATATTCCTCTAAAATCAGCCGAAATACGAATTCCGATTTACTCACCTGTTATCAGGAGAGACCTCAGTGCTGCATCTTTCAGCCCAGTACTGATCCTCAAAAGTAATTTTAACCGTACTTACCGGTAACTTGAATTTCCTTCATAGGCTAACATTGACTGGTTTCACTTGGAAATTCTTCTAAGTGTGGAGTTTTGGAACTTTAAAATATTCCTCTAAAATCAGCCGAAATACGAATTCCGATTTACTCACCTGTTATCAGGAGAGACCTCAGTGCTGCATCTTTCAGCCCAGTACTGATCCTCAAAAGTAATTTTAACCGTACTTACCGGTAACTTGAATTTCCTTCATAGGCTAACATTGACTGGTTTCACTTGGAAATTCTTCTAAGTGTGGAGTTTTGGAACTTTAAAATATTCCTCTAAAATCAGCCGAAATACGAATTCCGATTTACTCACCTGTTATCAGGAGAGACCTCAGTGCTGCATCTTTCAGCCCAGTACTGATCCTCAAAAGTAATTTTAACCGTACTTACCGGTAACTTGAATTTCCTTCATAGGCTAACATTGACTGGTTTCACTTGGAAATTCTTCTAAGTGTGGAGTTTTGGAACTTTAAAATATTCCTCTAAAATCAGCCGAAATACGAATTCCGATTTACTCACCTGTTATCAGGAGAGACCTCAGTGCTGCATCTTTCAGCCCAGTACTGATCCTCAAAAGTAATTTTAACCGTACTTACCGGTAACTTGAATTTCCTTCATAGGCTAACATTGACTGGTTTCACTTGGAAATTCTTCTAAGTGTTGATTTTTGAAACATACAAATATTCCTCTAAAATCAGCCGAAATCCGAATTCTGATTTACTCACCTGTTATCAGGAGAGACCTCAGTGCTGCATCTTTCAGCCCAGTACTGGTCCTGAAAAGTAATTTTAACCGTACTTACCAGTAACTTGAATTTCCTTCCATAGGCTAACATTGACTGGTTTCACTTGGAAATTCTTCTAAGTGTGGAGTTTTGGCACTTTAAAATAGTCCTCTAAAATCAGCCGAAATACGAATTCCGATTTACTCACCTGTTATCAGGAGAGACCTCAGTGCTGCATCTTTCAGCCCAGTACTGATCCTCAAAAGTAATTTTAACCGTACTTACCAGTAACTTGAATTTCCTTCAATAGGAATCCATTGTCTGGTTTTCAGCAGAAAAGTTTCAAAGTGTCGATTTTCACAAACTACAAATATTCCTAAAAAATCGCCTGTATGACTTAAACGCATTCTTTCAACTGTTTACAGGAGATGCACCAGTGCTGGATCCAGGATCCAACACTGAGTAAGAAAAAGTAACGATAACAGTTTTTAACTTCTAAGTGAATTTCCTTCCATAGGATAACATTGGTGATTCTATGAGAAAAAGTTTCTAAGTGTGAACTTTTAAAGTACAATAATATTCCTTAAAAATCACGACTGTAACCAAAACGCTTTTACTCAACTGTTTACAGGAGATGTCCCAGGACTGAATCTAGGCTCCAGTAATGTGGTTAGAAAAGTAATCCATAAAGTAACTAATTGCATTTAACTAGAAATTCACATTGAGCTGAATGTTGCATTGTGTTTGAAAATGTGTTGCCCATTGCAACAACTGTAACTACTGTACTTAAAAGTCTATTGCCTATGTGCAAAGTAATTAAACTAAAGTAATTCATTCTGAGAAAGTATTTTTGTAATGTAATGTATAATGTAATTACAATGTAATTTAAAAAATAAAATATGTAAAAAAAAATTGTTTCTAAAAAATTTGGAAATCAGTATGAAAAAAATGTATATAACAATTAATACATTTAAAAATTGTCATTTACAAAACCTTTGAAATTCACTGAAAAAACTGTAGGTTTCAGACATGTTATAGTTACAAATTAGCATTTAAAAAACCTTTGAAATTCACTGAAAAAACCATAGGTTTCAGGGACGTTATAGTTACAAATTAGCATTTAAAAAACCTTTGAAATTCACTGAAAAAACCATAGGTTTTAGGGACAGTTATAGTTAGTTGGACATTGCACTCGTACAAAACCCGTGAAATTCCCCCGTTATAGTTAGTCCAGCTAACTATAACTCGCGCCCCCGCAATGCACTGCTGATGACGTCACATATTACATCACTCATGACATGGTCAGTGACATCACTGATGACATCACTGATGACATCTCAAATGACATCACTGATGACATCATCCACGTGATAATCTGATGCACCTCCTCACACTCTAATATAACCTTTGATACACCCACTTTAAATTACAGACTGCCATTCGCAAAACCATAGACACTCCAACACCAATAACTACATACCCACTCACTGATTCTTAGGTCTACGCACACATCCACTCACTCACCCGTACAGTCACTCATACTTACGGTCACTCAGTACAGGACTATCATATGCACTCATACTCCTATATAGACACTCAAACACCGCCACTCATCCATAGAGGTACTCACACACCTAGTCAGTCATGCAAATAATTAAACACACTACCATTTACTCACCTATACAGTTATACACACACCAGCTCACTTACTCATAGAAATAGTAGCACATTCTTACGCTCTTTTACAATCACTGATACAAGCACACACTCATCCATACAGCCACTATCACAATCACTCACTCTCGCTTATAGCTATTTATATACTCCAACACACATATATACTGCCTTTCACATATGTAGTTACTCACACATGTACCACTGGGACATACATTCACTCACTAACACACTCTTACACACACTTACCCACCCATACAGTCTATCACAGTTGCACTCTTGAAACCATCCACCCAGTGAATCACCCACTCACACATCTATGCACAGAGTTGCACACACCCCTCCCACACAAATACTCAGGCACCCATACAGATACTCAGACAAGCATTCAATAACTCATATAGACACTCATGTAGCTATTCACAAACACATGCAGCCACTTACACAGCAACAGACAGACGGATACAGACATTCACCCAGTTTAGTCACTAACCCATGCATTCAGTAAGATACGTTAAATCACTCACTTATAGAGTCAGTCACGCACCTACTAAATCATCCATACAGACACTTACACACCCACTCATTCTTCAATACGTCTTTTCCTATATATATTAAAAATATTTAAACTTTACAGAAACACACAGTCACTGGATGATGTCATCAGTGATGTCATTTGAGATATCATCAGTGATGTCATCAGTGATGTCACTGACCATGTCATGAGTGATGTAATATGTGACGTCATCAGCAGTGCATTGCGGGGCGCGAGTTATAGTTAGCTGGACTAACTATAACGGGGGAATTTCACGGGTTTTGTACGAGTGCAATGTCCAACTAACTATAACTGTCCCTAAAACCTATGGTTTTTTCAGTGAATTTCAAAGGTTTTTTAAATGCTAATTTGTAACTATAACGTCCCTGAAACCTATGGTTTTTTCAGTGAATATATATATATATATATAAAAATTCAACACATACATAATAATCTATATATATATATATACATATTGAGTTTCAAACAATTAATAAACTGTTAATTTTAATTTATTTTATAATTTTAAAATTATGTAAAAATATACACATATATAAATATATCAAAGCTCCAAGGTTCCCACCAGTTTGAGACGCACTCTGACATCCACTACAGCAACCTTCAGGAGGTAAAAGCCGGCCCATTGGTGGGCTTGGAATGTTTCAGACAGCGGCACATAACTAAGGCACACACTACAAGACCCACAAATCAACGCAGACTCATTTGAGTCGCCCATTGGAGGGCTCATATTATAAGTGGGAGGTGTGGCCTTTATGCCAAATTGACTGTCGCGCCTCTGAAAAGTGCAATGAGCACGAAACGCGTCAGGCGTGAATCGACAGGCATGCTGTAAACTGGATCTGCCCCCCCGATCCGGCTTTTACCTCATGAAGGTTGCTGTAGTGGATGTCAGAGTGCGTCTCAAACTGGTGGGAACCTTGGAGCTTTGATATATTTATATATGTGTATATTTTTACATAATTTTAAAATTATAAAATAAATTAAAATTAACAGTTTATTAATTGTTTGAAACTCAATATGTATATATATATATATAGATTATTATATATGTGTTGAATTTTTTTTAATTAAGTTTATTTGTTATATTTGTTAAAATGTATATTAAATCCACTTTATTCTTTTAACATTAATTTTATTATTTAATACATTTAATATTGATTATTTTATTTTATATATAAAAAATCGATATTTTGTACAAGTATATTTTTATCATCGATATTTTTTTCCCAACGTTTTTGTACTTTTCTGTTTAAGTATAGGGAGTCAATATTTTTGCATTCTATATTTTTTCATCAATATTTTTGCATTCTATATTTTTTACATCGATATTTTGTCAGTGAACCCTATGTGTCTGATAGAGCAATTTGGGGCCGTGGAATCAACCTACGTCACTCATGTTTAATTTTTACACTTTGCTTCTCCCCACTAAACATAACAGAACAAGGAAGAGCACACGCTTAGGGGCCGATTCCGATTCGGGCCGGAAATCTCTCCGACCGAGCCGGACCCGGAGAGATTTCTGACCGAATCGGACCCGTGCAGCCCAACCGAATGAGTACGATGCGTCCGTATGCTATCGTACTCGAGTCGGTCGGACTCCCATTGAAGTCAATGGGAGCTGGTCGTACAACGCGTACGCGGGCTCCCATTGCCTCAATGGGTGTGAGGCGAACAAGGGCGCCCCCTACAGCGGGTACGCGGCGATGCAACTCGCGCCATACACGCACAGGTAGGGGGGACCCATGGGTCCCCCCTGTGTGCGACTCGTGCGGCTACGCGTACAGGGGGGTCCAACACGGACCCCCGAAGTACGGCTCCGACTGCTTTTTCGAGCCGGATGGCGCGTGTCGGTCGGACTGCTCGCGGCGCGCATCGTACTTACCCGGCCGGGGAACGTCTCCATTGCGCGGTGCGAGTCGTGTCCGAGCGAGTCGGTCGGTGCGGTTCGACCCGGGAACGAGTCGGTCGGAGCGGTTGGGACGCCCGAACGAGTCGGTTGGCGATTTCGCATCGTACTCGCTCGTCCGGACGCACGTACGAATCGGTCGGGAAATAGGGCTCCGAATCGGATCTGGTTAAGCCGAATCCGATTCGGAGCCCTACCGGCCGAGATCGGAATCGGCCCCTAAGTGTTGCTTATGCAGTCGCAGAGGGAAGCCTTCCTGATCGCCCTGCATTCTTGAGCCTTGCATTCCCTTGAAAGCATCTTAACCAAAGATCCTGCATGTACCTCTGGGGTATAAATGAACTTGGTCTGTATACATGCCAATAATTACAATTCCTAGCTGCCCTTCAATATTGCAGCCGCTTCTCTCTTTGTTGGAGTTTTCTGTCTCAGGAGCACCCATAGAGCATCTTTAATTTGGGAAGTGCCTCAAAGGCCACATCAACCACTTAGGTTAGAGCAAAGCTCCTATCCAACAAGCCATGGACATTGCTGGGTAAAGGTAAACCCAGCTGCCGATGAGTTTAGGCAATGGTTTCTCAGAGCAATTACTTCCAGAAGTGGTATGTGGCATTTGTGTAATTTGCTTTTTTGTTGTTGCTATAATTGTTTTATTGAGAGTTTGCTGTCATTGCAAACAACAGCAATATGAACCAAACCATAATTACAAGAAAGCTCAGAATGGTCATTGCCCATAAACATGATCGGTGAAGTAAACTCACAACAAATTCATCAAATTGGCAAAATATCATGTGAGGGACATAAAAACAAAGCAGAAGATGTAGACAAATGGTGTGGGGAAGTTGGGTGAATGGGAAGAGGGCAAGAACATCTCAGTGTCTCTTTATACTGCAGGGGGGTGAGAGGAAGAATATCTGTACCCCAGTTCCATATAATAAGGAAGTCTGCCTGGGTGAGGTGGGTCTCGAGTGTTGTGGGGGCCCATGCATGGGATGACTTCATTGGGATGACTGGGTTGCAGGGACAGCAACCAGGTGACTCAGGATTGAGATAGTGAGGAGGCAGTCAACTAACCCCAGACATTAATAATTTCACAGGAACGGTGACCACACATGAAGAAAGACTTCAGCCTTGTCCTGTAAATTGTGCATGAGCTTCTCATAGGTAGACATCTTGAACTTTTCCTTGAGCCATTTCTCATGTGAGGGTGGATGCAGAGTCGCCAATTGCCTAAGAAGCAGAGTTAGGCCACGGGAAGGACGTGTGAAGCAGTCAGAGTTTGTGGTGGGACAATGAGGGGCAGTCCACAGAGTAATACAGCATTACCAGGTGGCACAATAGCAGGTTGGGATAGCCACTGCACTACTTAACAACTGTCCCTCAGTGTCCCAGAATGCATGAACATCAGGGCACACATAAAACACATGCACAATGTCACATTCTGGTTGATCGCAGCACCAGCTGTCAGAATGGTGTAAGAGCTTCGTGGTTTTGAGTTTTGCCTGTGTCCAGTGCAGGTCTTGAGTATTTTGAAGAGGCAGAGTTTCATTTTGGCCTCCCGTACCCCATGGCCCAGATTGTCTAGTATCTCGACCTACTCTCCTCTCTTGTATTCCACCAGTAGACAGTTCTTCCAGATGGTGCATAGTCGCTGTGCTTGTGGTGGGAGTATAGGTGCCTCACTAGCAGATTCTAGAGGCCCAACATAACTCCTTTGGATTGCCCCCCAGGTGTCGAGATAAATTATCCCCAGAGATGTTGGGTGGGCAAGGGCGTTGCCCCTAGTTTACTGGAGGGGCAATGTTGCAATTGTGTGTATCTCCACTGCTGAGTAGGGGGTAGATGAAATTCCTCACGGAGCATCTTAAAGAGTTTGAGGGCCCCCGTGGTAAAACTTGATGCAAGGACAGAATTCCCATGAGCACCACCAATCCCAGTTGAGTGTATCGCCTCTAATATATATTTTGATATTATGCCATAGCAGCACTTTCTCCTGTAGGTGAGTGTCCACTGAGAGGAGCCTGTAAGCCAGCACCCAGTTTTTGATCATGGCCTGAACAATGGGGTTCACACATACAAGCGCGGACTTGTCATACTGGTAGAGCACTTGATGCCCTCGTGTGCATTCCATGAGGGCATTCTCGATCCCTACCCACAGAGGAGGGTCTTGGTCATGTGGCTGCATATAGGCCACCTGTGCCAGATGAAGGACTAGATAGTATTTTTCCACAGAGGGGACCCCAAGGCCTCCGTATGTCCTTTGGCTAATAAGTTTAGTTATGGCCAATCTAGGGCATGCGTCCCCTCAGATGAAATCTGTGATCCTCTTATCGATCGATCACAGTAGCTTTATGGGCACCAGAAGGGGGGGGGCACACCCAGCACACAGGTGAATCTCAGGAGCACCAGCATTTTTACAGCATCTTTCATTCCCCAGAATGATAAGGGTAACTAGGTCCATTTAGCATAATCCAGTATGATTTGTTCCTCAAGTGGCTCAATATTGTCCAACACACAAGATGATGGACGGAATGCTGCACATTGGCAAACATTCACCCCCAGTCACAGATCTGGGTTTAATCCATCGTTATTTTGCTTCACCACGCCACCCCAGTTCAGACATAGCCATATGCAAATCAGTCTTGACCCTGTGCCTCATGGGAACAGTCCAGACCGAACTGCCAAGCCATGTCTTCCCTGGACCGAAATCAAGCATCCTAGGACCGGTTTCAGGCTATCAGCCTTCATCAGCCAGGATAGCTTGACTCCAGTGGCGCAGTGAGCACGGGACCCACGTCTGGGCATACCCTTCCCACTTAGGGCGAAAATGCAAAACACACAAGATGATGGACGGAATGCTGCACATTGGCAAACATTCACCCCCAGTCACAGATCTGGGTTTAATCCATCGTTATTTTGCTTCACCACGCCACCCCAGTTCAGACATAGCCATATGCAAATCAGTCTTGACCCTTTGCCTCATGGGAACAGTCCAGACCGAACTGCCAAGCCATGTCTTCCCTGGACCGAAATCAAGCATCCTAGGACCGGTTTCAGGCTATCAGCCTTCATCAGCCAGGATAGCTTGACTCCAGTGGCGCAGTGAGCACGGGACCCACGTCTGGGCATACCCTTCCCACTAAGGGCGAAAATGCAAAACACACAAGATGATGGACGGAATGCTGCACATTGGCAAACATTCACCCCCAGTCACAGATCTGGGTTTAATCCATCGTTATTTTGCTTCACCACGCCACCCCAGTTCAGACATAGCCATATGCAAATCAGTCTTGACCCTGTGCCTCATGGGAACAGTCCAGACCGAACTGCCAAGCCATGTCTTCCCTGGACCGAAATCAAGCATCCTAGGACCGGTTTCAGGCTATCAGCCTTCATCAGCCAGGATAGCTTGACTCCAGTGGCGCAGTGAGCACGGGACCCACGTCTGGGCATACCCTTCCCACTTAGGGCAAAAATGCAAAACACACAAGATGATGGACGGAATGCTGCACATTGGCAAACATTCACCCCCAGTCACAGATCTGGGTTTAATCCATCGTTATTTTGCTTCACCACGCCACCCCAGTTCAGACATAGCCATATGCAAATCAGTCTTGACCCTGTGCCTCATGGGAACAGTCCAGACCGAACTGCCAAGCCATGTCTTCCCTGGACCGAAATCAAGCATCCTAGGACCGGTTTCAGGCTATCAGCCTTCATCAGCCAGGATAGCTTGACTCCAGTGGCGCAGTGAGCACGGGACCCACGTCTGGGCATACCCTTCCCACTTAGGGCGAAAATGCAAAACACACAAGATGATGGACGGAATGCTGCACATTGGCAAACATTCACCCCCAGTCACAGATCTGGGTTTAATCCATCGTTATTTTGCTTCACCACGCCACCCCAGTTCAGACATAGCCATATGCAAATCAGTCTTGACCCTGTGCCTCATGGGAACAGTCCAGACCGAACTGCCAAGCCATGTCTTCCCTGGACCGAAATCAAGCATCCTAGGACCGGTTTCAGGCTATCAGCCTTCATCAGCCAGGATAGCTTGACTCCAGTGGCGCAGTGAGCACGGGACCCACGTCTGGGCATACCCTTCCCACTTAGGGCGAAAATGCAAAACACACAAGATGATGGACGGAATGCTGCACATTGGCAAACATTCACCCCCAGTCACAGATCTGGGTTTAATCCATCGTTATTTTGCTTCACCACGCCACCCCAGTTCAGACATAGCCATATGCAAATCAGTCTCGACCCTGTGCCTCATGGGAACAGTCCAGACCGAACTGCCAAGCCATGTCTTCCCTGGACCGAAATCAAGCATCCTAGGACCGGTTTCAGGCTATCAGCCTTCATCAGCCAGGATAGCTTGACTCCAGTGGCGCAGTGAGCACGGGACCCACGTCTGGGCATACCCTTCCCACTTAGGGCGAAAATGCAAAACACACAAGATGATGGACGGAATGCTGCACATTGGCAAACATTCACCCCCAGTCACAGATCTGGGTTTAATCCATCGTTATTTTGCTTCACCACGCCACCCCAGTTCAGACATAGCCATATGCAAATCAGTCTTGACCCTGTGCCTCATGGGAACAGTCCAGACCGAACTGCCAAGCCATGTCTTCCCTGGACCGAAATCAAGCATCCTAGGACCGGTTTCAGGCTATCAGCCTTCATCAGCCAGGATAGCTTGACTCCAGTGGCGCAGTGAGCACGGGACCCACGTCTGGGCATACCCTTCCCACTTAGGGCGAAAATGCAAAACACACAAGATGATGGACGGAATGCTGCACATTGGCAAACATTCACCCCCAGTCACAGATCTGGGTTTAATCCATCGTTATTTTGCTTCACCACGCCACCCCAGTTCAGACATAGCCATATGCAAATCAGTCTTAACCCTGTGCCTCATGGGAACAGTCCAGACCGAACTGCCAAGCCATGTCTTCCCTGGACCGAAATCAAGCATCCTAGGACCGGTTTCAGGCTATCAGCCTTCATCAGCCAGGATAGCTTGACTCTAGTGGCGCAGTGAGCACGGGACCCACGTCTGGGCATACCCTTCCCACTTAGGGCGAAAATGCAAAACACACAAGATGATGGATGGAATGCTGCACATTGGCAAACATTCACCCCCAGTCACAGATCTGGGTTTAATCCATCTTTATTTTGCTTCACCACGCCACCCCAGTTCAGACATAGCCATATGCAAATCAGTCTTGACCCTGTGCCTCATGGGAACAGTCCAGACCGAACTGCCAAGCCATGTCTTCCCTGGACCGAAATCAAGCATCCTAGGACCGGTTTCAGGCTATCAGCCTTCATCAGCCAGGATAGCTTGACTCCAGTGGCGCAGTGAGCACGGGACCCACGTCTGGGCATACCCTTCCCACTTAGGGCGAAAATGCAAAACACACAAGATGATGGACGGAATGCTGCACATTGGCAAACATTCACCCCCAGTCACAGATCTGGGTTTAATCCATCGTTATTTTGCTTCTCCACGCCACCCCAGTTCAGACATAGCCATATGCAAATCAGTCTTGACCCTGTGCCTCATGGGAACAGTCCAGACCGAACTGCCAAGCCATGTCTTCCTGGACCGAAATCAAGCATCCTAGGACCGGTTTCAGGCTATCAGCCTTCATCAGCCAGGATAGCTTGACTCCAGTGGCGCAGTGAGCACGGGACCCACGTCTGGGCATACCCTTCCCACTTAGGGCGAAAATGCAAAACACACAAGATGATGGACGGAATGCTGCACATTGGCAAACATTCACCCCCAGTCACAGATCTGGGTTTAATCCATCGTTATTTTGCTTCACCACGCCACCCCAGTTCAGACATAGCCATATGCAAATCAGTCTTGACCCTGTGCCTCATGGGAACAGTCCAGACCGAACTGCCAAGCCATGTCTTCCCTGGACCGAAATCAAGCATCCTAGGACCGGTTTCAGGCTATCAGCCTTCATCAGCCAGGATAGCTTGACTCCAGTATTGTCCAACACCATGAATTCCGTCCCTCTATCCACATAAATTCCAAAATATTTGAAGCACAACGGTTTCCAATGGAATAGTAAGCCATTAATGGCCACCCTGGTTATTGTCTCTGAGATGTGGAGGGCTTCTCTCTTTCCTCAGGTAATGTTGTAGCTAACTATTGCAGCAAAGTCAGAAATGATCCGCAACATCTCTGGGAGGGATGTAGTAAAGGCATGTAAGTGCGATGAGGATGTCATTGAGTATAGATAGATAGTTGATAGACAGGCCTCCCAGAGTGGAATAGCTCTCGATCTCTTCTGATTAATGCAGTGCCATTGCCAGGGGTTCCAGGGCCCAGAGGAAGAGGCACAGTGGGCAGCCCTTTCACATCCCACTGTTGATTGGGAAGGGGTCTCACTGGAATCCACTATAGTTGACCTGTGCCAAGGGGGAATTATATAGCCAACAGACCTGGGTGATGAAGCCAGTGCCAAAGCCAAGTTTTTGCATCATCGTGAATAAATAGCCCCATACTATTCAGTCACACAGCGTCTCAGAGTCCAATGAGAGGGCCAACACCTGCTCTGGTAGTTCTTTGGCTGTCCAATAGTGAGTTGGCCAGAGTGCAAAGGTGATTCCGGCACATCCTTGCCAGGTTGAACCCCACCTGTGTTCTCTGTATCAGTGCTGGGATGATTCGTTTTAAATGAGCTGCTTGCATTCCAGGGAGAATCTTTATGTACCCATTGAGGAGGGAAATAAGACCCTAGCTTACCTAGAGGAGGGGATATTTCCATGGCTTGGGGAGGACAGTGGTAAGGGCCTTGTTGGACAGAGCTCTTAGGGTCCCTGTGAATTTGGCCTCTTTGAATGCATTATTCGGGGAGTGTATAATGTCATTTTTCATCCATTTATAAAACTCCGCAGGGAAGCTATCTTCCCAGGAGGGCTTGTGGTATGGGAGGTTAGAATTCACTTGTAGTATCTCTTCTTTGGTGAATTCATTGGTCAGGAGCTCCCTGCCTGCTTCATTGAGGCTAGGAAGGTGTATTTTGCCAAAGACGTCTTGTGTTTGCATTGGGTCAGTGATCACCTCTGGGGTGCAGAGAGTCTGGTAAAATTCAGCGAATGCGGAGGCTATCTCATGCGGGCATCTAACAAGTATACCGGAGGCTGTTTTAATTGCAGGAATGGCCATTCCCACTTCTCTTTGTCTCAGTTCTACTGCTAGTAACCGCCCTGCTTTCTTGCCCTGTTCGTAGTGATGGGCCTTCAATTTTTGCCTGGTGTATTCCGCTTTTGAGGTGAAAGACACATTCAGAGCCAATTGCGCTTTCTCGAGGTGCCTCCTAGTTGACACAGAAGGGTCAGCTGTGTATTGGCGAATCAGGTCAGCAATTTCTTTTTTCAGAGAGCCCTGCCTTCCCACCCTCTGTCGGTTGTTTAGGAAGGAATCTCTCATTAGCTACTCCCGGATGGTCCCTTTGGCTGCAACCCAAAGCATTTGCGCTAAGGGAACTGATCATTTGTTTGGGTCAAGGTAAGTAGTGACATGAGATTCAAGCATGGCTTTGAAGTCAGGCAACCAATACTGTAAGAGGTGAAGACAGGTTTGCGGGTTGGTGTTATCAATCCCATGTCCACTGTGAGGTGGATCGGAGAGTGGTCTGACAGTGCACCCTCCAGCATCAGAGAATCATGTATCAGTGTGGTCAAAGGCTGGAAGATAAGAAAGCAGTCTAACCTTGATTGGGTACCATGAATATGAGAGGCATATGTATGTTCCTTGTCATCAGTATGAAGTAGGTGCCATATGTCAAGGAGGCCTCGGTCTGAAAGAATGTCACCCATAAGAGCTCTGTAAAAATTGGTGGCAATGTCTAAGAGGCCGGTGTGATCCAAAATTGTGTTGTACACCAGATTACAGCCCCCCCCCCCATGAACATATGTGTTGTGCCAATCTCTGTTAGCACACGGTTAAGTTGTAGGAGGAATGGTTGTTTTAGGCCAGTTGGTGTGGAGACAGAGCCTGCACATAGGACCTTGTTGCCTAATGCGCAGTTTGACAAATGCATACCGTCCCTCTATATCGGTCCACATCTTGAGTTCCATGCATGGGAATGATCTACACAAAAGGATGGCTTATTTGCATATTCAGGGTGCCATAGGCACCACCTACGATGACGGAATATGGCTGCTATGTATAACTCTACCCACCCAGTCATGTCTGAGCTTCTCTGCCTCAGCGCTTGTGAGGTGTGTTTCATGGAGTTGGCCCACATCCACATGTTTAGAGTTAATATAAGTAAGCACTTTTTTATATTTCATTTTATGCGTGAGGCTGGTCACGTTCCAAGATATAACAGTCAATAACTGTAGCAATGTCATTGTAGCTGGCAGTGATGGTTGTCTGCTAGGGTGTTAGTGTTGTATCTATAGGGGGGGTGGAGGTCCAGGGAGTGCTAGTAGGACCATATGTAGAGTGGGGACTCAGGAAAGTAGTGAACGAGCGTCCTTGTCAAATAAAGGAGAGGCTGAACCTCCGGAAGGGGAGGGGATGGGACGGCTATGCAAGGGGAAAGAGGGAAAAGGGGGGATCTCTTGCCACAAGCCTGTAGTGAATAAGTGTATGCGTAGAAGTGGGCCATGCTTGTGACATGAGGGTTGGCTCATGCAGAGGAGGATAAGGAAAAGAAAGATCTGGTATGCATGCCCTGAGTAAGCTGGAAGGAAAACCGTCTCCGTAAGGAGAGTCATATGCCAAGAACCAATTAAGATCTGTATTCAGCTGCTCTAAGTCTGTGGCGCTCACTGTGCCTGCAAGGCCAATGGGGTTGCCAGGGTCAATGCATGCTATGCGACTTGTGGTGGGATAAGGTTGGGTGGAGCTCCACCATGGAGGCTAGGTGGGACCGCAGGATCCGAATGCACCCATACTGTGCCTAGAAAGAGGCATTTCTCAAGGACAAACATGATGGTGGGAGGGGGTAATTTGGGTTAGGGGGTAAAAGTGAGAGTGCAGGTGACAGGACATTGATTCTCCAATGGCATTGGTTAGGGAGTCCTATGAGTTGGGGGGCAATAAGAGAATGATGAGCGAGGTAGCAACCACAATATCATTGTTAACCAACAAACAAATCAACTGCCCCTCCATGTAATACAGGGTGCAGAGAATAAGGTTGACTTTCAACATTGAATTGCCACATGCAGTTTCCACTTTGGGAGCGTTGGGAAGCTCATTCAAGCAAATTAAAGCACATTAAAGATCAACATGCAAGTGGTACTTCTCTGCCGGGAGTGGATAATCTCACAAAGTGATTAGTCGAATAGTGGGTCAGCCTTTTCCAGGTCTGGTTCTTCAATGGGGAACAGGATTTGTCACGCCCCTGTCTTGTGTGAGCTCCACCACAGCTTGGCTTTCTTTGTCCTTGCAACTTTGGTATCTAGCCAACCTGTCCTGTTGCCAGACCCCCCGTTGATGCTGGCTCTTAGCCCGAGGTGCAGTGCAGTCTGTGATTGATGGGTGCATGGTCAGATAAGTATTGGTGGTGTCTATGCTTGTTTCTTGGATGCCTTTAAGGAAGGAGCAGAAGTCCTCTGGATCATAGAAGTCTTGCGATCTTCTATCAATCTTTACCACATGCGTGCCGGTTCAAAGAGGACATACTTAGTATCTCGCTTATGCAGCAGGGGCCTAAGGGCTCGGAAGGCTTTCTGATTTTCATGTGTTTCTTTGGAGAAGTCGGCCTAGATGTGAATTTTGTGGCCTTTGTAGTCATATGGTCCATGGGCATGGGCCGCCGTTAGGATGGTGTGTACATGTTCATGGCAAAGAAAATAGGCTATGACAGGCCTCTCCCATCCGGGAGTGTTCAGTCTGGAAGAGCAAATCCTCTAGGCTATGAAGCAGGTCGGGGATACCGAAAAGTGCACATTGTCCCTGTGGCTTCTATCTCTGAGTTCAATAACTTCATTGTACAGTCACCAAAGCTCAGCATCCCTGGTGGGAGCATGATCCATTGGTGCCTCCAGTGCCATCGGACATTGATCCAGATCAGTCACACTGTCGTGAGAGCCACTTAAATACTCTCAGGTGGATTTCATTTTGGCAGTAAGGTATGTCATTTTCGCATCCATGAACTCCAGCCTGTGACGCACTGCTGTGGTTTCCTTCAGAGTTAGGTCCATAGTATGTTCTGGTTGCCCAGGCATGCTGATGGTGGCAGGCTTGTATTGGGAGACTGACTCAGTAAAGAGCAGCTGCTGTAACAATTTACCGGATGCCATAATGTCCTGTTTAGTAAGACATTGCGTTGTTGTTGTAGTTTTCTCGAGCGCGTGGCTCCTGGGGTTGAGTGAAAGAAAAGGTGGAAGAGCTCGGCCGTGTTACTTGATAGGTGAATGGAAAAGCAAACAGCATTAAAAAGTAATTCGCCAGACAGCCACTGACACTTAGGCATGTCTCATAGCGCTTTCAATGGCGATTGCAGTGTATCCTGGTGGGCACCTCTGCGTGGAGCTTTGTGTGGCGACTCTCGTCAAAAATGGTATCTCCCCCGGGGCAAGGGTAGCAGGTATACAAGCTCTGATGGTCGAGTGAAGTGTCTCAGGCCTCCATAGCCACAACAGGGTGGGGACCCCTTCATATACCAAGTCGAAGATGTAGGCCGCCTGGGCAGGGAGTGTGCTAGTGTCAAGGGGGGCCCACCATGTTTGCCCTGCCGTGTGTCCATGTACAGGTGGGACCACTTAGGACCCGGTAATGAAACTAGGCACCGCAGTCTGCAAGGAGCTTCAGTGGTCCTGTCTGGTAGGCCCATGGGGAAGACTAGATGGGGGGAGTGTTCAGCTGTGGTGTAGAAGAGGCCGTCACATCTGCAGCCCCGATCCAGAGCCCCAATTAGCAAGCAAAGCTGTGCATGTTGCCCAGGGCCCACACGACAGGCTCATGGAATGTCGGCGGCCCACCTAGTATAACCCCACGCCAAGCTCTCTTTAATGCAATGTCGAGGCTGGGGGTGAGCTCAGGTTACGGTCTCCAGGCTGTGGTAATTGTGTGGTGCCTTGGGCCCTGTGGGGCCTCAGCAGGTGGCAGAGGTGGCCAAGCGACCTGCAGCCTCCTTGGTTGATAAGTAGCCCACTGTAGGCTGCTGGTAGCTCCCTGATGGCCTTCTGGTGGCCAGACCTGTGCAATTTGTTTCATGTCATTATGTCAAAAGTACATGAAATTACATATAATTATGCCAAATGCAAATACGTCATTTTGCACTATATTTTACATGTGTCCTTGAGGCAATTTTTAAAGAAAAGCACCGTGAGCAGCAACCACTTGTGTTCAGTTTTTCCTATGTCTTGGTACATTTTTACCAAGAACTGTGCATTTGCTATAAATGTTTAAACTGAATGGCACATATTTATACAAAGTGGCATAATTATATAATTTTAGGGAATTTGCATAAGAAGTGTAATGCGAAATTCCCACAACTACGCAAATTACACCAGCATAATTTTCTTTTCATGTAGGTGTAATAATTAGTGCCTCATATTTGGGCTTGTGGGTGCCATTAATGGACAGGTGCTTGTCCCTTTGTCATAAAATCCATGCTAGAGAAAATAAATGTAGAGCAGTATGAAAGAATTTTCCTGATGCAAGCCACCAACATTTCTATGAAGGGGAGAACATTGCATTTCTTATAGGGGTGAGAGTATGTCCACATTCACTAAATTTTGAGTACTGACATTTCTTTGGTCAACAGTGAAGTAAATTGAGTTGAATTGGGCAAGCATGCCCTGAAGTCACCTCAGGAACATATGCATTTTGCAGTCTAGAAAGCGTTTTTGACATAACGTTACATCGACATTATAACAGCCTCCATTTGCTATCTAATTGTGCTTAGCATAAATGTGGTGTAAAAAGTTGGAATGTGGCAAATAAAATAAAGATAAAAAGGAAAAATAATAATATGGTACATACAAATAAGTAGACAAGTAGAAAATGATACTACTAAAAAGTATAAAAACAGAAATAGTGGAAGACATCATAAAAAATGCATAGATTGGGGGTTGGGTTAGGTAGAGGTGTAAAAATAGGTTTAGGGTTTGATTTGGGACTACTGTTGAAGTTAAGGTTTCAGTAAAATGTGGTGCAATTAGTCAACATCATCATCACCTTATCATTTAATCTTTGTAGAATTCTTTTCAGTAAAACCACTGGACAACAGATTGTAAATTACAGAAAACCAACCAGACAACTAAGATCAGCAAAGCAGCTGTGTGTAAAGACTCTCCTGAAAATGACTGAATGAGGTGAAAATACACCAGAAGTTCATTCCAAGTTACAGTGCTCATGTATGTATGACATTTTGTTGGAAGTGGGTTTATTAATAGGTGCAGGTAAGTACCTACATCTAGCAATATCACCAGAATCACGGTGGCTCTAAAGGGCGCGCGGCAAGATGGCTGCACCTTAGTGCGGCACTGCCGGCCGAGTGCAGTATCCGACAATAATCCTGATAATGGTAAACCATCACGCCCTCTAAATAGTGGTATCTCAATAATACCTGTGACGAGGCGATATCCAGCAGTCCAGATCGGGCGGCAACGGTGATGAGAATTGCAGCCCGACCTCGAGGCGGCTGTCAGGGATGAGAAAATGGCATCTACCTGAAGCTGCTGAGTGGGCCTGATAGGCTGCGGTGGCTACGCAATATACACAGTGTGGGGAGAGAAGCCACTCGGTGCCTCAATACGACTGTGAGAAACTGTGGAATTCATAATCAGCCCGAAGGTCTGTTAGGAGCCAAAGTGGTTCTGCCGGGTGCCGAATGCATGGACGAGCAACCGCCGTGCCCATGGCAGCAAGGCGAAAACGAACCAAGGAACAGTGGAGGTGAAGTGTCCGAGTGCCTGCTCTGTGACTGCCGAGCCCACTGTGTAGGAGGAAAGTCGGGGAGTGTGGCCTACCTGCGAAGTGGCTGGTTCCGAGCCAGTGATCAGCCATGACAGACGGTGCTGGGAGCCCGGCTGCACTACAGTCGGGAGGGTGCATTTGGCTCACTGAGTGAAAGGAGCATTATGTTGCGCACCCACCTGGTGAGCGACTGGTGCTGGGCCATATAATCCGGCGTAAATGGAAGTATTGTGAGTGCTGTTGAACTCTGGCCTGAAGAAATAGTCTGGGCTGGCTGGGACGGTCCTGGTGGCTAGGGCCGCACGAGCATTGCAGCTGATCTGGGCAAGAGTGGGAGCTGGTGGTCCAGTAACCTGAAGCTGGCACTGTTTCATTGAGGAGATTGGCACTAAAATATAGAGATAAAGTGTGCTTTGGTGCGTGTGTGGACAGCTCCCCTTCATACTACCTGCAAGGTGACTAGGTGACCATTCGGGAAAAGGGGTGCCCGACAGACACCATGGGAAAGACGGACAAAATCCAGACACGCCTCACTTTCGAAGCACGAAAACCTGGCTGGTCTCAACAACGGGCATTGTCAGACTCTGACCAGGACGCTCTGGCAACGGGGGCCAGGGTGCCGGAGGCCACGCTCCTAGCGATGCAGAGCAGTCTGCAGTCCATTGATGGGAAATCGATGCACTCAACCTGCGTATTGATCACCTGTCAGCGAAACTTGATAAGCAGGGTGCCAGGCTGGGAGAAGCACAAAAGTGAATTTCTGGCAAGGAGGATGGTTTGCAAACTGTCTTTTCTTAATATGGAGAAGGTGCTAGCCATGATTCAAGCATACAACGAAGACTTAGAGCCGGGATCACGGCGCAACAACCTCAGGATTACCGGCCTACCGGAATCGACAAACACGTGCAAACTGGAGTTGTATGTGGAAGGAATGCTCAAAGACATTTTTGGGCCTGAGAACCTGTCTGAGGTCCTGATTGTGGAAAGAGTCCATAGGTCATTTGCAGCGGGCCCGGTCCCGGGTGCTCCACCATGCCCGATCATTGCAAAACTGCTTAATTATCGAGACCGGGATACAGTGCTGCGCCTTGCGGGGGAGAAGCAGAGCATCAACTACAAGGTAAATAACCTCACATTTTATCTAAATTTTACTGCATTGTTCCAGGCGGCGCAGCAATAATTTCTACCAGTCAAGAAACAGTTACAGTCTGCACATGCCCGTATGCAATGTTGTACTCAGCCTGTCTGTGCATTGAGGTGGAGGGTAAGACCAAGATGTTTAACAGTCCAAAATCTGCTATGGAATACGTAAAATCCCTGAAGAAGAGCCGGCGTGACGAAGAGGGCAGATCAGATGAAGAGGAACAGTAGAAAGGCTAGTTAATTGACCTGCTACATTGGGATAGCTATGGTATATGTGGCAGTGGACTGGAAGGCGGAACTGGTGCCAGAGTGATGACTGCGTTCCACAGGATAGTAGCGAACTAACTATATAATAAGCTCTGCAGAAGCCCTAGAAGTATGGAGACGCTGGGCAGTCATTATGTGAAATAATATTTCAACACTAGGAATGGCCACGGACTCTGTGGGCTTGTGATTCTCAGGAGTAATGTATAGGTATCATATCCGTCTAATGAATACACTTGGCCACCTCCCAGCTCAATGGGTGGGTTTTAGCACCCTACTGTCCCCTTATGGGTATACCCTAACAACAGATATGAGGAATCATTTTAAGTTTGTACAAGTTAGCGTCAAACTGGGATGGCTTTAGTAAGTTAGGTGTGCTGAAGTGGGTGTGGGGTGGGGTAAAAGTTCAAATCAGGTTGCAGATGTAGTGCAGGATGTGTACGAGAAAAATTCTAGTGGTGCCCACCAAAGCGAGGGGAACACTTCAATGTGTTGAAAAAACCAAATACCAGAAATTTCGGGTCATGGTGGTGTAATCAAATTGTTAACATGGAATGCACGAGGTCTCAATAACCCCCAAAAAATACAGCACATGCTGGCATACCTGGACAGGCACAGTATTCAAGTGGCGTTTTGGCAAAAAACGCACCTCACAAAACACACTGAGCACAATGTAGGGAAGAGATGGGCGGCACTCAGGGTGGCATCATTGTACTCTACATAATCCAGGGGTGTGGTGGTATTAGTGAAAAAGAAAACACCTTATACTCTAACTCACTCAAAGGTTGACAAACACGGGAGGCTACTGCTGATACAGGGATGCCCAGGCGGCACGAAGATACTGTTCGTAAATACGTATGGCCCTAATGTATTCGATCCTGCATTCTATAATGATGTTTGGAGACGCTTAGGCACATTGCCTTCATCCTTAGTAATATGGGGGAGATCTAAATGTTAATCTGGATCCACAGCTGGACCGCTCAACCACCACAGCATTGCATGGAAAACAAGAAGCTAGGATATTATGGGAAATAATAGAGGCTGAGGGGCTGGTTGACGTATGGAGAAGTTGGAATCCCACCGCCATGGAGGGAACCTATGTATCACCTGTGCACGGCTCATGATCTAGACTGGATTACTGGCTGGTCTCTAGGGAGGTGTGCACCTGGATGGTGGGCATGTCACACCTCACCAGGATGCTGTCTGACCATGCCCCGGTGCTGCTGGAGATAGCGATACCCACATACTCTTGACCCCCATTTCAATGGAGACTGCAGCCATCATCATTGTTAGACCCAGTATTTCATACTACCATTGGCGCGGCCATTACGCATTTCTTTTAGGAGAATGAGGGATCAGTGGAAGGGGCTAGGACGCTGTGGGATGCCTTTAAGGTCACTATCCATGGGGAGAGCATGGGGGTAGAGGCGGGGATCCTGAAACCACTCTGCAATAGGCTACAAGACATTGAGGGCAGGCTACACACCCTTGAGCGTAAATATGAACAGAGGCCCATGCACGACTTACTAGCCCAGGTGAGGGATTTGGTTTCAGAGCACACAGACATTACTGAGGAAGAGGTACGTCACAGATCCAGAAGGTGAAGAGGGGGCATATGGGGAGGGCAGCAGACCAGGACGCTCACTTGCCTCTAAATTAGCTGAGCCTCGGAAACAGGACCCTATAGAAGAAAAAGTAGATTCTGAAACATATTATACGATACCAGAGATTATTGAAGTGCTCACAGAGTTTTATACTAAGCTATAAGGGCCTAGGTCCACGGCATCCGAAGTGTCCAGTTAACTTGATGATGTCTCTCTGGGATGGCTGTCCTCGGGTCAGAGAGAGTAGCAAAATCATCCCGGGACACTGGAGCATGTGGAGGAAGCTAATATGTCACTACCCAGCGGGAAGGCACTGGGGGTTGATGGCCTACCTAGTGAGTTCTATAAAGCTTATGCAGACAGTCTTGCCCAGAGACTGCTAGATGTGTACACAGAGGTGTATGTGGTTGGAGTTCTGCCCCCACCCTCCGCGAGGCCCTTACAGTGACGTTACTGAAGCCAGATAAGGATGCAAATAAGTGCAAATCATATAGGCCATTGTCGCTTATAAATATCAACACCAAAATTCTGGCCAAAATAATCCCCACCAGACTGCAACCTCTTGTGCCTAGTCTGGTCCTTCTGGATAAGTCGGAATTTGTACCTCACTGAACTATTGCACATAACCTGCGCACCCTGTTTTCAGTGCTACATCAATTAAACCCTCAGCTGAAGGCTGTGGAGGTGCTTTAAGATACTGCCAAAGCGTCCGATTCCATACAGTGGGGATATATGTTCACGGTCCCACAGCGCATGGGGATTGCGCTTGAATTTGGTGCGCCTTCTCTACACTAATCCCGTAGCTAGGATACGTATTAATAAAATTGTCTCTGATCCCATAGATATCTGCAGGGGAACTAGGCAGGGGTGCCCCCTCTCCCCGACGTTGTGCTCCTTAGTTCTTGAACCTTTGGTGTGCAAAATTAGGCAGTGCCATGCTCAGGCTGTGCTGGGGTTCAGACAGCGTCCCCTGGCCATATCTATGTATGCAGATGATATGCTTTTGTATGTGAGAGAACCCGAGGTACATTTGGCGCCCCTGATATGGGAGTATGTGCGGTTTGAGGGGTTCTCAGGCCTCTGTATAAACCAGGACAAATCTACAATTTTCCCCCTCACACAAAGCACCACCAGTTATGATTTGGAGTTTCCATTGGCCTGGACAAATGACCCTGTACGGTACTTGGGAATATGGGTGCACAGAGACCCGTAGGTTGTGATCAGCCTGAATTACAGTCGGGCTATTGCGAAATTAACTGATCAAGTTGCCAGGTGGACGCACCTCCCATTGTCTCTGGCAGATAGAATAGCAGTTGTGAAGATGTCAATTCTTCCTAAATTTGTATATCTGTTTGTGAATATTCCAATTGTACTTAATAAGGCACTTTTAAGTCCCTCAAAACGTGTTTGCTAATTCTAGTGTAGGCAGGCAAACAGCTGAGATGCCGCTGGGACACCCTAACACAGCCGTATGAGAGAGGATGCTTCGCCGCCCCAGATCTGAGACTGTATTACTTATGTGCGCAAGCACAATTTGCACACTATTGGCACTTCCACGGAGTTATCTTCTGCATCTTCCGGTGGAAGCAGATGATGCTGACCCAATCCAGCTAACTGCCATGGTGTTACATCACAGGCCGGAGATAAATAGGAAGGAGATAAATACTGTAGCTTGTACTTCTAAAGCCTGGAGAGAGCTGGGTACCTTTGCAGGATGGGAATATATTTATGCGCCGGCTATGCCGATTGCGGCGCATCCGGGCATATCTGTGGCCCATGAGCAAAGGGTGTTGGGAATACTTAATACTGCAGGTGTGACTACTTTAGGAGATATATATGCTGCCGGGCAGTTCATGTCTTTAGATGTACTCACGGCTGTACCACCCTATACGGCGATGTTGGGTTTTGTATACACTAGGCTACGCATAGCTGTCAGGTCACTATATCCCAAGTTCCCGAAAGGTTGAAAGCGCTGCAGGTGTTATCAACCACTGGAGAACGCAAGGGGCGAAACTAGTTTATATAATGTATATCTTAGGGAAAATTCAGTGACCAGTTCTGAAGCACTAGCTAGATGGAATGGCAGGATTGAGGTATCGCTTGTCTGGGAAGAGTGGGAGGCGCAATAACCAGGTGCCTCGCTGCCAATTGTAACCTTCGAATAATGCACTTTAAGCTCATTCAGCCAATGTGCTAAACACATGTTCAACTGCACAGATATGGGTTGCGGGAGGATTCCCACTGTGTGTGCTGTGGCGATGCCACAGCTGACTTTGTACACATGGCCAGGGACTGGAAGCTTATTTATGCCTTCTAGGTTCAGGTAGCAAAGATTATAGCGTAAATGATAATGGAAGATGTGGAATGCACCCCGAAAGTGTGCCTGCTAGGCCTTGTTAAATCGTTTAAACCATGTAACCTGAAACTAGTGGCCGTTACTACACTGCTAGTGAAAAGATTGGTAGCGAAACATTGGGGTGGGAAAACGAAGCCTACAGTGGCGGGTTGGTTGAAAGATGTTGCATTTTGTAGAGAACAGTTGGGCATTTACTATACACCTGTTCAACTGCACAGATATGGGTTGCGGTAGGATTCCCGCTGTGTGTGCTGTGGTGATGCCACAGCCGACTTTGTACACATGGCCTGGGACTGTAAGCTTATTTATGCCCTCTAGGTTCAGGTAACAAAGATTATAGCGCAAATGATAATGGAAAATGTGGAATGCACCCTGAAAGTGTGCCTGCTAGGCCTTGTTAAATTGTTTAAACCATGTAACCTGAAACTAGTGGCCGTTACTACACTGCTAGTGAAAAGATTGGTAGCGAAACATTGGGGTGGGAAAACGATGCCTACAGTGGCGGGTTGGTTGAAAGATGTTGCATTTTGTAGAGAACAGTTGGACATTTATGCAGAAGAACTGCCAAAGGCCTCCAGACCTAAGGATATCTGGGCTCCGGTGACTGTATTCTTGCTAGACCACCCCGAACTGGTATAAATGTTTTAACTTGCATAATAACTGAGTATAGCTTGGCAGGGTGCGTAATAATCTACTAAGATACTATGTCGATGGGCAGCGCACTCAGTTGAGATGATTTCAATATTAATGTGATACATGCTATACTGTACTGCACGAGTTGTTGCTTTTTCTTTCATTTTAGTTTGTGGCTGTTTATCCATTTTTTTGTTGCTCTTCTCATGCCTTACTGTCAA
Source organism: Calotriton arnoldi (assembly GCA_963921515.1). Lineage (NCBI taxonomy): Eukaryota > Metazoa > Chordata > Amphibia > Caudata > Salamandridae > Calotriton > Calotriton arnoldi. The sequence goes on from CAWUFW010002250.1 coordinate 1,130,605, forward strand.
ATGCATATGTGTTATGCAACAAAACTCAATAAATAAAATATAAAAAAAACACCACAAAAAAAACACCACAATCACAAATAGGGTCTAATCAAGTCTCAATCAATTAATCCTTTCTCAAACCTTGATAGCTTGGCAGATGAGCAGTCAGGCGTTAACACTAATGTATAAAGAATATTGTTATCTTTAAAATGACACAAAAACGACAAAGATCCAGTGTAGGAAACCGGAGATATGATTTTTGAAGTTCAAATAAAAAAGTGTGTTTTCTCGCGGCAAAACCTGTAAAGCACCAACCGCGACTGTCTGGTCGCGCTGTACTGGGACAAAGTCAAAGTTTCAGGCTGACCGTAATGAAGCGCAGGTCAGATACGATGAACAGTTGGGCCCGGTTGAGGTATTTCTCTCGAGGTCGAGCAATCGGGTATTCGGATCCAAAATTTCACATTCACATCTTACTGTAGTGCGATTCCTCGATGAGCCCTGGAGTTCATTCTCTTTGTAGTCGATGGCGAGGAGCTCTGGAGCTTTCAGTGGGACATACCAGTGCGAATGAGGTTTGACATCGCTGGCTTGACTCTTGTCGATGCCAGTCTTCTCCTGAAACTTTTTCACAAAATTTGTCAAAAAGTTCCCAAAATGTCCAATCTTCTTCTGAAAGGTTCCTTGATGGTCAGGAAGGGTACAACAGCACAAGACATGGGTTCAGAAACTCTGGATTGCCTCTTGGCATCTGGGACTCCAACTCCCACAATGCACATGGTCAGTCCCGGAAAATCTAGGTGAGATGGTCAGCTGGAGTTGTCCTTTCAGTGGATGTTGCACGTGACCCAATCCAGCACTCTTCTACCCATTGCTGCTCAGTGAGTCCTCTTCTTATCCTTTAAGACACTCCCAGTCATTCTTAGATAGAGCCTTTAGAGTGAAGCAGGTGCAGTCCTTCTGAGTGCATTCCTCTGGGGTGCAGTCCAAAGTCCAACAGGGCAGTCCTTCTTCTCCAGATATTTCAGTCAGGAATCTGAGGTGCTATTGCAGCTCTCCCATATGTTTTCCCTATTTCGGGCTGACAAGAGGGGTGCACCCCAGTCAGTGGAGTTCAAGTTGTCACCCTCTGCCATGACAACTTCCTGGGAAGTGTGGCATATTTTTGTCCCAGATTGCACATCTCTGCAAAGATCAAAATGAAAAAATCTTTCCTTGGAGTTCAGGTCTGCTAACCCAACCCACAGGTCTGGCTAGCTTTTCCATACACTGCCCTTCCAGCCTCTCTCCTAATCTAATTAGAGGGGCTCCCATCTCTATGGGGATCAATGAAGCAGGGACCGGCCTGGGTCCTGTGACATCTGGGCTTCTCCCTTTGAAGACCAGTTTTCCTTCCCAGCCACCTTCCTGTCCTGGGCTTATCCCGGGGACCAAATATCCTCCCAACAAATGGCTCTATTGTTTCGGCCCCAGGCCTCTACATACCTAATCAGGGAGCTGCTTGGCTCAGGCAGTCAAAGTCTGGCCAATCAGAAGAGCCTGCTACAGGGCTGCTTTAGATAACTTCAAGAAAGTAAGTTCTAAAACTCCTTTTCTGCGATAGTTATAGTAAATCTAACCTTGGAAAGTTGTTGAATTTATTGTAACTATTATTTTGATACTTATTATTTTGGTAATTAGGTTTCTAGCTCACTCCTGTCAAAAGTTAGACTTTATTAAGCTTAATAAAGCCTTCCCATCTTAGCCTATAAAGCTAGCAGCACTACAATGGGAAAAATGTATTTGGCTGTTTTTTCCTCACCAGGGCATATAAAACATATTTTATAATGTCCCTGCTTTTTATAACAAGGCACCCTACCCTTGGGGCACCTAGGGCAGACCTTAGAGGTGACTTTAATGGCATAAAAAGGTAGTCTTAGAGTTTAGAAGTACTTTTAATTTTAAAGTCTAATTTGAACACATTTTTATTTTAAACCATCCTGCTAGGCAGAACTGGTTTTAAAATGACACCAGACACCACAGCAGTGTACATGCAAATGCATTAAGTCCACCGGGGTCTCTAAACCTACATGCCCTACTTTATCCTACGGACTTACAGGTAAGTTGCCTGAACCATTGAAATCACTCAAATTACCATATACCTTTTAAACTGAGCACCTGCCCTATGCCTGGTTAGCAGAGCTCAGGGCACATTCAGAGTCAGTAACCATCAGTATCAGTCATAAATGGGGGTGATTATAGCAGAAATTATGACTTTCTACATGCCCCTACCACCGGGCGAAAGGTAAAGGGTAACTAACCCACACCCTTGTAGTCCTCATCAGCTAAGTGGAAAACCTCAAAAGTCCATCTACATTTGCTTGGGCAGTACCAGGTCTGTGTTCCACTGTAAAGTCCATACCCTGTAGGAAAATGGACCACCTCAAACGTTTTGGATTCACCTCCCTCATCTACATGAGCCATCTGAGAATTCTGTGGTCAGTTTGAACATGGAAGTGAGGACCAAACAGGTATTGTCTCTTCAGGGGCCAGGCCACAGCAGAAGCTTCCCTTTCATTGACACTCCATCTCAGCGCCTCAGCGCCTTGAGACCCTCACGGGTATGTAGTGCGCTCTACAAATGCTATGATTGATTGATTGATTGATTGATTGATTGATTGATCTTTGCTCTCTGGGGAGTGGTCATCTGCTAATAAAGGCAACTGGCTGATTCTGGCCTTCTTCGTTCACACATGCCAACACTGCCCAAAATCCCTCGTTCCGAAACCTCTGTTTGTATTACAAACGTCTTTGTGTAGTCTGGGGACAGTTTGACTGGTGCAGAGTACATAGCGTCCTTCAGAGTGTCAAAGGCCTTTTGACACTCTGGGGTCCAAACGACCTTTTTGGGTTGCTTTTTAGAGGTGAGTTCTGTCAGGTGAACCACAATGGCCCCATAGTTCTTAACAAACCTCCTATAATGCCCAGTCAGATCAAGAAAGGCCCTGACCTGTGTCTGGGTTTTAGATGCCTCCCAATCCAGGATGGTCTGGATCTTGGGTTGGAAAGGTTGTACATGGCCTCCACCAAGAAGGTGGCTCAAGTACACCACTGAGCTCTGCACTAACTGCCATTTTCTTGCCTTAATAGTCAGGGCCACCTACTGCAGGGCCTGAAGCACTTTCTTTAGGTGGACCATGTTCTCCTCCCAGGTGGAACAAAATACAATTATATCATCAAGATAAACAGCACTGAAAGTTTCCAACCCAGACAGGACTCTGTTCACTAGACTTTGGAAGTTGGCATTCGTCAAGCCAAAGGGCATCACTTTGAACTGAAAGTGGCCCTCTGGAGTGGAAAATGCGGACCTCTCCTTTGCTACTGGATTTAGGACAATCCGTCAGTAACCTAAGGTCAGATCAAATGTACTCAAGTAGTTTGCAGCACCCAACCTGTCAATGAGCTCATCAGCTCTAAGTATGGGGTGAGCATCAGTCTTGTTGACTGCCTTCAAACATCTGTAGTCCACACAAAACCTTAATTCTTTCTTCCCCCTTGGGGATTAGATTTAGGCACCAGTACCACTGGGCTAGCCCATGAAATGTCAGAGGGCTCAATTGCCTGGCAACCTCAGCCTTAATGCTGGCTCTGATCTGGTCAGACAACCTGTACAGCTTGTTTTTGACAGGTAGGCTGTCACCAGTGTCAACATCATGGACACACCAAGTGGTGATCCCAGGGGTCAAGGAGAACAGCCCAGGAAACTGTTCCAACACTTGTTTGCAGTCTTTGTGCTGCTGGTCTGTCAACCTGGGTGAGAGTACAATTCCCTCCACTGACCCATCCTGCACATTGGTGGAGAGGAGGTCTGGCAGAGGTACACTCTCCTCCTCCACTCCTTCATCTGTGGCCATCAGCATGGTCATGTCTGCCCTGTCTTGGTAGGGTTTTAGTCTGTTGATATATAGTACCCTGTGGGGATTCCTGGGGGTGCCAAGGTCCACAAAGTAGGTGACCTCACCCTTTTTCTCCAGAATTGGATAGGGCACAGCACATTTGTCTTGGAAGGCCATGGTCACCACAGGCGCCAACACCCACACCAACTGTCCTGGACGGTACTCAGGCATAGTAGCCTTCTGGTCATACCAGAGCTTCATGAGCTTTTTGCTGACTTCCAGGTTGCTGCTTGCTCTACTCATGGACCCTACCATGTGGGACCACAGGCCTAGCGCATAGTCCATCACATGCGATTTGAGTTCCTTGAGAGGCTTCTCCCAAACTTCTCTCACCAAACACAATGACCCTTTTATAGGGTGCCCAAACAGTAACTCTGGTCGGTCTCACCGGCTCCTTGCAATTCTGCCAAGTCGGACAGATCTTGTTGGGGTGGAGTATCTAGCTCAGAGGCCATATCCTCACACCTCAGGGTTGGATTCCTCCAGGTCCTCTTGAGCTGTTTCGGTTTGCTCACAAGATCCTGTGTCCTCTCTCTGGTTTCTGGAGGCTTTGTCCATTGTTCCTGGGTGCAAGTATCCAGTTTCCCCTGATGTGCAGTCTTTGACATAGTCACACCATCTGCACATGGACCTTACTTTTCACCCCTGACCATTCAAAAGCTTCAAGATGATTTCACAGTAGACACTCTACTGGGAGGGTAGGAGAAACAACTTCCTTCTTAGGGCGAGTCCCTATTCCAAGCTCACCATGGCAATAAGATGGAGCTTGGCTCTGCTCTCTGCATATGTAACCTTGTAGAATATACAAGGTACGATCTCCTCTGGGAAAACCATTCTGTCACCACCATGGTAACACTGGTACCTGCTTCCCTCAGAGCCTCAACCTCAGTGCTGTTGATCTAAGGCCTCCTCCTATACTTCTCCATGCTTAGCGGTAAGGCTGCCTGGGCGGCAATTTTCACCCCATCCATAAAAATTAAGCTCATCTCTGCAAACCCCCATCTCCATCTCAGGTCCAACTTCCACCCCCACATCTACACTGTCAATCCCCTGGGACTGCCCACTAGTGGGGTCTTCTTTGAGCAGACAGCATCTCCCCTTTTGTGTCCTTTTCGCAAGTAGTCAAAACACTTCCCTGCCTTTGTAGGGTCACAGAACTTTCCTTGATACCCCTTCCCTTTGACATTGGAATGGGGCTGGGCCCCCCCTCCTTGTGCAGATGTTTGTAGAACCTCTTTCTTCTTTGCTACCACCATCTCTTTTTTCTTCACTTTCCCACTTCTTCCTGGCCAGGGCCAACTTATCTGCCTCTAGAGCTATATAGGCCAACTGGGCCTCAGGTTCTCTCTCCCTGAGGGACATTCCTACTTCTCCTGTGGTGGATCCTCTTCCCCACTAGCTCTAGGCAGGGCCCTGGTTACTGTATTAGTGGACAGGCACTCTGCTTCCTCATCCCTGAGGTGGGAGGGGTCCTCTTCCCCTTCTACCTCTGGAGTCTCCTCTGTCTAAGAAGTTGAATCTACTAGCTCGGCCTCTGCACAGGCTGTAAGGCCCTTTATCAGCTCTGACTTGTTAGTATGAGAACATGCTGGTAGTTTCTTAGGCCTACACAACTCCCTAGGCTCTACAACTGTGAGAGTGGGTAGGCCAGCCTGATCAAGCTCCAGGGATTCTACGTTTTGGGTCACACACAAAAAACCTGTGGCAAAAAATCGAGATAGAACAATTCAGATGAAATTTTAAATGAATTAATTAATATTAGTTCAAATTAAAAATCAAAAACAATTTTTACACTAGGTTAATTTAGAGGATGTTTAATTGCCTCATTTAAATGTTGAATGGTGTTATTAAACACAAGCTCTGGATCAACACGGCGCACAAAATACTGAAAGGGAGCTTATTAGTAGGTGCAGGTAGGTACCATCAGCTAGTAATAACACCACAATCACAAATAAGGTCCAGTCAAGTCTCAGTAAATTAATCCTTGCTCAACTCTTGATAGCTTGGCAGACAAGCAGTCAAGCTTAACTTACAAGACAGGTGTGTAAAGCATTCAATATCACCAAAACTGTAAATAAGTAAAAAAACACAACACAATAATATGTTAACACCAATGTATCTAAATAGAGACTAGTTTTATCTTTTAAATGACACCAAAACGACAAGGTCTAATTTAGGGAACTGGAAATATGAAATTTTAAAGCTAACAAAAAAATGTGCTTACTAATGCCCAAAAATGTAAAGCACCAACTGCAGCTATCTGGTCGCGCTGGACTTGGACAAAGTAAAAGTTTAAGGCCGACCGCAATGGAGCATAGGTCAGATATGGTGAGCGGTTGCGCCCGATCAAGTTTTTACCTTCTTACTTACACATTTTTTAGGAGTTTTTTTCTTGATCTTGAGCGATCTGGTTTTCGGCTCCGGATTTCACGTAAACGACGGCGACCTGCTGGAGCGCAATTTATCGGTGATCCCTGGAGGTCTTTATCTTCATCATCAATGGCAAGGATCTCTGGAGCTTCCAGTGGGAAAAACCAGTGCGGTCAGGCCGAGTCGTGGTTCGATGCCGCTAGCTTGATCCTCGCCATTGTTGATGATCTTTTTCTGGAGCTTTTTCACAAAACTTGACAAACAATTCCCACATTTTCAGATCTTCTTCTGAAAGGTTTGTTGAGGGTCAGGAAGGTCCAACAGCACCAGCCAAAGGTTCAGAAGCTCTGGTTTTCTTCTTGGGGTCTTAGACTTCAACTCCCACAATGAACCTGGTCAGTGCAGGGAAGTCTAGGGGAGCTAGTCAGCTGGAGTTGTCCTTTCAGTGAATGTTGCAGGTAACTTCATCAGCACTTTTCTACCTGTTGCTGCTCAGGGCGTTCACTTCTTATCCTTTAAGACAGGCATAGTCCTTCTTGGGTGGAGACTTTACAGTGCAGCAGGTCCAGTCCTTCTGAGTGCAGTCCTCTGTGGTGCAGTCCAAAGGTCCAGCAGGGCAGTCCTTCTTCTCCACATCTTTCAGGCAGGGATATGAGGTTCTGTTGTACTCAGCCTGTCTGTGCATTGAGGTGGAGGGTAAGACCAAGATGTTTAACAGTCCAAAATCTGCTATGGAATACGTAAAATCCCTGAAGAAGAGCCGGCGTGGCGAAGAGGGCAGATCAGATGAAGAGGAACAGTAGAAAGGCTAGTTAATTGACCTGCTACATTGGGATAGCTATGGTATATGTGGCAGTGGACTGGAAGGCGGAACTGGTGCCAGAGTGATGACTGCGTTCCACAGGATAGTAGCGAACTAACTATATAATAAGCTCTGCAGAAGCCCTAGAAGTATGGAGACGCTGGGCAGTCATTATGTGAAATAATATTTCAACACTAGGAATGGCCACGGACTCTGTGGGCTTGTGATTCTCAGGAGTAATGTATAGGTATCATATCCGTCTAATGAATACACTTGGCCACCTCCCAGCTCAATGGGTGAGTTTTAGCACCCTACTGTCCCCTTATGGGTATACCCTAACAACAGATATGAGGAATCATTTTAAGTTTGTACAAGTTAGGGTCAAACTGGGATGGCTTTAGTAAGTTAGGTGTGCTGAAGTGGGTGTGGGGTGGGGTAAAAGTTCAAATCAGGTTGCAGATGTAGTGCAGGATGTGTACGAGAAAAAGTCTAGTGGTGCCCACCAAAGCGAGGGGAACACTTCAATGTGTTGAAAAAACCAAATACCAGAAATTTCGGGTCATGGTGGTGTAATCAAATTGTTAACATGGAATGCACGAGGTCTCAATAACCCCCAAAAAATACAGCACATGCTGGCATACCTGGACAGGCACAGTATTCAAGTGGCGTTTTGGCAAAAAACGCACCTCACAAAACACACTGAGCACAATGTAGGGAAGAGATGGGCGGCACTCAGGGTGGCATCATTGTACTCTACATAATCCAGGGGTGTGGTGGTATTAGTGAAAAAGAAAACACCGTATACTCTAACTCACTCAAAGGTTGAGAAACACGGGAGGCTACTGCTGATACAGGGATGCCCAGGCGGCACGAAGATACTGTTCGTAAATACGTATGGCCCTAATGTATTCGATCCTGCATTCTATAATGATGTTTGGAGACGCTTAGGCACATTGCCTTCATCCTTAGTAATATGGGGGAGATCTAAATGTTAATCTGGATCCACAGCTGGACCGCTCAACCACCACAGCATTGCATGGAAAACAAGAAGCTAGGATATTATGGGAAATAATAGAGGCTGAGGGGCTGGTTGAAGTATGGAGAAGTTGGAATCCCACCGCCATGGAGGGAACCTATGTATCACCTGTGCACGGCTCATGATCTAGACTGGATTACTGGCTGGTCTCTAGGGAGGTGTGCACCTGGATGGTGGGCATGTCACACCTCACCAGGATGCTGTCTGACCATGCCCCGGTGCTGCTGGAGATAGCGATACCCACATACTCTAGACCCCCATTTCAATGGAGACTGCAGCCATCATCATTGTTAGACCCAGTATTTCATACTACCATTGGCGCGGCCATTACGCATTTCTTTTAGGAGAATGAGGGATCAGTGGAAGGGGCTAGGACGCTGTGGGATGCCTTTAAGGTCACTATCCACGGGGAGAGCATGGGGGTAGAGGCGGGGATCCTGAAACCGCTCTGCAATAGGCTACAAGACATTGAGGGCAGGCTACACACCCTTGAGCGTAAATATGAACAGAGGCCCATGCACAACTTACTAGCCCAGGTGAGGGATTTGGTTTCAGAGCACACAGACATTACTGAGGAAGAGGTACGTCACAGATCCAGAAGGTGAAGAGGGGGAATATGGGGAGGGCAGCAGACCAGGACGCTCACTTGCCTCTAAATTAGCTGAGCCTCGGAAACAGGACCCTATAGAAGAAAAAGTAGATTCTGAAACATATTATACGATACCAGAGATTATTGAAGTGCTCACAGAGTTTTATACTAAGCTATAAGGGCCTAGGTCCACGGCATCCGAAGTGTCCAGTTAACTTGATGATGTCTCTCTGGGATGGCTGTCCTCGGGTCAGAGAGAGTAGCAAAATCATCCCGGGACACTGGAGCATGTGGAGGAAGCTAATATGTCACTACCCAGCGGGAAGGCAGTGGGGGTTGATGGCCTACCTAGTGAGTTCTATAAAGCTTATGCAGACAGTCTTGCCCAGAGACTGCTAGATGTGTACACAGAGGTGTATGTGGTTGGAGTTCTGCCCCCCACCCTCCGCGAGGCCCTTACAGTGACGTTACTGAAGCCAGATAAGGATGCAAATAAGTGCAAATCATATAGGCCATTGTCGCTTATAAATATCAACACCAAAATTCTGGCCAAAATAATCCCCACCAGACTGCAACCTCTTGTGCCTAGTCTGGTCCTTCTGGATAAGTCGGAATTTGTACCTCACTGAACTATTGCACATAACCTGCGCACCCTGTTTTCAGTGCTACATCAATTAAACCCTCAGCTGAAGGCTGTGGAGGTGCTTTAAGATACTGCCAAAGCGTCCGATTCCATACAGTGGGGATATATGTTCACGGTCCCACAGCGCATGGGGATTGCGCTTGAATTTGGTGCGCCTTCTCTACACTAATCCCGTAGCTAGGATACGTATTAATAAAATTGTCTCTGATCCCATAGATATCTGCAGGGGAACTAGGCAGGGGTGCCCCCTCTCCCCGACGTTGTGCTCCTTAGTTCTTGAACCTTTGGTGTGCAAAATTAGGCAGTGCCATGCTCAGGCTGTGCTGGGGTTCAGACAGCATCCCCTGGCCATATCTATGTATGCAGATGATATGCTTTTGTATGTGAGAGAACCCGAGGTACATTTGGCGCCCCTGATATGGGAGTATGTGCGGTTTGAGGGGTTCTCAGGCCTCTGTATAAACCGGGACAAATCTACAATTTTCCCCCTCACACAAAGCACCACCAGTTATGATTTGGAGATTCCATTGGCCTGGACAAATGACCCTGTACGGTACTTGGGAATATGGGTGCATAGAGACCCGTAGGTTGTGATCAGCCTGAATTACAGTCGGGCTATTGCGAAATTAACTGATCAAGTTGCCAGGTGGAAGCACCTCCCATTGTCTCTGGCAGATAGAATAGCAGTTGTGAAGATGTCAATTCTTCCTAAATTTGTATATCTGTTTGTGAATATTCCAATTGTACTTAATAAGGCACTTTTAAGTCCCTCAAAACGTGTTTGCTAATTCTAGTGTAGGCAGGCAAACAGCTGAGATGCCGCTGGGACACCCTAACACAGCCGTATGAGAGAGGATGCTTCGCCGCCCCAGATCTGAGACTGTATTACTTATGTGCGCAAGCACAATTTGCACACTATTGGCACTTCCACGGAGTTATCTTCCGCATCTTCCGGTGGAAGCAGATGATGCTGACCCAATCCAGCTAACTGCCATGGTGTTACATCACAGGCCGGAGATAAATAGGAAGGAGATAAATACTGTAGCTTGTACTTCTAAAGCCTCGAGAGAGCTGGGTACCTTTGCAGGATGGGAATATATTTATGCGCCGGCTATGCCGATTGCGGCGCATCCGGGCATATCTGTGGCCCATGAGCCCAGGGTGTTGGGAATACTTAATACTGCAGGTGTGACTACTTTAGGAGATATATATGCTGCCGGGCAGTTCATGTCTTTAGATGTACTCACGGCTGTACCACCCTATACGGCGATGTTGGGTTTTGTATACACTAGGCTACGCATGGCTGTCAGGTCACTATATCCCAAGTTCCCGAAAGGTTGAAAGCGCTGCAGGTGTTATCAACCACTGGAGAACGCAAGGGGCGAAACTAGTTTATATAATGTATATCTTAGGGAAAATTCAGTGACCAGTTCTGAAGCACTAGCTAGATGGAATGGCAGGATTGAGGTATTGCTTGTCTGGGAAGAGTGGGAGGCGCATTAACCAGGTGCCTCGCTGCCAATTGTAACCTTCGAATAATGCACTTTAAGCTCATTCAGCCAATGTGCTAAACACATGTTCAACTGCACAGATATAGGTTGCGGGAGGATTCCCACTGTGTGTGCTGTGGCGATGCCACAGCTGACTTTGTACACATGGCCAGGGACTGGAAGCTTATTTATGCCTTCTAGGTTCAGGTAGCAAAGATTATAGCGTAAATGATAATGGAAGATGTGGAATGCACCCCGAAAGTGTGCCTGCTAGGCCTTGTTAAATCGTTTAAACCATGTAACCTGAAACTAGTGGTCGTTACTACACTGCTAGTGAAAAGATTGGTAGCGAAACATTGGGGTGGGAAAACGAAGCCTACAGTGGCGGGTTGGTTGAAAGATGTTGCATTTTGTAGAGAACAGTTGGGCATTTACTATACACCTGTTCAACTGCACAGATATGGGTTGCGGTAGGATTCCCGCTGTGTGTGCTGTGGTGATGCCACAGCCGACTTTGTACACATGGCCTGGGACTGTAAGCTTATTTATGCCCTCTAGGTTCAGGTAACAAAGATTATAGCGCAAATGATAATGGAAAATGTGGAATGCACCCTGAAAGTGTGCCTGCTAGGCCTTGTTAAATTGTTTAAACCATGTAACCTGAAACTAGTGGCCGTTACTACACTGCTAGTGAAAAGATTGGTAGCGAAACATTGGGGTGGGAAAACGATGCCTACAGTGGCGGGTTGGTTGAAAGATGTTGCATTTTGTAGAGAACAGTTGGACATTTATGCAGAAGAACTGCCAAAGGCCTCCAGACCTAAGGATATCTGGGCTCCGGTGACTGTATTCTTGCTAGACCACCCCGAACTGGTATAAATGTTTTAACTTGCATAATAACTGAGTATAGCTTGGCAGGGTGCGTAATAATCTACTAAGATACTATGTCGATGGGCAGCGCACTCAGTTGAGATGATTTCAATATTAATGTGATACATGCTATACTGTACTGCACGAGTTGTTGTTTTTTCTTTCATTTTAGTTTGTGGCTGTTTATCCATTTTTTTGTTGCTCTTCTCATGCCTTACTGTCAAATGCATATGTGTTATGCAACAAAACTCAATAAATAAAATATAAAAAAAGACCACAAAAAAACCACCACAATCACAAATAGGGTCTAATCAAGTCTCAATCAATTAATCCTTTCTCAAACCTTGATAGCTTGGCAGATGAGGAGTCAGGCGTTAACACTAATGTATAAAGAATATTGTTATCTTTAAAATGACACAAAAACGACAAAGATCCAGTGTAGGAAACCGGAGATATGATTTTTTGAAGTTCAAATAAAAAAGTGTGTTTTCTCGCGGCAAAACCTGTAAAGCACCAACCGCGACTGTCTGGTCGCGCTGTACTGGGACAAAGTCAAAGTTTCAGGCTGACCGTAATGAAGCGCAGGTCAGATACGATGAACAGTTGGGCCCGGTTGAGGTATTTCTCTCGAGGTCGAGCAATCGGGTATTCGGATCCAAAATTTCACATTCACATCTTACTGTAGTGCGATTCCTCGATGAGCCCTGGAGTTCATTCTCTTTGTAGTCGATGGCGAGGAGCTCTGGAGCTTTCAGTGGGACATACCAGTGCGATTGAGGTTTGACATCGCTGGCTTGACTCTTGTCGATGCCAGTCTTCTCCTGAAACTTTTTCACAAAATTTGTCAAAAAGTTCCCAAAATGTCCAATCTTCTTCTGAAAGGTTCCTTGATGGTCAGGAAGGGTACAACAGCACAAGACATGGGTTCAGAAACTCTGGATTGCCTCTTGGCATCTGGGACTCCAACTCCCACAATGCACATGGTCAGTCCCGGAAAATCTAGGTGAGATGGTCAGCTGGAGTTGTCCTTTCAGTGGATGTTGCACGTGACCCAATCCAGCACTCTTCTACCCATTGCTGCTCAGTGAGTCCTCTTCTTATCCTTTAAGACACTCCCAGTCATTCTTAGATAGAGCCTTTAGAGTGAAGCAGGTGCAGTCCTTCTGAGTGCATTCCTCTGGGGTGCAGTCCAAAGTCCAACAGGGCAGTCCTTCTTCTCCAGATATTTCAGTCAGGAATCTGAGGTGCTATTGCAGCTCTCCCATATGTTTTCCCTATTTCGGGCTGACAAGAGGGGTGCACCCCAGTCAGTGGAGTTCAAGTTGTCACCCTCTGCCATGACAACTTCCTGGGAAGTGTGGCATATTTTTGTCCCAGATTGCACATCTCTGCAAAGATCAAAATGAAAAAAATCTTTCCTTGGAGTTCAGGTCTGCTAACCCAACCCACAGGTCTGGCTAGCTTTTCCATACACTGCCCTTCCAGCCTCTCTCCTAATCTAATTAGAGGGGCTCCCATCTCTATGGGGATCAATGAAGTAGGGACCGGCCTGGGTCCTGTGACATCTGGGCTTCTCCCTTTGAAGACCAGTTTTCCTTCCCAGCCACCTTCCTGTCCTGGGCTTATCCCGGGGACCAAATATCCTCCCAACAAATGGCTCTATTGTTTCGGCCCCAGGCCTCTACATACCTAATCAGGGAGCTGCTTGGCTCAGGCAGTCAAAGTCTGGCCAATCAGAAGAGCCTGCTACAGGGCTGCTTTAGATAACTTCAAGAAAGTAAGTTCTAAAACTCCTTTTCTGCGATAGTTATAGTAAATCTAACCTTGGAAAGTTGTTGAATTTATTGTAACTATTATTTTGATACTTATTATTTTGGTAATTAGGTTTCTAGCTCACTCCTGTCAAAAGTTAGACTTTATTAAGCTTAATAAAGCCTTCCCATCTTAGCCTATAAAGCTAGCAGCACTACAATGGGAAAAATGTATTTGGCTGTTTTTTCCTCACCAGGGCATATAAAACATATTTTATAATGTCCCTGCTTTTTATAACAAGGCACCCTACCCTTGGGGCACCTAGGGCAGACCTTAGAGGTGACTTTAATGGCATAAAAAGGTAGTCTTAGAGTTTAGAAGTACTTTTAATTTTAAAGTCTAATTTGAACACATTTTTATTTTAAACCATCCTGCTAGGCAGAACTGGTTTTAAAATGACACCAGACACCACAGCAGTGTACATGCAAATGCATTAAGTCCACCGGGGTCTCTAAACCTACATGCCCTACTTTATCCTACGGACTTACAGGTAAGTTGCCTGAACCATTGAAATCACTCAAATTACCATATACCTTTTAAACTGAGCACCTGCCCTATGCCTGGTTAGCAGAGCTCAGGGCACATTCAGAGTCAGTAACCATCAGTATCAGTCATAAATGGGGGTGATTATAGCAGAAATTATGACTTTCTACATGCCCCTACCACCGGGCGAAAGGTAAAGGGTAACTAACCCACACCCTTGTAGTCCTCATCAGCTAAGTGGAAAAACCTCAAAAGTCCATCTACATTTGCTTGGGCAGTACCAGGTCTGTGTTCCACTGTAAAGTCCATACCCTGTAGGAAAATGGACCACCTCAAACGTTTTGGATTCACCTCCCTCATCTACATGAGCCATCTGAGAATTCTGTGGTCAGTTTGAACATGGAAGTGAGGACCAAACAGGTATTGTCTCTTCAGGGGCCAGGCCACAGCAGAAGCTTCCCTTTCATTGACACTCCATCTCAGCGCCTCAGCGCCTTGAGACCCTCACGGGTATGTAGTGCGCTCTACAAATGCTATGATTGATTGATTGATTGATTGATTGATTGATTGATTGATCTTTGCTCTCTGGGGAGTGGTCATCTGCTAATAAAGGCAACTGGCTGATTCTGGCCTTCTTCGTTCACACATGCCAACACTGCCCAAAATCCCTCGTTCCGAAACCTCTGTTTGTATTACAAACGTCTTTGTGTAGTCTGGGGACAGTTTGACTGGTGCAGAGTACATAGCGTCCTTCAGAGTGTCAAAGGCCTTTTGACACTCTGGGGTCCAAACGACCTTTTTGGGTTGCTTTTTAGAGGTGAGTTCTGTCAGGTGAACCACAAAGGCCCCATAATTCTTAACAAACCTCCTATAATGCCCAGTCAGATCAAGAAAGGCCCTGACCTGTGTCTGGGTTTTAGATGCCTCCCAATCCAGGATGGTCTGGATCTTGGGTTGGAAAGGTTGTACATGGCCTCCACCAAGAAGGTGGCTCAAGTACACCACTGAGCTCTGCACTAACTGCCATTTTCTTGCCTTAATAGTCAGGGCCACCTACTGCAGGGCCTGAAGCACTTTCTTTAGGTGGACCATGTTCTCCTCCCAGGTGGAACAAAATACAATTATATCATCAAGATAAACAGCACTGAAAGTTTCCAAACCAGACAGGACTCTGTTCACTAGACTTTGGAAGTTGGCATTCGTCAAGCCAAAGGGCATCACTTTGAACTGAAAGTGGCCCTCTGGAGTGGAAAATGCGGACCTCTCCTTTGCTACTGGATTTAGGACAATCCGTCAGTAACCTAAGGTCAGATCAAATGTACTCAAGTAGTTTGCAGCACCCAACCTGTCAATGAGCTCATCAGCTCTAAGTATGGGGTGAGCATCAGTCTTGTTGACTGCCTTCAAACATCTGTAGTCCACACAAAACCTTAATTCTTTCTTCCCCCTTGGGGATTAGATTTAGGCACCAGTACCACTGGGCTAGCCCATGATATGTCAGAGGGCTCAATTGCCTGGCAACCTCAGCCTTAATGCTGGCTCTGATCTGGTCAGACAACCTGTACAGCTTGTTTTTGACAGGTAGGCTGTCACCAGTGTCAACATCATGGACACACCAAGTGGTGATCCCAGGGGTCAAGGAGAACAGCCCAGGAAACTGTTCCAACACTAGTTTGCAGTCTTTGTGCTGCTGGTCTGTCAACCTGGGTGAGAGTACAATTCCCTCCACTGACCCATCCTGCACATTGGTGGAGAGGAGGTCTGGCAGAGGTACACTCTCCTCCTCCACTCCTTCATCTGTGGCCATCAGCATGGTCATGTCTGCCCTGTCTTGGTAGGGTTTTAGTCTGTTGATATATAGTACCCTGTGGGGATTCCTGGGGGTGCCAAGGTCCACAAAGTAGGTGACCTCACCCTTTTTCTCCAGAATTGGATAGGGCACAGCACATTTGTCTTGGAAGGCCATGGTCACCACAGGCGCCAACACCCACACCAACTGTCCTGGACGGTACTCAGGCATAGTAGCCTTCTGGTCATACCAGAGCTTCATGAGCTTTTTGCTGACTTCCAGGTTGCTGCTTGCTCTACTCATGGACCCTACCATGTGGGACCACAGGCCTAGCGCATAGTCCATCACATGCGATTTGAGTTCCTTGAGAGGCTTCTCCCAAACTTCTCTCACCAAACACAATGACCCTTTTATAGGGTGCCCAAACAGTAACTCTGGTCGGTCTACCGGCTCCTTGCAATTCTGCCAAGTCGGACAGATCTTGTTGGGGTGGAGTATCTAGCTCAGAGGCCATATCCTCACACCTCAGGGTTGGATTCCTCCAGGTCCTCTTGAGCTGTTTCGGTTTGCTCACAAGATCCTGTGTCCTCTCTCTGGTTTCTGGAGGCTTTGTCCATTGTTCCTGGGTACAAGTATCCAGTTTCCCCTGATGTGCAGTCTTTGACATAGTCACACCATCTGCACATGGACCTTACTTTTCACCCCTGACCATTCAAAAGCTTCAAGATGATTTCACAGTAGACACTCTACTGGGAGGGTAGGAGAAACAACTTCCTTCTTAGGGCGAGTCCCTATTCCAAGCTCACCATGGCAATAAGATGGAGCTTGGCTCTGCTCTCTGCATATGTAACCTTGTAGAATATACAAGGTACGATCTCCTCTGGGAAAACCATTCTGTCACCACCATGGTAACACTGGTACCTGCTTCCCTCAGAGCCTCAACCTCAGTGCTGTTGATCTAAGGCCTCTGCCTATACTTCTCCATGCTTAGCGGTAAGGCTGCCTGGGCTGCAATTTTCACCCCATCCATAAAAATTAAGCTCATCTCTGCAAACCCCCATCTCTATCTCAGGGCCAACTTCCACCCCCACATCTACACTGTCAATCCCCTGGGACTGCCCACTAGTGGGGTCTTCTTTGAGCAGACAGCATCTCCCCTTTTGTGTCCTTTTCGCAAGTAGTCAAAACACTTCCCTGCCTTTGTAGGGTCACAGAACTTTCCTTGATACCCCTTCCCTTTGACATTGGAATGGGGCTGGGCCCCCCTCCTTGTGCAGATGTTTGCAGACCTTTAGAAAAATCTTCTTGTTTTTTATCTGAGTTACCCAGGGCTTTCCTATGGGAGGGGACCGGTTCTCATTTCCTCTGATCACCTCCCTGCTTCTTCTTGGTCACCCAAGTGTGAATCTACTCATCTGCTGTCTCACCCAGTTCCCTGGGACTAGACAGTTTAGAGTCTACAAGATATTGGTATAACTTTTCTGAGGGACAATTAGTAAATATATGCTCCCTCATGAACACATTTTAGAGCCCCTCAAAGGTACTTACCTTGTTAACCTGTATCTAGCCCTCTAGTGCCTTCATAGAGATGTCTACAAAGTCAACCCAGGACAGGGTACTGACCTTCTAAGTGTACCTACATTTCATTCTATACTGCTAAGGGGTGAGACCAAATCTCCTGACTAGGGGACTCAGATTCCTCCCCCTCTAGGGTCAAGAGCTTGTCCCTCCCAGCTATTGGAATTAACTCCCACAGGAGTGAACCCCAGTACTGAGAGCTTACCCTACTCATCTTAAGGGCCCTCTCAAAAGCTGTCATCCACTTATCAATATCATCCTGCTCCAGCTACTTAGGGACAATCTCCTTAGGTAGACTTGGGTCAAACCTACCACTTCTAGACACCTCTTTCTTCTTTGCTACCACCGTCTCTTTTTTCTTCACTTTCCCACTTCTTCCTGGCCAGGGCCAACTTATCTGCCTCTAGAGCTATATAGGCCAACTGGGCCTCAGGTTCTCTCTCCCTGAGGGACATTCCTACTTCTCCTGTGGTGGATCCTCTTCCCCACTAGCTCTAGGCAGGGCCCTGGTTACTGTATTAGTGGACAGGCACTCTGCTTCCTCATCCCTGAGGTGGGAGGGGTCCTCTTCCCCTTCTACCTCTGGAGTCTCCTCTGTCTAAGAAGTTGAATCTACTAGCTCGGCCTCTGCACAGGCTGTAAGGCCCTTTATCAGCTCTGACTTGTTAGTATGAGAACATGCTGGTAGTTTCTTAGGCCTACACAACTCCCTAGGCTCTACAACTGTGAGAGTGGGTAGGCCAGCCTGATCAAGCTCCAGGGATTCTACGTTTTGGGTCACACACAAAAAACCTGTGGCAAAAAATCGAGATAGAACAATTCAGATGAAATTTTAAATGAATTAATTAATATTAGTTCAAATTAAAAATCAAAAACAATTTTTACACTAGGTTAATTTAGAGGATGTTTAATGGCCTCATTTAAATGTTGAATGGTGTTATTAAACACAAGCTCTGGATCAACACAGCGCACAAAATACTGAAAGGGAGCTTATTAGTAGGTGCAGGTAGGTACCATCAGCTAGTAATAACACCACAATCACAAATAAGGTCCAGTCAAGTCTCAGTAAATTAATCCTTGCTCAACTCTTGATAGCTTGGCAGACAAGCAGTCAAGCTTAACTTACAAGACAGGTGTGTAAAGCATTCAATATCACCAAAACTGTAAATAAGTAAAAAAAAACACAACACAATAATATGTTAACACCAATGTATCTAAATAGAGACTAGTTTTATCTTTTAAATGACACCAAAACGACAAGGTCTAATTTAGGGAACTGGAAATATGAAATTTTAAAGCTAACAAAAAAATGTGCTTACTAATGCCCAAAAATGTAAAGCACCAACTGCAGCTATCTGGTCGCGCTGGACTTGGACAAAGTAAAAGTTTAAGGCCGACCGCAATGGAGCATAGGTCAGATATGGTGAGCGGTTGCGCCCGCTCAAGTTTTTACCTTCTTACTTACACATTTTTTAGGAGTTTTTTCTTGATCTTGAGCGATCTGGTTTTCGGCTCCGGATTTCACGTAAACGACGGCGACCTGCTGGAGCGCAATTTATCAATGATCCCTGGAGGTCTTTATCTTCATCATCAATGGCAAGGATCTCTGGAGCTTCCAGTGGGAAAAACCAGTGCGGTCAGGCCGAGTCGTGGTTCGATGCCGCTAGCTTGATCCTCGCCATTGTTGATGATCTTTTTCTGGAGCTTTTTCACAAAACTTGACAAACAATTCCCACATTTTCAGATCTTCTTCTGAAAGGTTTGTTGAGGGTCAGGAAGGTCCAACAGCACCAGCCAAAGGTTCAGAAGCTCTGGTTTTCTTCTTGGGGTCTTAGACTTCAACTCCCACAATGAACCTGGTCAGTGCAGGGAAGTCTAGGGGAGCTAGTCAGCTGGAGTTGTCCTTTCAGTGAATGTTGCAGGTAACTTCATCAGCACTTTTCTACCTGTTGCTGCTCAGGGCGTTCACTTCTTATCCTTTAAGACAGGCATAGTCCTTCTTGGGTGGAGACTTTACAGTGCAGCAGGTCCAGTCCTTCTGAGTGCAGTCCTCTGTGGTGCAGTCCAAAGGTCCAGCAGGGCAGTCCTTCTTCTCCACATCTTTCAGGCAGGGATATGAGGTTCTGTTAAAGCCGTCCCACATTTATTCCCCATTCTAGACTGGCAAGAAGGGGGGACACTCCAGCCAATGAATTTCAAGTTGATACTCTCTGCCATGACAACGTTCTGGGAAGTGTGGCATATTTCTGTCCCAGAATTAACATCTCAGCAAAAAAATCAAAATGGAAAAAATCTCTCCTTGGAGTTCACATCTGCTAACCCAATCCACATGTGTGGTTACCTTTTCCCTATACTCCCCTTCCAGCCCCTCTCCTAATTTTATTAGAGGGGCTCCCATCTGACTGGGGATCAAGGAAGTGGGGGCTGGCCTGGTTCCTGTGACATCTGGGCTTCTCCCATTGATGAAAAGTTTAACTCCCCAGCCCCCTTCCTGTCCCTGGCTTATCCCAGGAACAAAATCTCCTCACAACAAATGGCTGTATTGTTTCAGCCCCAGGCCTTTTCACACCTAATCAGGAAGCTGCTTGGCTCAGACTGTCAAAGTCTGCCCAATCACAAGAGGCTGCTACAGGGCTGCTTCAGGTAACTTAAGGAAAGTAAGTTCTAAACCTTTTCTGAAAAAGTTACAATAATCTAACCTTGGCAAGTTGTTGGGCTTATTGTAACTATTATTGTGATACTTTGAATTAAGTTGCTAGCTTACTCCTGTCATAAGTTAGACTTTATTAAAGTTTAATAAAGCCTTCCCATGTTAGCCAATGGAGCTGGTGGCATACAGTAGGGAAAACAACTTTGGCTGCTTTTCACTCACCAAGGCATATAAAACATCTTTTATAATGTCCCTGCTTTTTATAGAAAAGTACCCTACCCTTGGGGCACCTACGGCAGACCTTAGGGGTGACTTATATAGTTTTAGACTTAGTACTTTTCCAAAGTCGAATTTGGACACATGTTTATTTTACAACCAGTCTGCAAGGCAGGGCTGGCTTTAAAATGACACCAGACACCACAGCAGTGCACACATAAGTGCATTAAGTCCACTGGGGGTCTCTAAACCTATAAGCCCTACCATATACTAGGGACTTACAGGTAGGTTGTCTGAACCAATTGTGAGTGCACCAATTACCATATATCTTTTAAACAGAGCACTGGTCCTGTGCCTGGTTAGCAGAGCCCAGGGCACATTCAGAGTCAGTAACCACCGGTATCAGTCAATAAAAGAGACTTGCAACAAGATGAGAGAGATTGACAGAAGAGGTATTTCAGGCATGTTAGAAATGGGATCTCTGGTTGGCTAAGGCTTGCGCCAAAGCCAGGCAGAGACCACCACTCTAGTCAGGGCGAGGGAGTTACACGCCAAAGATAACCCCTGCTCACCCCCTTGGTAGCTTGGCACGAGCATTCAGGCTTATCCCAGAGGCAATGTGTAAAGCGTTTGCGCAACACGCACACAGCAACAACATACCAGGCACACCACAAAAGGAACTCCACACAAGGTTATATCAAAAATAGCCTTTGTATTCTCATATCACATTAGAATAGTAATCACATAATATACATTGTGCCACCTGGCACTAGGTAATATCTACAAGGGATTATTTACACCTGACAGGGCCAACTGGACCACTGTCAGAACCATCACAAGGTGAACTTAGTAAATGTAGAACTTATAATAAATGTAGCACAAATTGTAAATGGAGAATACAACCAGTAATTACTGGCAAAACCTCGGACTCAGCATCGTCCTGCAATCATAAACCATATTATGCAGTCATCATCACATTAGGCGTGAAATCTATTCTGCGCTAACCTCACCAGCATAAACACATTATGCAATCATCTCATAAGTCTAAACGCATTAGACAATAAGCTCCTAAGCATAACTCACATTAGGGGCATAAATCACGGTAGAGAATAATCTCACTAGCATAAACCACAGTATGCCAATAACCTCATACATAAACCACAAAGAGGCATAAATCAGGGTGCGTAAATCACAATACAGGAATCACATTTCCTAGCATCACATAAATCACATTAGGGCCCGGCGCCCTACAAAACCAACAGTCCCCCTGGCCAACTGGCCTTCTCAAAAGGGGCTCAAATGCCCTATGTCCAACAAAGTCAGGGCTGCTGCAGAGGCAGCGGAATTCTCAAGTGCGCAATTGCGCATAACTAAACGTGGCAGCTGACGCTAATTGCCGTGCAGCTGTGAAAGTACTGGGGCAGAGGAGTGCATCTCACTCCTGTCTCAATCACAAATGCCCCCAAAGAACTGTGGCCTAAACGCTGCAGCTGCCCACTACTTGCTGGGCAGCTGTGAATGAACCCAAGGCCTGGCACTCACTGTGCCCTTTGAACAATTGCGCAAAACGTTGCAGCTGCCCTCTATCAGGCGGGGCAGCTGGGGGAAATGGCCTGAGCCCCACTTTGGGACTCGTAACACAAGGATTGCCCTCAAAAACGAACTGAGCACTGGCACTAATAGTGCCTGGGGAGCCCCGTTCACCGGGCTCCTCCTGAGACCATCACTCGGTTCCCCCGTGTGCCCTCTGCAGCCCCCACTCACCGGGCTGTTTGGTTGGGGACTCCGGTCCCGGCGGCATGCGTAGGAGAGCCCCCACTCCTCGGGGGCTCTCTCTCCTCCTCTGGACTCTGCTCTTCGTGCAGCAACACGCGGGGCTCCCTCCTCACCACAGGAGCCCCGCCGACCAGCTGCAGCACTTCTCCTTTGGCCCCTCCTGACTTTGTCTCGGTCAGGGCCAGTGCACGGGACCTCTCCTCCACCACACGGGGAGGTCCCGCTCTGGTGCAGGCAACCTCTTCACGTTCTCCTCTTCGCCCGGTCCCCCTACTGGGACCGGGACTTCATGTGGAGCCTGCGAGGCTCCTGGCACTGTCTCACGGAGGCGGGGTGGGCTCCCGTCCTCCTTCCGGCAATTCCATGGGCGCGGGGCTTCCCTCAGGGATGCGGAAGTCCCGCCCCATGTCAGGCAGCTTTGCCTGCCTTCCGGTTCGCCGCACGATCGCGGCGGCCGGCGGCTCTCTTCTTTTGGCCGCAATGCGGGGTGGGCACCCGCTTACTTACTGAAACATAAAGCGGGGTGGGCACCCGCTTACAAGGCAAACAAGCGGGGTGGGCACCCGCCAACAAAGGCGACATAAAGCGGGGTAGGCTCCCGCCTAGATCGGCATCACAGGGGAATCCCTACAACGGGGATTCCCCCCCTCAAGGGGCTGCAGCGCCGCGCTGTGAAGCCCACGCTCCTCTCTCCTCTGGGAACATTATAATAAAGCATAGTGCTCACAGGGCGCAAGAGAATGCAGCAAAGGTCCTTGGTCCTGGAGGATGCCAGGAAAAGCAGAAGGGTCCCAAGAAGCAAGTCCTTTAGGCATCAGGGGGGCAAGGCAGGGCCCAGGGAGGCAAGCCCTCATGGCAGCCCCCCCTGGGCCCCAGCAGCAGCATGCTCCCGGCAGGATTCAGGAACAGCACCAAAGTACAGAACAATTTTATGGGGTCACAGCCCCTCTACTTATACCACAACTCTCTTTGTCTGTAGTGCAGGGCATGGGGGAACCAGATGCAACTGGTTCAGGGGGGATTTGGAGCACTTTGTTTTCCAAGCTCCTCTTCCCCTTTGTCAGGTGGGGGCTAGGTGATCAGACACACCACAGGGGGCGGAGCCAGCATTCACTAGGGCAGGCACCTTCCTATTCAGAGTCAGGGGATTACTCCTCCCACTATCCCCAGTCCAGAGGTCCTATTCAGCCCAGCGCTGACTCACCCTGCCCCTCCTGGAGCCACACACACCTCCCATCCCCTGTCACTCACAAGCCAGACATGCAATTCACATCAGGCAGGCAGACACATAGCGCACAGAAATGCCAACTTCTTTTATTATTATTATTATTATTAATGCATTTTATAGAGCGCGCGGCTACCTCCAGCGGAAGTGTCCCGGCGCTAGCGGTGAGTACAGATTGCGTACAGGGACTGAGGAATTGCACAGTGTTCTAGGTTAGACTGAAAAGCCAGGTTTTTAAGGCCTTTCTAAACAAGGGCTCTGTCTTCGCCTTTCGAAGGTGGACTGGCATAGAGTTCCACAGCGAGGCGGTTTTCACCGCAAAAGCACGACCCCCCATCCTGGCCTTTTTGAAGCGCGGGATCACCATTAGGTCCTGATGGTTTGACCTCAGAGATCTTGATTGGCGATATCTCCGAAGTCTGTGCTTCAGGTATTGGGGGCCAGCATCTCTGATGGATCTGAAGGCCAGTATCAGTGCCTTAAACTCGATCCGTCTCTTGACCGGGAGCCAATGAAGGCTTCGCAGGTGAGGAGAGATGTGATGGCGAAGAGGCACATTTCTGATCAGCCTGGCTGCAGCATTTTCTTCTAAAAGTGGCATTTCTAAAATAACCACAATAAATCTGCGCACACCATTGCGCAGCATTTATTCACACAATTTCATACATACCAGAATTGACCACACTGCTCCTCCCATAACAGGAATTACCACTGACACACACTGATCAGGGGATCCCCAATGCATTCCTATGGGAGGGCAGGCCAAGCTCACCAATGTAACACAGAGAGCGCACACACTTTCCACTGGACCACAGTGCGAAAGTGCCCAGAGGCCTAAAACCACCAACACCAGGTCACAGAAAAAGGCAACAAGTTTAGGGATGAACCTGCCAAAAAGGGCCAAGTCCAACAAGGCATATACCTCACACATCTGTCTACAAGGCCAGATTCCTCAAGCCCATAATAGACTATGGGGTCGATTCCGATTCAGGCCGGAAAAAGCACCGACCGACTCGGAGCCGGAAATTATACCGACCGACACGTACCTGTGGCGCCCGACACGCCAAGTACGATGCAAGGCGTGCAAAATCCGACCGACACGTACCGAACCCAAGCCGAACGACCGAGCCGCACGGAAAACAGCAATCCGGCCGGAAAAACACGCGAATCCAACCGACCGACACGCACCCGGAACAAATCCGACCGAAACGTACACGCGAACTCCAAACCACAAAGTACGATGGAAGGCGCGAAAACTACGACCGAGTCGGACGGAGGACAAGCCGTAAGACCGACACGCATACAAAACCGAGCCAAAGCACCACAAAACACCGCGACCGACGCGTACGCAGCATAGAAAACTGCACAAACACAGCGTGAACGAAACGGAGAACACCGTACGAGACAAATGCAGGGTCCGACTCGGTCACAAGAACGTTTCCAACATGCACAGACAGTACAAAGGAAAAATCCCACAAAAAAAGGCCAAACAAGCAATTACAAAGCCAATAAATACTGGGGGTGGGGACAGAGAACAAAGACACACCCACAACTCCACCCATATAAAGGACACAAATCACAACCATGATCCTTTGCAAATGCCATTCCACTGCCAGCACCCAAGAGACAGCAACCACACACCCACAGCTCATCCCTCACACAAGCCACACACCATCAGCACACCAACAAATACCTACCTCACATACACCCAGCAAAACACACACTCACACACCCTCACCTGCACACCAACACACACATCACTCACCATCACCACCCATCACCATGCCCCCAAGAAGAATCACAAGTTCCTAGATTGTGAATTGGAAATCATGGTAGACGAGATCCTCAGGGTAGAGCCACAGCTGTTTGGCACACTGGTCCAACAGACCCCCATCTCCCAGAAAACCAAGATGTGGGAGAGGATCATCAACAGGGTGAACGCACAATCACCATGTCTGCGCACAAAGACCGACATCCAGAACAGGTGGTATGACGTGCGCAGGAGGGTACGGGACCTGCTCAAGAAAGACTACATCATCAGCCAATACACCGGCAGTGGCCCTCCTGCCAAGCCAATATACCTCAGGCCCTGGGAGGAGAAGGTGCGGGCCATCCTTCCGCCAGTGAGCGTATATGGACTAGAGAACATCCCAGAGCCTGGTGAGTACACAACAAATGTACACAATATTCTGCCACAAAACACACACACATCACTGTCAAGGGGAGAGTCAAACCATGCACTCATAGCAATTACACAGCAACCAGAACAGAATCATCCCAAAATGTGTATGTCAGTCAGATAAACACAACACATGCCATCAAAAAAGTTACATCCAACCGTGCCATCACATGTACAAACACAACTACAGCTAGGCAGTGGCACAAATAGAACTAACAAACACATCCAGACATGTAGCCACCACAACAACACCAACACACAGTGAAGACCACTCAAAGGAAGGAATTCTGTGTATGCTGGCCAAGTCAGTGTAGCCAATAGCATCATGGGAGTCGCAGTCACACATATTGCCCCCCCACAACTGTCCCATCAACACCACCATGAACCATGCGCACATCACAGGGAGTGGAGAAGGACTCACAAGATGGCTGACACTGGCTACTGCTGTGGGGAGCACAAGGCCCTGCTGGCAACTGTGCACCAACAAACAGCAGGACACCACTGACTGACATCCTGAGAGACAACTTCCACTCCCTGCAATGCAAGCACGTTCCATGGTGGGATATCTGGCTGGCTGGGTGGGAAGGAGGACTTGCAGCACTGACCATAGTCACAAGCACCTCCCCTCACACCCCCTCAACACAAACTCCACAGAACCCACCTGGTAGAATGCAATGCCTCCCATCCTAACTCAAGATCCCACAAAGAACCACCACCCTGGGTTATGTTGTGTGAAGCACAGGGACACTCTTGGGACTTTTAGCCAAACAACTGCCAGGACAACACTCCCAGCCATCCTGTCAGCACAGCCAGCCCACCCCACAGGGAAGCAGAGTCAAAGGGAAGGAAGCATGGGCATGCTGGGAAGGGGGTGGAGGCAATAGCATGATGGGAGTCATAGTCACAGCTCTACATCCCCCACCACATGGCCCAGCAAGCTCACACTCATGCATGCACATCCCACAGAGAGTGGAAAGGCCCATCAAAGATGTCTGACACTGTTGCTGTGTCGTGGGGAGCACAAGGGCATGCTGGGAACTGCACACCAACCAACAGCAGGACACCACTGTTAGCCATCTTGCCATTGCTCACACACCCACACATACTGAACTCCCCACAAAAGCAAGTAAGTATGGGAATGCTGGCAAGTGGGGTGGAGGCAATAGCATGATGGGAGTGGCAGTCACAGATATTGGTCACCCTCACAACTGTCCCATCAACACCACCCTGAACCATGCTCACATCACAGGGAGTGGAGAAGGACTCACAAGATGGCTGACACTGGCTACTGCTGTGGGGAGCACAAGGCCCTGCTGGCAACTGTGCACCAACAAACAGCAGGACACCACTGACTGACATCCTGAGAGACAACTTCCACTCCCTGCAATGCAAGCACGATCCATGGTGGCATATCTGGCTGGCTGGGTGGGAAGGAGGACTTGCAGCACTGACCATAGTCACAAGCACCTCCCTCACACCCCCCTCAACACAAACTCCACAGAACCCACCTGGTAGAATGCAATGCCTCCCATCCTAACTCAAGATCCCACAAAGAACCACCACCCTGGGTTATGTTGTGTGAAGCACAGGGACACTCTTGGGACTTTTAGCCAAACAACTGCCAGGACAACACTCCCAGCCATCTTGTCAGCACAGCCAGCCCACCCCACAGGGAAGCAGAGTCAAAAGGAAGTAAGCATGGGCATGCTGGGAAGGGGGTGGAGGCAATAGCATGATGGGAGTCGTAGTCACAGCTCTACATCCCCCACCACATGGCCCAGCAAGCTCACACTCACGCATGCACATCCCACAGAGAGTGGAAAGGCCCATCAAAGATGTCTGACACTGTTGCTGTGTCGTGGGGAGCACAAGGGCATGCTGGGAACTGCCCACCAACCAACAGCAGGACACCACTGTCAGCCATCTTGCCATTGCTCACACACCCACACATACTGAACTCCCCACAAAAGCAAGTAAGTATGGGAATGCTGGCAAGTGGGGTGGAGGCAATAGCATGATGGGAGTGGCAGTCACAGATATTGGTCACCCTCACAACTGTCCCATCAACACCAACCTGAACCATGCTCACATCACAGGGAGTGGAGAAGGACTCACAAGATGGCTGACACTGGCTACTGCTGTGGGGAGCACAAGGCCCTGCTGGCAACTGTGCACCAACAAACAGCAGGACACCACTGACTGACATCCTGAGAGACAACTTCCACTCCCTGCAATGCAAGCACGTTCCATGGTGGGATATCTGACTGGCTGGGTGGGAAAGAGGACTTGCAGCACTGACCATAGTCACAAGCACCTCCCCTCACACCCCCCCTCAACACAAACTCCACAGAACCCACCTGGCAGAATGCAATGCCTCCCATCCTAACTCAAGATCCCACAAAGAACCACCACCCTGGGTTATGTTGTGTGAAGCACAGGGACACTCTTGGGACTTTTAGCCAAACAACTGCCAGGACAACACTCCCAGCCATCCTGTCAGCACAGCCAGCCCACCCCACAGGGAAGCAGAGTCAAAAGGAAGGAAGCATGGGCATGCTGGGAAGGGGGTGGAGGCAATAGCATGATGGGAGTCATAGTCACAGCTCTACATCCCCCACCACATGGCCCAGCAAGCTCACACTCATGCATGCACATCCCACAGAGAGTGGAAAGGCCCATCAAAGATGACTGACACTGTTGCTGTGTCGTGGGAAGCACAAGGGCATGCTGGGAACTGCACACCAACCAACAGCAGGACACCACTGTCAGCCATCTTGCCATTGCTCACACACCCACACATACTGAACTCCCCACAAAAGCAAGTAAGTATGGGAATGCTGGCAAGTGGGGTGGAGGCAATAGCATGATGGGAGTGGCAGTCACAGATATTGGTCACCCTCACAACTGTCCCATCAACACCACCCTGAACCATGCTCACATCACAGGGAGTGGAGAAGGACTCACAAGATGGCTGACACTGGCTACTGCTGTGGGGAGCACAAGGCCCTGCTGGCAACTGTGCACCAACAAACAGCAGGACACCACTGACTGACATCCTGAGAGACAACTTCCACTCCCTGCAATGCAAGCACGTTCCATGGTGGGATATCTGGCTGGCTGGGTGGGAAGGAGGACTTGCAGCACTGACCATAGTCACAAGCACCTCCCCTCACACCCCCCTCAACACAAACTCCACAGAACCCACCTGGCAGAATGCAATGCCTCCCATCCTAACTCAAGATCCCACAAAGAACCACCACCCTGGGTTATGTTGTGTGAAGCACAGGGACACTCTTGGGACTTTTAGCCAAACAACTGCCAGGACAACACTCCCAGCCATCCTGTCAGCACAGCCAGCCCACCCCACAGGGAAGCAGAGTCAAAAGGAAGGAAGCATGGGCATGCTGGGAAGGGGGTGGAGGCAATAGCATGATGGGAGTCGTAGTCACAGCTCTACATCCCCCACCACATGGCCCAGCAAGCTCACACTCATGCATGCACATCCCACAGAGAGTGGAAAGGCCCATCAAAGATGTCTGACACTGTTGCTGTGTCGTGGGGAGCACAAGGGCATGCTGGGAACTGCACACCAACCAACAGCAGGACACCACTGTCAGCCATCTTGCCATTGCTCACACACTCACACATACTGAACTCCCCACAAAAGCAAGTAAGTATGGGAATGCTGGCAAGTGGGGTGGAGGCAATAGCATGATGGGAGTGGCAGTCACAGATATTGGTCACCCTCACAACTGTCCCATCAACACCACCCTGAACCATGCTCACATCACAGGGAGTGGAGAAGGACTCACAAGATGGCTGACACTGGCTACTGCTGTGGGGAGCACAAGGCCCTGCTGGCAACTGTGCACCAACAAACAGCAGGACACCACTGACTGACATCCTGAGAGACAACTTCCACTCCCTGCAATGCAAGCACGTTCCATGGTGGGATATCTGGCTGGCTGGGTGGGAAGGAGGACTTGCAGCACTGACCATAGTCACAAGCACCTCCCCTCACACCCCCCCTCAACACAAACTCCACAGAACCCACCTGGTAGAATGCAATGCCTCCCATCCTAACTCAAGATCCCACAAAGAACCACCACCCTGGGTTATGTTGTGTGAAGCACAGGGACACTCTTGGGACTTTTAGCCAAACAACTGTCAGGACAACACTCCCAGCCATCCTGTCAGCACAGCCAGCCCACCCCACAGGGAAGCAGAGTCAAAAGCAAGTAAGTATGGGAATGCTGGCAAGTGGGGTGGAGGCAATAGCATGATGGGAGTGGCAGTCACTGATATTGGTCACCCCCACAACTGTCCCATCAACACCACCCTGAACCATGCTCACATCACAGGGAGTGGAGAAGGACTCACAAGATGGCTGACACTGGCTACTGCTGGGGGAGCACAAGGCCCTGCTGGCAACTGTGCACCAACAAACAGCAGGACACCACTGACTGACATCCTGAGAGACAACTTCCACTCCCTGCAATGCAAGCACAGTCCATGGTGGGATAACTGACTGGCTGGGTGGGTGGGAAGGAGGGCCGGCTGTCAACCAAACACAACCAATGCAGACCATGTTCACACCCCAACAAATACATAGAAATGCCCAAATAATGCAGGACAATGTGCCACACCAATATCAACCCCTGACTGTGACGACTTAGGACAATGCAATGTACAGGCCCGCACCCAGAGGCACAGTCACAACTGTCAGGTGTGTCAACCATTGATGCCTGCAGGAACATAACATACATTGTGTGTGTCTCCCAAAAACAGGTGATGATGGGGACACAGCAGCAGACGCTGAGGAGTCCCAGTCCCAGGCTCAAGAGGATGCAGAGCTCACTGGTGTCGTACAGCCTCTGCCCTCCTCGGACGAAGAAGACCAACCTGGCACATCCGGTGCAAGTCTACATGCAGCACCAGCAGGACCACCAGCTGCAGCACCAGCAGGACCACCAGCTGCACCCCTGCACCCACCCCTCCAACGACTGTCAACACAAATACCATCCCTGCCGACATGGACAGAACAAGGAGCAACACCAGCACAGGGACCCTGGACCAACCTGAGGCCATGGACACCACCACCACCACCAACCTCCAAGGTGGACCAGGGTCATCTGTGCGTGCCACTGCACGCACTGCACATGTCAGCAGGGGTGGTGGGAGGGGTGGGAGACAGAGGTCGCTGCTTGCAGAGGTTGCTGGTGTGCATGATGACCCACAACTGGTACGCATAGCTGATGCGTACCAGTCCAGCACCGGAGACCTCAGCCAGGTAGTGGGGCTCCTCAGAGACATGAAACAGCAGCAGGCTGCCCATCATGCCCGCTTGGACTCTCACATGTCCCACGTGGAGTCACACATATCCCGCGTGGACTCACACATGTCCCGCGTGGAGTCCAAGTGGGATGCACTGCATGAGATGACGGCGGTGCACAGGGACATTTTACAATGCCTCCGCCAGATGAACAGCAATGAGTCCACACCTCCCTGTGTGCCAACAACATCTGGTGCTGCCCAAACTGCAACTGCCACAGGGAGGGAGGATGACTCTGGTGGAGAGTCCCCTGCACCGCAGCAGCCTGTACTTGAGGGCCTCCCCCCCCAAGAAGAGGGGTCGTCCGAAGAGGGGCAAGTGAGAGACCGATGGCCAAGCGCAACTCCCAGGAAGCCTGAACCTGTTCTGGATGTTCACCTTTGTGCACAGACTGTTCACCCTGTTGACGGCAACACTACTCCCACACATTGCATGGGGAGTACAAGTTGGACCAATGTCTCAGACAACTGTGGCCCCGATACTGGGGATTCTGTCTACCAGGACTTTCAATTCACCTAGGAACTTCTGATTGCAAGCTTTATGTACAGCACTACCCATCCTATGCACTATTCACACAAATGTATCACAATAAACACACTAATACACCATACTTGCCTCTGTTGTGATTCCAACGTGGGTGCTGTTATGGGGATGATGAACTGCAAAATTACACTGTGTATGCGAACTGCAACAGCAAGTACAACACAGGCATGTGAGTAAAGGCAACGTGACACATATGAGGGAGACACACCACCAGGGCTACACAACACATACACACCTAGGCCATCTGACTCATTGCCTACAATGATGTTGCCAGGGAAGACGGTGTAATGCACAGACACCACACCCATTCCCAGTTGTAGTCAAGTAGCCCACAGGTGCAGTAAGCAAATGGCAGTCAAATGTGTGACCACAGACAACGCACATCACAAAGTGAAGCACAGGTTTATTACACACTTGCAACATGTCGTAACCACTACAGATGCAAGGTAATCCCACCTGGCAGTGGGCACACAGTCAACAACTGTAGACGGAAGGAAGTCCATGGGTGTGGCGCACATCACCTGTAGGGACACAACAGCTACCACCCTGGAAGTGCAATCACGTCGTTGGTGGACACAGTTGACCAAACGAATCTGAAAGTACCCTGTGAAGGACAGAAATGACACACAGTCAAAAGCAATGGAGTACAGGACAGAACAGCAAAACTCATGCACAATACATGTTACAAGATACCCACCCAGAACCAAGTTAGCATGTCAACACTGTTGGGGAGTACAGCCCACCTGTAAGCACACATCGCAACACACATCCAGTCAAGTAGCCCATGGACACACTCCAACAGCACCAGAGCACCACCTACACATATCATGCCAACTCACATCATTGACATGACACCTCAGGATACTCACATTCAGCTAAAGAAGTTGGTGATGAGCTGTGTGCGGACATCACCCTCATCATCATCATCATCATCGTCACTGGCATCGTGGTCCAGGCCAGGATCCTCCACAGGTGGCGGATGTTGGCCATTGTCATCCTGGATGAGAGGCAACTCCTTCCGCACTGCCAGCTTGTGGAGCATGCAGCAGACGATGATAATCTTGCACACTTTCGCAGGGGCATATGGGAGGGACCCTCCGGTCTTGTCCAGGCAGCGGAAGCGGCTCTTCAGGAGACCAAATGTCCGCTCAATCACTCTCCTGGTCCGACCATGTGCCTCATTGTAGCGCATCTGGGCTGGTGTCACAGGGTTCCTGAGGGGTGTCAGCAACCACGGCATGTTGGGGTATCCCGAGTCACCTACGGACAGACAAGTGCACATTAGCTGACTTGGAAAAGTGGGCGGAATACTACAGATCAGATCACACACAATGGCACAAAGTCAGTACACACCGACAAGCCAGGCACGCTGGTTCTGCATCTGTGCCATCATCCTGGGGATGCGACTACTCCTCATCACAAAGGCATTGTGTGCTGAACCAGGGAAACGGGCACACACGTGTGTGATGGTCATGTCTGCAAGACACACCACCAGTGCATTGACCGAGTGGTAGTGCTTGCGGTTCCTGTAGGCCTGCTCCTGGGTCTGTGGTGGTACCAAAGCCACATGTGTCCCATCAATGGAGCCAATGACATGCAGCATCCTCCCCAGGGCATAAAAGTCACTCTTCACGTCAGTGAGTCGTCGCAGTCTAGGGAAATAGATGTACCGGTTCAGGAATAGCAACATTGCCGCCAAAACATCGCGGAGCACACGGCTCAACATGGTCTGTGACATCCCACCAGCAGTCACCACAGTATGTTGGAAGGTACCGGTGGCAAAGAAGTGTAGGGCTGCCATCACCTTCACCTTGGGGGTCAGCGCTGTAGGATACGGCCGGCCAGGCTGCAAATGTGGGGACAACTGCACTGCCAAATCCTCAATCAGCTGCCTGGTGAAGTGGTACCGTCGGATGCTGTCCCGTTCCACCATCGTTGCCAGGTCTGGGAATGGTCGATGGACAGCAGGAGCCCTGCAGTGCAGAGGAGAAGTAAGCAAGATTGTCAGTCACCCCACATATGCGGCATTGAACACACTCAATATCCCAACATACATCATTATGAAGCACAACTACATGAAGTGTGCAGTTCCGTAAGGACATGTATGGTACATACATGGCCAACATCTGTCAACACGGTCCAACAAGTGGCATCAATTAGTCCCAGGTTGGCCCATTGGATATCATGAGGCCGTGTCACAGTTCCCATCTCCTGCTGCCGTGTCACAATCACCCCCCACAGTGACATGTGAGGACAGATGTGCCCCAGGCACCACAGCTCAATGACAGGTACATTCCCAGGGACCCTGTATTGCCACATGGACACTGGCATTACATGGAGTATCATGTATACACCACAGCAAAACAACCATGACCCCCACAGGTAGTGGTCCCACTTGCCACGGCAGGACAGACATGGACGTCTGTGACACACACACGCACAACATCAAAGTCCATGCACACACAACGTGGATGTGGAGACTGTCTCCCATTGTGCACATGAAATCAGAGACATTGTAAACACTACATGCACACAGACTGTGGAGGACCATCACTATTGTGCCACTGGGACACCCTGGCTCAAACATACCATCCCACATGGGACTCACGGGGTATGTGACATGACATACACATACACCACCGTGAAATGTGACCATGGCACATGCACAGATATGAACAGTTGCACATCACAGTGGTCATGTACACGTAACACCCAGGATCCTGTCCCCATGAACACGTGCACAGCCTGGGGGTGGCTGCCCACAGGTGACACCCACAGGACAACATGTACACCAACATACACACAATAGGAAATGCAGCCTTACATGCCTTATGATAAAGTTTGGACAGGCTGTCGTGATGTAGGTGTGCCCCTCACTCCCTGGGAGCTATCTGTGGCTGGCATATGTCCATCTGAGACAGGCATGGTGACATATGCCAGTCACTTGTACAGTGATGCGTTGAACAGCAATGGACCGATCGGTGCCCCCGGCCGGCCCATTGCATTCAATGTGTGCGGGTACGCGTTGTACCCCTGTACGCGTTGTACTGCAATGGACCGATCGGTGCCCCCGGCCGGCCCATTGCTTTCAATGTGTGCGGGTACGCGTTGTACCCCTGTACGCGTTGTACTGCAATGGACCGATCGGTGCCCCGGCCGGCCCATTGCATTCAATGTGTGCGGGTACGCGTTGTACCCCTGTACGCGTTGTACTGCAATGGACCGATCGGTGCCCCCGGCCGGCCCATTGCATTCAATGTGTGCGGGTACGCGTTGTACCCCTGTACGCGTTGTACTGCAATGGACCGATCGGTGCCCCGGCCGGCCCATTGCATTCAATGTGTGCGGGTACGCGTTGTACCCCTGTACGCGTTGATCAGCAATGGACCGATCGGTGCCCCCGGCCGGCCCATTGCATTCAATGTGTGCGGTGCACGCGTTGTACCCCTGTACGCGTTGTACTGCAATGGACCGATCGGTGCCCCCGGCCGGCCCATTACATTCAATGTGTGCGGGTACGCGTTGTATCCCTGTACGCGTTGTACTGCAATGGACCGATCGGTGCCCCGGCCGGCCCATTGCATTCAATGTGTGCGGGTACGCGTTGTACCCCTGTACGCGTTGTACTGCAATGGACCGATCGGTGCCCCGGCCGGCCCATTGCATTCAATGTGTGCGGGTACGCGTTGTACCCCTGTACGCGTTGATCAGCAATGGACCGATCGGTGCCCCCGGCCGGCCCATTGCATTCAATGTGTGCGGGTACGCGTTGTACCCCTGTACGCGTTGATCAGCAATGGACCAATCGGTGCCCCCGGCCGGCCCATTGCATTCAATGTGTGCGGGTACGCGTTGTACCCCTGTACGCGTTGTACTGCAATGGACCGATCGGTGCCCCCGGCCGGCCCATTGCATTCAATGTGTGCGGGTACGCGTTGTACCCCTGTACGCGTTGTACCGCAATGGACCGATCGGTGCGCACCCATTGACAATGGCCTTGTCTGGCAACGGACGCGTTTTCGAATTTCGAACGAGTCGGTTGCTGGAAATTCAGTTGGTCACCCACAACAATGTTGCAAAATCATGTATGTCATGAAGTTGAAGATTTGAAGGATGCTGTGGGTGTGTATTGGTGCTGCTATTCCATGGATTGGCCAGATTCAGAAGATGCAAACGACTTGGACCTATCACTTTGGACACAAGGGACAGTATCTGCCTCTCCAGCACATATATATTCCTGGCTGTTCCCCTGAGAGCTCACTTGCCTGCACTACATGCTCCAGGACGACATCTGCCACTGCACTGCTGCTGTCTCTGCCCCTCTGGACCCTGCAATGGCACGTACTGTGGAGAGAGCCCCAGCCTTCAGCCTTGAGGAGAACCAGGCCCTGCTGGACAGCCTACTTCCACAGTACAGCAAGCTGTATGGGACACCAGGGGAGCAGGTGAGTGTTCTGTGCACTGCCTTTCTGAGTGTGCATATTGTCTGACTAGCAAGGCTGAAAGTCTGCACGCCACTGGCTAGCAGGCTCACTGAGTAGTTGTCACCCCCATAGTGTGTAGTGACATGCACTGGACAGGTATGGTGCAGTGACAGTGCATTTGAACAAGGTTTTACTTCCCATGCAATGATACCATGTAGTGACGTCTGGCAAACTGTCCATGGGCAGCTTTGCACTGCCTGTGTACATCATGTGCCCCTGTGATTGAGACATGTATATACAACTGTGTCACGCACGGATATGTTGCATGTGTAGTAATGGCCTTTTCACTTTGTCATCCTGACAGGTTAATGCCCATCGGAAGCAGGAGATCTGGAAGGACATCGTCCGGGCTGTCCGGTCCGTGGGGGTCTACAAGCGCCGGATCCGCAACTGCCAGAAGAGGTGGCAGGACCTTCGGGGCTGGACCCGGAGGATTGCACGGGTCCAGCTGAAGCTGTCGCCTCCTCGCAGGAGGGGCGGAACACGGACCCTGACCCCCCACATGCTCCAGATCCTGGCGGTGGTGTTTCCAGACCTGGATGGGCAGCTGAAGGCCAGACAGCAGCAAGGAGGGGGTGAGTCAAAGACTGCACTGTGAACTCTGTATTACATGCTTTGTGCCCTCCTCTGGCCTGGTTCAACTGCCACAGTGCAGCAGTCATGTTGTCCAGGAGCCATGTCCCTCTATTGTGCACTGCCCACTCCTCATCTGATACCCAGGTGTGGCCCTTACATTCAGGGAATTGTGTCACTAGGGACTGTTCCTTGCAGTGTGCTTCACTAAAGGTGGGGGACAGCATCTGTTTCCCTAACTCTGTTGTGGGCATCATGGGTGGGTCCATTGTTCACACAACGCCTGTGTTCGGACATGTAATCTGCGTGTTGCTTTGATATGCGGTCCACTTGCTGAGCTGAACCACCACATGTGCCTGGGGTATGTGGCACACGCCCATGCAGCGGGTGGGAACAATGTTTGGGCCCCAGGAGTGTGCAGATTACGTGTGTCACACATACATAGCCAGCTATCCACTGTCCAGGGGTCATCCATCATTCATGTGGGGCAGGACAGTCATGCCTACTCCAGGCCATGCAATGCACTCTGTACTCCCACTCCTGTGTATCAGCTGACACATTGTGCGCAGTGATTTGACCCATCAGGTGTCTGCCTCTGTGTCAGTGTGCTGTGGATTAGTTGCCAGGACTGCTGGGGTGTTTCTTGGTAGGGGCTCAGCATTCCACTGGAGATGTGACCATAGGAGACGATACTTGTGTGTCACATAGGTGTTTGATCAGCTGCCCGTGCAGACTGGGGTATGCGAATGTGAAGTTCAGGCAGCTGTTCCCCATTCACAGCAGATTGTGAGGGGCTCAGGTTCAGAGGGTAGTGTCACAGGTCTCCCATATGTCCAATAGGTATGACCTGGACAGATGAGGGTGAAGATGATGTGTTGTGGGGGGGATGTACATGTGCACTTGTGCAGCTCCAGGACTTGCATTCCCCATGACCTACTATTGTGACACAGTGCAGAGTGTTGTTGTCTGGCTGCCAAGTCATACATTACTGAGACAGTGATGTATTACTTAGCAGTCATGCCTCCGCCATGGCATGTGTCTACTTATTGGTGATCCTGCAGGGGAGTGACATGTGCTACATGCACACCATTGTGGCGATGGCTATCAGGACATGGGTGCATCATGGTGTCTGTCGCTGGTATGCATCACATGCATTTCCTATTTGACTCTGGGCATCCCTTTCATCCGGAAACCTGTACTGACTCAGTGGCAAGAGCTGTGATGTGTGCATGTCCACATGCTACACCGTGTCCTCTGCACTGTCCAACTACTGTGTAGTTGGTGCATGTGTCCACACTGGGGTGATGCAATCCAACAGACACCAGACAGATGGGTGCAAGGCCATGTGGGATGTGAGTGCCATGGTTGGCATCAGACTGACAATTGGCTGCTCCTGTTCAGTTAGGGCGCTTTTAGCAATGTACATCTAATGATGCCAGGGCTTGCTCTGTAATGTGCTGTGCTCACAGTGGTGTGTGCGTTTGGTGCAGGTGACTGATGTCTGTCTGTTTCCCCATTGTTTGCAGATACATCCACGGCCACGGAAGGGGACAGCTCCACGGACCAGGAGGAGCCGGAGAGCCAGACTGGGTCAGCAGCCGAGGAGTGGTCGGAGGGACCCAGTGGCACGGAGGGCGAGGGGAGCCACACCGAGGAGTCCTCAGCACCATCCACCTCAGCTGAGGACCAGAGCAACTCGGAGGATGACTCCCTTATGTAGGCGGGTGTCAGCAGCCACCACACCCCAGCTAGTGTTGCTGTCCCCGCCACCACCAGCACCACCACCGCCCTCCCATCGGCTCCCATTCCCCAGGTCCGTGGAGGCTCCCATGTTCGGGAGCGTGTCTCCTATGGGCCAGGCACCACACCCCCTGCCCCTGTGTCCCCTGCTGCCCTGAGTCCTGAGTGAGGAGTCTGTGTACCTCCTTCGCCAGCTCCATGTAGGGCAGACAGCCATGCTGAGTGTCCTCCATGCGCACACCGCTCTGTTGACTCAGCTGGTGTCGTTCATGGAGGGCATCTCATTGGGCATGTCTTACCTACAGAGGGGCAATAGGTCCATGGACTCCTCCCTGATGGCAGCAGTGTCCCTCCTCAGACAGTCCCTCACCCCTCCTGCCTCTGCTCCATCCACACTCCCCAGCACCTTACCCGTCCCAAGCACACACACACCGGCACAGGCACACACCAGCACACACACATCCAGCACACAGACACACACGCCACAAACAAAATGCACACGCACGCACAGTCAGGGGACTGAAACCAGACTCACAGGGGATGGGGCCCTGGTACACACACACACATCCACGAGCACTGCGCAGTCCTCAGTTGCCTCTCCCTCCAAAACACCCTCCCTTGCCTCACCTGCAACCCCAAAGACCCAGCGCCTCTTCCTCAGTGACCTCGGCCTCTTCCCCTCCGATCCAGCTGCTCCAGCATCCAGGGGGAAGAGGAAGCTCACCCACACGGAGCAGAGTGCCCCTCGCCCCCGGACACCCTCCCCCAGGCGCAGACAGACTGAGGCTCCCACCCGCAAGTCCCCCCGGAGTCGTAAGAGCAAGACCCCGCCGCCGCCCTGCAGCTCAGGCACCAGGTCTCCTTCCTCCATCCCTCAGGCCCCCACTCCACAGGTGCCCCCACCACACCCTGCCCCAGGTTCCCCCACCCACAGATATACCATCCCCAAGAGGATCCGGCCTTCTCCCCCTGGCACTTGCTCTCCCGGCACCACACCCCCCGCTGCGCTTGTCTGTGCCACTGATGTGGTGAGGTTGTCCTCCCCCTCTGTCCAGCCCACCTTGCCTGTTCCCCATTCTCCTCCCCTGGTGGTCAGGCACTGCAGTGGAGTCCACTACCACCCTGTCTGACTTGGGCACTGCAGTGGCGGACCTGTCCACTCCATCTGCAGGGTCCACTGCAGTTGTGCCGGCACCCACAACATCTGAGTCATGCCCCCCAGTTGTGCCGGCACACACCATGTCAGACACCTCCACTGCAGTTGTCAGTTGCTCTCCAGCACCCACCACCCCTTCCCTGCTTCCTCCTGGTGAGCCCTGATCCTGTCCCTGCGGTGCCTGGCCTGCCCCCCCAGTTGCCCCTCCTAGTGGATTGTCCCTGGTTTTGTGCAGGCATGCGTAGGGTGACATCTGCCACTGTCACCAAGTTTGGACTTTGACAATGGACTGGCCATTGGCCTTTGTGTTTTTTCTGGACTTTGTTTTCATTCCACACATATGCTGAATAAAGCAACTTTCTGTTCTCTAGTGCTTATGCTTCTGATGTACATGTTGTTGATGATGCTAACCATGCCCTTGCTGCAGTGATGGTGATATTTGGTCTCATGATAATGAAGTGTTACTGTGCAGGAACCCATGTGGTCCAGGGGGAATGTGTCCTATCCTGTGGTGTATCCATGTCATCTATAGCAGCATCTGAGGGTGTCATGTGTTCAGTATTTGGCAATGGGATTTCCTACTTAGATTAGCTATTTCACATCTGTGGCTTCCACCCCTGCACATCTGTTGTGCCTGCCATTGTTCAATTCGTCTACTTCCCTGACCGTGTGGCCATCTCCACTGGACATGCAGGTTTGGACATCAATGGGGAAGGACTCATCCGTGTAGTCAGTGCAACATTGCTATACAAGTGTGTTGGATCTGTGCTGATGATTCCGTTGGCACTTCCATGACCAGGCTGATGTGACGGGAGCCCTCATTTGGTGCTAATTGTTGATTGTGTGACCAAGTGCTCAGCTGACATGATGGGGCCCTACTGAGGCAACACACGGCACAGCTTTCCTCACACAGGAGTGGAGTCCCCTCATGGCAGTGTGTACACCTGTGACATTGCCTGCGCCCAAGG
The DNA here is from genome assembly GCA_963921515.1 of Calotriton arnoldi. Lineage (NCBI taxonomy): Eukaryota > Metazoa > Chordata > Amphibia > Caudata > Salamandridae > Calotriton > Calotriton arnoldi. The sequence continues at coordinate 1,170,823 of CAWUFW010002250.1, forward strand.
TGTGTGTTGTATGTGCATGTCTGTGTGTCACTTCCGTTTAGCTGTGCATGCTGTGATCCCTAGTGTTGTACCTGTTTGTGATGCTTGCTGAGTTGACCTATGTTCCCCCAAAGTCTTCTCCCTGGGTTCTCTGTGATGTGGGTGCATGGCACATTACTTGTCATCAGGGTGTCACCCATAGGTGTGTTTGCTGTCAGGGCTGAGTTTGTGTGCAGACGCAGATGGGTCACAGTCAGGTTTCCCCTTGGCACTTGTTGTTTGCCCCTGTCATGTGATTTCCAGTTTGTGTTATCTTTCAGTGATTGTGACACGTTGTGTGTGTGACTGCTGGCACTCCTCAGGGTCCGGGCTGCAATGTTGGTTGTTGTCTATGTGTGTTCTTTGTGGGTGACCTTGGCTTCTTCATTGGTGTGTGACTGTGGCTGGGATCCCATTGGTTGGTGTGGTATTGCCGTCATGTCCATGTACAGCGTAGTGTGCAGTGTGTCAGACATTCAGGAGTCTTGTTGAGTGGCCATGTGTGATGTGTTTCTGCACCTTGGTTCCCACCCACCACTCTGGAATAGTCATGGGTGCATGTGCAATGTCACCAGTGCATGTGTACTTCACTGCTGCACATTGTTGGAGGTCGAGGGTGTGGTGTTGAGTGTGTGCAGATGAGAGTTGTTGCCCGGCTAGGCCCCTGCCTCCATGTTGGCCTTGGCTTACTGGCCATGCTGATTGATTTGTGCTTGTGTAGGTGTGATGGTAGTTTGTTGCTCAGGACACATGACTGTGGTTCACAGTGTGAACCACATTTAGCTTTGTCATCACAGTGGGATTGTAATGCAGCCCAAGGTCACCACATTGTGGGGGCCCTGGGGGTGGTGCTGTGGTGTGTCTGTGTCTTGCTGTGTCAGTTGCTGTTCCTACGTGCCTGTGTGACATGTGTGATTTGTGCTCCGTCTCATCTGACAATGCCTGCTTGCCCACATAGGGGATTTGGATCCATGAGTTACCTTTGTGTGGCACTGTATGCACATCTGTATGATTGGTATTCAGGTCTCCTCATGTGTTGTGTGGTTGCCTGGGGACACTGGCACCCCCCCTCACCTGTTGTGTATGATGTGCAGTGTGGGTCTGCCTGTTTGTGTTTGTGCATCTGCACCACTGCATTGGCATATCTTGGGTGTGCCATTGGCTGTATGTAATTTGGTGGGTTTCCCCTGCTGTCCCTGGGACTCCTAGGTCATCGGTCAGCACAATGATCATGGTTTGTGTGTCCCATTGCTGCCATGGTATGGTATCTGTTCACCTCACATCTGCAGTCTCCACAGGGTATCTGCATTTGTGTGCCCATTGGTGCAAATATGTGGGTCTGCATTCTGATGGTCACTTCTGTCATTGTGTCATTGATGAATGTTGACAGTGTCAGCCCCCATGGGTGTTGTTTGTCTGCACATGGCCAAAGGTATGTCTTATTTGCACTGCAGTATTTGGCTCACCCAATTTATGTTGCAATGGGACACATACACTACTTTGCCACTGATGTGTTTTTTGTTCTGTGACCAGGAATCATCCATGCAGTTTGGCAGTTGCAGCTCTTTCTTTGTCAACACTTACCTTTTGGTCACTGTGATGATGGGGGTTTATACCTCATTGCCACAATGTTCAAAATGTGCTTCAGCTATGGACCCCACACTTACATTTTGCTCACTGTGATGATGGGGGTTTAGACCCCATTGCCACAATGTTCAAAATGTGCTTCAGCTATGGACCCCACACTTACATTTTGGTCACTGTGATGATGGGGGTTTGGACCCCATTGCCACAATGGTCATGGCCTGCTTGCATTGTGGGTGCCACACACATATATGTGTGGCACATGTGCTAGGGGGTCACATTGTATGTTCAAAGTCATGTTTGGTGTTGTAGGCATTTGACACAGTCTACACACGCTTGTCATGGTGTAGGGGGGATGTCTTTTTCTTGCATTCCCTAGGTTGTGGTGTGCTGGTTGTGTCATGCATTGTCCATCCTATGAGTGGGGGTGGTAGTAGTGATAGGCATCCAGCCCCCCCTGGCTAAGGGTGGTAGTAGTGGTAGGCATCCAGCCCCCCCTGGCTCAGGGTGGTAGTAGTGGTAGGCATCCAGCCCCCCCTGGCTAAGGGTGGTAGTAGTGGTAGGCATCCAGCCCCCCCTGGCTCAGGGTGGTAGTAGTGGTAGGCATCCAGCCCCCCTGGCTCAGGGTGGTAGTAGTGGTAGGCATCCAGCCCCCCAGGCTAAGGGTGGTAGTAGTGGTAGGCATCCAGCCCCCCTGGCTCAGGGTGGTAGTAGTGGTAGGCATCCAGCCCCCTGGCTCAAGGTGGTAGTAGTGGTAGGCATCCAGCCCCCTGGCTAAGGGTGGTAGTAGTGGTAGGCATCCAGCCCCCCTGGCTAAGGGTGGTAGTAGTGGTAGGCATCCAGCCCCCCTGGCTCAGGGTGGTAGTAGTGGTAGGCATCCAGCCCCCCTGGCTAAGGGTGGTGGGAGGCATCCAGCCCCCTGGCTAAGGGTGGTAGTAGTGGTAGGCATCCAGCCCCCCCTGGCTAAGGGTGGTGGTGGGCATCCAGCCCCCCCTGGCTAAGGGTGGTAGTAGTGGTAGGCATCCAGCCCCCCCTGGCTCAGGGTGGTAGTAGTGGTAGGCATCCAGACCCCCCTGGCTCAGGGTGGTAGTAATGGTAGGCATCCAGCCCCCCCTGGCTCAGGGTGGTAGTAGTGGTAGGCATCCAGCCCCTCCTGGCTAAGGGTGGTAGTAGTGGTAGGCATCCAGCCCCCCCTGGCTCAGGGTGGTAGTAGTGGTAGGCATCCAGCCCTCTGGCTAAGGGTGGTAGTAGTGGTAGGCATCCAGCCCCCCCTGGGTCAGGGTGGTAGTAGTGGTAGGCATCCAGCCCCCCCTGGCTAAGGGTGGTAGTAGTGGTAGGCATCCAGCCCCCCCTGCCTCAGGGTGGTAGTAGTGGTAGGCATCCTGCCCCCCCTGGGTAGGGGTGGTGGTGGGCATCCAGCCCCCCCTGGCTAAGGGTGGTAGTAGTGGTAGGCATCCAGCCCCCCCTGGCTAAGGGTGGTGTTAGGCATCCAGCCCCCCCTGGCTAAGGGTGGTAGTAGTGGTAGGCATCCAGCCCCCCCTGGCTAAGGGTGGTGGTGGGCATCCAGCCCCCCCTGGCTAAGGGTGGTAGTAGTGGTAGGCATCCAGCCCCTCCTGGCAAAGGGTGGTAGTAGTGGTAGGCATCCAGCCCCCCCAGGCTCAGGGTGGTAGTAGTGGTAGGCATCCAGCCCCCCCTGGCTAAGGGTGGTAGTAGTGGTAGGCATCCAGCCCCCCCTGGCTCAGGGTGGTAGTGGTGGTAGGCATCCAGCCCCCCCTGGGTGAGGGTGGTAGTGGTGGTAGGCATCCAGCCCCCCCTGGGTGAGGGTGGTAGTAGTGGTAGGCATCCTGCCCCCCCTGGGTAGGGGTGGTGGTGGGCATCCAGCCCCCCCTGGCTAAGGGTGGTAGTAGTGGTAGGCATCCAGCCCCCCCTGGCTCAGGGTGGTAGTAGTGGTAGGCATCCAGCCCCCCCTGGCTAAGAGTGGTGGTAGGCATCCAGCCCCCCCTGGCTAAGGGTGGTAGTAGTGGTAGGCATCCAGCCCCCCCTGGCTAAGGGTGGTGGTGGGCATCCAGCCCGCCCTGGCTAAGGGTGGTAGTAGTGGTAGGCATCCAGCCCCCCCTGGCTAAGGGTGGTAGTAGTGGTAGGCATCCAGCCCCCCCTGGCTCAGGGTGATAGTAGTGGTAGGCATGTAGCCCCCCCTGGCTAAGGGTGGTGGTAGGCATCCAGACCCCCCTGGCTAAGGGTGGTAGTAGTGGTAGGCATCCAGCCCCCCCTGCCTAAGGGTGGTAGTAGTGGTAGGCATCCAGCCCCCCCTGGCTAAGGGTGGTAGTAGTGGTAGGCATCCAGCCCCCCCTGGCTCAGGGTGGTAGTAGTGGTAGGCATCCAGCCCCCCCTGGCTAAGGGTGGTGGTAGGCATCCAGCACCCCCTGGCTAAGGGTGGTGGTAGGCATCCAGACCCCCTGGCTAAGGGTGGTAGTAGTCGTAGGCATCCAGCCCCCCCTGGCTAAGGGTGGTGGTGGGCATCCAGCCCCCCCTGGCTAAGGGTGGTAGTAGTGGTAGGCATCCAGCCCCCCCTGGCTAAGGGTGGTAGTAGTGGTAGGCATCCAGCCCCCCTGGCTCAGGGTGGTAGTAGTGGTAGACATCCAGCCCCCCCTGGCTAAGGGTGGTGGTAGGCACCTAGCTCCCCTGGCTAAGGGTGGTAATAGTGGTAGGCATCCAGCCCCCCCTGGCTAAGGGTGGTGTTGGGCATCCAGCCCACCCTGGCTAAGGGTGGTAGTAGTGGTAGGCATCCAGCCCCCCCTGGCTAAGGGTGGTAGTAGTGGTAGGCATCCAGCCCCCCCTGGCTCAGGGTGGTAGTAGTGGTAGGCATCCAGCCCCCCTGGCTAAGGGTGGTGGTAGGCATCCAGCCCCCCTGGCTAAGGGTGGTAGTAGTGGTAGGCATCCAGCCCCCCTGGCTCAGGGTGGTAGTAGTGGTAGGCATCCAGCCCCCTGGCTAAGGGTGGTAGTAGTGGTAGGCATCCAGCCCCCCTGGCTCAGGGTGGTAGTAGTGGTAGGCATCCAGCCCCCCTGGCTAAGGGTGGTGGTAGGCATCCAGCCCCCCTGGCTAAGGGTGGTAGTAGTGGTAGGCATCCAGCCCCCCTGGCTAAGGGTGGTGGTGGGCATCCAGCCCCCCTGGCTAAGGGTGGTAGTAGTGGTAGGCATCCAGCCCCCTGGCTAAGTGTGGTAGTAGTGGTAGGCATCCAGCCCCCCTGGCTCAGGGTGGTAGTAGTGGTAGGCATCCAGCCCCCTGGCTAAGGGTGGTAGTAGTGGTAGGCATCCAGCCCCCCGGCTCAGGGTGGTAGTAGTGGTAGGCATCCAGCCCCCACCTGGCTAAGGGTGGTGGTGGGCATCCAGCCCCCCCTGGCTAAGGGTGGTAGTAGTGGTAGGCATCCAGCCCCCCCTGGCTAAGGGTGGTAGTAGTGGTAGGCATCCAGCCCCCCCTGGCTCAGGGTGGTAGTAGTGGTAGGCATCCAGCCCCCCCTGGCTAAGGGTGGTGGTAGTGGTAGGCATCCAGCCCCCTGGCTCAGGGTGGTAGTGGTGGTAGGCATCCAGCCCCCCCTGGGTGAGGGTGGTAGTGGTGTTAGGCATCCAGCCCCCCCGGGTGAGGGTGGTAGTAGTGGTAGGCATCCTGCCCCCCTGGGTAGGGGTGGTGGTGGGCATCCAGCCCCCCCTGGCTAAGGGTGGTAGTAGTGGTAGGCATCCAGCCCCCCCTGGCTCAGGGTGGTAGTAGTGGTAGGCATCCAGCCCCCCCTGGCTAAGGGTGGTGGTAGGCATCCAGCCCCCCTGGCTAAGGGTGGTAGTAGTGGTAGGCATCCAGCCCCCCTGGCTAAGGGTGGTGGTGGGCATCCAGCCCCCTGGCTAAGGGTGGTAGTAGTGGTAGGCATCCAGCCCCCCTGGCTCAGGGTGGTAGTAGTGGTAGGCATCCAGCCCCCCTGGCTAAGGGTGGTGGTAGGCACCCAGCTCCCCTGGCTAAGGGTGGTAGTAGTGGTAGGCATCCAGCCCCCCTGGCTAAGGGTGGTGGTGGGCATCCAGCCCCCTGGCTAAGGGTGGTAGTAGTGGTAGGCATCCAGCCCCCCTGGCTAAGGGTGGTAGTAGTGGTAGGCATCCAGCCCCCTGGCTCAGGGTGGTAGTAGTGGTAGGCATCCAGCCCCCCTGGCTAAGGGTGGTGGTAGGCATCCAGCCCCCTGGCTAAGGGTGGTAGGCATCCAGCCCCCTGGCTAAGGGTGGTGGTGGGCATCCAGCCCCCTGGCTAAGGGTGGTAGTAGTGGTAGGCATCCAGCCCCCCTGGCTCAGGGTGGTAGTAGTGGTAGGCATCCAGCCCCCCCTGGCTCAGGGTGGTAGTACTGGTAGGCATCCAGCCCCCCCCTGGCTCAGGGTGGTAGTAGTGGTAGGCATCCAGCCCCCCCTGGCTAAGGGTGGTAGTAGTGGTAGGCATCCAGCCCCCCCTGGCTAAGGGTGGTGGTGGGCATCCAGCCCCCCCTGGCTAAGGGTGGTAGTAGTGGTAGGCATCCAGCCCCCCCTGGCTCAGGGTGGTAGTAGTGGTAGGCATCCAGCCCCCCCTGGCTCAGGGTGGTAGTAGTGGTTGACATCCAGCCCCCCCTGGCTAAGGGTGGTGGTAGGCATCCAGCCCCCCCTGGCTAAGGGTGGTGGTGGGCATCCAGCCCCCCCGGCTAAGGGTGGTAGTAGTGGTAGGCATCCAGCCCCCCCTGGCTAAGGGTGGTAGTAGTGGTAGGCATCCAGCCCCCCCTGGCTCAGGGTGGTAGTAGTGGTAGGCATCCAGCCCCCCCTGGCTAAGTGTGGTGGTAGTGGTAGGCATCCAGCCCCCCCTGGCTCAGGGTGGTAGTGGTGGTAGGCATCCAGCCCCCCCTGGGTGAGGGTGGTAGTGGTGGTAGGCATCCAGCCCCCCCTGGGTGAGGGTGGTAGTAGTGGTAGGCATCCTGCCCCCCCTGGGTAGGGGTGGTGGTGGGCATCCAGCCCCCCCTGGCTAAGGGTGGTAGTAGTGGTAGGCATCCAGCCCCCCCTGGCTCAGGGTGGTAGTAGTGGTAGGCATCCAGCCCCCCCTGGCTAAGGGTGGTGGTAGGCATCCAGCCCCCCCTGGCTAAGGGTGGTAGTAGTGGTAGGCATCCAGCCCCCCCTGGCTAAGGGTGGTGGTGGGCATCCAGCCCCCCCTGGCTAAGGGTGGTAGTAGTGGTAGGCATCCAGCCCCCCCTGGCTCAGGGTGGTAGTAGTGGTAGGCATCCAGCCCCCCCTGGCTCAGGGTGGTAGTAGTGGTAGGCATCCAGCCCCCGCCCCCCCTGGCTAAGGGTGGTGGTAGGCATCCAGCCCCCCTGGCTAAGGCATCCAGCCCCCTGGCTAAGGGTGGTAGTAGTGGTAGGCATCCAGCCCCCCTGGCTAAGGGTGGTAGTAGTGGTAGGCATCCAGCCCCCCTGGCTCAGGGTGGTAGTAGTGGTAGGCATCCAGCCCCCTGGCTAAGGGTGGTGGTAGGCATCCAGGCCCCCCTGGCTAAGGGTGGTAGTAGTGGTAGGCATCCAGCCCCCCCTGGCTAAGGGTGGTGGTGGGCATCCAGCCCCCCCTGGCTAAGGGTGGTAGTAGTGGTAGGCATCCAGCCCCCCCTGGCTCAGGGTGGTAGTAGTGGTAGGCATCCATCCCCCTGGCTCAGGGTGGTAGTAGTGGTAGGCATCCAGCCCCCCTGGCTCAGGGTGGTAGTAGTGGTAGGCATCCAGCCCCCCTGGCTAAGGGTGGTAGTAGTGGTAGGCATCCAGCCCCCCTGGCTCAGGGTGGTAGTAGTGGTAGGCATCCAGCCCCCCTGGCTAAGGGTGGTAGTAGTGGTAGGCATCCAGCCCCCCCTGGCTCAGGGTGGTAGTGATGGTAGGCATCCAGCCCCCCCTGGGTGAGGATGGTAGTGGTGGTAGGCATCCAGCCCCCCCTGGGTGAGGGTGGTAGTAGTGGTAGGCATCCTGCCCCCCCTGGGTAGGGGTGGTGGTGCGCATTCAGGCCCCTGTGTGCATATGTGGCATTGGTGATGAGCATCCCGCCCCTATGGTGCTGCTGTTGCTGGTGTAAGTATATTCTGCATCCCTCTGTGTGTGTGTGATGTGTCGTGTACGTGTTGTATGTGTTTTGTGGTTGGTGTCTGACTTACCTTCTGCGCCGTACGCGTCCGTGCCTGTTCCGGTAGTAAATGTAGAATATTGGTATGATCGGGACGAAGGGATTCATGGATGGTTCGTGTCGTTCGTCCTTCTCGTTGCTTCGCGTCGTCCTCGTCGCTTCGCGTCGTCCTAGTCGCTGGCGTGTTCGTCTCGTAGCCGTGGATCGTGTTGTGGCGCGAATCCGAGCTTATGTGCGCCTCTCCCGGATGCTTTGACGTGCCGTGCGTAGCGACGGGTTCGGCGCGTACGGGAAGCGCATCGTACTTGTTCGGCCGGACGGAGCTGCATTTTCCCTTCCGTGCGACTCGATTCAGCGTTTCCGGATTCGCCTCGGTCGGAGAACAGGACCTGGTTTGGGTGAGTACGGCTCGGCCGGATTCTGTGCTGTTGTGCGCATCGTACTTACTCGTTCGGTGTGCTGTACGGATCGGTCGGGAAACAGGCTTTCGCATGGCTTTTTTCCCGACCGAATGGTATTGGGTGCGCCTCCGACCGAGATCGGAATCGGCCCCTAAGTGCCTTATGAAAAAACCGTAAAAGTGCACTCCATGCTTTAAATGGGACATATACAGGCATCCCCAGGGCAGCTGAAATAAGATCAAACCTTTTAAGGCCAGACATTCTCTAGTTAAGTTGAGGATTTCACAGAGATTCACCATTCTGAAAGCCTCCATTTTCATCTGACTCTAGAGTAGAGAATGCTTAGGGCTCCATATGTTGGAATCTTTTTTAAGAGGAACATTAAATTAGTGCAACACTGAGGATGGTATTGATGTTCTTTACTAAGTTCTTTTGTTTTTCAAAACATATTTCTAGTGAAACATTGTGTACACTTATTATATTGACTGTAGTAAACATTTGCTTTGCATTTTGAAATATTTGCTGCAAAACCATCAAATATATGAGAAGCATGCAATGTGGGTAATAATATACTTCACAAAACCAATGAATACTTACATTTTGATGTTACTCATTTGAGAATCCACTTATATGATTTTGAAAGTCAAATAATTTTGAAGTGATTGAGGTCATGGAAGATATGTACATGCTGACACATAATTTGTTAATTTCTGTTTTTTTTGTCTGGGTACAGAGAGTGGAAGTTTTCCAAACAAGTGCAATACGAAGAATTAAAAAGAGAATCATCTTTGGATCACCTCCCCAGCCATTGGTTTGCAGGTGTTTTTCATGGTGTGCCATTACTTGAATGGGCTGTCTATCAAGGCCATATCATTTTGTTGATGGTTACATTGTATTGTGTGTCTCATGCTTATATTTTGCAATGTTGCATACTGTAGTCCTTTTGTTAGATTGCAGATATGAGAAGGCATGTATACATTTTGAGCCAGTGTGTCTTCTTTGATGTATTTGCTGGCTCAAAGACACTTTATTTGTAGTTTGGAATTGTGTGCTCTATGGATGTCTAAGCCTGTTAAAAATACACAGTACTATTTAGGGGCCGATTCCGATCTCGGCCGGTAGGGCTCCGAATCGGATTCGGCTTTACCGGATCCGATTCGGAGCCCTGTTTCCCGACCGAACCGTACGCGGGTCCGGCCGAGCGAGTACGATGCGGGTCGCCGACCGACTCGTCCGGGTGTCCCGACCGCTCCGACCGACTCGCTCCCGGCTCGAACCGCTCCGACCGACTCGCTCGGACTCGACTCGCACCGCGCAATGGAGACGTTTCCCGGCCGGGTAAGTACGATGCGCGCCGCGAGCAGTCCGACCGAGCCGCGCAATCCGGCTCGAAAGAGCTGTCGGAGCCGTACTTTGGGGGTCCGTGTCGGACCCCCTGTACGCGTAGCCGCGCGAGTCGCACACAGGGGGACCCATGGGTCCCCCTACCTGTGGGTGTACGGCGCGAATCGCTTCGCCGCGTACCCGCTGCAGGGGCGCACTTGTCCGACTCGCACCCATTGAGTCAATGGGAGCCCGCGTACGCGTTGTACGACCGGCTCCCATTGACTTCAATGGGAGTCCGACCGACTCGAGTCCGATAACATACGGACGCATCGTACTCGTTCGGTCGGACTGCACGGGTCCGATTCGGTCGGAATTCTCTCCGGGTCCGGCTCGGTCGGAGAAATTTCCGGCCCGAATCGGAATCGACCCCTTAGTGTTCATCATAATGTGTTTGTGAGAAGTCCCTCTTTTTTCGTACTCACTTCCATTTATCTTTGACTGGTATTACTGTTTTTAAAAAACAATAATCACACTGAGTAACTGCTGTTCAGTACCCATTGCATTTGCTTTGACCCCTAAAACATAGTAAAATTGGCTAATCTCTAATTAGCATATTTAACTTTTCAGTAAGGCCATTGTATATGGTATAGGAAAATATGGAACTGGACCACATGTTGTGTCATCCACTAGGTTGGAAGAGTATACATGGCTTCAGGTCTACCTGCGTAGACTGACTCCCGAAGCATTTAATCCTGAAGGTGAGTTTGCTAAAATAACTCTTTTTGATAGGAAAAACCCTACTTTTACATATTAAATGTTACACGTAGATAGGCCTTGAAGCACAACAGTAGGGTGCCTAGTATTTAATAGTGTAGAAGAAAGAATTTAGTGTTGACATGTCCCTACAGTGACTAGACCCCAAAACATATTTTTACTGTAAAGGGATGCAGTTCTCATATGAGAAAAACTAAAGTTCAGAAACATAATACTTCTGCTATACTTGGTTTGACATAAGCTACAGATATGATTCAACCACTAATGTTTATTAAAAATCCAAACCACTGGCTAAGTAGATTTTTTTAATAAATATTTAGGAAATGTAACTTTAAAAAATATATACTTTGCCTGAACCTCTATTGGGCTTCAGTTAGTATTAGTCAACTATCTTCTCACCCCTGTGAATGCTTTCACTTAATGAGGTGTGAATTATTTTCCCTCAGCAAAAACAATGGCCTAGCTTTTCCCATCAAAACCAACAGTTTCAGCCAGACCTAGCCCGGCTGTCTAATTTAAAGAGGACTGCCTGCCATATTTCCCCACCAGAGGTAAACACTTGGACCACAAGGACCTGCTTGGGGTATCTGACTGGCGAGCCATCTGCCTAAACTTGTTCCTAGGTCCCAGGCAACTGCTAACAATGACTTCCAATTGGTGCTTTACTTTTTCTTGGTGCTTTTTACAATTCGTATCACTGGTTATATTTATTGGATGTTAGTCATGTTGGTGTCATATTTCGTATTACAAATTTCTATATGTTTAGAAATTGGTTGTGGGAATTATGAATTGATTTTGTACTGCTAAATACTTTACACACTTTTCACTAAGTTAAGACTGTCTGCTATGTGAGCTACCAAGACTTGACTCCAGGTTTTATTTATTAAACTTGTGTTTTGGGTCTCTCACGATTTCGACCTATTACTTGCCAAGGACTCACATCCTCCCTAACTAATATCTCATTTTGTTAAAGACAGTGTTCATTAGTTTTACTTTGCTGTTATATTTTTGGATTTAGGACTGTTTTGTTCACAAAGTAAAGATGTTCATGCACACAAGCTTTGTTACAAAATAAAATAAAATACTAGCCCTTTGTCAAAAGTATCTACAAAGCAATATTTTGCTGTGCTTACCTTTTAAGTTCAGAATATACAACTTTCACCACTTACATTTCAAGTATAGTCTCCTAACGCCTTTTCCAATCACTTTTCTTTAAGGGTACAGCCTAACCCTGCTTCTGCAGGCTGTACAACAAATGGCCCTACTCTCAGTTTCATATAATTTTAGCCCAAGATGTTGTTTGACCATCGGATTTTCCAACCATTATAAAGCACTTCCCTTTGTAAAAATCCTGTACTATTAGCTTTGCCAATGTGTGCTATAAATGCTTTCTTATTTAAAGAAGTATTAATTGACTAACCCTATTTATTCGTTAAAGTCTTCATTGTGGTTTATTAGCACCTTGCCGCTATACCTCAGACAAAAACCATCTTCCAACTCATCAATGTCATGTTAGAATTAACAGCTGCATAATTTTAAACTAAGGGCTTGATTTAGATCTCGGTGTACTGGTTACTCCGTCACAACGGTGATGGATATCCCGTCCGCCAAAATATAAATCCCATAGGATTAGAGATCTAAATCAGGACCTTAATTGTTAGGCTGCAAAATCTGCCCTTTCTGAAATGAAGAGATACGTTTCCAGGTACCTGGCTGGAGGTACACACAATATTTGTATTTCGTTTTTCTGAGCTAGAGCGCCAAATTAACTTGGTGTGACTAAAACAAGTGGCACTGAGTCAAAAGATGCATTCCATAGAAGCTTATTTGGATTTTTCAAGCTAAGTTCAGCAGTACTACTAACAACTCTTCTCGTATGGATAGATACGGATAAAATAAAAATGAATTTTGCAGATACTAAATAAAAAAAAACGTGCAATAGTCTTTACTATTCAAATTCAATCATGGAAAATTCAAATGCTGCGAAGTCAGAGGGGCATATTAACAAGGAAAGTATCGCCGCTTTTCCGGCACATATCGCCGGAAAAGCGGCGATATTTCTATTGCACTATCACCAAGGACTCGCTAACATGCGTTAGCGCTTGTTTCCTTGAGATAGCTGCCGGTTATCCTGCCGCTTTGCATGTCAGCGATATTTATCGCTAATGATATGCAAAGTAGGCGTTCCTTACTAAAATAAAATGAAAACTGTCGCTAACACAACTTCCCCCTATTATCAATACGGTCGCAACCTGAGTAGCGATAATAAAAGTAGCGCTAACCGCGATTATCGCTGGTATCTGAACGCCTGATTTAAAACTGACTTAGGTATATTATCCTATGGGAGATGGATTGTCAGGATAAGTCCACCCTCCCCTATTATCAAGGATTTCCCTATCGCTGTGGTTTTATTGCTGGATTTCCAGCGATATTCACGCATTTCGCCGCTATCGCTGGATTTTTTATCGCATTGGAGATAAGCGTTGATAATAACGCGCTATCTCGGCGATGTAATCCAGCGATAGCCAGCGATAATTAAAATCGCGCTAAGCACGCTTAGCGATAATTATCGCTGGCTGTTGATAATATGCCCCAGAGTGTTTATTTCTGCCCTGTCAATTAAATGGAAACAGGTTTAACATTTTCAGTGTTTAATGTAGAGGAATGTATATCCCTTCCACAAAGGGGAGCCCCATGACTCCAAGCACTTACTTTTTGACTAACACTAAAGAAACCATCAAGAGTCTCTTAAAAGTGAGAGAGAGATACAAAAAAGCTTCCTGGAACAGCCGATTTCTACTTAATTCTAAAGCAAGCACACAGTACACTAATGTCAAGTGGAAAGGATGGGGCTCCTGTACAAGACCTTGCAATCCAATAATCCTTCGAGATTAAACATAATTTTGCACAGCCATTTTAAATGTTTCCTCTCTTTTCTCTGTAGTGTGGAGAGTGCGGGCAAGAAGCAACATTTTATCACGCATTTTACCCATTCTGTGTCACTGGGAAAATGTGTTCCTGCTTGTGGGCTTATATTTCTGAAGGGAATCTGCTTCGACACTGTTTGCAGAATGTTAAAAGGACTAAATGATTACTTGAAAACCTACTTTCAGAATTTTAATCTGCTTTCAACTCAAGAGAGACAAAATGGAGGGGGGGCTTGCCTTTGCGAAGAAGCAGACTGCGAAGATTTTAATCACAGATTCAAACTGCACCTACAAGATTAAAGAACTGGGGAACAAAGGCAACGGCACACAGTTCTTGATTTGCACTCTATGTAGCAAATCTTTTTCTTCATGTTTAAGAGGCCTGTAAATGTTTTGATAATAGGCCCCAACGGGGAGTTTGGCTGCTTGTTTAAAACTTCCCTAATTAGAGATAGTCGTAAAGTTTACCATTTTAGATTCATTAAGTGGGCATTTGGGGATTAGAGTATCTGTGAAGAACAGATTCAAAATGGTTTCTCAGATTCTACCGCATCTCTCTCCCTCTAAACTGTCCTAGATATTTGGATGTCCTCGTTTTTTTACTTTTATTATTCCAACAGTGTTTTATAATGTTGATTTTCCAGGAATTCTTTCTCGCTCTTCATTTTACTACTGCCTGTCTTGCTTTGGTTCCTGTTCCACATCCTCCTTGTTCTCCTCCATGTACGTATTTTCGTTATTTTTTTGTTCGCTTTATAAACTATGCTTTAATCCATTGATAAATGTAACTCCCTTTTATGCTCAATGTTCCCACAGGTTTTTTTGTCTCTCTGTTCAGATGCACCCCATTGCTTCACTAAGCTATATTTTCCATTGGGCTCTTTACTATATGTTACTTATCTTCCTTTGAGACTCCAGCTTCTTTTCTGATTCAATTGTACATTTTTTAATCGTTTTAAGAAAAGAAAGCAATAAATTCAATCTGGTTAAAAGCATGAAAGTCTATTGACCTAAACGCCAGGAGTAGAGGAAAAGGCATCATTCAAATCTTCATCGAGTGATTACATCACAGGTAAGTATAGGTAAGTATTCTTTTATTAGTCCATAAAAAACATAAAAATCATTAAAAATGACAATTTCAGAACACAATAAATAAGATAAAAATTGCAGGAAAAAATAATGCATCACAGTCAATCTATACAATGAAATGCAATTTGACTAAATTCTAGTGTTGTAAAGATATGCAAAATAACATGTAAAGTGCAACCGTGCAAATCATTTTCCTTGTTTGGTCAAAGAGCAAGCAGTGCAGCTCTAGTTTCATCTAGCATCCCATGATGGCCAGCACTAATACAAAAATTATAGGAGCCTTTACAATGTGATAAATTATGCGAAAGAGCAATTTGGCTGAATATAATGTTGCCGGCATATGCAAGGTAATGCCTAAAGTGCAACCGTGTGAATCGTCTTTCTTATTTGATTGGTGGCCACTAATACAGAAATGGCAAGGGCCTATACAATGAACATATTTTCACAAAAATTCTAATATTTTTTATATTTAAAACTGGTGATGGCCTATGCAGTGTGCAAAATTATGCAGAGCGTACCTGCAGTAATACAAAAATGGCGGGAACCTATACTTTGTGCAAAATTAAGCAAAAAAAAGCAAGATGGCTGGTTCTAATGTAAAATGGCAAGGGCCTGTACAATGAGAAGAAATATGCCAAAGGTCCAGGAAATGCTAATATTTGATATGTAAAGCTGGCGCAACATGAACAAAAGCTAATACTTGATCCTCAGAACTTTTGGCAGAGTGTCGAGCTGATTCACAAACTGGTGGGATAGGAAGCAACAAGGTTACATGATCCCTAGCAACCCGCCATAGAGCAAGTGCATTTTGAAAGTCCTTATCAGGGGCCTTCATCGCTGTCAGTTTGAACCCCACCTGAGTCCATGAATCTGTCTTGGCTAGTGATTTAAAAATGTCCAAGAACTGGATGTTAAGCATCGTATTGCTTTGATCTATTGACGCAATTAGAGCTGAGCTACAGGATCTGATGCCTAATGCTTTGAGTTCTTTTTTCAATATGCTTCTTTGCTGTGGGGCCAGAGCAGGACAGATACAGATGACACGATGCAAGCTTTCGCCTGCCTGATGGCATAAGTGGCATTTCTGGTCTCCTCTTTGGCCATCTTCACTCCAATTTGGAAGAAAGTCTACAGTTGGAATATCACCAAATCTTAATGCCAATAATTTCTGTTTAAACTTCAGAGGGTAAGTGGCTTCCAAGAGTGAGGACTCTCTCTGGGCATCGTACGATTTTATTACCAACCACCCATGCGACTGCTTGGCCACCTTATCTTTATTCTCCATCCAACGTTGCAATTGAATGAGTTTATTTATTGCTCTTTTGAGTACTTGGCCAGATATATTGAGGGCCCATAGGTCACCCAACTCAAGCTTTTTAATGCTTTTCTCAAGGTGTCTTTTATATTCACCATTCCCTCTTTTGAGGTTGATTTCAGACCATACTAGATTAGCCAGTGTACCCTCGACGGCTGACCGCAATTTGTGACAGCATTAAGCAAATGCTGCAGGCCTGGCAAATGATTGCTTTGTCAATGAAAACTCCTGTCTGACTTGAGTGGGCAAGGAAGTGACATCACATGACCTTTTGGCCTGATGATGTTTTACATTATAGTCTAAGGTAGCGACACCTCTGAACTAAAAAGAAACAACACTATGTGAAACAGTAAACATCGAATGCAAGCTTAATAAAAATAAGACAACAGACTTCTAAAACAGTTACAAATCTATTTGTATACTCAACATAAATATTAATTGAGTTGGTGCTATGATATGCTTTGAGTGCAGCCATCACATGCCGGGAGTGCTGCCTTCATACCTTTTCTTCTCCTTGAAAAGGAACATGCAGACTTCAGCTTCAGCTTCAGACTTCACTTATTTAACAATGTTAAATAAGTGGGATACACTTTTTGTCACAGAAGCCATTTGTTACTTGAACTTCAGAAACTACAAACCAAATGTAGCACAGTGTGACAGAGGTGTGCCTGGCTTCTAGTACTTTCCATCCCCACTTAAAATCCCTTGCACAAGGGAGATACAGTTGAGAAGGCCCTACGACCTGGGAGGCAATAACAGCAGAAGAATGACCAACTGGAAAGAGAAGCCACCTGATGTCATGCCAAGATGGATTAAGGACTTTGACTCCAGCTGATTCAAGGACTAGGATGGGCCATTCCAGGGTCAGCATCACTGCCCTGTTATGCCCCTGAGGACCAACTGAGGGAAGACCTGGGCTTCAAGTCCCCCCTGGGTGCCTTGCACGATAGTCAGGGGATCTGGGGTCTGGGACGTATGGACAGGATGGTGCCCCACTGGCTGGTTGTGGAGGGGATGTGCAAGATCGCCCCCACCAACAGGAGAGGAGCACCAGGAGCCAGACAGAAGAGAAGGTTGGCTCATGCAGCCAGTGAACCCAGCTCCCTTGATTGTGCCCCTTTAGATGCCAAGAGGTCTGATGAAAATGCACCTAGGCACTAGGCATGGCCGCCAGGAGCAAAACAAGCCAAATAGCCCTAGTGATGTCACTTGAAAGATTTTACCCTTTAACAAAGATCAAGACCAAAGTCAATCATGTGGCACACCACATCACTTTAAAGATTAAGCCTCCAAAATAGGCCAAGGTCTGGGGTTAGACACAACTGTGTTTTTAAATTATTTAAGGGGGAAAGGGTAGTGTATTGAGCCCCATTTACTCATTTTGTGCCCCTATGGCCCCCATTTCCCTGGCGCCTAAACCAACAATGAAGAATGGCTCAACTTCTATTTGCCTCTGGCACCCCATCCCCAGAGGTACGGACCTCTACCTCGGGTGTATAGCCTTTCTCGGTGCCAGTGTCTGGTGGGGGAAGGTTTGTCCAGACACGGAGACATATTGCTCCCACCCTTAGGAGCAGCCAAAAAGAAATGCTGGCTCCCACGTGCCGCATCCAATATGCGTGTGAGTGAGCTTCCTGAAATTCCCTCACCAATGGGCACTCAGTATTCAAAAACATTAAACAAAGGAAAAATAGTCATGCAGCTCGAGGCTGCTGAAAGCAAGAAGGAGACGCACTGTTTAAATATCCAGTGCTCCTGAGACAAGCACCTCATAAATCTCCAATAGGGCTTTGTTTTGTGCTTGATTTTTCCCTCATGGTGCCCCAGGAGGGGCAGGGGCACCATCAACGTATGTTGGAAATGTTTTGGTGAGGCTGAAGGAGATGCAGCAGCCCTACTCCATGGAAACTACAAAATGTAGTAAATGTGTAAATTAAGTTTCCTAAGGCCATGGCATTCATGACCCCAGGAGAAGCTTCTAATATTTTGAAGCACTCCAAGAGAGCGGTGGCTCCTCCGTTAAGGTGGAGGAGCATTGCTTCACTGCTCTCTCAGCAGTGAAAACATGAAACATAAAATGATAATAAAACAGCTTCTTATCATTTTATTTTCCTCACAGAGCCAAGTCTAGATTGGGGCAGGGCCGGGCCATCAAGGAGGAGTGGTGGGCACTGTTGCATGTGCGCACATAGGTTTGGCCGGCTGTTTTAGGATGGCCAAACCGACATGTGCATTTAGATCTCTCCACCCAAGATGTGCTGCACAGCCAGGTGGAGAACAAACCCAGGCTCCCAGGGCTCAGACGAATCGCAGTGCTTCCTTCATGCTGGGTATTACCAGCTTGAGAGCAGCGTCTGGATTGGTTTAGGGAGTCTAGTAGCCTGTGCATGGAGGACCGGGAGTCAAGAGGAGCAGAGGAACAGAAGAGCACCGAAGTATTGGCAGCCAGGTAAGTGCTATTTTCTTTTTTCTTCTTTTTCTTTTCCGCGCTGCCCCGTGTGCTGCCCCCGCATTCCCCCCGCTCTGCCCCCCCTACTTTTATTTCACAGCAGCATATTTCACAGCAGCTGCCACTGCTCCAAGAGCTTGAACTTTTGCTCTTGGGTTTTGGAGTGCAGAGCCCTCTTGTAGTTGGCCCTACGGCTGCAACTTGTGGCCTGAGAAATGTAAATAAAAGACACACATGTTTACAATTGAATTGAAATCATTTTTTCATAACACTTTATTGCCAATGGTTATTAATGAGCATTGAAATGCTTATATTAATAATGAATGTATATGAATACGGTTAAATATTCTTTCAGTTTTAATGATGAAATTTAACATAACTTGTGAATATTGTTTATTAATGAGGTACCCTGAAAAGCCAGTAGACCTGCATTATAAATAATGACACTCCCTTACTTTGTGATGTGATTTTGGGGTTCAGCACCCAAAAAGGCTGAAATGTGATATAATGGTATAATCAAAGGTACTTACATGTATCTTATGTATATATCTGTAAATTATGTGTAGTAGTTAGTAGTGTGTGTATTAAGTGTACTTTTCCTTTTCAAAAGAAAAATCACTGACTGGACAATAATTTATTGGGTGCTGTTGCTGCGTGCCACCAAATTGGGATTGATAGCCCACACCCCCTCCGAGTAGGGTGTGCAGACAGAATATCGAGTAAAAAAAATATCGAGTTGCACAAATATCGAGTAATAAATATTGTGGTTCATAAATATCGACAGCAAGAATATCGTGGTCAAGAATATCGACTTAAGGTAAGTAATATCGATTTAAAAAATATCGAAGTGTTTAATATCATCTGCAAAAATATAGTTGTTAAAAATATCGTTATTTTAATTAATGTTATGTATTTTAGTATATATTTTATATGTATTTGATGTTTGTTTTTGTATGAGAATTGTTTGTATTTTTAATATATTTGTTACATTTTTAGTAGTTATTAATTTTTTTTTATTTGAATTTTGTGTTTTTCGTTCCGTAGCAGGTTGTGGATTTATAGGGGAATAGGGTGGGAAGTAATTCAGTTATATTAAATTAATTGATTATTTTTTATTTATTAATATTTGTTTAATTGAGATTTTATAGTTTTAAATGTGTAAAGTAATTTATTATTAATGAATTAATAATCGGTTGTTCATTAATGTTAATTAATTAAATAGTAATTAATTATGGTAATTGTGTAATTAATTTTAGGTGTGTGTTGTGTTTATCCGTGTAAATGGTGGGAAGTAATTTATTTTTAATTTATGAATTCATAATTGGTTGTTGGTTAATTTTAATGAATTAATTGGTAATTAATTATGGTAATTGTGTAGATTTAGGTGTGTGTTGTGGTGTTTATAGGAGTAAAGGGTGGGAAGCAATTTGTGTTTAATTAATTAATATATAATTGTTAATTAATGTTAATTATTTGATATTTATTTTGGGTAATTGTTTTTTTCTGTGTGTTGTTTTTACTTTTAAAAGGGTAAAGGTTGGGTATTAAATATATTTTAATTACTTTATTATTAGTTGTTTATAGTAATAGTTTTTAATTTAAAAATAAGTTTTAATTGTGTTTTATTATTTTATAGTTTAATTTAGGTGTGTGTTGTGGATATTATAGTGTTAAAGTGTGTTTAGTCAATTAATGTTTATTCGTTTTTTTATTAATAATATTTTGTAATTGATTATTAATTATGTTAATTATGGAAGTAAATTTAATTGTTTTTGGTGTGGAGTTATAGGGTAGGAATTAAAATAAATACATTTATATATTAATTAATCTGTTTGTAAATATTTTCTAGTTATTTTCTTTTTAAATGTATTTAATATTTTATTTTATATAATATTTGTAGGTTTTGTTATTTGTAAACAATATTATAATATGTTTCTTTTTATATATGTAATATATTTGATTTTACAATTTTTAAATATTGTGTATTTATTTTTATGATTTTTTAATTTTTTTAATATATATATATATTTGTATAACTGTTTGAGTGTGAATAGTAGTTTTTGTCTCTCCGCTATCCAACACTTTCCCTAATGTTGCACTCACTGGAGTGGGAATAGTAATGTTTACCTCTCCGCTATCCAGCACTTTTCCTACTGTTGCACTCACTGGAGTGGGAATAGTAATTTTTACCCCTCCGCTATCAAGCACTTTCCCTACTGTTGCACTCACTGGAGTGGGAATAGTTAATTTTACCCCTCTGCTATCCAACACTTTCCCTACTGTTGGGCTCACTGGAGTTGGAATAGTAATTTTTACCACTCCACTGTCCAACACTTTCCCTACTGTTGCACTCACCGGAGTGGGAATAAAATCTTTTACCTCTCCGCTATCCAACACTTATCCTAATGTTGCATTCAGTCGAGTGGGAATAGCAATTTTTACCCCTCCGCTATCCAACACTTTCTCTACTGTTGCACTCTTTGGAGTGGTAATTGTATTTTTTGCCCCTCCGCTACCCAACACTTTCCCTACTGTTGCTCTCACTGGAGTTGGAATAGTAATTTTTACCCCTCCGCTATCCAACACTTTCTCTACTGTTGCACTCTTTGGAGTGGTAATTGTATTTTTTGCCCCTCCGCTACCCAACACTTTCCCTACTGTTGCTCTCACTGGAGTGGGAATAGTAAATGTTACCCCTCCACTATCCCACACTTTCCCTACTGTTGCACTCACTGGAGTTGGAATAGTAATTGTTACCCCTCCGCTATCCAACGCTTTCCCTACTGTTGCACTCACTGGAGTGGGAACAGTAATTTTTAGCCCTTTGCTATTCAGCACTTTTCCTACTGTTGCACTCAGTGGAGTGGGAATAGTGAATTTTACCCCTCCGCTTTCCAACACTTATCCTACCGTTGCACTCAGTGGAGTGGGAATAGTAATTTTTACCCCTCCACTATCCAGCACTTTCCCTACTGTTGCACCTTTTGGAGTGGGAATAGTAATTTTTACTCCTCCGCTAGCCAACACTTTCCCTACTGTTGCACTGATTGTATTGTGAAATTTAAGTGTACATATTTTTTAATAGTTTAATGTTTTAATTTATTGTAGATTTTTTTATATTTTAAATCATTAAGATATATTTTTATTTTTTATATTATTTTAAACTTATAACATAAATTAAAAATAATAGTTTGTTAACTGTTTTAAAGTAGATATATATGTATAAATTATTATGTTTGTGTGTTTATTTTTTTATTAAGTTTATTTGTTATTTTTTATTAAAATGTATATTACATTTAATTATGTTGTTAAACTTATATTTAATATTTAATATATATTATTTTATTTTATATTGATATAAAAGTCGATATTTTATACATCTATATTTTTACATCAATATTTTTTAGTCAATATTTTTGTACTTAGCTGTTTAAGTATAGGAGTCGATATTTTTGTTTTTCTCGATATTTTTAACATCAATATTTTTTAAATCAATGTTTTGTCAGTGAACCCCGAGTAGACCTTCAACTGCTCTGCTGCGCTACCCTGAGAGAGTCAAGTGATACAATGGGGTCCTTGGTTGGTTTTAAGTAAAAATACAATTACATACTAATTACTTGATGAGGACTCAAATCCCAATTTCTTACAGGAATGTTCAGAGAAGGGATTTGGTTGGCAGAAATAGAATGTGAAAAGTTGGTATGATAGCACAGGAGTTGGGCGTTGGGATGATGGCTTTGTTGATTTTGCAGATCTAAGCTACAGGTATCAGTGTGCAGCCCTCCCCTGTCTCCAACTCCGAGTCCAGCTTTGGCAATGCTGATCACCAAACAGGCTGGAATGGCGGTATTTGCTCGCCTTAAAACCCTCATCTTTGTCATTCCCATCCCACTTCCCCACATCACTCACCTGCTGCAGACTGAAAGTATTCTGTTTGTGGTCAGATGAGAGAGCTGGAAAAGATTTCATTTCTGCCTGTCCTACATCATGCTAGCTCATGTGTGCCTCCTTCTCCTCTGGTCCTAATACACAGCATTACAAAGTCTTAAAAAAAATGTAGTGCATGCGACATGCCTTCAAAATTAGTATGCAAGAATCCTGGATGACCTCCACTGGTTCTGTTTCTCTATGTCAGTTAAGTTCACTGGTAGGTGCTAATTATTAAAAGGACATATTGCACCTTGACCTAGAACCTTTTTGACCTTCATTGGATTACATTTACTGTTCGTTGAGATCGATATGGATATGGCTCACAGACATTTTCATCTAGTGGTCCACTAAACCATCGTTTCAAGAGCCTAATGTAGAACTCCCTACCTTTAGAACACTGATCCACACCTTGCCTTTTGAGCAGTACCTGGACTACTAACAAAATATGGAATACCTCCGAAGTCACCATGAATTACACTGGTCAGAAATAACCACTTTCTATTGCGACTGTGAAAAAGTCATTCAATACCAATACCATTTTCATTCAATAGAAATTTGAAGGAATCAATGTCATTATGTTTTTGATTAGTTGAGATCAATGCTGTGTCTATAGAAATATTATGCTGAATGTATTTACGTTTTTGTTGATCTGTGCACATTTTAAACATCACTAATGAAAATGTAAAAGGATCTTTTAATACAGTCATTTACACTATTTAGCAAGCTCCTTCTCTTGCTATTTTACATTACTACAATTGCTGTTTCTGGCTCTTAAAACGTTCATTTGTCTGTTGTGTGACATTATTGGGAATCTCAGGTGATGCGTTTATCACAAGTAAATCATCAATAGATTTTGGGGAACAATTGTCACTTGAAAAATACACTACGTTAATGTGCCAGAAGCATTAATTTGAGGTGCCATTACTTAGCTTAAGAAGAGTCCTATCTTTGGTTTCTGGAGTGATGGCTTCATTGAATAAAGTTATTAAGTTGGTTCTCAAAAACGTCTTTAAGACCTTGGATCGGTTAGTGTAAATAATGTTGACAGAAGTAAAAACCCTAGTTGAACACTCAAGAGCGAGGCATTATAAACGAAAAAAAGAGAAGTAGTGCATGGGTTCATTCAACCGATTTATGCTAATAGTTAATTTCTATTTGTAAAAATGGTTATAGAATAAACCATGAATCTACACAGGTTCACACGAGTAAGCTCTGAAAAGCAGATAAGTTAGAAAGTGTAATTGTTTAACATTACAAATTTATGTGTGGGTATCAATGGGTTATTAGATGGAGAGGATATTATTCGTTCTTAACTAATAAGTCCAACATCTTACCAGGAGAATCACACATTTTTAATAGCCATACTCAGAGTCAACCCCTCTTAGCTATGGCACAGAGCAGACTAGCTTAATTCATGGAAATTTGTAAGTATGTACAGTATCAAAACAATTAAAAAGTCAAAATACAACACACATGCAAGCTCCAAAACTAAAAGCAATAAATAACTAGACAAATGAATCTCAGGTGATGCGTTTATCACAAGTAAATCATCAACAGATTTTGGCGAACAATTGTCACTTGAAAAATACACTACTTTAATGTGCCAGAAGCATTAATTTGAGGTGCCATTACTTAGCTTAAGAAGAGTCCTATCTTTGGTTTCTGGAGTGATGGCTTAATTGAATAAAGTTATTAAGTTGGTTCTCAAAACGTCTTTAAGACCTTGGATCGGTTAGTGTAAATAATGTTGACAGAAGTAAAAACCCTAGTTGAACACTCAAGAGCGAGGCATTATAAACGAAAAAGAGAAGTAGTGCATGAGTTCATTCAACCAATTTATGCTAATAGTTAATTTCTATTTGTAAAAATGGTTATAGAATAAACCATGAATCTACACAGGTTCACTACGAGTAAGCTCTGAAAAGCAGATAAATTAGAAAGTGTAATTGTTTAACATTACAAATTTATGTGTGGGTATCAATGGGTTATTAGATGGAGAGGATATTATTCGTTCTTAACTAATAAGTCCAACATCTTACCAGGAGAATCACACATTTTTAATAGCCATACCTGGAGTCAACCCCTCTTAGCTATGGCACAGAGCAGACTAGCTTAATTCATGGAAATTTGTAAGTATGTACAGTATCAAAACAATTAAAAAGTCAAAATACAACACACAAGCAAGCTCTAAAACTAAAAGCAATAAATAACTAGACAAATGACACAAAAATGATTAAGTCCAATAGGGGAACCAGCAATATGAAGTTTTGAGATTTTTAAGTTAAAAAACACCAATTGTTCAGATGACCAGGATCTAGGCACAAGTTGAGGCCTACTGTGAGGTACCAGAAGCTGGCTTAGAGTAGTGGGTCTACCTGTTTAAAGATTTTACCTTCTTACGTAGGGCCTGCTTTATAGAATGGCAGTCTTCACTCTTTTGGCCAGGGTGGCGGATGACATTACATCTGCCACCCTGACAGGCAGAGGATTGCCATATTGAGTTTTGACAGCCATCGATCAAGCGTTTTTTTTTTCATAACCAGACCCTCACAGTTTTTGAAAATTAAATAACTAATGACCCCCACACCCAGGTAGATTTTTCTTGTCATCACTGCCAGGTCTTTTCTGGCAGCAACAGACAGGATGAAGGACATCAGCCTGTCAGCCCTAAGTAGGGTGGACAGTGTGATTCCTTTACTGCGATGGCCAACAAACTGTTAGGCTGTCAAAGTAAGCTTTCCATTGACAGAAAGCTAATAGTCCACTCATCTGTAAATAGGGCTGGTGGATGGAGAGTTTGGCAGAAAGGATACCCTGTCACGTATGCAATAGATTACCCTGTGTGACAAACTCTAAATGTAGCCCCTTTGTCTTAGAAGTAGAACTCCTCCAGTATAATAAAGTTGCTTATTGTATCTTCAGCCATCCCAAAGGTGGATATCTATTGGACAAGGTTCCGCCAAAGTTGATGGTTTTGGCAGGAAAAGCACTGAGGGGGAAAGTTCTGGACTCCTAAAATGGGTTTAGAAATGGATAAGGAATCGCTGTTTGGAAGGAGTGTGTTGTAGGCATCTCCTCTAAATAACGATTACTATTCATATGTATCAAAGGTCTAGGAACCTTATAGTGGTTGTAAACCATAAAAATTGTATCAACACCAAGTGCGGGTGGTAACCCATCAATTCACAAAGGGGTATCCTTCCCCTTTGTTAATGTTTAAAAAAAAGTTGGTTTGGGAGTAGACAGTGGTCCAAGGGACCACTGCACGCTCTCAGAAAAAAAAGTAAACTTTTCTTCTAAAACGCAGCCTGTCAGACTTTAGTGCAATGACAGACTTGGTGATCTGCAACCCCAAGCAGGCCACAATCTTGGTGATGGCCTACTGTCGCAGTGAGTCACAACTGACTGACCTATTAGTACATAGGTTCTTGAAAATCTATACTGGGCACACAAATACTGGGCACAAATAGTGAATAATAAATATAACATCTGGATCCAAGTCTCCTTTTTTAAATATCTGCAGCGGGACATGCTTGGAGGCTGTAGCCAGTCAGGGTATACCGTAGATGGGAGGGTCTGCTGAAGTAAAAAGCTCACTGCCAGATCAAAATGATTTTTATGCCCGCTATAGTCACTCTATGGTTGAGTAACCTTGAGTGGGTAGTTCCAGTATGCCAATTACAACTTTTTCTTTTTTGTCAAGCGCTGCCTCTTCAATACATGTAAGGTTCCAGGTCCTCAGAGAACTCACTTCGAATTCAGTATCCCCTCTAGCAGAGGTCATCAGATCAGCCCATTCAGGGCCCACTTGCCAGTGGTCAACTGTATATTCCAGGAAAGGGTTTCCTGCAACCCACAGAAGGTGCGCTAACTGACCCTTGAAGTCCACTACTTAGTCCTTGGTGAAAATGTGAGCAATTCCAGAACCATACTGACTAGTCAACACAATATTGCATGATGATATAAAATATTCAGTCCTTTAAGCCTTTAAGAGAAGGATTTCCACCAGTATGGCACATGCATAGTATAACAAATGCACCTGAGTAGAGAAGTGCCATACAAAGGAGATGGAGTGAACCATGGAGTGGATTGCTGCTTAAATAATGGTGATTGAGACTGAAATGTTAGGGTGCCAGTCTAAGATTTTCGTTCACTACTTGCATACATAACACTTGTACCCAGTTGCTGATTTAGTTATCTTATCTGACCTCAGGCTTTGCATTATCATTATTATTATCATACTTTTCATTATTATTACAATTCCACATCACTCACTTCAATGGTGATTGGTGATACAGAATTCTGACTTTCATATAGCATGCGTTGAGCAATAGGGCAAGCTTTAATGCATTCCAGAACTTGAAACGTGTTATATAGCCAGGTTTCCAGTGCTTTTCTGAACTTGAACAAGAAAGTCTATGTTCATGAAGAGAGTGGTACAGGAGTCTAGTTAGGAGCACCCCAAATGCGAAAGGCACTATGGCCAATTACAAGTTCTTAGTATGGAGCATCTGGAAGAATATTTGAAAGCTAGAGTCAGGCTAGAGAATGGAGCAAATTTGTGAAATTTCATTCCTAAGAGAATGTGGACATTGCCATCGAAGACTGTGTACAGTACACATGCTAATTTGTACTGCGCTATTCCCCGGAAAGGGAGCGACCGAAGTTGACATAGATAATTGGTAGCAAGGTCAAATCTTTTCCA
Organism: Calotriton arnoldi; assembly: GCA_963921515.1. NCBI lineage: Eukaryota > Metazoa > Chordata > Amphibia > Caudata > Salamandridae > Calotriton > Calotriton arnoldi. The sequence goes on from CAWUFW010002250.1 coordinate 1,197,488, forward strand.
ATTATGAAGAATGTTAACTAAAGAATTTTGAATTAAACCAAATCGCATATACAACATTTTGAGAATGGTGCATTGGTACCTGGTGAGGGACACAAACCAACACAAAGATGCACCACTATGTTTCTTCAACAGGGGCCCCTGTGTGAAGGATATACCCATCAGAGCAGCATTAACCATCAACACTGCTCCCACTATTCAATCCCAGAGGGGTCTTCCATAAATCAAAGGTCATTTTAAATAAGGTCAATGAGCAGCTTTTCAATTGTGTAATGAGACTAGAATCTTCATTCATAGCACTGCATCACATACTTTAAATGCTTTCTTAAACTGAAAAATTCAAGATGTTGAATATGCGATATGGTGTCCCTGTCAGAAGATTTATATAGGACAGACCGATCAAAAGGTGAAATCACGCACCCTACAACACAGGAGTGGGATTAATTGCAAGACCATTGGAGAACTCTCGGTGGATCATTATCTAGATCTTGGACATACTGAGAATCAAATCCGCTGGCAAGTGATCAAAAGTTTGAAACCAGATCCTAGGAGAGGAGACCAAAGCAACAGACTACTTGAACTGGAATGTCGCTGGAAGCAGAAAGTCAGTTCAATGGAGGAGTGCCTAAATAGCCAGGATGAATGGGGTCAGTTTGTAACACATGCCCGTTGACACCGTGGACAATCCCTTGATTTATGTGATTGATAATGCAGAGTATAATGAATACATCCCCTTGAATAATTTAATCGACAAAGTAGAGTATAATGTATACCATTCATGTCTCTTGATGCCCATCTAGGCTCTATGCACCTTTCTGGCATAAATGTGTTCACAACCAATAATGCACACCATTGCAGAACATAACCTAAACATTCATTTCTACTACACTTGCATGAACTCACTTTATTTCTAACTCACACAGGTTCCCCGCCTGCACGCCACAGGAGCATAACATAATCCCCTTGCACATCACCAGTGCACATACACTAGATTCATCCCACCGCCACGTACAACACAGGCATCAGCGATCCAGGGGTTGCACGCCTCATGCTGCCCTGTCGTATTTATCACGTGAGGACGCCACACCGGTTTATACAGAGGCATGGTTTTACAGCCTGCAGATAGTTTCAAATGAGGCCAGGACGCATATTGTCACAGATGTTCGTATGAGGTAAGAATGCCACCATTATCAGCTTGCTGGTTATTACAAGATTTACCATGATTTTCCAGACCAGACCCGAAAGGCACACACGCTGTCTCCACGAGGACCTCATTGTACTGTGTGCGGTACATTGACACAGGCACCCCTCAGCACTTCCACGGGACAATGGCATCTATTTATTGTAAAATCATATATATGTAACGTATAGTGCAACTCTGTGGGTCAGGTACAACCCCTGATTTATCGCTCTCTGACTGAAATGATTATTAATACTTTTCATTGTAGTTGGTACAGCGCACTTTGGCTTGTTGTATGCAGCCCCGTTGTGACTTATCCTCCCATTGGGTTTTTCAATTTGCACCTTTTCCCCGCAGGTGTGCCCGCTCTGTGCTTCATTCATATTCCTGGCCTTTAAGACATACTGAACGTATTTGATTGCTTAAGGCAGCCCTGGTGTGGCCACATGACCTGTTTTACCTCTCTCACTGTGGATTTCATCAGTGCTCTTGACCCAGTTGGTTTACACGCCATGCTGATACCTGAGCTATCGCTCTGTTCTTCTTTTGGATCATGTAACCCAGCCGTGACTCATGCATCATAATATACAGAACACATTGTCCACATTGGGTAGAGTGCACTTTGTTGCATTACTGGTTTGTGCACTTGGACACATTGGTTCCAGCGCACGTAGGTGAGCTATTCCACATTGAATTCACTGTCTTTTGCCGACATGATGGGTTTGTCTCCAATCATTCATAGGTATTGTGCAAAATGTTTTTTTCTTTCAGTACGGAGTGACTTTTCAGCCATTTTTGGATCAGGTTAGAATTGTTGTTTTGTAACACTTCACACATTTGACATGTATCCTTCACATGCATCGAACTCCTTTCACATTCTCTTTCACCACAGCTTAGGTAACCAATGATCTAGTAGCATCTCATGTGTGGCACTTTCAACTAGGCTGGTGGCATTTCAACCTTTGGTGTTGTTTATAATGTTGACAATGTCTCTGTGAACAGTCATTATAATGTTTTCATTACATTCTCTAGTTAAGCCACAGGTGAGCTCTGTTTGATTACCACATATGTGCTATATGTGGGTATCCCATTTTTTCTTTGAAGAGCAGATGAGTTGTATTGTTTGTGTAAGTAATTTTGCTGTTTTTCCTAAGAAGTTGGCATCTTGGGCGGTTTACTATCAAACCCTATACAAGGTCTGTTTATTGTAGATCTATTTTTGATATTTAGTACTTCCACAGAGTTATTCTGTAAATTGATGGTATACATCCTTTCAATTATTTATAGAATATTTGTTCTCATTGTAAATATTTCCTTGCCCTTATGACTTGGATGATAATAGATTGTTTCTAATATCCTAAAAGTACCTTCTTAGTCACAACATTCCTTTATCCATTTTAACAGAAATATGTTGTATTGCCTAATAAATCATCCGTTTGCTCCATTTGTGCTCAAGAACTGGGTTCTCCAAAGTCGGCCTTGGAGGGCCGGATCCATGCCAGATTTTTAAGATAACTAAATTTATCTAAATGTGTATAAGCTACAAATCTGGCATTCATCCGGCACACTAGGACCGGCTTTGGAGAACCTTGCTCTAGAATATAAATTTCAGCAGTTCCTCGTAATGGACATTGTGATATATGGTCACTCTTCACCATCTCCCCTAAATAGAAATCAAAACAACCTCTCAACTACAACATCACTATCAATACACTGGAGCCTGCTGATTATGAACAAAATTTGAACTGTGTACTAGAGAAACTAATAAATGGATGTTTACTGGCAATGTATTTCTACTGCAGTTTATCTTTATTCTAAGAATGTGTGTGGCTTTTCTGTTTAAAGCCATATAAAAGATGATGTTTTTGGGATATGTGCCAGTCTTTTCCATTGCCTTTTTAACTATATAGGAAATGGAGAATCTCCGGTAGTCAGTAATTTGATTTATAGTTAGACTTTTCTGGGTCTTTTTTGTAAGCAAACTATATGTTAGTACTCTTGCTGAATTATTCTTATTTCCAGCTGCTGGTTTTCTTTCGAGGTAGACCTCATGTTGATCCTCTCACATCATTTTCTTTTGATTTACTATTGAGACATTGATTGCTATTGATTAACTTATCACTTTTTGCCTTCTATAATTATCTACATTTTTAATAAACCTATACAGTTTAACTTGGAACTCTGTATCATTCACGTGTAGTTGATTGGCTTAGACTCAGGGGCCGATTCCGATTCGGGCCGGAAATCTCTCCGACCGAGCCGGACCCGGAGAGATTTCCGACCGAATCGGACCCGTGCAGCCCGACCGAACTAGTACGATGCGCACGTATGCCATCGGACTCGAGTCGGTCGGACTCCCATTGAAGTCAATGCGAGCCTGTCGTACAACGCGTACGCGGGCTCCCATTGACTCAATGGGTGCGAGGCGGACAAGGGCGCCCCCCACAGCATGCACGCGGCGAAGCGACTCGCGCCGTACACGCACAGGTAGGGGGGACCCATGTGTCCCCCCTGTGTGTGACTCGCGCGGCTACGCGTACAGGGGGGTCCAACACAGACCCCCAAAGTACGGCTCCGACTGCTCTTTCGAGCCGGAGTGCGCGGCTCGGTCGGACTGCTCGCGGCGCGCATCGTACTTACCCGGCCGGGGAACGTCTCCATTACGCGGTGCGAGTCGAGTCCGAGCGAGTCCGAGCGAGTCGGTCGGTGCGGTTAGACCCGGGAACGAGTCGGTCGGAGCGGTCGGGACGCCCGGACGAGTCGGTCGGCGATTTCGCATCGTACTCGCTCGCCCGGACGCGCGTACGAATCGGTCGGGCAATAGGGCTCCGAATCGGATCCGGTTAAGCCGAATCCGATTCGGAGCCCTACTTGCCAAGATCGGAATCGGCCCCTATGTCTTAGAAAACTCAAGTAGTCCCATGCTACATATCTACCCTCTAAGTGAAATGTTTTGGTGGTGGAAAGTTTTATAATCATGAAGATTTTGAAATATTCACAGAGTACCCATGTGTATCGTCAAATAAGTGGATTCAGTGAGTATCAATAGCGTTTTGTTCAGTGTAAGATGTCACGTTACATGTCATTTTGATGTGGTAATTTAAATCATGATTGTGCTTCCTTAATGATCTTGTAATTTATGCACACATCATAAAAGTTATATTTTAAAGTTGTATTGCATTTCAATGAGTTGTGCATCATTGTAATGTGATTTGGATTATATATGGTGAAATATAGTGATGATGTATAAGATTTATGGAAAGGTTTTGGATTTAAGGAAAATTCTAATTTGATATAACATTGTCTGATGAATAAAGGTGTGGCGCCAGGTTCATTAAAAGATTACTTTTATGAGATTCTTAACAGTCCAGTTGTGAATGGGAACAAATCAGGAGTAGTGGTAATTATTCTAAGCACAAGAATAGACAACGCTGGTTATAACGTTGGTTGCTGCTAGTTGAAAAAGCTATCTTGGTGTATGATTGGTTGCACTTTTAAGGTGCTATTTCTCTTTTTTGTGGCCAATTTGATTTTTTTCCTTTGTCCTGGTAAGCAGACAAAATGTTTATGTGTTTTGGCTTATTGGTATTAAATATTATTGTAAGGTTTTGTTTTGAAATCGTACTGTGATTATGTGTGTATTGCATGTATTGTGAAGTTTGTTTGAGTCTACAATGGATGTGCTTATGGCAATGGAAGGAAATGTCCACCTTCAGTTGAAAGTGCCATACATGAGATGCTACTAGATCATTGGTTACCTAAGTGTCTGTGGCTCAAAGAATGGTATAAAGTTACAGTGGATGATAAAAGCTTGTGGTTTCCTGAAAATGGTTAGTTTGATGTGAAGAAACTTGAGTATTTGAGGCATGCCCTATTTGAGCAAAAACCGCAGCTGAGATCTGCACTCTTCAAAGCACTTAATGAATGGGACTATGTGGCCTGTGAGAAATCAGATCAGAAAATGCTGAAGTGTCAGATTGATAAATCTATGAATAAGTGGCTGGATGCAAGATCACTTTCATAGTAGAGGTAGTGGTGTGGAAATGTGCTAGAGACTGTGGGTGTAATTTCTCTTATTGCTGCTGATTAAAAAAAAAAATGAGGCAGAGAGTGAGAATGAAAGTAATTCCAAGGGAGAGGATGTACTGTACTGAGCTATTCCCTGGAAAGGGAGCGACCGAAGTTGACATAGATAATTGGTAGCAAGGTCACATCTTTTCCAATTATGAAGAATGTTAACTAAAGAATTTTGAATTAAACCAAATCGCATATACAACATTTTGAGAATGGTGCATTGGTACCTGGTGAGGGACACAAACCAACACAAAGACGCACCACTATGTTTCTTCAACAGGGGGCCCTGTGTGAAGGATATACCCATCAGAGCAGCATTACCCATCAACACTGCTCCCACTATTCAATCCCAGAGGGGTCTTCCATAAATCAAAGGTCATTTTAAATAAGGTCAATGAGCAGCTTTTCAATTGTGTAATGAGACTAGAGTCTTCATTCATAGCACTGCATCACATACTTTAAATGCTTTCTTAAACTGAAAATTTCAAGATGTTTTATATTCGATATGGTGTCCCTGTCAGAAGATTTATATAGGACAGACCAATCAAAAGGTGAAATCACGCACCCTACAACACAGGAGTCGGATTAATTGCAAGACCATTGGAGAACTCTCGGTGGATCATTATCTAGATCTTGGACATACTGAGAATAAAATCCGCTGGCAAGTGATCAAACGTTTGAAACCAGATCCTAGGAGAGGAGACCAACGCAACAGACTACTTGAACTGGAATGTCGCTGGAAGCAGAAAGTCAGTTCAATGGAGGAGTGCCTAAATAGCCAGAATGAATGGGGTCAGTTTGTAACACATGCCCGTTGACACCGTGGACAATCCCTTGATTTATGTGATTGATAATGCAGAGTATAATGAATACATCCCCTTGAATAATTTTATCGACAAAGTAGAGTATAATGTATACCATTCATGTCTCTTGATGCCCATCTAGGCTCTATGCACCTTTCTGGCATAAATGTGTTCACAACCAATAATGCACACCATTGCAGAACATAACCTAAACATTCGTTTCTACTACACTTGCATGAACTCACTTTATTTCTAACTCACACAGGCTCCCCGCCTGCACGCCACAGGAGCATAACATAACCCCCTTGCACATCACCAGTGCACATGCACTAGATTCATCCCACCGCCACGTCAACACAGGCATCAGCGATCCAGGGGTTGCACGCCTCATGCTGCCCTGTCGTATTTATCACGTGAGGACGCCACACCGGTTTTATACAGAGGCATGGTTTTACAGCCTGCAGATAGTTTCAAATGAGGCCAGGACGCATATTGTCACAGATGTTCGTATGAGGTAAGAATGCCACCATTATCAGCTTGCTGGTTATTACAAGATTTACCCTGATTTTCCAGACCAGACCCGAAAGGCAGACACGCTGTCTCCACTAGGACCTCATTCTACTGTGTGCGGTACATTGACACAGGCACCCCTCAGCACTTCCACGGGACAATGGCATCTATTTATTGTAAAATCATATATATGTAACGTATAGTGCAACTCTGTGGGTCAGGTACAACCCCTGATTTATCGCTCGCTGACTGAAATGATTATTAATACTTTTCATTGTAGTTGATACAGCGCACTTTGGCTTGTTGTATGCAGCCCCGTTGTGACTTATCCTCCCATTGGGTTTTTCAATTCGCACCTTTTCCCCGCAGGTGTGCCCACTCTGTGCTTCATTCATATTCCTGGCCTTTAAGACATACTGAACGTATTTGATTGCTTAAGGCAGCCCTGGTGTGCCCTCATGAGCTGTTTTACCTCTCTCACTGTGGATTTCATCAGTGCTCTTGACCCAGTTGGTTTACACGCCATGCTGATACCTGAGCTATCGCTCTGTTCTTCTTTTGGATCATGTAACCCAGCCGTGACTCATGCATCATAATAGACAGAACACTTTGTCCACATTGGGTAGAGTGCACTTTGTTGCATTACTGGTTTGTGCACTTGGACACATTGGTTCCAGCGCACGTAGGTGAGCTATTCCACATTGAATTCACAGTTTTTTGCCGACATGATGGGTTTGTCTCCAATCATTCATAGGTATTGTGCAAAATGTTTTTTTCTTTCAGTACGGAGTGACTTTTCAGCCATTTTTGGATCAGGTTAGAATTGTTGTTTTGTAACACTTCACACATTTGACATGTATCCTTCACATGCATCGAACTCCTTTCACATTCTCTTTCACCACAGCTTAGGTAACCAATGATCTAGTAGCATCTCATGTGTGGCACTTTCAACTAGGCTGGTGGCATTTCAACCTTTGGTGTTGTTTATAATGTTGACAATGTCTCTGTGAACAGTCATTATAATGTTTTCATTACATTCTCTAGTTAAGCCACAGGTGAGCTCTGTTTGATTACCACATATGTGCTTTATGTGGGTATCCCATTTTTCTTTGAAGAGCAGATGCGTTGTATTGTTTGTGTAAGTGATTTTGCTGTTTTTCCTAAGAAGTTGGCATCTCGGGCTGTTTACTATCAAACCCTATACAAGGTCTGTTTATTTTAGATCTATTTTTGATATTTTAGTACTTCCACTTCCACTTCTGTAATTTGATGGTATACATCCTTTCAATTATTTAGAGAATATTTTTTCTCATTGTAAATATTTCCTTGCCCTTATTACTTGGATGATAATAGATTGTTTCTAATATCCTAAAAGTACCTTCTTAGTCACAACATTCCTTTATCCATTTTAACAGAAATATGTTGTATTGCCTAATAAATAATCTGTTTGCTCCATTTGTGCTCAAGAACTGGGTTCTCCAAAGTCGGCCTTGGAGGGCCGGATCCATGCCAGATTTTTAAGATAACTACATTTATCTAAATGTGTATAAGCTACAAATCTGGCATTCATCCGGCACACTAGGACCGGCTTTGGAGAACCTTGCTCTAGAATATAAATTTCAGCAGTTCCTCGTAATGGACATTGTGATATATGGTCACTCTTCACCATCTCCCCTAAATAGAAATCAGAACAACCTCTCAACTACAACATCACTATCAATACACTGGAGCCTGCTGATTATGAACAAAATTTGAACTGTGTGCTAGAGAAACTAATAAATGGATGTTTACTGGCAATGTATTTCTACCACAGTTTATCTTTATTCTAAGAATGTGTGTGGCTTTTCTGTTTAAAGCCATATAAAGATGATGTTTTTGGGATATGTGCCAGTCTTTTCCATTGCCTTTTTAACTATATAAGAAATGGAGAATCTCCGGTAGTCAGTAATTTGATTTATAGTTAGACTTTTCTGGGTCTTTTTTGTAAGCAAACTATATGTTAGTCTTCTTGCTGAATTATTCTTATTTCCAGCTGCTGGTTTTCTTTGGAGGTAGACCTCATGTTGGTCCTCTCACATCATTTTCTTTTGATTTACTATTGAGACATTGATTGCTATTGATTAACTTATCACTTTTTGCCCTCTATAATTATCTACATTTTTAATAAACCTATACAGTTTAACTTGGAACTCTGTATCATTCACGTGTAGTTGATTGGCTTAGACTCAGTCTTAGAAAACTCAAGTAGTCCCATCCTACATATCTACCCTCTAAGTGAAATGTTTTGGTGGTGGAAAGTTGTATAATCATGAAGATTTTGAAATATTCACAGAGTACCCATGTGTATCGTCAAATAAGTGGATTCAGTGAGTATCAATAGCGTTTTGTTCAGTGTAAGATGTCACGTTACATGTAATTTTGATGTGGTAATTTAATTCATGATTGTGCTTCCTTAATGATCTTGTAATTTATGCACACATCATAAAAGTTATATTTTAAAGTTGTATTGCATTTCAATGAGTTGTGCATCATTGTAATGTGATTTTGATTATATATGGTGAAATATAGTGATGATGTATAAGATTTATGGAAAGGTTTTGGATTTAAGGAAAATTCTAATTTGATATAACATTGTCTGATGAATAAAGGTGTGGCGCCAGGTTCATTAAAAGATTACTTTTATGAGATTCTTAACAGTCCAGTTGTGAATGGGAACAAATCAGGAGTAGTGGTAATTATTCTAAGCACAAGAATAGACAACGCTGGTTATAACGTTGGTTGCTGCTAGTTGAAAAAGCTATCTTGGTGTATGATTGGTTGCACTTTTAAGGTGCTATTTCTCTTTTTTGTGGCCAATTTGATTTTTGTCCTTTGTCCTGGTAAGCAGACAAAATGTTTATGTGTTTTGGCTTATTGGTATTAAATATTATTGTAAGGTTTTGTTTTGAAATCGTACTGTGATTATGTGTGTATTGCATGTATTGTGAAGTTTGTTTGAGTCTACAATGGATGTGCTTATGGCAATAGAAGGGAATGTCCACCTTCAGTTGAAAGTGCCATACATGAGATGCTACTAGATCATTGGTTACCTAAGTGTCTGTGGCTCAAAGAATGGTATCAAGTTACAGTGGAGGATAAAAGCTCGTGGTTTCCTGAAAATGGTTAGTTTGATGTGAAGAAACTTGAGTATTTGAGGCATGCCCTATTTGAGCAAAAACCGCAGCTGAGATCTGCACTCTTCAAAGCACTTAATGAATGGGACTATGTGGCCTATGAGAAATCAGATCAGAAAATGCTGAAGGGTCAGATTGGTAAATCTATGAATAAGTGGCTGGATGCAAGATCACTTTCATAGTAGAGGTAGTGGTGTGGAAATGTGCTAGAGACTGTGGGTGTAATTTCTCTTATTGCTGCTGATTAAAAAAAAAATGAGGCAGAGAGTGAGAATAAAAGTAATTCCAAGGGAGAGGATGAGTTCATGAATCATTTGTTGATTGAAGCCAGACCACACACCTACAATGAGACTCACGTGCAAGTGTGAGAAGTGAAAGCAGGAGAGCCGAGAGCGAGAAGAGAGGAAACACAGGCTAGTTTGTCTTCACAAAGTAAGATTAAAACAGTGGGGGTTAATATTTTTAATAGGCCCGGGTAGAGTTTGCAGAGTTGCGCTATGCAGAACTCCACAGAGTGTCTAAACAACTCTGCTGCACTACATTGAGTTCCATAGGCGGTCAGAGTTTTCCAGTGCGCCCGTTCGCATTGCGATGGGCACTGCGGAATGCGTCCTTGTGTTTCAAATCACACGCGAACGGTACCATGCAAGTCTCATGTGCGTCCTCACGGTCCAAATCCCGTGCAAATGGCACCATTCGGTTCACAAGGGCAAGGCCATCTTGTTTTTCCACTCTCTGTCATGCCGCTGGGCCTAATTTTCAATCCTTCTTTAATCTCTTTAATCCTCTCCTTATCAAATTTATCTATCCCTAATTTTTACCTATTATATTAGTGTGTGTCTTTGTGTTTGTGAATTTTATGTTTTTTTGTAATTTATTTGGTGTTTTGTTTATTTTCCCCCTTACTTCCTTATTTCTTCTTCACTGTCCTTTCTTTTCCTGTTTCTTTCTTTTCTAATCTTTCCTTACCCTACCCAGCATCATGGTAGAGGGTCGCCTACATTGCAGGTGCCACCGCTGCCCAGGTGTGCATCCATGGCCAATCTTCAGTGAAGAGGAGTTGGCAGCACTGTTTTTTTTTGTGCGGCGCCTCCTCCCCTCCATGCTGGTAGTAGGCGGCAGGCCTAGCAGTGGATACCTCTTGCAGGAGCGTCAGCTACGCTGGGGGAGGGTGCTCCAGTGCGTGTGGTACACCAACCAGGTTTGGCGTATCATCCAGCAAGGGATGCACCGACGGGTGGATATTCTTGACTGGGAGCAGAACCTGCTCGACCTGCTAGGTGTTAAGATTCCGGGTCCCGGTGAGTATTCATTTCATTGTGTTTCTACAATGCTAACATTTTTTTTCCTAATTGCAGCTCACACTTAGAGGTAAGTTACATTTCGTTTACATTAAAAAAATGATTATTAAATGATCCAGTTTCAAGTTTCTGCTAGGAAGTGCTCAGCGCTACCTAATCGTACTCATCATTGGTGCTTGCTTCGGCTGAATAATTAAGAAGCCATTGCAGACTTTCCTCCTGCCACCATGGTGAACCAGTGATAGCAGTGAGTTTGCGTTCTCTCTGTGACTTTGTTTATGTAGCTCGTACAGTTCCAAGCTAACAGCGATGTGTAGTATGCATCTATGTATTGCAAAAAAAGGGATACTCAGTTGGCCCATCAAGGGGGTTGAGATTGAGAAATGAGAATAGAATCATAAATCATTCACTGCAATGGATTAGTTCCAAATGTAGTTTTTTGTTTAGGAAATTTGGAATAGGGACTTTAGGAGTAGTATGGGCAACTCAACAATAGTCAATAGACTCGAAACTAGTTCTATAGGTGATCTGTTTTAGAGAAGTACAATTATGTGACTTTTTTTGCCTGTTATAATAATTTTGTGGAGATTAACTGAATAACTAATCAGTTTTTTCTATCTTCTTCATTTCTTATATCAGCACCCAAGGGTAAGAAGAGGGACGTTGCAGAGGGTCCAGGAGTAGCCGGTCAGCAGGAAGTGCCAACCACCAGCGCCGTTGCTGAGGGCTTTGCTAACCCCAGAAAGTCCTATTATTTATTAATATTTCCCTAATGTTGGGTTTTATGATTGTTTTGTGCCTATGTCAGATTCTTGCGGTTTTGGAATGTTGGTGCTGGGTTCCAGGATGGGAGTTGCTGCGTGGAGGCTGGTGTTGCTGATAATAAATAAAGTTGCTCTGACACCCTTACCTGTCATCTTCCTCTCACGTAGCGATGAGTAAGTGGCTTACCTACCTGGCTTGTTTAACATTGTCAACCAACCAAATATTTTTGTTAGAATATATTGCAGTGCTAATCAAACTGTAGTGATGATGTATTGTGTTGGTATTTTTTTGATTGAAAACATTATAGGGAGGCATATCTTGCATCTAACATTTTATGTAAAATGTTTTATTTTAGCCACACAGACCACCAGTGATGCCGGCTCAAGTAGTGCCACTGCAGGAGTACACTCAGTTGGAGGGGGATAAGCGGTGGCAGGGAAAGGCACTGGTGAGTGACATATTTGCTTGCTTATTGTCAATTACTGTTATCCTCACTAGCTAGTACAAGGGTGTCGTCAACTCATGACCATGAACTTCCCAGTTTAATCAGCTGCATCAGTGGTTGAGTTATTATGGCCTCTTCTATCTGCAACTCACCAAAAGCTCACAAAATGAGCGTTCATGGCTTGAGGGAAACGTGAAAGAATGGAAGGTTAAAAGAAAGGAAAATGGCATATGAGTGAAAGGGTGGATGTGTGAAAGGGTGCATGGGTGGGTAAAAGGATGGATGGGCGAAAGGATGATTGGAAGAAAGGGTGGATATTGAATGGATGGATAATGGATTGGACATTTTGGTGAAAGACTGGCTGAGAGAAAGTAAAGCTTAATCATGGTGGCTATGGATGAATTAGAATGAAAGGATGAATTAATATTTAGATTGCTTGGATGAATAAGCAATGCAGCTCTTCTCATGGAGAGGGGCATGCTGCTCACCTATGTTGCTTACTTTGTTTATGTAGGGATATCAAAGCTATGGATCAAAGTGGCAGGTATTTTTTAAAGTTTTTGTTCTACTCCCTTGACTTACTGTGTTTGTTAAGCGAGGCAGATGTATCCGACCCATCATTCATCATCCCCTCTTACTGAAGTACAGTATGGTTCAATTTGGAATTGCAGTGTTGACTGTGCAATGCACGTCTGCTTCAGTTAATGTGACATTTACAAAGTTTTCAATGCAGTGCAAACTGAACACACAAGGTGTGTTTCCCGTCGCCCACTCAGTCACCTCTTAGTACTTATTTTTTTCTGAGTTCGTCCATCCCAGCCTACCAAAATATTGAAAAATCTATTCTTGGCATGAGCCACATTTGATTTTATAGCCATGTGAAGTGCTTCCAAAATATATTTCATGGTTTCCCATAACAGATTTATTTTACGCCTGTTCAGATCTTTCCCTTTCAAATTCCATCAACTAGTATACAGACTAAATAAGCCAAAGATGACAACTCAGTGATCAGTGTAGTGACCCCTCTATTCTATATCAAAAGACGTCCCCTACATGCCTAATCCCTCTACGCTACCCTACAGTAGAGCATGTAAAGTTTCCTTTCTTTACTGCCCAGCTAATTAATTTGTTGGAAATGATATGTGATGGTGGGTGAAGCCAGTGAGTGGGAGTAAGTGCATGATTTGATGTCACGCTTGGCATATGGTATACGCTGTGAAGAACGTGCCAAATACAATCTATCTAGCCCACTCCTTTCCCTGTAGTGCAATGCATCATTTTCCCCAACATCTACTTATGGCAGACAGGATAATACCTGCATTTCATATGTGACATAGTATCTTATTTATTATTCATCTGACTCTTTGGAGTCAGGGTAGAAAGATAAAAGCATTTGGAGACAAGCAGGGTCATTGGAGTTAAAAATAGATAATTGTCAACTACAGCTGCTCCAGCTGCAGACAGTAGCAAAATACCCGACGCACTGACTAGCAATGAGCATGGCTCCATTAATTTAGCACAACATACATGTACTCCATAATGCATAATGCCTTTCTCATTAATGAGAGTTAATTTATTTTTCCACTCAAAGTGTCTGTTTAGTTTCTTGAGAAGCCTTTAGAAGAAAAATATAATTTAAATCACTGTTTTTTTAGCCTGGTGTCATTCTGCCTAATACTTTTGTGCCACACAGTCAGCTCTTTTTATGCGAGGCATGTGTGGGTGAAACATAAATTGGCCTTGTGACTCTCCTAATCTATTTTCCATAATCAAATCAAATTTCAATGGCTCTAGGGGACCAACAATGTACTGCTACTGTACCACCCACTAATTTAAAACAATTGTTTGCACAGAGCATTATTTGCAATTTGTCTTTTTTCTTTTTGTTTTTCTCAATATAGCTACTGCTACTGGTCCACCTGTACCACCCAACAGGCAGGAGATAGCGACCCATCTGCTGCGATAGAGGATGGAAGTTATCCAGCAGAAATACCGGTGGCTGGCGATCCTGGAGGAAGAAGAGGCAGAAATAGTTGCCTCTCAGTCTCAGCCGGGCCCAAGTACAGCCGGTCCCCCTTAGCCTTCAGCCTCCCAGCCATCCCAATGCCGGTGCCGCTGCCAGCTGCCAGCAGTTGCTGCCACCACCTCCCACTCTGACAACAAAAGGCCATTGCTGTGACGCATCCTGCAGTGGAACCAGCTCACCACGATCGAGCAGAGCCTGAACTAGCTCCAGACCCAAATACAGAATTCCCTGTTCAAGTCCTTTTTTAATTTTTTATTTTGGTGGGAGGGACTTGTTTTGGGTGGAGAGGGTGGGAATTGGGAATGAACTGGGCATTGGACTAGCTTTCTTTGGACATTTTATGGGTTGGGGACCAGGTGATTTGTTTGGGGAGAGCAGTGGGCCTGTGGTGGGTGGAGTGAGAAACGTATTATATTTTATCAAAATGTATGCCTGAAGTAGTTTGTTTTACTTTTACTTTGCACTGCTGCCTTTTGTTTTTATGTAGCCTGTTTATGTGCTTGTAAGAGTGTCCCCTTAGTTATAGAATTATACCTCTCTAACTATACTGGCCATTAGGGGGGAAGCTGCCATGACCTATATTGTCTACAACAACCTAGACACTTGCGGTAGCAATTACTTACTTACTAACTGAATATAGATGAAGCAATAACAGGGAAGGCATCACAACTACACAAGTGATGTCCCACTTCCACCCAGGTGAGCTCCAAATGTAGGATTATTCGGAAGTCTTATCCATCTCAGGCAACTAAATGGAAATAAAAACACTGAGTTAGTGAGTTATATAATATCAAAGCTTTCCAAAACAAAAATTGAGGCCAGACTACTACATGATGACGCAACAAGAATTCCTGATAGTGATAAAATAGCAATAGTAGTAACTTCAGCAATGGGGAGCTGCTAGTAACTTTAAAAAATCCTTGAGTCATAAAGAATAGACTCAAGGTCTGGAGTGAACAAGCTTAGATAAAGCATTTATGGTTATTCAACAAAAGGCTTGAATGATGATGCTGACGAATGATGTTCTTCGTTATATATCTAAAATATGGATCACTCTTTTGCACAATTGTCTAAATGGGGCCAGTATGGGTTCTTGATTAGAAGATCCTGCAGTGAGTTGGGGTTGCTTTCACCACATCCATTCCACCAAGTGAGTGATCCATTGATGGTGTAAATTAAGCCACACCTCAATAAATCAAAAGGATTAGGGGTTTGATGAATGGATGTGAAAGGGGATTTGGGGAAAGGTTGACAAAAGACAAACACTACACAAGGACAACATTCATGTGGGCAATGAGCAACGCATCATTCATTATCATTCTGTTGTGGAAGGAAACGAAGGAATGAGTATGACACAGTACAGTTAAATGCATTGCAAACAGTCCTTCTGACCTCGAGACTCAAGTTCTAAGATATCTAAATGTTATGTCTTGTAGGTTGGGAGACAGTGAACCCACCCACCCAGTTCTCCAAATATGATTGTTAAAAGAAAAATGATACTGTATTGCAAAATTAGTTGGTGCATCTGCATTCTCCTCGGGAATGTCCATCACTCTTGGGTGCCTGTTTGGACTGGTTTGGAAGGTAAGCAGGAATGTTGAGCTCAGCTTTCGTAATTCGTTTGTGTAGGAGACTAGAAGGCCTGTGGATTGCAAAACAGAAACTGTATTTTAGAGTCAAAGAGAAGGACAGAAGGAAGGTAAGCTTCATGAGGAGTGTATCAAGAAGACTCAAAGGCAGAGCAAAAAAGAGGGGGACACATTGTTTTACTTTTGCATCTAATTATAATATAATGTGCATTAAGTATACCGGGCCTCAAAACCTACATCCCCTATTATATACTAGGAACTTACAGCTAGGCTGGCAGTACCAATTGTAATTAAACCTAATTACCATATACCTTTCAATCAGAGCCTTGGCTCTGGGTCTGGTAAGCAGAGCCCAGTGCACAATCAGAGTCAGTTACCACCAGTATCAATCATAAAATAGAGGTGATCAGGGCAAAAAGGATGACTCTTCTAATTTATTGCTAATGCAAAGGCATCTGATTGTCTTTTGCATATCATGGCTAGGGCCATCTTGCATACAATTACCAGTCATAGTGCTGGAATGATTGATATAGCTATGGTCAAGGGAAAGCACAATGGTAGTTTCAGTGGGAAGGTTAGCCTGCCAGGTTCTGAATCCACCTTCCCACCTACTTCCAAAAGCTCATCATAAGAGACCAGGGCCACCAACTGCAGATGAAGGAATTCTCTGTGCAGCCACCAGGACAAGAACATTGGGGTAAATTCATGGCAAATACTCTAGATGATTATACTGTTTATGAAGAATGTGTATTGAGCACTCGTCATACTTTTCTGCTCTGAAATAGTGGACTACTCTAGCTAACACTATGTTCCAAAGCCTATCCCCAGCTTTTCGCTAAATGTTTATGTGAGAAAATCCCTTTTGCATATTTACCCCACCACCATTTTTGCTGGATTTTATTGCTGGTGTATGGACCATAAACATTGGGGCACTGCTGTCTAGCAACCAGGGTATGTGCTCTGACTCCTAAAAACATGTCTACAAATAGCTAATCCCTGATTGGCATAGTTAGCTTACCTGTAAGTATAAATCCATAGTAGATGATACCTTCTACATCCAGGGCCTGTAAATTAAACATCATTAGTGGACTGCAAAATGTATTAAGCCACTTCTAATATGACCATAAGAAAATATTACTCTACGCCTGCCACAGCAGCCTAGCTGAACAGTTTTAAACCTGCCTATTCAACTTGAAAAAATAACCCTTTCCAAGACCCAAACCTTCCTTTTTAATATTTGTGTACTTAAGTTTTACATGCCCTGGCAGTGAAGAAGTTTCAAAGTCATTTTTCAATGTAGCAAGACTGACTCCCCTAGAGAAAAGCACTGGATTTGTTTATAAAAACTTATAAAGCATAATTTCAGTTTGGGACAAGCTAGAAAAATTATTCAAGGCCTCATATTAATGGTAATTCAAAATGTAACTTAAAGGTCAAGTCAGATTTCAAATTACTATTTTGAAAATGCCACTTTTAGAAAGTTTCAAAAACAAAGTGATGGATGGAATGCTTGAATTATTCTTAGCCACTGGCACTCACTCAAGGCTGTATCTGAATCAATTGTTTTTGCCCACCATACTACCTCAGTTTGGCCCCAGCCATATGCAAATAATTTTTTACTTTGCTCCAATGGGTACTGTTCAGTCTTAACTGCCAGGCCAGTTTCTCCCCAGACCGGAAAACAAGCAACCCACAACGGGTTTTGCCCTTATTGGGCCTCATCATCCAGGAAAGCTTGGTTCCAGTGGCACAGTGAGCATGGGACCACCATCAGGGCATACCTGTTATACTTAGGGCACCAAGAAACAAAGTGATGGATGGAATGCTTGAATTAATCTAAGACAATGGCAAAACCTTGGTATACATCCCAATCCATCTTTTTTTGCCCACCATGCCACCTTGGTTTGGACCCAGCCATATGCAAATCATTTTTTACCTTGCTCCAATGGGTGCAGTCCAACCTTAACTGCCAGGCCAGGTCATCCCTGAACTGGAACACCAGCAACCCAGTACCGATTTCACCCTTATTACGGCTCATCAGCCAGATATTGCTTGGTTCCAGTACCCGTTACACTTAGGGCATGAAAAAACAAAGTGATGGATGGAATACTTGAATCAATCTCAGCCACTCATGATCACTCAGGCCAGATCCCAATCCAGCTTTTGGAATATTGGCATATGCCTGCCTAAGCCAAAAGGTGCCTTCTGCTAGTGTTTAATGCCACCTGACTACTATTGGCTCTCATTTGGTGAGATGGGTATTGCTTCCAAAAAGTGGACAAAGGATTTAGGTGTGGGGCTGCACTTTTTTCCCTGACAGGATGGCCATCAGGCTGTGCCCAGGAACTCAATTAAAAAGGTACCTACGCTGTCACATGCAGATCTAGCTTACGCCTATGGCTGCCCCCTTCCTTGTCCTGCTAGCCAACCAGGCACCAATCCTAGTGGGAGAGGGGCTACCCCCAGACTCGGTTTTGATTAACCACAAAAAAGTGTTTGCCCATTATTATAGCCAGATATCTGGGTGGGCAAAGGGAGCTTTGCAAAAGGGAAGAAACATTTTGTCATGTTAGTTTTAAGTAGCAAGGGGCACGTTAGCATAGTTTATAGTAAAACACACCGAAAGTGCTGTCCCTGCTGTTGAATCAGTAAAGAGAGACTCCAAGGGCTGTACCTGCTCCCGCTTGTACTCAGGACTGGAAAGTGCACTCCAAGAGTCAGTTGGGTGACCTCCTAATAAGCTACAGGGAAACAAAAGATGCAAGAAGCCCACCTTCCTGAAGAGCCCAGCTGGCCAGTTCGAACTGGACCTGCCCTGAACCCTGCTGGTGGCTTCACCTGGAGTGAGTCCTGACCACCAATTGGTGTCCTTAAGATCCTGGGACCCTTGCATGAGTGTCAGAGTGTACTTCTCCTGCCTCACCCTTAAAGCTTGGACTTAGATTGTTTTTAAGGATTTTTACCTGGAACCCCGACAGAATACCTGTATCAACCTGCCAAGTCAATCCGATGAACTAGCGTTGGCTCTGGGTCAAATATTCAGGGGGATCCATCTAGGAGATTTTCTACAACAGCAAATCTGTTTCAGCGGGACATCGTGGAGAAGGTATCTGGCCTGATGGAGCTCTGTTTGTCTGCAGCTTGCAGCCTTGTCCAGCTGAAGGAATATGAGCTCCAAAAAAAGGACTAAGTCCAAAGGTCGAAATCTTCACCGGTTAAAGACACCAAAACGATCAGGCCGGCAAGGAATTCCTCCTGCTTGAGTTTTCCCACCAAAAATACACAGTTTCACAGGGACATTACCTGCTCTCTATCCAGCCTTGTGGAGCCCATCTCAGCTGCAGCCTCCTGCCTTTCCCCTCTAAAATGTTTTGAATTCTATTTCAGAGAAGGTAAAACTTCTGACAGTGTCGATCTTGGTCTCTGTATCCAGCCTACACTCCATTACTGTCACCCTTAACTTTTGATTTTGATCTGGTCAAATGCAACCAGTTGCCTGCAGGTGGCACTTTCTGCTTTTTGGCACTAAAAGTTAATTTAAAGTTTAAAAAAATTATATCTATGGTTCTCTTTATTGGATTTTTGTTGTTTTGGACTCATTTTGTTCAATAAAATATTCTCTAGTTTTATAAACTGGAGAGGAAATTTTATTGTGTTTTGATTTCTACATTTTAGCTGTATTGGTACTGATAAATACTTTACACTTTTCTCCTAAAATAAGCCTTTCTGCTCTGTGGTACGGCTATCAAGGGTTGAGCTGAGGTTTACATTATTGAGACCTAACTCCCCAACTGATAATTCACATTCTGAAAGTTTTTCCAATTGGTTTGCCACTTAGTTGATGTAACAAATGATGAGGTAGTCAGCACTATGACCGTCTATGCAAGTGCCCCCTTCATTCTGATGTACCCAGTAGCAGTAGTTACTGAGTCCTTAAGAATTATGAGGTCCTGGAAATACTGCAGATCTGTGTTTTTTCCTGGAGTTTTCAGCTGGTCCAATCAGCTGAAAACTCTAAGAGAAACTGCTGGAAGGAACTGGGAAACACTGGGTGACTCACATACTGATTCATCCAGTAAATGTCCCATTTCTGAGTGCAACCACAGAGTTCTGACTCTGCACCCCAGGAGTTAATGAGACCCCTAGTATTGTTAACTTCAGGAGTTCCTAATCAGCATGTTTTGGGGCATTCACAGTGAATCACTCTGCCTTACCTATGTGTTACCTGAATAACAGGCCCTTATTCACTCTCCTGTAAAGATTTCTTCTAAAAGGGAAAGATGCCTTATAAAATTTTCCTGTCTCTGACAGTTTTGTGGAGTATCCATGGAGATTAAAGGGTGATAACTGTAATGATGTGTGTGAATTTGGGTGACATGTTATGGGGAAAAACTCAGAGGATCATTATAAATAGCTATGTGAAAAAATAAAAACTTCAGAGGTCCCAAGATTGTTTTGTTTAATTGGCAGCTTGATGTCGTTTGTAGTTATTCAAGGCTAAGTTATCAGATGATATGCTGTTATTACAACAAAGAGCAAAATGCTCTTAATTGCAAATAGGGCAGGTGCTTTGTGTGAGACCCTGGCATTTGCCGCAGCACATATAAACCAATTAACTGCTTTTATGACACTTAGAAAATACGGTGAGAGCCACAACAGATTGTCCAAGCAAAACTAACAATGCTCTACAGATATATTCGCGGAAACAGGTATCATTGAACTAAACTCATACAATGTGAATCTACTCTACCTGTTCAGATCTTCTCTAAAAATTGACTATTAGAGAGTTGGAACTTTGGGTCATAAATGGAGAAAATGACAACTTTGTCTGCAATCTACAATATGAAATGATTTGTTATAACAGTAATGATAACAGCAGAAGAGGTGAGAATACAAATCGTGTCTTAACTGGGTCTCAAAGATTAGTTGAGGAGATTTACTCTAAAGCAAACTGGGAGCAATTTTCATGCCTTTCTTCTTTACTCTCTTAGAACTCACAAATATAGAGAAAATGTATATCTAATACACAAACACATTTTTAGCAAATTTTGCATGCTGAAATAGATTCACACACCCCTTAGATATATTTATTGACTGAATTTTAAGTTGACACTTCCAAGCGTTTCCTTGTGAGCTTTACATTCCAGAAAGCATCCTCTCTGTATCACGTGTTATACTTGGTGCAGTGTAACTTCCAGATGGGTTTTAAATTTCCTCAGAGGCTCTAAGAAGGTTTTAAGGGCCAATATCTACATTCAGACATTTTAAGTCTCACTCTCGATGTGGTAAAACTCAGCAGCGGCCGGTGCAGGTAAGCGCGCTGAGGCAAGGCAGGGGGATGTCAACAGGCGACGGAATAGGGAAAAATAAATAAATAAATCCTAGTCCGTCGTCTGTCGACATCCCCTCGCCCCGCCCCACCTCCCCACCGCACTTACCTGCCCTGAATGCTGCTCGTAAAACTGTGGTGAAACTGATAATGCAGGTTATCCCTCATTCTGAACTGAGAAACTCAGAATTGGGAGGTAAAACCTTCAGGCACAAAAGCATAAGGTGCATTGTTAGTTTTTTCCAAGATATGTGGGGTTTAGTGGACCTAAGACCCCTCCCAAGTATTGTTTTTTATTTTACATCTCACACACTCAAATTTAAAAAAAAAACTTGAAGTATCAAAAACAATTGTTAGAAAACACTCGGCCCAGCCACATGGAGGCTCATAGTTCAAGATTTTAGTGGGCGGATATAGGTAGACACTTGTGAGAAAGGACACCTCTCTGTAACTCTTTGGAGAATTCTGAGAGCACATTAACTTTCTCTGACCCAGTTAACGCTGGCGTAATGGGTCAATTCAGAGCCTTAAAACACAATAATATGTTTTAGGTACATATAGAGCCAAACTATTAAAACACCCCAGCTTGCCTTTAATGTATGGTCTCAATAATCACTTTTTGAAATGTAGGTTTTGCCATGATTTCTAATTGTTCAATTAAATTGTTCATAGTCATCACTGCCACCGTCAAGTAGAAAACTGGATGGTGAATTATGGCGATTTACTTATTATAAACATGGACTAACGGCACCTGTGCAATTATCTGTATGTTTTAAAAAGCAGGATGCCGCTTGATTGTAGATTTAAAAAGTCAGTATTTCTATACCTTGAACCAGAATAATTTTTACATTAAAATGTAGTCATGCATAAATAAATAAACTTTGACATTTAGCCTAGTAGACAGATATCCTTTGTCTGTTGGTATATCTATTATCTAAATGTGTGCACCTCAAGACCATTTTTATTGATGGTTAGAAATCAATAAATTGTGCAATTAATATTAAACCATCAAAGATCACATTATTTTAATATTCACCGAATGAAAATCATTCCTGGTCTCAAACTCTGCTTACCATTTACATAATAATATGGTGCCTTTTGACACGTGAATTACATTAAAATTTAAAAAATGCATTTAAACCTAAGTCTTGCGCTGGGAACAAAGTTATGGGTAACTGCAGATTTATTCAGAGATGCATAAGTTATCAGTATTCATTACATTTTTTAGAATAAGTTTAAGCCACGAGGAAACATAATACGTTTATGGATATTATAATAGTAACCTTTAAATGCACAGATGACATTAAGACAAATCACCTATGTGTGCGCCACGCAAGAAGGAATTTTAATTGTAACTTTGCAAAAATGTTTATCCATTCATACTTGGAGAAATTCCATGGGTCTACTGTAGTGTCTTCTGAGGTAACAATGGCTGAAACATTTTGGCTTATGCTGGAGCTATGACACAATGGGTAGAGTGTTTTGCTGTGAAGGTTGCTTCATAATGTTGAGGTTGCAGTTACACACAGACAAATAAAGACGTGTGATACCAAGCTCTGTGTGTGCTGTAGTCATGTATGGGTACCCCGCTTACGAAGACACTACAAATGGCGATGAGATACGGGATAAGCAGCCTGAAGATTGACAGTGCTCTCTCAGAGAGTTTGCTGTGGTTCAGGTAAATTGCACGTGTGTGCCACGTGTGCTGTTGTTGAAGTACAGCATTGCCGTTTAATACATATGGAGTCAAAGCGCAGTGCCAGCAACTGTGAAGCAGTTGAAAAAAGAAAGCATTTTCAGGGAATCTACATGTTGTTGGTCGAGAACCTGCTGGTCAGGCCATACATAAAGGTACAGCGGCACTACCTGACATTGAGCCATACATAGAAGGGAGTGATAACGCTGTGATTACGAGTGCTGTCCAGCCAAGAGCAACCAGGTTTCAAAAAGTACAAAGTGACAGACAAGCGCAAGATAACGCTGCAATTACAAGTGCTGCTAGGCAAAGATCAATCAGGTGTCAAGAAAAGTACAAAGTTGTCAAGAAGAGTACAAAGTGACAGACAAGTGCACGAGAATGCTGTGGTTGGAAGCGGACAATCACTTACTGTCAATGTACTTACCAGCGCTTTGAGAAGGACCTCAGCAGCGGGTAGAGAGACCCAAGAAGAAGCACAGGAGTTGCGTTTACTAAGCTGTCCAATACCTGTAGTGGCACACTATCAAAGCTGCTGAGTGGCAGTTCAGAACAATGCCAGAGTTTTCTGAGGAAGTGAAGGGCTCCAATGGAGACCAAGAGAAAGGTCCCCATTCCACAGACTGTCCATGATGGCCCAGAGGCCAGCAAATTACAGGACCGCAGAGATGGTACGGATGACCAGGGTCCTAACGGATGGTGGACAGTATCGGAGAGAATACCACCCTCAATGTCAGCCACTCCCACAAATAGTTATAATGCTGCCACTTTCTTGAAACTACCATCATCATTCGAGACTGCCAAAAAGCAAAATATTGGCGACCAATGGACTACGTGGATAGAGACATTTGAAGATTTCATTGATGTACTTGAAGAGACTGATAACAAAAAGACTATCAAATTCCTCAAAAATCTTAAAGAAGGAAGTCATAAAGAAAATGCCACAAACTGACAAAGAAATCACATAACGTCAGATGAAAGAAACCTTGAATCTCAAATTCAATCCAATGCCAATTGTTGGCTATAAAAGATATATTTTCAGCCAAGAAGAAAAGAAAGTTGGTGAAACTCTTCATGAATTTGTAGAGAGACTTGACACAATCATCAAACACTGTAAGTTCAATTAATTTAATGGTGAAGAAGCCATTCGTCTCAGAGTCACTATGGTTGCTTGTCAGAGTCCTTCACAAAGAGAATGCTGAGAGAAACTCTGCGTCTGGAACAAGTGCTAATGGCTGCTCGAGCTGAAGAGCGTGCTCATCAACAAGCTGCTGACATGGAGGCCAAAGGTGTCCAGAATGAATCAGTCATGAGTGTGAAAAGCAAATCAAAGCAAAAGATAAAAGGGCACATGGTGATGTCTACATATAAAAAGAAATTATGATTTAGATGTGAATTTTTGTTTACCCATGAAGAAAAATGTCGCCATTGTAAGGGCTGTGGGAAGGAGGACAATTTTGTGACAGCATGTGATGCAAAGCGAAAACAAGTGCATTATGGTGCAAAGACAAAATGGCAGCTGGAAAGTTCCAGAAGCAACATTTGACTTGCACCCACAAGACCCAGTGGAGACATCAACTATGACAAATCGACACTGAACGGTCAATTGTCATCTAAGTTATCATCAAACAGTTCCTCTCTATAAGTATCAAATGAATGTGAAGAAGAATGTGAAGAAGATGGTTGTGCCATGTCGATGTCTACTTCAGAAAAGTGTGCGCATGTTGGACTAGCTGCATGTAAAGATAAATGTCAGTCAAAGAAAAGTTGACATGCCAAAACACCAAAGTCATTCAAACATTGTCTGAAGATTACATTGAAAATAAATGATTGTTCGATAACTTTCATCATCAACAGTGGTGTGTCGATAAATATTATTCCTGAGGAGAAATATAATTAATTGCTTTCTTTACCACAACTTATGCAGTTGAAAACCAAAGTGTATACATGGGCTACATTGACACCCTTAAAAAGTCAAGGTTCATTTGTAGCTATGATGAAACACAAGAAAACGAAGGTGCAAGCACTCATCCATGTGCTTCAAGGGACAGCGTTGAGTGACTGTCTACTCAGCCTCAGCACAGCTGCTGATATGGGAATGATTTCTATGAACTACAAAATTAATGATCACCCTGAAATAGTTTCCGTCGTTGTTTCATGGTCTGGGAAAGCTAATGACAACAAAGTAAATTTGCATATTAATGAGGAAGTCCGTCCCATTGCTGACAAACGAGACAAGATGTTGTGAAAAAAGAACTTGAATTGTTACTTAAGCATGATGTCATTGAGCATTCCACTGGTCCCACATCCTGGGTTTCTCCTATTGTTGTAGTGCCAAAAAAGGACGGTGAAGGAGCAGTAGGCAAATGCGTTGACATGTGTCAGGAAAACAAAACAAATTGAATGAGAACGACATCCAGGTCCACACATTGCTCATATGATAATACAATTAAATGGTGTAAAGGTTTTCTCTCACCTTTGGTCTGTCATCAGCTGCAGAACTTTTTCAAGACGTCATTCGACGTACCATACAGCCTGTCATGAATGATTTCAATTATAGTGATGACCACTGTTCCCAATAACCTGCGCGCGTGCGTGCGCGCGCACCGAAGTCACCCCAAGCGCGCAGTGTGCTGTATTTAGCGCGCACATCCCGCGAGACCGTTCGCGCCGCCGCTTTTAAACGCGAGCGGCGCGAAAACGGTCATTCCCGTGGCTCTGGGTTTTGGGAGTGCTTGCGTTCACGAGCAGGTGGCCTTTGCACTTGCTGCATTCCTTTAATTACAGTGCACAGCTGCGGGGCTGATTGTGGGCCTTTGAGTTAGAATTCATGTTAATTGCAGCCCGTGTGCGCTGCAGTTCACAAGAATACTATCTCAAAGGCCCACAATCAGCCCCGCAGCTGTGCACTGTTAAGAAAAGAAAAACAGTGTCTCAAACACGACGTGTGCTTTAGCACACGCCATGTTTGAGAGACTGCTTTTCTTTTCTTAATTGTGCACAGCTGCGGGCTGATTGTGACCCTTTGAGATAGTATTCTTGTGAACTGCAGCGCACACGGGCTGCAATTAACATGAATACTAACTCAAAGGCCCACAATCAGCCCCGCAGCTGTGCACTGTTAAGAAAAGAAAAACAGAGTCTCAAACACGGAAGGTTATTCCGTTTCCTTCAGTTAAAAATCAGAGCAACTACCACCCATTCTTTTTCCGAAGTCGAAGTAAGTGTAACTTTTATGGTGATGTTTTTGCAACTCTTTATGATGTGGTTCTGCTATAGGGCACAGTCGCTAAGGCAGCAGATATTGGAATGTGCCATTTTCATGTTTTTGGATTTGCAGGCTTAAAGTTCTTTGCTTTTCCATTATTTCTGTTTGCCCTATAATTTCTCTGCATTCCAGATTTTTCATTATTCAAAAATTCCCTTAATCCAGTTCTCCTCCGATTCATACATTTTCTCCACCCTACTAAATGTTCTTATTCTTCATTTTCACGTTTCAATTTTCATGTCTCAATTATCGTGTCCTCCTGTATTCTTTCATTATTGGTTCCATTCTATCCACATTATCCTTTATCCCTTTCTATGTTCCCTCCCTCTCTCTCTTCTGTTATTCCTCTCCTTCTCCTTTTCCCGTATTCTCCTCTCTCCCCACACTTCATGAACAGTCCCCATTGTTTGTTATTATTCCTCTAGTACTCTTCCTTCTCTCAATATATCTTCTAGCCCAACTTTCTGACTCATCTCAAACTTCTTTCTACTACTCTTTCCAATGCACTACCCTATTTCTCACCCTATACATCTATCAATATATCCTCTACATCCACTCTCTCATTTATCCCAAACCCATGCCACTACTGTGATCCCCAAAATAACCGTTTCTAGACTCTCCCCTACTCTACCCCTCCTTGCATCATCTGACACCTCTTTTGCTATACCGATCCCCCAAAACAAACCTTTCTAAACTCTTCCCTCTGACTCTTCCCCTCCAGAACCCCTTTTTACTCATCCAAAAGCCTCCTCCTAATGCTATGACCTCCCAAAAAAAAAAAAATCTAAATCCTTCACTCTTCTATCCCTCCACTATCCTTTTCAATCAAAATAACAGACTAACATGTTCACTTCTCAAATTTCATATTCCACTATATTAATTCACCACTAATCCTTTATGGGTTCCAGGGTAGCGTGCTACTCGCCAATAAAGCGCTTCAACACCCCATCAGGGTTACAAGCGCTATATAAATGCAAACCTTTTTCCCTTTTCAACCCCTCCCCAACCCTTCTCAATCCAAATAACTGACTATCATATCCACCACTCAAATTACTTGCATATTTCACTATACTAATTCAACACTAATCCTTATGGGTTCCAGAGTAGCGTGCTACTCGCCAAAAAAAGCGCTTCAAAACCCCATCAGGGGTAGCAAGCGCTATATAAATATAAACCTCTTTCCCTCTTCTATCCCGCCGCCTACCCTTCTCAATCCAAATAACTGACTATCATATCCACCACTCAAATTACTTTCATATTTCACTATACTAATTCAACACTAATCCTTATGGGTTCCAGAGTAGCGTGCTACTCGCCAAAAAAAGCACTTCAAAACCCCATCAGGGGTAGCAAGAGCTATATAAATACAAACCTCTTTCCCTCTTCTATCCCGCCGCCTACCCTTCTCTATCCAAATAACTGAATAACATATCCACCACTCGAATTACTTCATATTTCACTATACTAATTTTCAACACTAATACTTTATGGGTTCCGGAGTAGCGTGCTACTCGCCAGAAAAGCGCTTCAACTCCCATCAGGGGTAACAGGTGCTATATGAATGCAAATCTTTCTTCCCCTTCTATCCCTCCGCTATCCTTCTCACTCCAAATAACTGACTAATATCCACCACTCAAATTACTTTCATATTTCACCATACTAATTCACCACTAATCCTTTATGAGTTTCCGGAGTAGCATGTCAAAGCATGCATTTGTCAACGTTTCAGACACAGCAGAAAGATAAAAAACCTTACAACTAAACCTGTTTAGCAGACGAGCAACAGACACAATGGAGCAGCTTTTCTTGTTTTTTCACAGCAACAAGACCATACAAAATACTAAGTAATTTGTCAAATGTGCATACTTACTTGGCAGAAAGAATCCAAGAATTCGATGTACGTTAAAAGGAGGGATAGCAACAGTGTTCACATTATCGGTTACTCTAATGATGTGCAGAACCAACAAGCACTGGCAAAGCCAATCTACCTGGCTTTAATATATTAAACTACTCAAACACATGGATGAATGAAGCAATGCGGTTTACGTGCATTAGCGCATTAAAGCCAGACCTATTTGATTTGCCAATGCTTATTTCCTTTTTACTTCTCCATAAAGCACTCAACGCACTTTTCTGACGATTCTGAAACATGTGAGCAAATGAGATTACCCATTCATTTGGGGCACAGAACTAATAAATTGCATAAACACCGCTAATAATTCCGGGAGACCCCGAATATGCTTGTTTCGTTAGATTTTTCGGTAAGTGTAAAGCAATTTGTGGTCTGCGGTTCATTTTTCTGTATTTCTTTTACCTATTTTTAAGACCTTGTTGTGCTGTTCAGATCAGGCAGCGAGTTGAGGTCATTCACGCGTGCACACTGAAGACAGGCTCCACAACAGTAACCCAGGTTTGAAACATTTTCTGACCATTTTTATTGCATTTTCATCCCACCTGCCATTCTTATACATACGTTAGCTCCTCAGCCACTTTCTTCCATATTCTAGGCGGTAATGGATCTACCTGAGAGCCTAATGAGGTAGACATTGCTATTGCTCTAACGTTTTTTCTGTCATTCGGTCAAAAGACTTTAGCTTGTTGGGGTGACTAATTGAAATATCAGCCGTACTGAGACCATTCAGCACTGACTAATCTGAACTTGGACCATTTCTAGTTTTCAGTAGCCCTTCTTTAAAACCGTGATCTATCATTGGGAGAGAATTATTAATGCCCCCTAGTATCTATTTAATCTTGTCCTCAAAGAACACAGCTAGATCCTTACAAAGTGCTTGAGAAGGTTTAAACATTTGCCTAATACACTCTGGATTTGTCAGTCCGTGCATGATTTCAAATGTCTTTTTTTAACATTTTGCTGCTTCTAGAATTACTGTAGTGTAGTAATTCGCTTTTGCCTTGCGTACATCTTTTGAGGACAAGCCCAACCAAAATCTATAGCGGAGTCTCGCGAGGCCCATGTTTCTGTCGAAATTAGTGCATCCCAATCATTAGCTTCTAACATCATATTGCTTTCCAGGGAGTGTTTTATCAGCAATCCTGCATTGATCAACCCACATATAAGTTTAGCAGGGCGAAACAAGGTAGACCTTTGCATATGAAGTACAGGAGCTGTTCCCATCAGCTGCTGGCCAGATGCCAGTATCCAAACCCCTAGGCATTCTAGATGACATAGCCTCATTCCATAACCATGGTTACCTTCACTCAGCAGATTTAAACAAACATAAGCTTCTAAAATGCCACACACCCACCTTCCTTAATAACTTTAACCACAACACAACTTGTAATACAAATATATATATACATGGGAAAAGATAAATGCGAAAAAGGTTTCATGTTGCATGTTTCTTAATATGTAAATAGTATATCTATCTTAAATACTCCCCTACCTAAGCAGGTGGGATAGCTCTCCTTCCAGACCTTCTAAGAGACAACTCTGGGGCACCAGAGTCCACTGAACCTTCTGCGGATTCCATCATTACTACACCCTGGGGACCGTTACATATTTTTCCTCGACAAACTTTCATCCAGGCCCACAGACAGAAAACAACGCACATCTTCTGAGCTAAGCTTTGAGTCCCGGCACTTATTGTTTTACAAATTAAGCACCGTTTCCCGCAGTATTTGGCGATAGTTGAAGTTGACAAATGAAGATGAACGCAGCAGACTACAGCAAGAAGATTACATTCCACAACTTATTGTGTATATGTAATCTTGTATAGGCTCTCAACATTTCCCCACCCAATGAACAGTGCTCCAGTTAAGAATCTTTAGTAAAATCTTATGATGGTACCACCGTTGGAGTCTTGTGCTTTTGTAAACCTGAAGTGTACTTGCCTGTGTAACCAATTCATGTATGGTGTGTGTATCCAAATTGCAAATCTGCCTTAAGACCCTTAACGTGGCGCTGTATGTGTGGAAATGCACTGTCTTTTCAGTTTTTTAAGCAAAAGTTTGGAGGGATATTTGGCGCTGCACACACGCGCGGTCTGGTTCCTGGCGCACATAGCCATGGCTGCAGCGCACAGAGACCCTACACTGCCGCACACAGAGGAAAAAAATTAGAGGGAACATTGGTGATGACATATTGGTTTTCAAAGCTACCCAAAAAGAGCATAATAAGACTCTCACATAAGTATGTTGTTTACTGGCTGATACAGTTTTGACTTCAAATGCAGGCAAATGTAAATTCCATAACACAAAGGTAAAACATGTTTGCCATATCTTTTCTGATGGGGTTATGACACCTGATCCTGCTAAACTACAAGCGCTGTCAAATGCTGATCCCCCCACACAATGTTTCAATGGTGCATTCATTCCTTGACATGGCCAGTTACTGTTCTAGATATATACAAGACTTTGCCATTGTAAGTGCTTCATTGAGAGAGTTGATGATAAAGAATGTTTAATTTAATTGGTCACATGAATGTGAGAACAGTTTTAAGAAAATCAAACAAGTTATTGAGAATGCTACTGAAATGGCTTATATCATTTCAAAATTTCATACAGAGGTTGCTGTTGATGCTAGTCCAGTTGGGTTAGGTCCTAGCCTTGCACAGCACAGTGGACACCCGAATGCTCGAAGGCATGTTGTGACATATTCGAGTAGGAGTTTACCCCAATCAGAACATGCTTGCTCTGAATCCTGAAAAGGAAAGTTTTGCTCTGGTATGGGCATGTGAACACTGCCATGTATTCCTGTACAGAAAGCCTTTTACACCGGTCACTGATCATTACAAAACAATATTTGGCAATCCAAATGCCAAGATGCCTCCTTGCATTTAACATTGGGAACTACCGTGACAAGAGTACAAATATAACATTGTTCATCATGCAGGAAGGGATCAGAACCCTGCTGACTACTTTTCCAGAGTGCCCACTCAAGCTCATGGCACTCCATCCAAGTTGACTGAAGCTTAAATCAACTTCATTGCAATATATAACACGCCAGCTTCCATTTCCTTAACCCAGATTATCACTGCCATGTGCCAGGATAGAGATATGCTAAAGTTGAAAGATATAATTACATATCAGTCATGGAACCAGCACACTTGACTTCTCACCAGTGAGGGTGAATATAAAAAAAAAGAAATGCCAAAGATGAACTGTCTTTAATTCAAGAGGGAGTTATATTGCGAGGGTCAAGAACCTTCATTTGGCAGAGTCTGAGGATGAAAATGACTGCAATGGCCCACAAAGGACATAGGGGAATTATTGCAACAAAACAAGCTCTCCAACACTGAGTCTGGTTTCCATATCTTGACGAGAAAGTTGAGAAGGAACTAAAGGCTTGTCATCTATGCAACTGCCTATCTAGAAACGTCACTCAACACACACTGATTATGTGAGAACTCCTGAACCAAGCTTGGGAAAAAAATTGCCATTTACTTTTTTCAATCCACGTGACAATGGACATCACCCGATAGTGATTGTGGACGAATACTCGCAATTTCCAATAATTGAGGATCTCTCATCTGCCACTCAAGAACAAGTCATTGAGAGACTGGATGGCATCTTTGCGACCTGTGTTGTTCCAGCCATCCAAAAATCTGACAATAGCCTGCACTTTAATAGTCGGGAATTCAAAGACTTCTTAGAGTATCTGAGTATAAGGCATCACAAGAATACTCCTCTGTGGCCAACGGACTGGTTGAGAGATTTATGAGTACGCTAAAGAAAGCTGTGCAGAATGCTACACTTAAGAAGCTGAACTTACAAACTGTGGTTAAAAACTCCACATTGAAAGCTTACCGTTCAACACCTCACTCGATCACTGGTGAAAGTCCGGCAACATTGGTGTTTGGGAGAGCAATGACAACCAAGATACCCCAGTCGACCAATAAGAGAGAAAGAGATGAGAATGCAACTCATATGAGAGACTTGGTTCAGAAACAAAAGATGAAAACATATGTTGACCAAAGGCGACATGTGGAAAACATCTTTCAGAGATGAGACAGAGTGATCTCACGCCAGATGCGGAAAAGAAAACCTGATGCTCCCTTTGATGCAGAAAATTTCCAAGTGGTGTCGACCAAAGGACACATGGTGACTGCCCAGCACCCTGGGAAGTCTATTACCAGACACTCTTCTCACTTTTGGCGTTTGATTCATAGTTCACCAGATCTCCATGGTGAAGGAGAGACTGACTCTGAAGTACTCGTGACTGCTGTTGCCTTTTCACCATCCCATCCCATCAGCTCTAAGATCATAATGGTGGCAGTTCTCAACTTCGCGCAACACATTTGGGTCAAACAATTACAGTGCCAAAGAGATTACTTGAAGAGATTTAAATGTATATATGTGTACATATCTTGTAAAATTGGTAAGTTTTTGTTTAACAGGGGTAACGTAGTGTCTTGTGAGTTAACAATGATGGGACCCTTTAGGCTCCATAGAACTATGACGTAATGGAAAGTGTGTATTCTAGTGAAGGATGCTTTAGAATGTTGAGTTTGCAGTTACACACAGATGAATAAAGACATGTGATACCAAGCTCCATGTGTGGCGTAGTAATTTACGGGTATCCAGGCTGGGAAGACACTACACCTACTATATAATAATATGGTTTTTCCCTATATCTAATTTTGCATCTGCATGTTTCTCTGCTCTTTATGGAACTGTACTAAAAC
Organism: Calotriton arnoldi; assembly: GCA_963921515.1. Classification (NCBI taxonomy): domain Eukaryota; kingdom Metazoa; phylum Chordata; class Amphibia; order Caudata; family Salamandridae; genus Calotriton; species Calotriton arnoldi. Next base: position 1,230,288 of record CAWUFW010002250.1, read on the forward strand.
AATTATCAATGCTCACTGATTTTATTTTCAATTTTCCTCTTTTAAGTTTTTGTAATTCAAGAAATAAAATTGAAACTGGGGTCTCTTTTCTCCAGGAGAATTTTCATTTTCAAAACACATTTTGAACCATAAACTCCCAGTTGTTTCTGTTCAACTGTAAGCCCTATTTCTAACAGAAAATATGTATGATATTACATAGCTGTTGCCACATACCATGCTATTTGAACATAACTAGAATTTGAGCAACTGTCAAATGGTAAACTCGTATGATTCCCATTTTAGTGAATTGCGAGGTATGGCATCTCTAGTATAGGTAAGAACATTCTTGCCACATAAGGTCCACTTATTAGTCAGGCTGAGAAGTAGCTCCTGTATTCGTGCACTCAGATATCCTGTGTGCAAGACCTCCAGTCCTGATTTTAGTCGTCATAAAAGCCAGTCAGAAGCGGCAGCCATTGGCTGAAAGCCTCCTACATCAAGAAGGGGGAACATAGTACGCATTGCTTTATGTGGTATAGTGACTATTTTGAATTCATTTCAAGGTTCAAGAGGGAACCAATACAGATGACTTGAGGTGGGAGTGATGTGATCCAATATTTTGTGCTTCTGGCTACATGGATAACAACTTTTGAAGTAGGAACTAAAGATTTGGGAACCCCTCACAGATTAGCATTCTCTCCTTTAAGATACACCTGTACGAATTACTTTACTTCCATTCTGAAATCTACTAAATTATGGAATATTTGAGTTTCTGGAACAGATGGAGTTGTATGAAGCAGATTTAGTCAGTTTGATCATTATTATTATTTAAATTGAGGTTATGTTTGATGATAAAGCCGAGCGTCGAACCAGAGATGGATATGCACCTAGAAGGCATGGAGTGTCAAGCCATTTTTCAACTGGTGTTGGAGAGTTGCATGTAAAAAGGAGAAGATTTTCCATTTTGGCAGGGTTAACCTTCATAAAGAGTGAAGGCATTGAGTTGGTTAACTTTTCAGGGAAGGATTTCACACTAGGTATACTAGTCAGATTCAAGACTCTTTCGTAAAAGTGGGTATAAACAACCTGTTGGTGTATGCAGATGGATTTGTCTTGTAGTATTGTCTGTTGGGATTCCATATTTAATTTCTAAGGATGTGGTGAAAGAATGTAATGCCAGAAAGAGTTTAATTCTAAAATCGAGATCTTTAGTAGAGGAATGATTGGAGCCAGGTTAGAACAGTTCCCTCTGTTTTTATTCTTAAGCAAGGAGAATGGGAGTCTGGTGGCCTAGAGAGGTCAAGATACACCAGTACTCAGTCAATCCCGGTTTTCAAAGAAGTGGAGCAGAGATGAACCAGGTTTCAGTGGTGAGGAGCAGGTTTAAGTCTAACTCTAGGGTTGTTAGAGCGGTTAAGGTTTCAAAAGGCTTTGCTTGGACTCGTTTGCATTAGTGAGAGCACACTGCAGCATGTAGCTGTAAAGATTTCTTTTTTTAAACTTTTTTTATTGAGGTCATGAATAAGACACTGTAATAACACAATACAAGTAGATCAAATGAAGGGCAAAGATTGAGAAGTATGACAATAATAAGGGTGCAGCTGGATGCATCACATAAAATAGAACTTAAAGCTGTAAAAAAAGAAATACAAAGAGAATACTGGATATGGAGATGGGTGGCCATGACCAGACTGTAATTGTGAAAGATATCCCTTGAATGGCTCCCAGGTGTTCCAGAGTCGACTGTGTTGCTCATAATTATCTAGGATCAGGCACTCAAAGAGGCCCGTATTAATAAATTCATGCCACCAAATCAGAGGATTAGGGGCCTGGGCCAATAACCAATGTCAGGCCAGAATGAGACGAGCTAAAGCAATAGCAAAGAAGTAGATACCACGTAAGTGGCCAAGTATAAGAGGTGTGTGGCCCAATAGAATTAATTTAGGATCTCACCTCATGGTGATAGGACAGAGTAAATTAAGTTTACCAAAAACAGTCTGCCAATAGTAACAAATAGAAGGACATATTGCCAGAACATCAGAAACACTTAAAATCCTGCCTCAGGCTCATAATAAATAAACTATACGGAGTATAACAAAAGTCATTAATAAATTAAACTGATGAGGTTTGACCCAGGAGACATTCAGTACTGTTTGTGAAAAGACCTTGGTATGTCTTATTTCATCAGGGGTAACTAAGACCCCGCGATGTCAACTCCACTTGCCAACCAAAGTCTGAAAAATATTGGGCCATTGATGGACCTCCGCTGCCAGAATCATTTTTTAAACCCGGCTAATGCTCTTCTTAGGTGGACCAGGTTGCAGATATTACAGAAAGGCATTTGCGGAACAGTCTACATCTTCCTCTTTCAGACCCCTAATAAAGTGATGGATTTGTATATAATGAAAAAAGCCAGAGTGGGAAATTTAGTGTACCTGGGACAGTGTCTCATAGGAAAGAAGACAATCGCCTTCATAAAAAGAGCTCAGTGTGAATAAGTGAGTTGCCTGCCAACAGTCAATAAAGCTTTCATGCACTTGGCGAGGAAAGTTGGTATTAAAACCTAACTAAAAATATAAATTGAATAAATAGATCCCTGAAATCTGTGTTTTCAGCAACAAGTCTAGAGTCGAAGATCCTGAGTGTCTTAAATTGAGTCTGCTTGAAATAGACCGTGTCAGTGATGCCAGTATGTGGAGTAATGTCCCCCACCCCCCAAAGGAGATATTCTGTGAACAACCATCCTAGCCTCCATGATTCCCACCCCAACACTTTAACGGAATGGAATTGTATGGGATGGGGTATCATTTGATTTGTATGGTCCTAACGAACTATTGCAAATTCTGCATTTGTTTAAGTTCTTTGAATGATATTATCACCACCAGTACTCCTTCTGATGATTGGGATATTGATACAGTATATGAAATGCTGGAAGATCTAGAGCATTCAACTGTGTTTTCTTCTGAGCAGTTATATGATGGTGCAGCTAATTTCAATGAGATGTTCTGTTATCAACATTATGGTCATCACCTTCTGCACAAGGCTAGTACACCCTGTGAAGTGTTTAAGTTTACACAATGGGAACTTTGCCCTACACCACCAAGCGGTAGTTCAAAATTGTTTGCACAGAAGTTTGACTATTTTTCTGGTTATGACACATCTGGCACTGCCTCATTTTATTATAGGCTTGCACCGTCACCTGCGAAGAAAAATATGTTAACTGACACTAAGCTGATTTACTCTGCATCTTTCCTTTCCCAACTCTCTGTACAAGGTTTCAACTTTTGGAGTGATACTGTGGATGTAAAATTTATCTGGGGGATTGGCAGGTTCAGGGAACTGAGGCTTTGTTTAGAGCCTGTTTAATACGTCAACAGTTGATTCTCCTTAACAAACTGTGCAACAGACTCTGGGGTCGATTCCGATTCGGGCCGGAAAAAGCACCGACAGACTCGGAGCCGGAAATTATACCGACCGACACGTACCTGTGACGCCCGACACGCCAAGTACGATGCAAAGCGTGCAAAATCCAACCGACACGTACAGAACCCAAGCCGAACGACCGAGCCGCACGGAAAACAGCAATCCGGCCGGAAAAACACGCGAATCGAACCGACCGACACGCACCCGGAACAAATCCGACCGAAACGTACACGCGAACTCCAAACCGCAAAGTACGATGCAAGGCGCGAAAACCACGACCGAGTCGGACGGAGGACAAGCCGCACGACCGACACGCATACAAAACCGAGCCGAAGCAACACAAAACACCGCGACCGACGCGTACGCAGCATAGAAAACTGCACAAACACAGCGTGAACGAAACGGAGAACACCGTACGAGACAAATGCAGGGTCCGACTCGGTCACAAGAACGTTTCCAACATGCACAGACAGTACAAAGGAAAAATCACACAAAAAAGGCCAAACAAGCAATTACAAAGCCAATAAATACTGGGGGGGTGGGGACAGAGAACAAAGACACACCCACAACTCCACCCATATAAAGGACACAAATCACAACCATGATCCTTTGCAAATGCCATTCCACTGCCAGCACCCAAGAGACAGCAACCACACACCCACAGCTCATCCCTCACACAAGCCACACACCATCAGCACACCAACAAATACCTACCTCACATACACCCAGCAAAACACACACTCACACACCCTCACCTGCACACCAACACACACATCACTCACCATCACCACCCATCACCATGCCCCCCAAGAAGAATCACAAGTTCCTAGATTGTGAATTGGAAGTCCTGGTAGAGCGAGAGCCTCAGGGTAGAGCCACAGCTGTTTGGCACACTGGTCCAACAGACCCCCATCTCCCAGAAAACCAAGATGTGGGAGAGGATCATCAACAGTGTGAACGCACAATCACCATGTCTGCGCACAAAGACCGACATCCAGAACAGGTGGTATGACGTGCGCAGGAGGGTCCGGGAGCTGCTCAAGAAAGACTACCTCCTGAGCCAATACACCGGCAGTGGCCCTCCTGCCAAGCCAGTATACCTCAGGCCCTGGGAGGAGAAGGTGCGGGCCATCCTTCCGCCAGTGAGCGTATATGGACTAGAGAACATCCCAGAGCCTGGTGAGTACACAACAAATGTACACAATATTCTGCCACAAAACACACACACATCACTGTCAAGGGGAGAGTCAAACCATGCACTCATAGCAATTACACAGCAACCAGAACAGAATCATCCCAAAATGTGTATGTCAGTCAGATAAACACAACACATGCCATCAAAAAAGTTACATCCAACCGTGCCATCACATGTACAAACACAACTACAACTACAGCTAGGCAGTGGCACAAATAGAACTAACAAACACATCCAGACATGTAGCCACCACAACAACACCAACACACAGTGAAGACCACTGAAAGGAAGGAATTCTGTGTATGCTGGCCAAGTCAGTGTAGCCAATAGCATCATGGGAGTCGTAGTCACACATATTGCCCCCCACAACTGTCCCATCAACACCACCATGAACCATGCGCACATCACAGGGAGTGGAGAAGGACTCACAAGATGGCTGACACTGGCAACTGCTGTGGGGAGCACAAGGCCCTGCTGGGAACTGTGCACCAACAAACAGCAGGACACCACTGACTGACATCCTGAGAGACAACTTCCACTCCCTGCAATGCAAGCACGTTCCATGGTGGGATATCTGGCTGGCTGGGTGGGAAGGAGGACTTGCAGCACTGACCATAGTCACAAGCACCTCCCCTCACACACCCCCTCAACACAAACTCCACAGAACCCACCTGGTAGAATGCAATGCCTCCCATCCTAACTCAAGATCCCACAAAGAACCACCACCCTGGGTTATGTTGTGTGAAGCACAGGGACACTCTTGGGACTTTTAGCCAAACAACTGCCAGGACAACACTCCCAGCCATCCTGTCAGCACAGCCAGCCCACCCCACAGGGAAGCAGAGTCAAAGGAAGGAAGCATGGGCATGCTGGGAAGGGGGGTGGAGGCAATAGCATGATGGGAGTCGTAGTCACAGCTCTACATCCCCCACCACATGGCCCAGCAAGCTCACACTCACGCATGCACATCCCACAGAGAGTGGAAAGGCCCATCAAAGATGTCTGACACTGTTGCTGTGTCGTGGGGAGCACAAGGGCATGCTGGGAACTGCACACCAACCAACAGCAGGACACCACTGTCAGCCATCTTGCCATTGCTCTCACACCCACACATACTGAACTCCCCACAAAAGCAAGTAAGTATGGGAATGCTGGGAAGTGGGGTGGAGGCAATAGCATGATGGGATTGGCAGTCACAGATATTGGTCACCCTCACAACTGGTCCATCAACACCACCCTGAACCATGCTCACATCACAGGGAGTGGAGAAGGACTCACAAGATGGCTGACACTGGCTACTGCTGTGGGGAGCACAAGGGCATGCTGGGAACTGCACACCAACCAACAGCAGGACATCACTGTCAGCCATCTTGCCATTGCCCTCACACCCACACACACTGAACTCCCCACAAAAGCAAGTAAGTATGGGAATGCTGGCAAGTGGGGTGGAGGCAATAGCATGATGGGAGTGGCAGTCACAGATATTGGTCACCCCCACAACTGTCCCATCAACACCACCCTGAACCATGCTCACATCACAGGGAGTGGAGAAGGACTCACAAGATGGCTGACACTGGCTACTGCTGCGGGGAGCACAAGGCCCTGCTGGGAACTGTGCACCAACAAACAGCAGGACACCACTGACTGACATCCTGAGAGACAACTTCCACTCCCTGCAATGCAGGCACGTTCCATGGTGGGATATCTGGCTGGCTGGGTGGGAAGGAGGACTTGCAGCACTGACCATAGTCACAAGTACCTCCCCTCACACACCCCCTCAACACAAACTCCACAGAACCCACCTGGTACAATGCAATGCCTCCCATCCTAACTCAAGATCCCACAAAGAACCACCACCCTGGGTTATGTTGTGTGAAGCACAGGGACACTCTTGGGACATTTAGCCAAACAACTGCCAGGACAACACTCCCAGCCATCCTGTCAGCACAGCCAGCCCACCCCACAGGGAAGCAGAGTCAAAAGGAAGGAAGCATGGGCATGCTGGGAAGGGGGTGGAGGCAATAGCATGATGGGAGTCGTAGTCACAGCTCTACATCCCCCACCACATGGCCCAGCAAGCTCACACTCACGCATGCACATCCCACAGAGAGTGGAAAGGCCCATCAAAGATGTCTGACACTGTTGCTGTGTCGTGGGGAGCACAAGGGCATGCTGGGAACTGCACACCAACCAACAGCAGGACACCACTGTCAGCCATCTTGCCATTGCTCTCACACCCACACATACTGAACTCCCCACAAAAGCAAGTAAGTATGGGAATGCTGGGAAGTGGGGTGGAGGCAATAGCATGATGGGAGTGGCAGTCACAGATATTGGTCACCCTCACAACTGGCCCATCAACACCACCCTGAACCATGCTCACATCACAGGGAGTGGAAAAGGACTCACAAGATGGCTGACACTGGCTACTGCTGTGGGGAGCACAAGGGCATGCTGGGAACTGCACACCAACCAAAAGCAGGACACCACTGTCAGCCATCTTGCCATTGCCCTCACACCCACACACACTGAACTCCCCACAAAAGCAAGTAAGTATGGGAATGCTGGCAAGTGGGGTGGAGGCAATAGCATGATGGGAGTGGCAGTCACAGATATTGGTCACCCCCACAACTGTCCCATCAACACCACCCTGAACCATGCTCACATCACAGGGAGTGGAGAAGGACTCACAAGATGGCTGACACTGGCTACTGCCGTGGGGAGCACAAGGGCATGCTGGGAACTGCACACCAACCAACAGCAGGACACCACTGTCAGCCATCTTGCCATTGCCCTCACACCCACACACACTGAACTCCCCACAAAAGCAAGTAAGTATGGGAATGCTGGCAAGTGGGGTGGAGGCAATAGCATGATGGGAGTGGCAGTCACAGATATTGGTCACCCTCACAACTGGCCCATCAACACCACCCTGAACCATGCTCACATCACAGGGAGTGGAGAAGGACTCACAAGATGGCTGACACTGGCTACTGCTGTGGGGAGCACAAGGGCATGCTGGGAACTGCACACCAACCAACAGCAGGACACCACTGTCAGCCATCTTGCCATTGCCCTCACACCCACACACACTGAACTCCCCACAAAAGCAAGTAAGTATGGGAATGCTGGCAAGTGGGGTGGAGGCAATAGCATGATGGGAGTGGCAGTCACAGATATTGGTCACCCCCACAACTGTCCCATCACACCACCCTGAACCATTCTCACATCACAGGGAGTGGAGAAGGACTCACAAGATGGCTGACACTGGCTACTGCTGCGGGGAGCACAAGGCCCTGCTGGGAACTGTGCACCAACAAACAGCAGGACACCACTGACTGACATCCTGAGAGACAACTTCCACTCCCTGCAATGCAAGCACAGTCCATGGTGGGATAACTGACTGGCTGGGTGGGAAGGAGGGCCGGCTGTCAACCAAATACAACCAATGCAGACCATGTTCACACCCCAACAAATACATAGAAATGCCCAAATAATGCAGGACAATGTGCCACACCAAAATCAACCCCTGACTGTGACGACTTAGGACAATGCAATGTACAGGCCCGCACCCAGAGGCACAGTCACAACTGTCAGGTGTGTCAACCATTGATGCCTGCAGAAACATAACATACATTGTGTGTGTCTCCCAAAAACAGGTGATGATGGGGACACAGAAGCAGACGCTGAGGAGTCCCAGTCCCAGGCTCAAGAGGATGCGGAGCTCACTGGTGTCGTACAGCCTCTGCCCTCCTCGGATGAAGAAGACCAACCTGGCACATCTGGTGCAAGTCTACATGCAGCACCAGCAGGACCACCAGCTGCAGCACCAGCAGGACCACCAGCTGCACCCCCTGCACCCACCCCTCCAACGACTGTCACCACAAATACCATCCCTGCCAACATGGACAGAACAAGGAGCAACACCAGCACAGGGACCCTGGACCAACCTGGGGCCATGGACACCACCACCACCACCAACCCCCAAGGTGGACCAGGGTCATCTGTGCGTGCCACTGCACGCACTGCACATGTCAGCAGGGGTGGTGGGAGGGGTGGGAGACAGAGGTCGCTGCTTGCAGAGGTTGCTGGTGTGCATGATGACCCACAACTGGTACGCATAGCTGATGCGTACCAGTCCAGCACCGGAGACCTCAGCCAGGTAGTGGGGCTCCTCACAGACATGAAACAGCAGCAGGCTGCCCATCATGCCCGCTTGGACTCTCACATGTCCCACGTGGAGTCACACATGTCCCACGTGGACTCACACATGTCCCGCGTGGAGTCCAAGTGGGATGCACTGCATGAGATGACGGCGGTGCGCAGGGACATTTTACAATGCCTCCGCCAGATGAACAGCAACCAGTCCACACCTCCCTGTGTGCCAACAACATCTGGTGCTGCCCAAACTGCAACTGCCACAGGGAGGGAGGATGACTCTGGCGGAGAGTCCCCTGCAGCGCAGCAGCCTGTACTTGAGGGACCCCCCTAAGAAGAGGGGTCGTCCGAAGAGGGGCAAGTGAGAGGCCGATGGCCAAGCGCAACTCCCAGGAAGCCTGAACCTGTTCTGGATGTTCACCTTTGTGCACAGACTGTTCACCCTGTTGACGGCAACACTACTCCCACACATTGCATGGGGAGTACAAGTTGGACCAATGTCTCAGACAACTGTGGCCCCGATACTGGGGATTTTGTCTACCAGGACTTTCAATTCACCTAGGAACTTCTGATTGCAAGATTTATGTACAGCACTACCCATCCTATGCACTATTCACACAAATGTATCACAATAAACACACTAATACACCATACTTGCCTCTGTTGTGATTCCAACGTGGGTGCTGTTATGGCGATGATGAACTGCAAAATTACACTGTGTATGCGAACTGCAACAGCAAGTACAACACAGGCATGTGAGTAAAGGCAACGTGACACATATGAGTGAGACACACCACCAGGGCTACACAACACATACACACCTAGGCCATCTGACTCATTGCCTACACTGATGTTGCCAGGGAAGACGGTGCAATGCACAGACACCACACCCATTCCCAGTTGTAGTCAAGTAGCCCACAGGTGCAGTAAGCAAATGGCAGTCAAATGTGTGACCACAGACAACGCACATCACAAAGTGAAGCACATGTTTATTACACAGTTGCAACATGTCGTAACCACTACAGATGCAAGGTAATCCCACCTGGCAGCGGGCACACAGTCAACAACTGTAGACGGAAGGAAGTCCATGGGTGTGGCGCACATCACCTGTAGGGACACAACAGCTACCACCCTGGAAGTGCAATCACGTCGTCGGTGGACACAGTTGACCAAACGAATCTGAAAGTACCCTGTGAAGGACAGAAATGACACACAGTCAAAAGCAATGGAGAACAGGACAGAACAGCAAAACTCATGCACAATATATGTTACAAGATACCCACCCAGAACCAAGTTAGCATGTCAACACTGTTGGGGAGTACAGCCCACCTGTAAGCACACATCGCAACACACATCCAGTCAAGTAGCCCATGGACACACTCCAACTGCACCAGAGCACCACCTACACATATCATGCCAACTCACATCATTGACATGACACCTCAGGATACTCACATTCAGCTAAAGAAGTTGGTGATGAGCTGTGTGCGGACATCACCCTCATCATCATCATCATCATCGTCACTGGCATCGTGGTCCAGGCCAGGATCCTCCACAGGTGGCGGATGTTGGTCATTCACACACACTCTCACCTCAGGCTGGGCTGAGGATGGGAACTAGAGGCACGGGGCCAAAGGGCAAGCCAGCCTCCAATCTCATATGTAAACACAATAAGGCTGCCCCTCACATGGGTTCCAACAGTTTCCTACAGAATTATACTGAGATGCAACACCTATGGGGGCATCTCATAAAAAGGTTCGGACGTTTTTCGAGCACAGGCAGAACAACTAGAGAGCAAGCTCCTGGAGAGACACTACCCGAGTAAGATGGTGAAGCGTGCAAAGAAAAGGGCGAAGAACAACAATCGGGAAGCCCTATTAGAGACCATCCCGAAAGATAAAACGGACCGACTGGTATGCGTTACTACGTACACTCCTGTTTCAAATAGAGTGCAGAACATCATTAAGAAGAAATGGGCAATCTTGAACAGCGGAAACCGGAAGTGGGAACCCCCACTTTTTGCATTCAAACGGGGTAGAAATTTGAGAGATGACCTGGTACACTCGAAGATCACCAACGATGACACAGAAAACCAGATGACCTTGTGGAGCCAACCAAAACCAATAGGGCACTATCCGTGCGGTAATTGTGTGTGCTGCCCCCTGACTACTACTACTAAGGAAGTAGATATTGGCACAGATAATCCCTGGAGGCTTAAGAATTTCAGTAATTGCAATACGGAAAATGTAGTTTATCTACTGACCTGCCCATGCAATCTGAAATACGTGGGGATGACAACAAGGAAGGTGAAAACGAGGATCAACGAACACCGTAGCACCATCAGGTGCAAAAAAACAAACACAAAGTTGACAAAACATTTTACTGAAAAACACCATAGTGACTCTGATCTACGGTGGACCATCCTTGAAGTAATGAAAAAAAGGAAAAACGACATTTTTAGACAGTTACACATCCGGGAACAACGGTGGGTGTACAGGTTACATACATGGGAGCAAGGCCTGAACGATGATATTCCATGGCGACAGCTGGCAAAGTGATCAAGCCAACCTTAAATGCATGGATCAATCATTTATTGAGATAGTTACATACTATTATAGAAGGGGATCCGAGACCGTGTTATTGAGTAATGGAAAAGGAATTAGACCATACATGGGCAACCTATGCGAGTATTGACTTATTACCCCTAGTAGTAGATATTAGCCTTTGGTATACAGTCTGACCACTGAGAGTAATATACTTAGCCCCACTGCCTTATATCCACCATATCTCAGGGGATTAATCGAGTAGTATACGCCATGATTACAACACAGATAAAATACGAGTACAAAAATACTGCCTGACCATCATGAGCAATATATATTTAGCCCCTGACCTAGGGTTCAATACTGGTTAAGGGAGTAAATGAGTATCATACTCTACGATTACATCATAGTCATGATTTTAGGACAAACACACTGCGTAACCAGGAGAATAGTTAATTCATGAAGATGGCTCTCTGGCTTTATATTCTAGAGCTGTATATTACCTTATTTATAGGATATATTATCAACCTACTTTGGCTATATACACATACAAATGAGTATGGTTTCTTGCGTACGTCTATGCACGTTTCCGATAGCATTGGGCTACACTTCCCATAACAGCACGGATATTGCCCTGAACACTTTACGGTGATGACCAGCTTCTACCGATAGGGGGTGCTGTTTCTACTTAGATATATAAGGCACAGACGGTTAACAAGAACATTGTACTTCTGGGCATGTACTATCCACGTTTTTATCACGTGGCTCTTGTAACAAATTTATGTGTCTCTGCGTGAACAGCACGTGCGCGCATGAGATACGATTAATTTTGAACAGAGAGCTTCTGTCTATAGGGGTCGGGTCTGCCACATAGAGTTATAATGGTGCAGGTGGATAAAAGCAACACTGGTCCTCTGCACATGCGCTATCCACGCTCCCCTCGCGGGGCTACTGCCGAATTAGTTGAACGCGTCTCTCACTCAATAGCGCGTGCGCGCATGAGATACGCTGGTTATTAAACAGAGACAACCCTCTCTTACCCAATAGGAGCGCACATTACCATACACGCCCCGTGTCAGGCGTCTAGCCCCGCCCGTATGGGGACACAGGAAGCGCTCTTAGCGCCCCAGGCTTTGTTCAATTAGATCGTAGAATCAAACAATTTACCAATTATCTAGAGGATATAAAAACCACCAAAGGAACATCAGTCTCCACCGACGGGGAGACCGAGTGGACGCCTGTAGAGAGAACCGATGGGAGCGCTGAAGTCAGACAGTAAGCGTATGAGTGTCCTGAGTGGTGGTGAGAATGAGAACTTGATTCCAGTTTTCTTTTTCTTTTTCTTTTTGAGAGATTGGGTGCCAATCACTTTAACTGGACAACCATTTTGGTGATCACAGTGTTATGTATGTTAGCTGTTTGTGTTTTAACTTGTGTTTTTAACTTGTGGATACATAATGAGACTATTACCACTTTCTGAATCAGCATTTCTTCCTTTCAGAAAGTCACAAGTAGACTCTCCCACCCTCGCCCTCCCATGGAGTATAGAGGATAGTAGTTTAGGGTAAGGAATGGATTCTTTTGACCATTTGATGACACGTACGTGTGCCACGTGTCTCATACAGACCATACCACGTGCGCTATAGGTGTGACCCGGTTTGGATGACAATTATTGTCTATTTATAAACATACTTACACGTCTGGTTTGTTTGTTTTTCTTTGTTTCCTTTGTTTTCTACAGAATCTTTCACAGTGGTACTACACCATACGGGCGGTTTAATTAATTTTTTATTCCTGTCCCCTGATTAGCAGCACATTTTCGCTTTAGATGCGAAAAGGCTAAACCCTTTGGTCCTGACGAATGCGACGTACCCTACGGGGACATTAACGCAGAAACATGTTGACCGCACTTAATACGGTGAAGGGAAGATAATGTCCCGGATCACCGTACACCTATTTTAATGCCAGACATCTGTTCCCTGAATTAAACATAGTTGAGTGACAGGTGTGATGGTTTTTAAATCACCTTTCACTTTCACATGGTCATCACTTAGTTGTAGAAGTGCATCCCTGTCTCCAGGTGTATGCCCGCCCTTTATCAAACGTAGTTTTTAGAGGGTGAGGACAGCCTATGATGAAGCATGACACCGGGCGGTGTGTGAGGCCAGTCCGAAACTTTTTATGAGATGCCCCCATAGGTGTTGCATCTCAGTATAATTCTGTAGGAAACTGTTGGAACCCATGTGAGGGGCAGCCTTACGGATGTTGGTCATTGTCATCCTGGATGAGAGGCAACTCCTTCCGCACTGCCAGGTTGTGGAGCATGCAGCAGACGATGATAATCTTGCACACTTTCGCAGGGGCATATGGGAGGGACCCTCCGGTCTTGTCCAGGCAGCGGAAGCGGCTCTTCAGGAGACCAAATGTCCGCTCAATCACTCTCCTGGTCCGACCATGTGCCTCATTGTAGCGCATCTGGGCTGGTGTCACAGGGTTCCTGAGGGGTGTCAGCAACCACGGCATGTTGGGGTATCCCGAGTCACCTACGGACAGACAAGTGCACATTAGCTGACTTGGAAAAGTGGGCGGAATACTACAGATCAGATCACACACAATGGCACAAAGTCAGTACACACCGACAAGCCAGGCACGCTGGTTCTGCATCTGTGCCATCATCCTGGGGATGCGACTACTCCTCATCACAAAGGCATCGTGTGCTGAACCAGGGAAACAGGCACACACGTGTGTGATGGTCATATCTGCAAGACACACCACCAGTGCATTGACCGAGTGGTAGTGCTTGCGGTTCCTGTAGGCCTGCTCCTGGGCCTGTGGTGGTACCAAAGCCACATGTGTCCCATCAATGGAGCCAATGACATGCAGCATCCTCCCCAGGGCATAAAAGTCACTCTTCATGTCAGTGAGTCGTCGCAGTCTAGGGAAATAGATGTACCGGTTCAGGAATAGCAACATTGCCGCCAAAACATCGCGGAGCACACGGCTCAACATGGTCTGTGACATCCCACCAGCAGTCGCCACAGTATGTTGGAAGGTACCGGTGGCAAAGAAGTGTAGGGCTGCCATAACCTTCACCTTGGGGGTCAGCGCTGTAGGATACGGCCGACCAGGCTGCAAATGTGGGGCCAACTGCACTGCCAAATCCTCAATCAGCTGCCTGGTGAAGCGGTACCGTCGGATGCTGTCCCGTTCCACCATCGTTGCCAGGTCTGGGAATGGTCGATGGACAGCAGGAGCCCTGCAGTGCAGAGGAGAAGTAAGCAAGATTGTCAGTCAGCCCACATATGCGGCATTGAACACACTCAATATCCCAACATACATCATTATGAGGCACAACTACATGAAGTGTGCAGTTCCGTAAGGACATGTATGGTACATACATGGCCAACATCTGTCATCACGGTCCAACAAGTGGCATCAATTAGTCCCAGGTTGGCCCATTGGATATCATGAGGCCGTGTCACAGTTCCCATCTCCTGCTGCCATGTCACAATCACCCCCCACAGTGACATGTGAGGACTGCACTGCTGCTGTCTCTGCCCCTCTGGACCCTGCAATGGCACGTACTGTGGAGAGAGCCCCAGCCTTCAGCCTTGAGGAGAACCAGGCCCTGCTGGACAGCCTACTTCCACAGTACAGCAAGCTGTATGGGACACCAGGGGAGCAGGTGAGTGTTCTGTGCACTGCCTTTCTGAATGTGCATTTTGTCTGACTAGCAAGGCTGAAAGTCTGCACGCCACTGGCTAGCAGGCTCACTGAGTAGTTGTCACCCCCCATAGTGTGTAGTGACATGCACTGGACAGGTATGGTGCAGTGACAGTGCATTTGAACAAGGTTTTACTTCCCATGCAATGATACCATGTAGTGACGTCTGGCAAACTGTCCATGGGCAGCGTTGCACTGCCTGTGTACATCATGTGCCCCTGTGAATGAGACATGTATATACAACTGTGTCATGCACGGATATGTTGCATGTGTAGTAATGGTCTTTTCACTTTGTCATCCTGACAGGTTAATGCCCATCGGAAGCAGGAGATCTGGAAGGACATCGTCCGGGCTGTCCGGTCCGTGGGGGTCTACAAGCGCCGGATCCGCAACTGCCAGAAGAGGTGGCAGGACCTTTGGGGCTGGACCCGGAGGATTGCACGGGTCCAGCTGAAGCTGTCGCCTCCTCGCAGGAGGGGCCGAACACAGACCCTGACCCCCCACATGCTCCAGATCCTGGCGGTGGTGTTTCCAGACCTGGATGGGCAGCTGAAGGCCAGACAGCAGCAAGGAGGGGGTGAGTCAAAGACTGCACTGTGAACTCTGTATTACATGCTTTGTGCCCTCCTCTGGCCTGGTTCAACTGCCACAGTGCAGCAGTCATGTTGTCCAGGAGCCATGTCCCTCTATTGTGCACTGCCCACTCCTCATCTGATAGCCAGGTGTGGCCCTTACATTCAGGGAATTGTGTCACTTGGGACTGTGTCCTTGCCGGTTGCTTCACTAAAGGTGGGGGACAGCATCTGTTTCCCTAACTCTGTTGTGGGCATCATGGGTGGGTCCATTGTTCACACAACGCCTGTGTTCGGACATGTAATCTGCGTGTTGCTTTGATATGCGGTCCACTTGCTGAGCTGAGTCACCACATGTGCCTGGGGTATGTGGCACACGCCCATGCAGCGGGTGGGAACAATGTTTGGGCCCCAGGAGTGTGCAGATTACGTGTGTCACACATACATAGCCAGCTATCCACTGTCCAGGGCTCATCCCTCATTCATGTGGGGCAGGACAGTCATGCCTACTCCAGGCCATGCAATGCACTCTGTACTCCCACTCCCGTGTATCAGCTGACACATTGTGCGCTGTGATTTGACCCCTCAGGTGTCTGCCTCTGTGTCAGTGTGCTGTGGATTAGTTGCCAGGACTGCTGGGGTGTTTCTTGGTAGGGGCTCAGCATGCCACTGGAGATGTGACCATAGGAGACGATACTTGTGTGTCACATAGGTGTTTGATCAGCTGCCCGTGCAGACTGGGGTATGCGAATGTGAAGTTCAGGCAGCTGTTCCCCATTCACAGCAGATTGTGAGAGGCTCAGGTTCAGAGGGTAGTGTCACAGGTCTCCCATATGTCCAATCGGTATGACCTGGACAGATGAGGGTTAAGATGATGTGTTGTGTGGGGATGTACATGTGCACTTGTGCAGCTCCAGGACTTGCATTCCCCATAACCTACTATTGTGACACAGTGCAGAGTGTTGTTGTCTGGCTGCCAAGTCATACATCACTGAGACAGTGATGTATGACTTAGCAGTCATGCCTCCGCCATGGCATGTGTCTACTTATTGGTGATCCTGCAGGGGAGTGACATGTGCTACATGCACACCATTGTGGCGATGGCTATCAGGACATGGGTGCATCATGGTGTCTGTCGCTGGTATGCATCACATGCATTTCCTATTTGACTCTGGGCATCCCTTTCATCCGGAAACCTGTACTGACTCAGTGGCAAGAGTTGTGATGTGTGCATGTCCACATGCTACACCGTGTCCCCTGCACTGTCCAACTACTGTGTAGTTGGTGCATGTGTCCACACTGGGGTGTTGCTATCCAACAGACACCAGACAGATGGGTGCAAGGCCATGTGGGATGTGAGTGCCATGGTTGGCATCAGACTGACAATTGGCTTCTCCTGTTCAGTTAGGGCACTTTTAGCAATGTACAACTAATGATGCCAGGGCTTGCTCTGTAATGTGCTGTGCTCACAGTGGTGTGTGAGTTTGGTGCAGGTGACTGATGTCTGTCTGTTTCCCCATTGTTTGCAGATACATCCACAGCCACGGAAGGGGACAGCTCCACGGACCAGGAGGAGCCGGAGAGCCAGACTGGGTCAGCAGCCGAGGAGTGGTTGGAGGGACCCAGTGGCACGGAGGGCGAGGGGAGCCACACCGAGGAGTCCTCAGCACCATCCACCTCAGCTGAGGACCAGAGCAACTCGGAGGATGACTCCCTTATGGAGGCGGGTGTCAGCAGCCACCACACCCCAGCTAGTGTTGCTGTCCCCGCCACCACCAGCACCACCACCGCCCTCCCATCGGCTCCCATTCCCCAGGTCCGTGGAGGCTCCCATGTTCGGGAGCGTGTCTCCTTTGGGCCAGGCACCGCACCCCCTGCCCCTGTGTCCCCTGCTGCCCTGAGTGAGGAGTCTGTGTACCTCCTTCGCCAGCTCCATGTAGGGCAGACAGCCATGCTGAGTGTCCTCCATGCGCACACCGCTCTGTTGACTCAGCTGGTGTCGTTCATGGAGGGCATCTCATCGGGCATGTCTGACCTACAGAGGGGCAATAGGTCCATGGATTCCTCCCTGACGGCAGCAGTGTCCCTCCTCAGACAGTCCCTCACCCCTCCTGCCTCTGCTCCATCCACACTCCCCAGCACCTTACCCGTCCCAAGCACACACACACCGGCACAGGCACACACCAGCACACACACATCCAGCGCACAGACACACACGCCACAAACAAAACGCACACGCACACACAGTCAGGGGACTGAAACCAGACTCACAGGGGATGGGGCCCTGGAACACACACACGCATCCACGAGCACTGCGCAGTCCTCAGTTGCCTCTCCCTCCAAAACACCCTCCCTTGCCTCACCTGCAACCCCAAAGACCCAGCGCCTCTTCCTCAGTGACCTCGGCCTCTTCCCCTCCGATCCAGCTGCTCCAGCATCCAGGGGGAAGAGGAAGCCCACCCACACGGAGCAGAGTGCCCCTCGCCCCCGGACACCCTCCCCCAGGCGCAGACAGACTGAGGCCCCACCCGCAAGTCCCCCGGAGTCGTAAGAGCAAGACCCCGCCGCCGCCCTGCAGCTCAGGCACCAGGTCTCCGTCCTCCATCCCTCAGGCCCCCACACCACAGGTGCCCCCACCACACCCGGCCCCACGGTCCCCCACCCACAGATATACCATCCCCAAGAGGATCCGGCCTTCTCCCCCTGCCACTTGCTCTCCCGGCACCACACCCCCGCTGCGCTTGTCTGTGCCACTGATGTGGTGAGGGTGTCCTCCCCCTCTGTCCAGCCCACCTTGCCTGTTCCCCATTCTCCTCCCCTGGTGGTAGGCACTGCAGTGGAGTCCACTTCCACCCTGTCTGACTTGGGCACTGCAGTGGTGGACCTGTCCACTCCATCTGCAGGGTCCACTGCAGTCGTGCCGGCACCCACAACATCTGAGTCATGCCCCCAGTTGTGCCGGCACACACCATGTCAGACACCTCCACTGCAGTTGTCAGTGGCTCTCCAGCACCCACCACCCCTTCCCTGCTTCCTCCTGGTGAGCCCTGATCCTGTCCCTGCGGTGCTTGGCCTGCCCCCGGTTGCCCCTCCTAGTGGATTGTCCCTGGTTTTGTGCAGGCATGCGTAGGGTGACATCTGCCACTATCACCAAGTTTGGACTTTGACAATGGACTGGCCATTGGCCTTTGTGTTTTTTCTGGACTTTGTTTTCATTCCACACATATGCTGAATAAAGAAACTTTCTGTTCTCTAGTGCTTATGCTTCTGATGTACATGTTGTTGATGATGCTAACCATGCCCTTGCTGCAGTGATGGTGATATTTGGTCTCATGATAATGAAGTGTTACTGTGCAGGAACCCATGTGGTCCAGGGGGAATGTGTCCTATCCTGTGGTGTATCCATGTCATCCATAGCAGCATCTGAGGGTGTCATGTGTTCAGTATTTGGCAATGGGATTTCCTACTTAGATTAGCTATTTCACATCTGTGGCTTCCACCCCTGCACATCTGTTGTGCCCGCCATTGTTCAATTCGTCTACTTCCCTGACCGTGTGGCCATCTCCACTGGACATGCAGGTTTGGGCATCAATGGGGAAGGACTCATCCGTGTAGTCAGTGCAACATTGCTATACAAGTGTGTTGGATCTGTGCTGATGATTCCGTTGGCACTTCCATGACCAGGCTGATGTGACGGGAGCCCTCATTTGGTGCTAATTGTTGATTGTGTGACCAAGTGCTCAGCTGACATGATGGGGCCCTACTGAGGCAACATATGGCACAGCTTTCCTCACACAGGAGTGGAGTCCCCTCATGGCAGTGTGTACTCCTGTGAGATTGCCTGCGCCCAAGGTGTGTGTTGTATGTGCATGTCTGTGTGTTCACTTCCGTTTAGCTGTGCATGCTGTGTTCCCTAGTGTTGTACCTGTTTGTGATGCTTGCTGAGTTGACCTATGTTCCCCCAAAGTCTTCTCCCTGGGTTCTCTGTGATGTGGGTGCATGGCACATTACTGGTCATCAGGGTGTCACCCATAGGTGTGTTTGCTGTCAGGGCTGAGTTTGTGTGCAGACGCAGATGGGTCACAGTCAGGTTTCCCCTTGGCACTTGTTGTTTGCCCCTGTCATGTGATTTCCAGTTTGTGTTATCTTTCAGTGATTGTGACACGTTGTGTGTGTGACTGCTGGCACTCCTCAGGGTCCGGGCTGCAATGTTGGTTGTTGTCTATGTGTGTTCTTTGTGGGTGACCTTGGCTTCTTCATTGGTGTGTGACTGTGGCTGGGATCCCATTGGTTGGTGTGGTATTGCCGTCATGTCCATGTACAGCGTAGTGTGCAGTGTGTCAGACATTCAGGAGTCTTGTTGAGTGGCCATGTGTGATGTGTTTCTGCACCTTGGTTCCCACCCACCACCCTGGAATAGTCATGGGTGCATGTGCAATGTCACCAGTGCATGTGTGCTTCACTGCTGCACATTGTTGGAGGTCGAGGGGTGTGGTGTTGAGTGTGTGCAGATGAGAGTTGTTGCCCGGCTAGGCCCCTGCCTCCATGTTGGCCTTGGCTTACTGGCCATGCTGATTGATTTGTGCTTGTGTAGGTGTGATGGTAGTTTGTTGCTCAGGACACATGACTGTGGTTCACAGTGTGAACCACATTTAGCTTTGTCATCACAGTGGGATTGTAATGCAGCCCAGGGTCGCCACATTGTGGGGGCCCTGGGGGTGGTGCTGTGGTGTGTCTGTGTCTTGCTGTGTCAGTTGCTGTTCCTACGTGCCTGTGTGACATGTGTGATTTGTGCTCCCTCTCATCTGACAATGCCTGCTTGCCCACATAGGGGATTTGGATCCATGAGTTACCTTTGTGTGGCACTGTATGCACATCTGTATGATTGGTATTCAGGTCTCCTCATGTGTTGTGTGGTTGCCTGTGGACACTGGCACCCCCTCACCTGTTGTGTATGATGTGCAGTGTGGGTCTGCCTGTTTGTGTTTGTGCATCTGCACCACTGCATTGGCATATCTTGGGTGTGCCATTGGCTGTATGTAGTTTGGTGGGTTTCCCCTGCTGTCCCTGGGACTCCTAGGTCATCGGTCAGCACAATGATCATGGTTTGTGTGTCCCATTGCTGCCATGGTATGGTATCTGTTCACCTCACATCTGCAGTCTCCACAGGGTATCTGCATTTGTGTGCCCATTGGTGCAAATATGTGGGTCTGCATTCTGATGGTCACTTCTGTCATTGTGTCATTGATGAATGTTGACAGTGTCAGCCCCCATGGGTGTTGTTTGTCTGCACATGGCCAAAGGTATGTCTTATTTGCACTGCAGTATTTAGCTCACCCAATTTATGTTGCAATGGGACAAATACACTACTTTGCCACTGATGTGTTTTTGTTCTGTGACCAGGAATCATCCATGCAGTTTGGCAGTTGCAGCTCTTTCTTTGTCAACACTTACCTTTTGGTCACTGTGATGATGGGGGTTTAGACCCCATTGCCACAATGTTCAAAAGGTGCTTCAGCTATGGACCCCACACTTACCTTTTGGTCACTGTGATGATGGGGGTTTGGACCCCATTGCCACACTGTTCAAAATGTGCTTCAGCTATGGACCCCACACTTACCTTTTGGTCACAGTGATGATGGGGGTTTAGACCCCATTGCCACAATGTTCAAAAGGTGCTTCAGCTATGGACCCACACTTACCTTTTGGTCACTGTGATGATGGGGGTTTAGACCCCATTGCCACAATGTTCAAAAGGTGCTTCAGCTATGGACCCCACACTTACATTTTGGTCACTGTGATGATGGGGGTTTAGACCCCATTGCCACAATGTTCAAAGGTGCTTCAGCTATGGACCCCACACTTACCTTTTGGTCACAGTGATGATGGGGTTTAGACTCCATTGCCACAATGTTCAAAAGGTGCTTCAGCTATGGACCCCACACTTACATTTTGGTCACTGTGATGATGGGGTTTTGGACCCCATTGCCACAATGGTCATGGCCTGCTTGCATTGTGGGGGCCACACACATATATGTGTGGCACATGTGCTAGGGGTCACATTGTATGTTCAAAGTCATGTTCGGTGTTGTAGGCATTTGACACAGTCTACACACGCTTGTCATGGTGTTGGGGGGATGTCTTTTTCTTGCATTCCCTAGGTTGTGGTGTGCTGGTTGTGTCATGCATTGTCCATCCTATGAGTGGGGGTGGTAGTGGTGGTAGGCATCCAGCCCCCTGGGTGAGGGTGGTAGTAGTGGTAGGCATCCAGCCCCCTGGGTGAGGGTGGTAGTGGTGGTAGGCATCCAGCCCCCTGGTTGAGGGTGGTAGTAGTGGTAGGCATCCAGCCCCCCTGGCAAAGGGTGGTAGTAGTGGTAGGCTTCCAGCCCCCTGGGTGAGGGTGGTAGTAGGCATCCAGCCCCCCTGGCTAAGGGTGGTAGTAGTGGTAGGCATCCAGCCCCCTGGCTAAGGGTGGTAGTAGTGGTACGCATCCAGCCCCCCTGGGTGAGGGTGGTAGTGGTGGTAGGCATCCAGCTCCCCTGGTTGAGGTGGTAGTAGTGGTAGGCATCCAGCCCCCCTGGCTAAGGGTGGTAGTAGTGGTAGGCATCCAGCCCCCTGGCTAAGGGTGGTAGTAGTGGTAGGCATCCAGCCCCCCCTGGGTGAGGGTGGTAGTAGGCATACAGCCCCCCCTGGCTAAAGGTGGTAGTAGTGGTAGGCATCCAGCCCCCCTGGCTAAGGGTGGTAGTAGTGGTAGGCATCCAGCCCCCTGGGTGAGGGTGGTAGTAGTGGTAGGCATCCAGCCCCCCTGGCTAAGGGTGGTGGTAGGCATCCAGCCCCCCTTGCTAAGGGTGGTAGTAGTGGTAGGCATCCAGCCCCCCTGGGTGAGGGTGGTAGTAGGCATCCAGCCCCCTGGCTAAGGGTGGTAGTAGTGGTAGGCATCCAGCCCCCCTGGGTGAGGGTGGTAGTAGTGGTAGGCATCCAGCCCCCCTGGGTGAGGGTGGTAGTAGTGGTAGGCATCCAGCCCCCTGGGTGAGGGTGGTAGTAGGCATCCAGCCCCCTGGCTAAGGGTGGTAGTAGTGGTAGGCATCCAGCCCCCTGGGTGAGGGTGGTAGTAGTGGTAGGCATCCAGCCCCCCTGGGTGAGGGTGGTAGTAGTGGTGAGGCATCCAGCCCCCCTGGGTGAGGGTGGTAGTAGGCATCCAGCCCCCTGGCTAAGGGTGGTAGTAGTGGTAGGCATCCAGCCCCCCTGGGTGAGGGTGGTAGAAGTGGTAGGCATCCAGCCCCCTGGGTGAGGGTGGTAGTAGGCATCCAGCCCCCTGGCTAAGGGTGGTAGTAGTGGTAGGCATCCAGCCCCCCTGGGTGAGGGTGGTAGTAGTGGTAGGCATCCAGCCCCCCTGGCTAAGGGTGGTAGTAGTGGTAGGCATCCAGCCCCCTGGCTAAGGGTGGTGGTAGGCATCCAGCCCCCCTGGCTAAGGGTGGTGGTAGGCATCCAGCCCCCCTGGGTGAGGGTGGTAGTAGTGGTTGGCATCCAGCCCCCTGGCTAAGGGTGGTAGTAGTGGTGGGCATCCAGCCCCCCTGGCTAAGGGTGGTAGTAGTGGTAGGCATCCAGCCCCCCTGGCTAAGGGTGGTAGTAGTGGTAGGCATCCAGCCCCCCTGGGTGAGGGTGGTAGTAGTGGTAGGCATCCAGCCCCCTGGCTAAGGGTGGTAGTAGTGGTAGGCATCCAGCCCCCCTGGGTGAGGGTGGTAGTATGGTAGGCATCCAGCCCCCTGGCTAAGGGTAGTAGTAGTGGTAGGCATCCAGCCCCCCTGGCTAAGGGTGGTGGTAGGCATCCAGCCCCCTGGGTGAGGGTGGTAGTAGAGGTAGGCATCCAGCCCCCCTGGGTGAGGGTGGTAGTAGTGGTAGGCATCCAGCCCCCCTGGGTAGGGGTGGTGGTGCGCATTCAGGCCCCTGTGTGCATATGTGGCATTGGTGATGGGCATCCCGCCCCTATGGTGCTGCTGTTGCTGGTGTAAGTATATTCTGCATCCCTCTGTGTGTGTGTGATGTGTCGTGTACGTGTTGTATGTGTTTTGTGGTTGGTGTCTGACTTACCTTCTGCGCCGTACGCGTCCGTGCCTGTTCCGGTAGTAAATGTAGAATATTGGTATGATCGGGACGAAGGGATTCATGGTTGGTTCGTGTCGTTCGTCCTTCTCGTCATCCTCGTCGCTTCGCGTCATCCTCGTCGCTGGCGTGTTTGTCTCGTAGCCGTGTATTGTGTTGTGGCGCGAATCGGAGCTTATGTGCGCCTCTCCCGGATGCTTTGACGTGCCGTGCGTAGCGACGGGTTCGGCGCGTACGGGAAGCGCATCGTACTTGTTCGGCCGGACGGAGCTGCATTTTCCCTTCCGTGCGACTCGATTCTGCGTTTCCGCATTCGCCTCGGTCGGAGTACAGGACCTGGATTGGGTGAGTACGGCTCGGCCGGATTCTGTGCTGTTGTGCGCATCGTACTTACTCGTTCGGTGTGCTGTACGGATCGGTCGGGAAACAGGCATTCGCATGGCTTTTTTCCCGACCGAATGGTATTGGGTGCGCCTCCGACCGAGATCGGAATCGGCCCCAATGTGTCTTGGCCTAGCCAAGGTGAAAGATTTGAGCACACTGTGGGTTCCCAGTCTTACAGTTTGACAACTGGCAGTGTTTAACAGCATATGATGAAAACACTATTGATACTATGCTGCCTAAGAGTAGAAATAACTCATCAGAATTGGAAAGGATGCTTAGTATGGCCACTAGACACTAACAAATGTCAGGATAGATTCCTAGGTAACATTGAGGGATTTTCAGCAAACAGGCCTGACATGCAATATGTGTAGAGTGAACATTTGGGGATGGTAGCAACTTACAGGGTTGGGAAGTTGTGCCTTTATTGACTAAAAACCTCAACACTGTCTCAGATACAACAGCACTTGTCCCGTTTATCTGATGACCCAGATTTATGAGACTTTTTAGTGGGTCCTCAGAAACTATGTCAAAATCGCTTCCTTTACTCTATCTATAATGCGATACAGAAAATATCTCAACAAGAAGCTACTGAAAGGCTGCGAGAGATTGTCGGGGTTAACTTAGAACAGGCTCTTGCAGTAGTGGACAACGGTATGACTACTTTATCATCTAGAATTTATTCTTTTGGTAACATTGTCTCATCTAAAATAGATGTGATTCAGCAAGACGTGTCTGCATTACAACATGGGATGTCTCAACTTAGGTCAATTATATTGTCGAGCTGGATGCTACAAACATTATGTTCTGGCCAAGTGCCTTGGTGACACTTTAACATCACAAACTTGTTTTCATGTTACCAACTTTCTGAACAACAGTTAGCTATGGCTCTGAACGGTGCAAAAAACACAATTTTAGACATTATAAAGCGTGCAAAATTTACTTTTACCATTGCTGAGATAGCATCCTCGGATTGGATAATCAATGGGTACATTACACTACCGATTTCGACTTTCCACTTTCAGTACTGTCGACAACACCATCAGGTGGGCAGCTAGGAAGTGTTAGGTGAAGGGTTTATACATGAACAATGGGAGCTTCCTTTCACATTCTGGTGTCGGAATAAGGATACTGAAGTCTTTCTCAGTGGTTCAGACTGTGGGAATACCTTAAGTGGGTCCCTAGTGTGCCAGGACATTTCGTTGCATGGGGCATGTAATGCATCTGTGGTGAACCTGTCTTTCTACTTGAAAGGGTCTCTGGCGGCTATGATATGACTGACTTTCAGATTACTCTTGAATGGGAGTTACCTGATGTTGAACAGTCAAGGTTGCTGTGGGATGAAACCAGAGGTTGTCTGCGTGGTGACCGTATCATCCATTGTAACATTTTGCACACAAGTCCTGTTTTCGTCTGCCCATGTAGTTAGGGAGGATATGCTGCAGCCTTCATTTAATCTTACTAAAGTGCGCTTTGATGCCCTGAGTAAACTGAAAGCCTTATTATGTCAAAAAGATGGGGCCTTAACTTGGGTCAAAGAGACGTTTGATCTGCACGTGGCGCATTTCTCCTTGGAGATACAGGCTCTTCTCCGTACTTACTTCCCATGACATTTTGGGGAGCTGGTCCATCGTATTTTTACCTAGTCTAGCACAACTGGAATTGCTGGGTCTTCCAGAAGCATTGGCTCTGGGTTGGTCTGGACCTTCCAGACGGTGTTTGGAGTTATTCCAGTATTCAACCACTTCGCCCTTGGAAGCATCTTTGGAGGTCTTCCGCTGGTCCTTATCCTGATTGCAGGGATAATGCTTTTGCTATTTTTCCCCCCCAATGGATGTCCCAGTCTGAGATCAAATGAAACTGGCGCTGCCTCATGTCCTGCTGTGTTGTGAACGCATGGTGGATTTCTTTTGCATACCTTTGCTTTAAGAACTGGATGAGCATTGATTTCTGTCTTTCCATCCTGTATGGCTTCATTGAGTACAGCCTGTGTTCCGCTACCTCTTGTGCACTTACAAGTGTGCAATGGACTTGTGCTTGGGGTCGCAATTGGTTGATACTTTGGCATACACGTACTGGTGGACCCGCTGGAAGAAGGCCCATCTGTGCAGCTGTCCTCTGCGGATACCTCTGTTCTTGGCTGCATTCTATGAACTTCCCTGGGTTGCCTCCATACCTTGTTGTTTTCGATTTAGGCTCTGTTACACCGGAACATCCAGTGGCTGTATTCGCTTGCTCAGCAGCTGCTGCTGGGGTTGGATGGGAACATATTTGCTCGATCAATTTGCTCTGAGGTATACCTTTGGGAACATCATTCTGCGGACGCTGGGAACAGCAATGTTTTGTCTACCGCTCGGAACATGTAAACATCTAGGCTTCCGTATGGTGGGAACTTTCATTCCACCTGGTTTTTACTACCAAATTTATTTTAAATTGCCTTTCATTTTAAAGCTTTTATATTTTTTTTATACGTTTGGCTTTCTTTATGCTTTGGCCCTCCAAATAGCATGAGTGCCTGATTTTAATGCAATATTAAGACAATTTTTCTCATATATTTTTAGCATTTTGTTTTTTATATGCTGATGTATTCTTAGTAATGGGATAGGTTTGCTTTAGATAGCTTCTTAGCCAACCTATGTATGAGGAGTGGGTGTCATATGCCTGAATCCTGGTGGGAAAAAGTGCCATTTTACATACACAATCCTTTCATAAAGTCGGCTTCTCTTTTTTGCTACATCGCATTTTGACACACATTTGCATTCGTGACACTTGGGCTAGTTTCTTGGAAACACCAACCTTGTTGACACGGAACACTTTGTGAGAACACTATCACACTGCCTTGACATTAGATGCAAGGCCCTCATGCGTGATACAAATGTGTTACTTATTACATCCATATGGCGAGACACGTGATCCGTAGAAATACAAACAATGGCAGCCTGATCACAATCTTGGCCCAAGGAAAGGATGCCTATAACCTTTTCTTTTCAAATATTTATTTATTTATTTATTTGAAGGTTTTATATAGCGCTAGCTCCACCCAAGGGTATCAGAGCGCTTTACAACAGCAATGGCAATAAACAAGAAAACAGCAGTGGTAATGTACGAAACAAATTCAGCAGATGATCAAACAAAAATAGAAGGAACCAATTAGAGTACATAGTGAGGAGGGTGCATATAAGATAAACAAAAACACCAATTGAGAGAGCAAGAGTGTCATTATAGAAAGCACTTTTACAGTATGCAAAGGAGGACTCAAGGGACATCGTGAGGGGGAATATAATGAAGGGGAGGGGGGTGAGGAGGGTATGGGGGGGTGAGTGGGTGTGAGGGGTAGGCAGGATAGCCAACGGCAGGAGGAGGGAAAATAGTCAGAAAGGAGAACAGGGAGTTAATTTCCCCAATATTTAGTGAGGAGGTGTATTTTAAGGTTTCTTTTGAAGTTGGCATAGGAGGGGTTGCAATCAGAGGGGACACTTCTGCTGACTTCGAGGGGTTCTACATGCTGAAGCGTTTGAATAAACACCTGACTGACATCTCCTTGAAGGGTGTGCAGTATATGACCAAGGTGGGGTCCTACATTATTACTTACCAGGTAAAGGGGTTAGATCATCCAGAAGGGGGTTTCTTGTCAGGCCATACATTCACACCCTAGACACGTAGGTTAGGGTTTGCATTGTAGGAGTACACCAGATTGTTATAATACTATATATGTATGCATATATACGTTGTCTCAACAAGATGATGGAACTCTTTGTTTTATTTACTTTTTGACACTCATTATAACCTTTGTCTGCTTCTGTCTATTAATCATTGCAGCACATATCTTCTATACAAGAATCACTACGGTTCAATAAGTATTGAAAAATGTCTCTTCGTGTATTCTTTGTATATTTCTTTGAGCGAAAGAAAGCGCGAGTGACTGAGCAAAAAGTCCTAGGTCTGTCACCACGATTTCTGAGGGACAGGGTTGTCATGTTCAGTAGTTGCCAGAACTGTTCGCTCCCTTTCTAGGTATAGGTAGGGGTGCTAACGGTGGCACTGTGAGCTAGCTGGACCAAGGGACAACATATCCTGTGGGGGTGCATGGAATCCGCCTGGCACCGTTCTAAGTTTATGTTTAGTGGAAACTACACTGCAACAGCACTAGGGTTCCTTATTCTCTACCCCCCCCGCATGAGAGGCCACCAGGACACTCCAGTCGAGGTCCACATGCCACTGGTCAACTGGTCACTCCAGAAAAGGCCTCATTCAATTTTTTATATCCCTGTAGCCACACAGGAGGTGAGACATCAGACCATAGGAGTCCATTTCTTGGCACTGGGTACAAGTAGGAGCAGGTAAAGCCCTTCCGGTCTTCACACAGGTCACAGACAGCAGGTCTTGTACTGTTCTGTTTATCCAAATGGGTGTGGTGCCTCTTTTGCACAATTCACTAGACAGAGGGTTGGAGTGACACCTAACACTACCTAGCCAATGAAAAAGAAAGTTCCCAAAGGCAAACCTTCCCTCTTTTGCAGAACGTCCTGTTTGTCTTACTATGAACTATCCCGCAACGCACCATTCCCAGTAAATCTAACCCTGGCCAAACTCCTCTGCCTCAAGACAAGGTTGATGGGTCACCTAAGGGTGTATTTAGGAAAATGAGCAGTTCCCTCCTCCTCAATAACACCAAACTGATTCTGGATTCAGCTTCCCTTCCCACTGGGATAGAGACAGAAAGAATATAATGTGCCCTTGTTTTAAAAGGCCTCTATTCCCCAGGTCACACTTTTCCTTTAACTATGAATGAGTTAGCTTCACCATGGTTCCTTTCAATGTAATTATGTTCCTGACCCCTCCCAAGGAGACTTTCCTGAGAGAGGAGAAGATGAGTCACATATCTCACTCCCAGAACTTCTTGGCAATAGGTCAGAATCATTGTCTCCTCTGTGGGAGCAGTTTTCACACCTTATCAACTGAAAGCACTGGCAAGTGGTAGGTGCTGGCAAGCTAATTCTAACTAGCCTAGTGAAGCTTCACGCAGGAAAGGTATAACTGTAAAAGTTATATATCCTGAAAATTCATCAAAAATACGACTTCACTATTCAACTGAATTTGTAATTAATAGAGGAAACAGTGGCTGAATATACTCTTTATCTTATTCTTACCCTAGGATAGAATAATAGCATTTTAATTGTACTTTACCATTTCCTCACAGGAACTGCTACATCCCTGTTCATTGAAAACATCTTTTGGGGGCTAGTCACTAGTGGAACATGCCAGCCTTAAGTTCTTACAAGATCCACTTTTAAAAACTAGGCACTCTTCCTTGTAGACTACAAGGCCTACTTAGGGGTGACTTACTTAATATTTAAAACGTAGGGTCCTTTCCTGTCAAGAGGTGTTTTTTGACCAAAATGCCCACAGGTTTTAAATCTGCAGCAGTCAAGCTACATATGTCGGCCTGAAGCCACGTTTTCCATTTCAGCCGAGTAGATGGCACAATGTGCTTCCATCCACAGGTGCCATTTAACTAGCATGCTATGAGTGCATTTCTTACACCACATACTATGGTTGTACTAGAAAGTTAAATATATAGATTGGAGATTAGCTAAATTTGCCATGTTTCATAGATGAGAGTACATTCTCTGGGGACCGGTCAGCAGTGCTGCAGTGTTGAAAATAACACAGCAGCATCGGTCAGCAAATAAAAGTGATCCCCACGTAAAATGCAAACCCATGATTTTGCATTATATTTTAGCATGCATGAAATTCGTTCTTGCATCAGTTTTTGATGCAAAGACATATTTAAACAGAGGCACAACAAACAGCCGCGCCTGTTGTGTTTTTCCCATGAAAAATGGGCAATTTTATGATAATTTAAGGAATTTTGCATAACTAGCATAACATAAATTTCCAGAAATTATGCAAATTATGCCAGCGTACTTTCATGTTTCCCCAGGTCTACTCACTATTAACGTATTTATACATATACACCTGCAAGCGTGATACATTTACATGTTATTAAACATATATGCTTGTTTCCCTCCAGGAAAGACATTATGCAACATAGCTGTTCTCTCTCCTCTATTTCTGGTATTATCACAACAGGTTCTGTTGATCACGTGGCCAATTTATGAAGTAACACATCTTGGTTTCTTGCGAAAGTCACAGATGGGCTCCCATTGACATCACTTGAACACAAGTTAATGAACTGTAATCAAACAGAGTAGTGGGGCCCTCATTCTCTTTCTTCTCATTAACGAATCACCACAGCTCTACTTCTTAGAATTAACAGAAACAGCATGGCTTTTCTGCAGAGAATCTTACACCACCTCGTTTTAGAGGCCACTGGGTTATAGAACGAACTGGTAGAGGGAGGTGGAGTGAGAATCAAATAGTCTAGTGTCCTCAGTTAATGATCAATTACTTGAGATACAGCTACTTATTTACAGATAATGCAATGCTTTTGCCTAGGTCTTTTAGGGCCAGATGCATCAAAAAAATGTTTTGTGATTCCCTAATTGCGAATCTTTGCTGTTCGCAATTAGGGAATCGCAAAACGGTATGCGTGAAAGTGTGCAGTACACTTTCTAAATCTAAATCTAAATCCGTATATTTGTAAAGCGCGAACTACTCACCCTTAGGGGTCTCAAGGCGCTGGGGGCCGTTGTGGAAATTAAGTGAGCTATTGCCCAGAGTCACACGGTGCTGAGCTGAGCTGCCGCCGGAGCCGGGGATCGAACCGTGAACCCTGTGCTCCGAAGTCACCTGCCCTGGCCGCTGCACCACACCTCTCCACTGTGAATCCTAAGGGGGCGCAAATGACCTACCTCATGAATATTAATGAGGTAGGTCGCAATTTGTGACCCCCTAGGAATCGCAAAAATCACAGGGATGATGGCCTGCTGAGATCAGCAGACCACCATGTCTGTGATTGCTTTTAAATAAAGCAATCTTTTTTTCTTGTAAAGCAGCCCGTTTTCCTTAAAGGAAAATTAGATGCTTTTACAAAAAGAAAAATGAAAAGTTTTCTTTTCATTTTTAAAGAGCAGGCAGTGGTCCGTGGGGCCACTACCTGCTCTTAAAACTCATAAAAATTCTTTTACAAACATTCACAAGGGTAAGGGGTCCCTTGGGGACCCCTTCCTATTTGCAAATGTCTTACCACCTACTTGAAGTAGGTGGTAATATGCGAATTGTTTGCGACCGCATTCACGGTCACAAAACATTCATTCATACTGTTAGGATTTGCTATTTGGAAGGGACGCCCTAAACACGCCCCTTCCAAATAGCGAATCCCAAACCCATTTTGCGATTCGGTAACAGGTTACCGAATCAATAAATTGGGTTTGATGCATCGCAAAAGCAATTTTTGCGATCGCAAACGGGCCGATTATGAGAATTGGGCCGTTTGCGAGGAGAAAAATGCTTGATGCATCTGGCCCTTAGTCTCGTATAAGAAACCTGCTGTTCCTTTACCTCACATTTTTAGCATTTCTGGAAATGTAACTGAATTATGCTTTACCACGAAAAATACCACATTCCACGCACAGACCAAATTAAATCAAGTTTATTTGCATAGTCAAATAAAACTATTGCATAACAATAAAACCAAATCAAGTACGTTCAAAATGTAAAACCGGCTCAAAACAGCTCTAAAAACCATTTACATTTTTAACATTAAATAGTACATTCTAAGTTTGTTCAAAATATCCTGCAGTTAAAATACAATTATGCATAAAAAGTCATTACAAAATTTAGAGGCATGCAAATAGTTTGTTCAGCCAGGGTAGCGCCTATGTTTGGTTAAGTCAGAGAAGATAAAAATGCCTAAAGCAAACTTAAGCAATGGCCCACATCAGGCCTAGCAATTTATTGTCACCTGACCGTGAGGCCGTAGTACTTATGGTCCATATTAAATTCACATGGTAAAGTGCTGGTGCATTATGAAGCTTAAATGCATGAATTGACGAGACTGAATATTCTTAACTGTGAGCGTTGTACTGTGGAAGTATTTCTGTTTTACTCTTGTCCATATTCATTGTTTTTAGACACATCTTTGAATAGGGGCATTAAAAGCTTTATCCTCCTGCAAGCTATGGGCACAGACGTGCCACTTAACCAAGTAATTACCGCTTGCCTGCAAGGCCATGTTTTCAAGTTTCTGAGGACTGATTTCAGGAGTATTTTCCTTTGTGCCAAGGGAACTGGACAAACGCAGAAGATATATTCTAGTGATTCTTGTTTATATCTGTGAAAAGTCGACCAAGTTGGATTTTGCGACTGGTATTTTCAGGAGGGAATAAGATTTTTTGTCTCCATGTTAGCAAAATGGAATAACATGAACTGGTGCTTTAATACCTGCGAAAAATGCGCTGACAGATACTCCTGGGGCGCAAGTTGTGTATGAGTTTATCACCGTGCAGGTGTGTTGTCTTTGTGCAAATATCTTCTTGTCTGCTAGATGAGATGAGTTCCGAGTTGAGGCATTTAGGTGCTTGAATAAATGCAGATTGTCCCATGCTTGCTGCCCAGGCTTCTTGCATACCTAGAACCTTGATGGCCAGGTTTAGGTGATTTCCCCAAGAGACTTTTAAATTTGCTATTTGTTGTTCCTCAATTTCCATTCAGCATAGGTTGTTGACAGATACCCTTTCAGAAGCACGCAGTCTCCAGCACAGTTTGATAAATGAACTCTTGCACTGACATGCTTGATTATCCAAGCCAAACTCTAGGCATACTTGGGCTCATGAAGCTGACCTTGGGATATTAAACACAGATTAATAAACTTTTGTTTGGATCTTGTTAAGAGTGAATATTTCCTGTCCTCACATAATTTCCTTACCATAGGACACCGTTGGCAGTAGCCAAGCAGGATATACCGTAAGCAGATGACTAAATGATGGGCAGCTCAGTTTCCTCTTTATTATTTTTAACCCATAGATTAGTGGCTGTGCTTTTGCTTGGATAGCAGCCAGATTGTATTTGCAGGTCATTTAATGATTTACGGTAAATTCCCAAATATTTATATGCAGGAACTACCTCCACCT
This sequence comes from Calotriton arnoldi, assembly GCA_963921515.1. NCBI lineage: Eukaryota > Metazoa > Chordata > Amphibia > Caudata > Salamandridae > Calotriton > Calotriton arnoldi. The sequence continues at coordinate 1,263,400 of CAWUFW010002250.1, forward strand.
TTTTTCCCTCTAAAAACCAGGAGTGTGATTTGAATTTGGAGTCAACCCTCCGTGCCATCTTAGTTTTAATCAGGTTTAACTCTAACCCTTGCTCATCCATATAATTTTTTTTAGAGCATTCATGCTGCGTTGTAAACCTATTGCTGTTTGACTCAATAGGATGATTTCGTCCGCCTATTGGAGGCAATCAAGCTTCTCTGAGGGTTGGCGAATGGCTGTTATCGAGTGGTAGAGCGCCAACTAAGTCTGCAAGGTATAAATTAAACAGACTTGGCACCAGAATGCATCCCTGTTTGAGTCTGTTCATTCTGGCACATCTGCTTGTGACTTGACCGCCATCTCCAATCTTAACTTGCGCCCAGGTTTCTGTGAGTAGTTCAATGATTGTCCTTAAACTATCTCTTGGCAGGCTCCACTCTTCCAGTTTTATCCATTGTTGGCTTTGGGGCACTCGATCAAAAGCAGGCCTTAGGTCTATAAAGCACGCAAATAGCCGTGATTTTTTGTGTTTGGCCTTCTCTACTAGGAGGGTTAGTGCTGTTAAATTCATTAATGTCCCCATGCCTGCTCTGAATTGTGTCTGATTTTGTGGTATTAGTTGTTTTTCATCTGCTCAAGCTTTTAAATGTTGAAGTAGAAAGGATGCATAGAGCTTTGCTTCAAAATCTATTAATGCTATAAGCCTATAGTGGTGATTCAGGATTTCCATTCTTAAAAATGGGATGAAAGATATTGCCTTTCTCTGAGTCTGGTATACAATTAGAATGGTAAAGATCATTGGCGTGGTTTCGACGCCGTCCTAAGATGGCTTGACGGCTCGGAGCTCCGATGGACCGCGGAGCCTTCACATGAATTAAGTCCGTTTCCAGCGCTCGCTGAGGGTTGAGATTCCAGGTATCTCTCCCTCTAGCCATGGTGAGTCGCTGGAACTGTTTTTATTTTCTCGCTGCAGCATATTGGAAGATATATTAACATCAAGGGATTTTCACTGTTCTGAGGTGGCGGCCGCCATTTTGATTGAGAGAACGTTTTTCCTCACAGCTGCAACAGGCTTTGCTGCATTCTCTCACATCTCTATAACTAAGGGCATCTTTTCTCATGAGGTTTTGCAGTCTCTCTTCAGCGCTTGGTCCTTTTTCTACTTATACGCAGCTGGCACATTTATTTAAGGAAACAAACATGTTTACCTCGCTTTTTGTGCCCTTGTCTCTCGGACTATGTCTTTTCTGAGAGGAGGTTTCTTCATTGTAATGTGACTGGCTTGAATATCATCATTATGTGAATTTTGTTCTTCAGATAAATACATATACAGTGTTGCAATTGATTGAGGAGGTGGACCCTGCAATTTTCTGGCACATTCTACCGCGCCTTACTCTTTTAGAGTTGAAATCTTCTCTTTTCTCTTAGCGCGCCTGACTTTGCTATTTCTGCTTTTGAAGTTTCAGCCTTGCATTGCTTAGTTCACCCCCTTTTTCTTTTTTATGGGTAGACTAAGTAATCTTAAGCTATCTACTTCCATCAAGCATACTGCGCATTCAGATTCCAACTCTTTTCAGAATGAAATGAAGGACATTTCTTCTCAGAGGTCTGATCATCCACCCGGCGCCATTCCAAAAACACAGCTTCCAAGCAAAATATCTGTGAATTCCACCAAAAGACCGAATAAAAGATCCCCCGTCTCCAGTGAATTCTTCCTCAGCCTCCATGGATGTAATTCTCGAGGAAATTTGTGCCCTGAAACCCTTCATGGAGGAAACCAACAAAAAGCTTCAACACCTGGATGACAAGTGGTCTTCTCTAGAATCACGTGTACTTGTTGTGGAACAAAAGACAGATCTTCTCCAGTCCTCATGCTTGCGCATCTCATCTCTAGAATCTGAAATATCTCTCCTCAAAAAACACACAGAAGATTTAGAAAACCAAAATCACAGGAATAACCTCCGAATTTACGGTCTTCCTGAAAATGTTGAGGGTTTCAACCCAACCGTCTTTTTTCAGACATTTTTGCCTAAGCTCCTGGGATTACCTGCTGCCTCTCCACTTAATATTCAAAAGGCTCATAGACTTGGCCCCAAGATCATTGCAAAGCCAAGTGGAGTCATCATGTTCTTTCTGCAATATACTGATCTCCTGCAAGTTCTATCTGCTGTCAAATCTAAAAAGCAAATTATTTGGGAAGGTCATCGTCTATTTTTCTCCCAGGATGTGGCTAAAGTTACTGCAGATCGTCGGAAAAAATTTCTTGATCTCCGTCCTCAACTACGATCTATCAATGCCAGATTTGGACTAATCCATCCTTGCTTGTTCAAAGTCACCTATAAGGAAAGGCTACTACGTTTGAAGAGCCAGCTGCTTTGCAGGAATTTCTTCGTCAACATGGAGCTGATGTCATGGATACCTCAAAATCTACTTGATTTATTGTTGTGCTTCGCCTGTTGATTGTTTTCTTGTCCATATAATTCACTAATTGTTGTTTTTGATGTATTTTCATAATGTTCAAGTATTAAGTCGTCTTTATTTGTTTTCTCTCTTATCTCTTTTTACCAGGTTTTCATCTCATTCATAATATTTTCTTTCCTCCTTATACAGGTGTATTTTTTTTCCCCGCTGCTCGTTTCCCGTATGGTCTCCCATATACGTTGACACTCCTATTCATGGTTCTCCTGGGGTTCGTTGGAGTTCCAGTGCTGTCCTCGTCGTCTTTTGGTGTTGCCATTCCCCATTTTGTCTTGTGTTTGTAGGTATGGTTTTCAGTCGTCAGGTGTATGACTTGTACTGTCTTTTTGTTCTCTGTCTTATTTTTTTTCCATGGTTTTCTTCTCTACAGTTTTCTCTTATCATCTTCTTCTTTATTTTTCTTATTTTATTTCCTCCTTCCTTTTACTTCCCTTCATATTCCAAATGTTTCACTTCTTTCACTTTTCTTCCTTATATTTATCATATTCTATCTTTAACCTTACTCTTGTAGGCATATTGCCTGTTCACGCTTTCATTATTAAGTTACATTTCGGGTTACTACCTGGAACATTAAAGGACTAAGCAATACCATTAAAAGGCAACAGGTGCTATCTCATCTAGCAAAATTGAAGACTGATATTGCCTTACTTCAAGAATCTCATATTTCTGATGCTGAAGCTTCCAAGCTGAAGAGATGTTGGGTGGGTCATGTATTTAATTCTCCAGCATTGGGTAAGAAAAATGGAGTCTTGATCTTATGTCATAAAAAACTGCATGTCTCTGTTGTTCAACAAGAATTTGATACTGAAGGTCGTTGGATTATTGTTAAACTTCTTATAGATAAGATTCCTGTAGTTATTTTTAATGTATATGGTCCTACCTCGGTTGATAAAGTTTTCTGGACTAACATTTCTGACAAATTGCTTTTATATGATGATGATTATATTATATTTGGTGGGGACTGTAATCAAATTCATGATCCCATATTAGATAGACATTCAAAAGTTAAGTTTGTCCCCTCTAAAATGCATTCGCAATTTACTTCCACTATAAGTCGCAAATCATTGGTGGATATTTGGCGACTTTGTCACCCTGATCTTAGAGAATATAGGTTTTATTCAGCCTCACATCACTCACAATCCCGTATTGATTACCTTTTCCTGAGCAAATCTTTGGCCCAATATGCCATTTAATCCGAAATTGGCTCAATTTTAATCTCAGATCACGCTCCTGTTTATGTAGATATAGACCTTATCCCTTTTTCTCCACTCCCAGGGAGATGGGGCTTTAATAATTCATTACTTTTAGATCCCAATTTCTGTCAACAATTTAATTCCTTTGCATCCAAATTTTTTATTATTAACTCAACCCCAGAATCTTCATTTGTTATGATATGGGACTCCTTTAAACAGCCGCCAGAGGTTTTATTATAAATTTTGTATCACAAAAGAAAAAGTCCCTAGAGGCCCAATACACTCAACTCCTTAATAAAATTAAACAATTGGAATATACTTATTATCAATCTAACAATGAGTCTGCCCTGAAGAATCTTATAGATGCTAAACTCACCTTTAACAGACTTTCCACAGACGCTGCTTCCAATTATTTATTGAAAAGTAATTCTCGTTATTATGGGGGTCAGAACAAAATGGGGAAACTACTGGCTAATTATTTAAAAGTAAGAAAGTAAAGAACTAGAATAGAATCTTTACAAGGCCCTACTGGTACTGCAATTTTTAAAGATAATGACATTTTAAATGAATTTGTTTCATTTTATAAGGATTTATATACGCCTGAATCCCTTCCAGATCAGTCTGATCTTACTACTTAGTTTCAATCTATTGCTTCTCCCCCTTCTCAACACATTGATTTTGAGCTCTTGGAATTAGATATTTCTCTAGCAGAAATTTCCCATGCAGTCTCAGTGCTGCGTCGTGGCAAAGCGCTCGGTCCAGACGGCTTTACTATTGAGTTTTATGATCATTTTGCACAACTTATTTTACCCAATCATTTACTTCTATTTAAATCTTTCTCTGATAAAGGGTCGTCTCAAGGCACATTTCAAGAGGCCTTGATCTGCTTAATTCCTAAGGTAGACAAAGATCACTCCCTCTGTAAGAATTATAGACCCATTTCTCTTGTCAATACTGATTACAAGATCTTTGCAAAGATTTTGGCTCTCCATATTGATCCTGTTTTACCTTTTCTGATTGGCCCGGAACAATCTGGTTTTGTTAAAGGAAGATTAGCTTCTGACAATTCTCAGGTCTTCTTTAATGTCTTAAGCAAAGCCTCATCCTTAGACTACCCTATTGCCGCTATTGCCTTAGACGCAGAAAAAGCCTTTTGATAGGATTGGTTGGGATTTTATGTTTCATGCATTAAAATGGGCTGGCTTTCCTCCAAAGTTGATTGCTTTAATTTCCTTGCTATACTCAGGTCCCAAAGCCTCAATATTTGTCAACGGTAAAACTTCTGACTATTTCCCTTTGCTTAGAGGTGTGCGTCAAGGGTGTCCCTTATCTCCGCTATTATTTGTCATAGCGTTAGAACCTTTTTTAACTAAGGTTAGGCAAGATGATCTTATTTCAGGATTTCAATTCGGTACTCAACAGGTCAAAATGTCAGTATACGCTGATGACATTCTACTGTATTGTTCTAATCCTGCAACCTCTCTTCCCCCTTTCCTTCAACAAGTAGCCTCTTTCTCTCAGCTCTCTGGTTATCGCCTTAACACTGACAAATGTGAAGTCTTACCTCTAAATGTTTTATGTCAAAAACATTTCTTTGTTCATTCTGGTTTTTCATGGCAGTCATCTAAAATAAAATATTTAGGCTTGTGGTGCGCTCCGTTAATTTCTGAAACACTAAAGCTAAACTTTGATTACATCACCAAAAAATTGAATGATGCTATTACACGTTGGCATCCCCTATTTCTTTCCTGGTGGGGTCGATTAGACTCGATAAAAATGATGCTCTCTCCTCTTATATTATATATTATCTCCATGATTCCTATACATATTCCTGGATATTACTTTAAGAAAATTGATTCTACCTTAACTAAATTTTTATGGAAAGGCAAGCCCTCTTGTATATCTTTATCTTCTTTAAAAAAGGACAGACCTAATGGAGCTCTTAGGTTTCCTGATTTTAAAACTTATCACTCCGCTTTCTCCCTAAAACAATCTGCCCGTTGGCTCTCTTTGGATCTCCCTATATATCCTCCCTTGTGGCTGGAAATAGAGAAATCTTTTATTGCCCCTTTCGATTTCCAGGAAGTCCTTGCTTTTACTACCAATATTTCATCTTTACGCTCTCCCGTAATTTCCCACTCTCGTAAACTTTTGGTTCCTCTCATACCTTCATCATATCCCTCAACTAATTCCTATCAACAACAACCCATTTGGCATAATAAATTATTACAAATTCATAACCGCTCTATACTTAAAACCTGGTGCTCTAAAGGCTTACGTTGGATATCTCAGCTTTTAATTAATGATCTACCCCTCTCCTTTTCGGACCTACAAACAAAATTTTCTTTACCAGCATCCTCTAGGCTGCAATATAACCTCCTTTGTCCTTCTCTCAATCAATATCTCCTTACTTTACCAAGTTATCCCAATTTTCCTACAAATTACAAAAATCTATCTTCAATATTGGACACCTCCCCCTCTGAGTCCACTATATATAAATCTTTGCAGATGCTTCCGGACAGACTCAAATCTAAAGTTGAATTGGCTTGGGAGGAAGATCTAGCACAAACCTGGACAACCACTACTTGGGACAAATTATGGTCTAAGCTTCATAGAACTTCTCGTGCTGTGAATACTACCCAAACCCTTTATTTCATTTATCAACAGGTTTTATTTTCCCCAGTGAGATTAGCATCCTTTTCTCCAGACATGTCCTCTACTTGTTGGTCCTGCCCCTATCCTTCTGCCGACTTAAAGCACATGTTGTTTAAATGTCCCCCAATCCAGCATTTTTGGCAATTGGTCTGGTCCCAAATTAAGACAATTTTTAAAGTTCAGGTCCCTTTTTCCCTAACAAACATATTTTTAGGCACTCTTTCAATGCTGTGGCCTTCGTCACCAATGAATTTTAAACGTTTGGATTTATTGTTAGCTATTGCTTTTCATCTAATAACCTCAAATTGGAAACAGGCAGATAAAGTCACTTTTCGATCCTGGTGGAATGCAGTCTGCTTTCATCACCGTCTAGATACTAATTATGTCTCTCCCATATCTTTCGCAACTAAAAGAGATCTTTTATGGCTCCCACTAACAACTTATTTATCCTTGTCCGCTTCTTCTGTTGCTAAAAATGCAAACGTATCAGATGAAGTACGGAAACCACCTTAATTTCTCCCTTTGCCTTTATACCCCTAGATAATTAGTAAGTGTTCATTCTTGTATGTTTTTATTATGTCACATAAACTTAATATATATATATGCTTACAATGTTAGAGTATTTGTCTTTTATATCTTTTGCTCTTAATGGTTTTATATTAATTATATAATGCTCCCCTTCCCTTGCTTTTCCCCTTATTGTTTATATTGTGTATTTCTCTCTTTGTATTCAGCTTGATAGTTCCATCCTTGCATATTATTTCTTTTCTTCCAAAAAATGTCATGTTAAGTAGGATTTGTTGTACCCATTACATTGCTGTTCTTTTTCTTGTTATTCTTTAATAAACTCAAACTTAAAAAAAAAAAAGAATGGTAAAGATCATTCAACAGTGGGGCAAAATGATATGCCCAGTAAGATACATCTCCTTTGAATAGTGTGTTCAGGATTCCATTTGATCCGGCTGCGCCCTCAGGTTTTAATTTTTTTTAAATCCCCATCAGTTGTTGTACATCCACCACCGAAGTGGTCTTGTCATAATTTATAGATACCTTGTGCATATCGGAGATCACTTTTTTTGCAACAAGTTGCAGCATCAGTGCTTGTCTCACTTTTGGCTTTGGCCTGCTGAATTCCCCCACTCCCACTGGCTCTCACGCTGAATAAATAGCAAGAACGTGAGCTTCCATGTAGCAGCTTCAATCTCTGCATTATACTGTCTTCCATTTCCAGATTTCAACCCATTCACCAGCTGCCATAATTATTTACTATTCTGATGTTCCCTGGAAGTGAGGAGCTTTGTCCACAGATCTTCCTGATATCTTCTTCTTTGGGGCCGATTCCGATTCGGGCCGGAAAAAGCACCGACCGACTCGGATCCGGAAAAAATACCGACCGACACGTACCAGTGGCGCCCGACACGCCAAGTACGATGCAAGCCGCGATAAATCCGACCGACACGTCAGGAAACCAAGCCGACCGACCGAGCCGCTCGGAAAATAGCAATCCGGCCGGAAAAACACGCGAATCCAACCGACCGACACGCACCCGGAACAAATCCGACCGAATCGTACCCGCCAACTCCAACCCGCAAAGTACGATGCAAGGCGCGAAAACACGACCGAGTCGGACGGAGGACAAGCCGTACGACCGACACGCATACAAAACCGAGCCGAAGCAACACAATACACCGCGACCGACGCGTACGCAGCATACAAAACTGCACAAACACAGCGTGAACGAAACGGAAAACACCGTACGAGACCAATGCAGGGTCCGACTCGGTCACAAGAACGTTTCCAACATACACAAACAGCACAAAGGAAAAATCACCCAAAAAAGGCCAAACAAGCAATTACCAAGCCAATAAATACTGGGGGGGTGGGGACAGAGAACAAAGACACACCCACAACTCCACCTATATAAAGGACACAAATCACTACCATGAGCCTTTGCAAATGCCATTTCACTGCCAGCACCCAAGAGAAAGCAACCACACACCCACAGCTCATCCCTCACACAAGCCACACACCATCAGCACACCAACAAATACCTACCTCACATACACCCAGCAAAACACACACTCACACACCCTCACCTGCACACCAACACACACATCACTCACCATCACCACCCATCACCATGCCCCCCAAGAAGAATCCCAAGTTCCTAGATTGTGAATTGGAAGTCCTGGTAGACGAGATCCTCAGGGTGGAGCCACAGCTGTTTGGCACTCTGGTCCAACAGACCCCCATGTCGCAGAAAACCAAGATGTGGGAGAGGATCATCAACAGGGTGAACGCCCAATCATCATGTCGGCGCACAAAGACGGACATCCAGAACAGGTGGTATGACGTGCGCAGGAGGGTACGGGACCTGCTGAAGATAGACTACAGCAACAGCCAACAGACCGGCAGTGGCCCTCCTGCCAAGCCAATATACCTCAGGCCCTGGGAGGAGAAGGTGCGGGCCATCCTTCCGCCAGTGAGCGTATATGGACTAGAGAACATCCCAGAGCCTGGTGAGTACACAACAAATGTACACAATAAACTGCCACAAAACACACACATCACTGTCAAGGGGAGAGTCAAACCATGCACACATAGCAATTACACAGCAACTAGAACAGAATCATCCCAAAATGTGTATGTCAGTCAGATAAACACAACACATGCCATCAAAAAAGTCACATCCAACTGTGCCAACACATGTACAAACACAACCACAACTACAGCTAGGCAGTGGCACAAATAGAACTAACACACACATCCACACATGTAGCCACCACAACAACACCAACACACAGTGAAGACCACTCAAAGGAAGGAATTCTGTGTATGCTGGCCAAGTCAGTGTAGCCAATAGCATCATGGGAGTCGCAGTCACACATATTGCCCCCCCCACAACTGTCCCATCAACACCACCCTGAACCATGCTCACATCACAGGGAGTGGAGAAGGACTCACAAGATGGCTGACACTGGCTACTGCTGTGGGGAGCACAAGGCCCTGCTGCCAACTGTGCACCAACAAACAGCAGGACACCACTGACTGACATCCTGAGAGACAACTTACACTCCCTGCAATGCAAGCACGTTCCATGGTGGGCTATCTGGCTGGCTGGGTGGGAAGGGGGACTTGCAGCACTGACTATAGTCACCAGCACCTCCCCTCACACCCCCCCAACACAAACTCCACAGTACCCACCTGGTAGAATGCAATGCCCTCCATCCTAACACAAGATCCCACAAAGCACCACCACCCTGGGTTATGTTGTGTGAAGCACAGGGACACTCTTGGGACTCTTAGCCAAACAACTGCCAGGACAACACTCCCAGCCATCCTGTCAGCACAGCCAGCCCACCCCACAGGGAAGCAGAGTCAAAGGAAGGAAGCATGGGCATGCTGGGAAGGGGGTGGAGGCAATAGCATGATGGGAGTCGTAGTCACAGACATAGCTCACCCCCACAACTGTCCCATCAACACCACCCTGAACCATGCTCACATCACAGGGAGTGGAGAAGGAATCACAAGATGGCTGACACTGGCTACTGCTGTGGGGAGCACAAGGCCCTGCTGCCAACTGTGCACCAACAAACAGCAGGACACCACTGACTGACATCCTGAGAGACAACTTACACTCCCTGCAATGCAAGCACGTTCCATGGTGGGATAACTGACTGGGTGGGTGGGTGGGTGGGAAGGAGGTCTGGCTGTCAACCAAACACAATCAATGCAGACCATGTTCACACCCCAGAGAATACATAGAAATGCCCAAATAATGCAGGACAATGTGCCACACCAATATCAACCCCTGACTGTGACGACTTAGGACAATACAATGTACAGGCCCGCACCCCGAGGCACAGTCACAACTGTCAGGTGTGTCAACCACTGATGCCTGCAGAAACATGACATACATTGTTTGTGTCTCCCAAAAACAGGTGATGATAGGGACACAGCAGCAGACGCTGAGGAGTCCCAGTCCCAGGCTCAAGAGGATGCCGAGCTCACTGGCGTCGTACAGCCTCTGTCCTCCTCGGACGATGAAGGTGCAAGTCAACATGCTGCACCAGCAGGACCACCAGCTGCAGCACCAGCAGGTCCACCAGCTGCACCCCCTGCACCCACCCCTCCAACGACTGTCACCACGAATACCATCCCTGCCGACATGGACAGAATAAGGAACAACACCAGCGCAGTGACCCTGGACCAACCTGGGGCCATGGACACTACCACCACCACCAACCCCCAAGGTGGACCAGGGTTATCTGTGCGTGCAACTGCACACACTGCACATGTCAGCAGGGGTGGTGGGAGGGGTGGGAGACAGAGGTCGCTGCTTGCAGACGTTGCTGGTGTGCATGAAGACCCACAACTGGTACGCATAGCTGATGCGTACCAGTCCAGCACCGGAGAGCTCAGCCAGGTAGTGGGGCTCCTCAGAGACATCAAACAGCAGCAGGCTGCCCATCATGCCCGCTTGGACTCCCACATGTCCCAAGTGGAGTCACACATGTCACGTGTGGACTCCCACATGTCACGTGTGGACTCCCACATGACCCGCGTGGAGTCCAAGTGGGATGTACTACATGAGATGACGGCGGTGCACAGGGACATTTTACAATGCCTCCGCCAGATGAACAGCAACCAGTCCACACCTCCCTGTGTGCCAACAACATCTGGTACCGAACAAACTGCAACTGCCACAGGGAGGGAGGAGGACTCTGGCGGAGAGTCCCCTGCACCGCAGCAGCCTGCACTTGAGGGCCCCCCCCAAGAAGAGGGGTCGTCCGAGGAGGGGAAAGTGAGAGGCTGATGGCCAAGCGCAACTCCCAGGAAGCCTGAACCTGTTCTGGATTTTCGCCTTTGTGCACAGACTGTTCACCCTGTTGATGGCAACACTACTCCCACACATTGCATGGGGAGTATAAGTTGGAACAATGTGTCAGACAACAGTGGCCCCGATACTGGGGATCCTGTCTACCTGGACTTTCTATTCATCTAGGAACTTGGGATTGCAAGATTCATGTACAGCACAATCCATCCTATGCACTATTATCACAATAAACACACTAATACACCATACTTGCCTCTGTCGTGATTCCAACGTGGGTGCTGTTATGGGGATGATGAACTGCAAAATTACACAGTGTATGCGAACTGCAACAGCAAGGACAACACAGGCATGTGAGTACAGGCAACGTGACACATATGAGGGAGACACACCACCAGGGCTACACAACACATACACACCTAGGCCATCTGACTCATTGCCTACACTGATGTTGCCAGGGAAGACGGTGCAATGCACAGACACCACACCCATTCCCAGTTGTAGTCAAGTAGCCCACAGGTGCAGTAAGCAAATGGCAGTCAAATGTGTGACCACAGACAACGCACATCACTAAGTGAAGCACAGGTTTATTACACAGTAGCAACATGCCGTAACCACTACAGATGCAAGGTAACCCCACCTGGTAGCGGGCACACAGTCAACAACTGTAGACAGAAGGAAGTCCATGGGTGTGGCGCACATCACCTGTAGGGACACAACAGCTACCAGCCTGGATGTGCAATCACGTCGTCGGTGGACACAGTTCACCAAACGAATCTGAAAGTACCCTGTGAAGGACAGAAATGACACACAGTCAAAAGCAATGCAGTACAGGACAGAACAGCAAAACTCATGCACAATACATGTTACAAGATACCCACCCAGAACCAAGTTAGCATGTCAACACTGTTGGGGAGTACAGCCCACCTGTCACCACACATCGCAACACACATCCTGTCAAGTAGCCCATGGACACACTCCAACAGCACCAGAGCACCACCCACACATCATGCCAACTCACATCATTCACATGACACCTCAGGATACTCACATTCAGCTAAAGAAGTTGGTGATGAGCTGTGTGCGGACATCACCATCACCATCATCATCATCATCGTCACTGGCATCGTGGTCCAGGCCAGGATCCTCCACAGGTGGCGGATGTTGGTCATCGTCATCCTGGATGAGAGGCAACTCCTTCCGCACTGCCAGGTTGTGGAGCATGCAGCAGACGATGATAATCTTGCACACTTTCGCAGGGGCATATGGGAGGGACCCTCCGGTCTTGTCCAGGCAGCGGAAGCGGCTCTTCAGGAGACCAAAGGTCCGCTCAATCACTCTCCTGGTCCGACCATGTGCCTCATTGTAGCGCATCTGGGCAGGTGTCACAGGGTTCCTGAGGGGTGTCAGCAACCACGGCATGTTGGGGTATCCCGAGTCACCTACGGACAGACAAGTGCACATCAGCTGACTTGGAAAAGTGGGCGGAATACTACAGATCAGATCACACACAATGGCACAAAGTCAGTACACACCGACAAGCCAGGCACGCTGGTTCTGCATCTGTGCCATCAACCTGGGGATGCGACTACTCCTCATCACAAAGGCATCGTGTGCTGAACCAGGGAAACGGGCACACACGTGTGTGATGGTCATGTCTGCAAGACACACCACCAGTGCATTGACCGAGTGGTAGTGCTTGCGGTTCCTGTAGGCCTGCTCCTGGGCCTGTGGTGGTACCAAAGCCACATGTGTCCCATCAATGGAGCCAATGACATGCGGCATCCTCCCCAGGGCATAAAAGTCACTCTTCACGTCAGTGAGTCGTCGCAGTCTAGGGAAATAGATGTACCGGTTCAGGAAGAGCAACATTGCCGCCAAAACATCGCGGAGCACACGGCTGAACATGGTCTGTGACATCCCACCAGCAGACGCCACAGTATGTTGGAAGGTACCGGTGGCAAAGAAGTGTAGGGCTGCCATCACCTTCACCTTGGGGGTCAGCGCTGTAGGATACGGCCGGCCAGGCTGCAAATGTGGGGACAACTGCACTGCCAAATCCTCAATCAGCTGCCTGGTGAAGCGGTACCGTCGGATGCTGTCCCGTTCCACCATCGTTGCCAGGTCTGGGAATGGCCGATGGACAGCAGGAGCCCTGCAGTGCAGAGGAGAAGTAAGCAAGATCGTCAGTCACCCCACATATGCGGCATTGAACACACTCAAGATCCCAACATACATCATCATGAGGCACAACTACATGAAGTGTGCAGTACCGGAACGACATTTATGGTACATACATGGCCAACATCTGTCAACACGGTCCTACAGGTGGCATCAATTTGTCCCAGGTTGGCCCATTGGATATCATGATGCTGTGTCACAGTCACCCCCCAGTGACATGTGAGGACAGATGTGCCCCAGGCACCACAGCTCAACGACAGGCACATTCCCAGGGACCCTGTAATGCCACATGGACACTGGCATCACCTGGAGTATCATGTGTACACCACAACAAAACAAACATGACCCCCACAGGTAGTGGCCACACTTGCCATGGCAGGAGAGCCATGGACGTCTGTGACACACACGCACAACATCAGAGTCCATGCACACACAACGTGGATGTGGAGACTGTCTCCCATTGTGCACATGAAATCAGAGACATTGTAAACACTACATGCACAAAGACTGTGGAGGGCCATCACTATTGTGCCACTGGGACACCCTGGCTCAAACATACCGTCCCACATGGGACTCACGGGGTATGTGACATGACATACACAAACACCACTGTGAAATGTGACCATGGCACATGCACAGATATGAACAGTTGCACATCACAGTGGTCACGTACACGTAACACCCATGATCCTGTCCCCATGAACACGTGCACAGCCTGGGGGTGGCTGCCCACAGGTGACACCCACAGGACAACATGTACACCAACATACACACAATAGGAAATGCAGCCTTACATGCCTTATGATAAGGTTTGGACAGGCTGTCGTGATGTAGGTGTGCCCCTCACTCCCTGGGAGCTATCTGTGGCTGGCATATGTCCATCTGAGACAGGCATGCTGACATATGCCAGTCACATGTACAGTGATGCGTTGTACTGCAATGGACCGATCGGTGCCTCCGGCCGGCCCATTGCATTCAATGTGTGCGGGTACGCGTTGTACCCCTGTGCGCGTTGAACAGCAATGGACCGATCGGTGCCTCCGGCCGGCCCATTGCTTTCAATGTGTGCGGGTACGCGTTGTACCCCTGTGCGCGTTGAACAGCAATGGACCGATCGGTGCCTCCGGCCGGCCCATTGCATTCAATGTGTGCGGGTACGCGTTGTACCCCTGTGCGCGTTGTACTGCAATGGACCGATCGGTGCCTCCGGCCGGCCCATTGCTTTCAATGTGTGCGGGTACGCGTTGTACCCCTGTGCGCGTTGAACAGCAATGGACCGATCGGTGCCTCCGGCCGGCCCATTGCTTTCAATGTGTGCGGGTACGCGTTGTACCCCTGTGCGCGTTGAACAGCAATGGACCGATCGGTGCCTCCGGCCGGCCCATTGCATTCAATGTGTGCGGGTACGCGTTGTACCCCTGTGCGCGTTGAACAGCAATGGACCGATCGGTGCCTCCGGCCGGCCCATTGCTTTCAATGTGTGCGGGTATGCGTTGTACCCCTGTGCGCGTTGAACAGCAATGGACCGATCGGTGCGCACCCATTGACAATGGGCTTGCCTGGCAACGGACGCGTTTTTGAATATTCGAACGAGTCGGTTGCTGGAAAATCAGTTGGTCACCCACAACAATGTTGCAAAATAATGTATGTCATGAAGTTGAAGATTTGAAGGATGCTGTGGGCGTGTTTTGGTGCTGCTATTCCATGGATTGGCCAGATTCAGAAGATGCAAACGACTTGGACCTATCACTTTGGACACAAGGGACAGTATCTGCCTCTCCAGCACATATATATTGCTGCATGTTCCCCTGAGAGCCCACTTGCCTGCACTACATGCTCCAGGACGACATCTGCCACTGCACTGCTGCTGTCTCTGCCCCTCTGGACCCTGCAATGGCACGTACTGTGGAGAGAGCCCCAGCCTTCAGCCTTGAAGAGAACCAGGCCCTGCTGGACAGCCTACTTCCACAGTACAGCAAGCTGTATGGGACACCAGGGGAGCAGGTGAGTGTTCTGTGCACTGCCTTTCTGAATGTGCATTTTGTCTGACTAGCAAGGCTGAGAGTCAGCACACCACTGGCTAGCAGGCTCACTGAGTAGTTGTCACCCCCCATAGTGTGTAGTGACTTGCACTGGACAGGTATGGTGCAGTGACAGTGCTTCTGAACAGGGTTTTACTCCCCATGCTATGATACCATGTAGTGACTTCTGGAAAACTGTCCATGGGCAGCCGTGCACTGCCTGGGTACACCATGTGCCCCTGTGATTGCGACATGTATATGCAACTGTGTCATGCACGGATATGTTGCATGTGTAGTAATGTCCTTATCACTTTGTCATCCTGACAGGCTTCTGCCCATCGGAAGCATGAGATCTGGAAGGACATCGTCCGGGCTGTCCGGTCCGTGGGGGTCTACAAGCGCCGGATCCGCAACTGCCAAAAGAGGTGGCAGGACCTTCGGGGCTGGACCCGGAGGATTGCACGGGTCCAGCTGAAGCTGTCGCCTCCTCGCAGGAGGGGCGGAACACGGACCCTGACCCCCCACATGCTCAGGATCCTGGCGGTGGTCTTTCCAGACCTGGATGGGCAGCTGAAGGCCAGAGAGCAGCAAGGAGGGGGTGAGTCAAAGACTGCACTGTGTACTCTGTCTAACATGTTATGTGCCCTCCTCGGGCCAGGTTGAACTGCCACAGTACAGCAGTCATGTTGTCCAGGAGCCATGTCCCTCTATTGTGCACTGCCCACTCCTCATCTGATACCCAGGTGTGGCCCTTACATGCAGGGAATTCTGTCACTTAGGACTGTGTCCTTGCAGTTTGCTTGACTCAAGGTGGGAGACAGCATCTGTTTCCCTGACTCTGTGGTGGGCATCATGGGTGGGTCCATTGCTTACACAATGCCTGTATTCTGACATGTAGGGTAGTGTCACAGGTCTCCCATATGTCCAATAGGTATGACCTGGACAGATGAGGGTTAAGAGGATGTGTTGTGGGGGGATGTACATGTGCACTTGTGCAGCTCCAGGACTTGCATTCCCCATGACCTACTATTGTGACACAGTGCAGAGTGTTGTTGTCTGGCTGCAAAGTCATACATCACTGAGACAGTGATGTATGACTTTGCAGTCATGCCTCCGCCATGGCATGTGTCTACTGATTGGTGATCCTGCAGGGGAGTGACATGTGCTACATGAACACCATAGTGGCGCTGGCTATCAGGACATGGGTGCATCATGGTGTCTGTCGCTGGTATGCATCACATGCATTTCCTATTTGACTCTGGGCATCCCTTACATCCGTAAACCTGTACTGACTCAGTGGCAAGAGCTGTGATGTGTCCACACCGTGTCCTCTGCACTGTCCAACTACTGTGTACTTGGTGCATGTGTCAACACTGGGGTGTTGCAATCCAACAGACACCAGACAGATGGGTGCAAGGCCATGTGGGATGTGAGTGCCATGCTTGGCATCAGACTGACAATTGACTTCTCCTGTTCAATTAGTGCACTTTTAGCAATGTACAACTAATGATGCCAGGGCTTGCTCTGTGATGTGCTGTGCTCACAGTGGTGTGTGCGTTATGTGCAGGTGACTGATGTCTGTCTGTTTCCCCATTGTTTGCAGATACATCCACGGCCACGGAAGGGGACAGCTCCACGGACCAGGAGGAGCCGGAGAGCCAGACTGGGTCAGCAGCCGAGGAGTGGTCGGAGGGACCCAGTGGCACGGAGGGCGAGGGGAGCCACACCGAGGAGTCCTCAGCAGCATCCACCTCAGCTGAGGACCAGAGCAACTCGGAGGATGACTCCCTTGTGGAGGCGGGTGTCAGCAGCCACCACACCCCAGCTAGTGTTGCTGTCCCCGCCACCACCAGCACCACCACCGCCCTCCCATCGGCTCCCATTCCCCAGGTCCGTGGAGGCTCCCATGTCCGGGAGCGTGTCTCCTTTGGGCCAGGCACCGCACCCCTGCCCCTGTGTCCCCTGCTGCCCTGAGTGAGGAGTCTGTGTACCTCCTTCGCCAGCTCCATGTAGGGCAGACAGCCATGCTGAGTGTCCTCCATGCGCACACCGCGCTGTTGACTCAGCTGGTGTCGTTCATGGAGGGCATCTCATCGGGCATGTCTGACCTACAGAGGGGCAATAGGTCCATGGACTCCTCCCTGACGGCAGCAGTGTCCCTCCTCAAACGGTCCCTCACCCCTCCTGCCTTTGCTCCATCCACACTCCCCAGCACCTTACCCATCCCAGGCACACACACACTGGCACACACCAGCACACACACATCCAGCACACTGACACACACGCCAATGACAAAACGCACACGCAAGCACATTCAGGGGACTGAAGCCAGACTCACAGGGGATGGGGCCCTGGAACACACACACGCATCCACATGCACTGCGCAGTCCTCAGTTCCCTCTCCCTCCAAAGCACCCTCCCTTGCCTCACCTGCAACCCCAAAGTCACAGCAGCTCTTCCTCTGTGACCTCGGCCTCTTCCCCACCGATGAAGCTGCTCCAGCATCCCGGGGGAAGAGGAAGCCCACCCACACGGAGCAGAGTGCCCCTCGCCCCCGGACACCCTCCCCCAGGCGCAGACGGACTGAGGCCCCCACCGGCAAGTCCCCCAGGAGTGCTAAGAGCAAGACCCCGCCACCGCCCTGCAGCTCAGGCACAAGGTCTCCGTCCTCCATCCCTCAGGCCCCCACTGCACAGGTGCCCCCACCACACCCTGCCCCAGGTTCCCCCACCCACAGATATACCATCCCCAAGATGCTCCGGCCTTCTCCCCTGCCACTTGCTCTCCCAGCACCACACCCCCGCTGCGCTTGTCTGTGCCACTGATGTGGTGAGGGTGTCCTCCCCCTCTGTCCAACCCACCTTGCCTGTTCCCCATTCTCCTCCCCTGGAGGTAGGCACTGCAGTGGAGTCCACTACCGCCCTGTCTGACTTGGGCACTGCAGTGGCGGACCTGTCCACCCCATCTGCAGGGTCCACTGCAGTTGTGCCGGCACCCACGACATCTGTGTCATGCCCCCAGTTGTGCCGGCACACACCATGTCAGACACCTCCACTGCAGTTGTCAGTGGCTCTCCAGCACCCACCACCCCTTCCCTGACTCCCCTGGTGAGCCCTGATCCTGTCCCTGCGGTGCCTGGCCTGCCCCCCGGTTGCCCCTCCTAGTGGATTGTCCCTGGTATTGTGCAGGCATGCGTAGGGTGACATCTGCCAGTGTCACCCTGTTTGAACTTTGACAATGGACTGGCCATTGGCCTTTGCTCTTTTTTCAGGACTTCGTTTGGCCTCAACACATATGCTGAATAAAGCAACTTTCTTTTCTCTAGTGCTCATGCTTCAGATGTACATGTTGTTGGTGCAGCTAACCATGCCCTTGCTGCAGTGATGGTGATATCTGGTCTCATGATTATGAAGTGTTACTGTGCAGGAACCCATGTGGTCCAGGGGGAATGTGTCCTATCATGTGGTGTATCCATGTCATCAATAGCAGCATCTGAGGGTGTCATGTGTTCAGTATTTGGCAATGGGTTTCCTACTTACATTGGCAATTTCACATCTGTGGCTTCCACCCCTGCACATCTGTTGTGCCTGCCATCGTTGCTTTTGTCTACTTCCCTGACCGTGTTGCCATCTCCAGTGGACATGCAGGTTTGGGCATCAATGGGGAGGGACTCATCCGTGTAGTCAGTGCAACATTGCTATACAAGTGTGTTGGATCTGTGCTGATGATTCCGTTGGCACATCCATGACCAGGCTGATGTGATGGGAGCCCTCATTTGGTGCTAATTGTTGATTGTGTGACCAAGTGCTCAGCTGACATGATGGGGCCCTACTGAGGCAACATATGGCACAGCTTTCCTCACACAGGAGTGGAGTCCCCTCATGGCAGTGTGTACACGTGTGACATTGCCTGCGCCCAAGGTGTGTGTTGTATGTGCATGTCTGTGTGTTCACTTCCATTCATCTGCGCATGCTGTGATCCCTAGTGTTGTACCTGTTTGTGATGCTTGCTGACTTGAGCTATGTTCCCCCAAAGTCTTCTCCCTGTGTTCTCTGTGATGTGGGTGCATGGCACATTACTGGTCATCAGGGTGTCACCCATAGGTGTGTTTGCTGTCAGGGCAGAGTTTGTGTGCTGACGCAGATGGGTCACAGTCAGGTTTCCCTTTGGCACTTGTTGTTTGCCCCTGTCATGTGATTTCCAGTTTGTGTTATCTTTCAGTGATTGTGACACGTTGTGTGTGTGACTGCTGGCACTCCTTAGGGTCCGGTCTGCAATGTTGGTTGTTGTCTATGTGTGTTCTTTGTGGGTGACCTTGGTTTCTTCATTGGTGTGTGACTGTGGCTGGGATCCCATTGGTCGGTGTGGTATTGCCGTCATGTCCATGTACAGCGTAGTGTGCAGTGTGTCAGACATTCAGGAGTCTTGTTGAGTGTCCATGTGTGATGTGTTTCTACACCTTGGTTCCCACCCACCACCCTGGAATAGTAATGGGTGCATGTGCAATGTCACCAGTGCATGTGTACTTCACTGCTGCACATTGTTGGAGGTCGAGGGGTGTGGTGTTGAGTGTGTGCAGATGAGAGTTGTTGCCCGGCTAGTCCCCTGCCTCCATGTTGGCCTTGGCTTACTGGCCATGCTGATTGATTTGTGCTTGTGTAGGTGTGATGGTAGTTAGTTGCTCAGGACACCTGACTGTGGTTCACAGTGTGAACGACATTTAGCTTTGTCATCACAGTGGTATTTTTCTTCAGCCCAGGGTCACCACATTGTGGGGGCCCTGGGGGTGGTGCTGTGGTGTGTCTGTGACTTGCTGTGTCAGTTGTTGTTCCTACGTGCCTGTGTGACATGTGTGTTTTGTGCTCCCTCTCACCTGTCAATGCCTGCTTGCCCACATAGGGGATTTGGATCCATGAGTTACCTTAGTGTGGCAGTGTATGCACATCTGTATGATTGGTATTCAGCTCTCCTCATGTGTTGTGTTGTTGCCTGGGGACAATGGCACCCCCACCCCTCACCTGCTGTGTATGATGACAGTGTTGGTCTGCCTGTTTGTGTTTGTGCATCTGCACCACTGCATTGGCATATCTTGGGTGTGCCATTGGCTGTATGTTGTTTGGTGTGTTTCCCCTGCTGTCCCTGGGACTCCTAGGTCATCGGTCAGCACAGTGATCATGGTTTGTGTGTCCCATTGCTGCCATGGTATGGTATCTGTTCACCTCACATCTGCTGTCTCCACAGGGTATCTGCATTTGTGTGCCCATTGGTGCAAATATGTGGTTCTGCATTCTGATGGTCACTTCTGTCATTGTGTCATTGATGACTGTTGACGGTCTCAGCCACCATGGGTGTTGTTTGTCTGCACATGGCCAAAGGAATGTTTCATTTGCACTGCAGTATTTGGCTCCCCCAATTTATGTTGCAATGGGACACATACACTACTTTGCCACAGATGAGTTTTTGGTTCTGTGACCAGGAATGATCCATGCAGTTTGGCAGTTGCAGCTCTTTCTTTGTCAACAATTACCTTTTGGTCACTGTGATGATGAGGGTGTAGACCCCATTGCCACAATGGTCAAAATGTGCTTCAGCTATGGACCCCACACTTGCCTTTTGGTTACTGTGATGATGGGGGTTTAGACCCCATTGCCACAATGGTCAAACTGTGCTTCAGCTATGGACCCCACACTTACCTTTTGGTCACTGTGATGATGGGGGTTTAGGCCCCATTGCCACAATGGTCAAAATGTGCTTCAGCTATGGACCCCACACTTGCCTTTTGGTCACTGTGATGATGGGGGTTTAGGCCCCATTGCCACAATGGTCATGGGCTGCTTGCATTGTGGGTGCCACACACATATATGTGTGGCACATGTGCTAGGGGGTCACATTGTATGTTCAATGTCATGTTCGGTGTTGTAGGCATTTGACACAGCCTGCTCACACGCTTGTCATGGTGGTGGGGGATGTCTTAATCTTGCATTCCCTAGGTTGTGGTGTGCTTGTTGTGTCATGCATTGTCCATCCTATGAGTGGGGGTGGTAGTAGTGGTAGGCATCCAGCCCCCTGGCTAAGGGTGGTAGTAGTGGTGGGCATCCTGCCCCCCTGGGTGAGGGTGGTAGTAGTGGTAGGCATCCTGCCCCCTGGGTGGGGGTGGTAGTAGTGGTAGGCATCCAGCCCCCTGGCTAAGGGTGGTAGTAGTGGTGGGCATCCTGCCCCCTGGCTAAGGGTGGTAGTGGTGGGCATCCTGGCACCCCTGGGTGAGGGTGGTAGTAGTGGTGGGCATCCTGCCCCCTGGGTGAGGGTGGTAGTAGTGGTAGGCATCCAGCCCCCTGGCTAAGGGTGGTAGTAGTGGTGGGCATCCTGCCCCCTGGGTGAGGGTGGTAGTAGTGGTAGGCATCCTGCCCCCTGGGTGGGGGTGGTAGTAGTGGTAGGCATCCAGCCCCCCTGGCTAAGGGTGGTAGTAGTGGTGGGCATCCTGCCCCCTGGCTGAGGGTGGTAGTGGTGGGCATCCTGTCACCCCCTGGGTGAGGGTGGTAGTAGTGGTAGGCATCCTGCCCCCCTGGCTGAGGGTGGTAGTAGTGGTAGGCATCCAGCCCCCCTGGCTAAGGGTGGTGGTGGGCACCCAGCCCCCTGGCTAAGGGTGGTAGTAGTGGTGGGCATCCTGCCCCCCTGGGTGAGGGTGGTAGTAGTGGTAGGCATCCTGCCCCCTGGGTGAGGGTGGTAGTAGTGGTAGGCATCCAGCCCCCTGGCTAAGGGTGGTAGTAGTGGTGGGCATCCTGCCCCCCTGGGTGAGGGTGGTAGTAGTGGTAGGCATCCTGCCCCCTGGCTAAGGGTGGTAGTAGTGGTGGGCATCCTGCCCCCCTGGCTGAGGGTGGTAGTAGTGGTGGGCATCCTGGCCCCCTGGGTGAGGGTGGTAGTAGTGGTAGGCATCCTGCCCCCTGGCTGAGGGTGGTAGTAGTGGTGGGCATCCTGCCCCCCTGGGTGAGGGTGGTAGTAGTGGTGGGCATCCTGCCCCCTGGGTGAGGGTGGTAGTAGTGGTGGGCATCCTGCCCCCCTGGGTGAGGGTGGTAGTAGTGGTAGGCATCCTGCCCCCTGGGTGGGGGTGGTAGTAGTGGTAGGCATCCAGCCCCCCTGGCTAAGGGTGGTGTAGTGGTGGGCATCCTGCCCCCCTGGGTGAGGGTGGTAGTAGTGGTGGGCATCCTGCCCCCTGGGTGAGGGTGGTAGTAGTGGTAGGCATCCTGCCCCCCTGGTTGAGGGTGGTAGTAGTGGTAGGCATCCAGCCCCCTGGCTAAGGGTGGTAGTAGTGGTGGGCATCCTGCCCCCCTGGGTGAGGGTGGTAGTAGTGGTAGGCATCCTGCCCCCTGGCTAAGGGTGGTAGTAGTGGTGGGCATCCTGCCCCCTGGGTGAGGGTGGTAGTAGTGGTGGGCATCCTGCCCCCTGGGTGAGGGTGGTAGTAGTGGTAGGCATCCTGCCCCCCTGGTTGAGGGTGGTAGTAGTGGTAGGCATCCAGCCCCCCTGGCTAAGGGTGGTGGTAGGCATCCAGCCCCCCTGGCTAAGGGTGGTAGTAGTGGTGGGCATCCTGCCCCCTGGGTGAGGGTGGTAGTAGTGGTGGGCATCCTGCCCCCTGGGTGAGGGTGGTAGTAGTGGTAGGCATCCTGCCCCCTGGCTAAGGGTGGTAGTAGTGGTAGGCATCCAGCCCCCCTGGCTAAGGGTGTAGTGGTAGGCATCCTGCCCCCCTGGCTGAGGGTGGTAGTAGTGGTGGGCATCCTGCCCCCTGGGTGAGGGTGGTAGTAGTGGTAGGCATCCTGCCCCCTGGTTGAGGGTGGTAGTAGTGGTAGGCATCCAGCCCCCTGGCTAAGGGTGGTGGTGGGCATCCAGCCCCCTGGCTAAGGGTGGTAGTAGTGGTGGGCATCCTGCCCCCCTGGGTGAGGGTGGTAGTAGTGGTGGGCATCCTGCCCCCCTGGGTGAGGGTGGTAGTAGTGGTAGGCATCCTGCCCCCTGGGTGAGGGTGGTAGTAGTGGTAGGCATCCAGCCCCCTGGCTAAGGGTGGTGGTAGGCATCCAGCCCCCCTGGCTAAGGGTGGTAGTAGTGGTGGGCATCCTGCCCCCCTGGGTGAGGGTGGTAGTAGTGGTGGGCATCCTGCCCCCCTGGGTGAGGGTGGTAGTAGTGGTAGGCATCCAGCCCCCTGGCTAAGGGTGGTAGTAGTGGTGGGCATCCTGCCCCCCTGGGTGAGGGTGGTAGTAGTGGTAGGCATCCTGCCCCCTGGCTAAGGGTGGTAGTAGTGGTGGGCATCCTGCCCCCCTGGGTGAGGGTGGTAGTAGTGGTGGGCATCCTGCCCCCTGGGTGAGGGTGGTAGTAGTGGTAGGCATCCTGCCCCCTGGTTGAGGGTGGTAGTAGTGGTAGGCATCCGGCCCCCTGGCTAAGGGTGGTGGTAGGCATCCAGCCCCCTGGCTAAGGGTGGTAGTAGTGGTGGGCATCCTGCCCCCTGGGTGAGGGTGGTAGTAGTGGTGGGCATCCTGCCCCCTGGGTGAGGGTGGTAGTAGTGGTAGGCATCCTGCCCCCTGGCTAGGGGTGGTAGTAGTGGTGGGCATCCAGCCCCCCTGGCTAAGGGTGGTGGTAGGCATCCAGCCCCCTGGCTAAGGGTGGTAGTAGTGGTGGGCATCCTGCCCCCCTGGGTGAGGGTGGTAGTAGTGGTAGGCATCCTGCCCCCCTGGTTGAGGGTGGTTGTGGTGGTTGGCATCCAGCCCCCCTGGGTTGGGGTGGTGGCGCGCATTCAGGCCCCTGTGTGCATATGTGGCATTGGTGATGGGCATCCCGCCCCTATGGTGCTGCTGTTGCTGGTGTAAGTATATTCAGATTCCCAGTGTATGTGTGTGATGTGTCGTGTACGTGTTGTATGTGTTTTGTGGTTGGTGTCTGACTTACCTTCTGCGCCGTACGCGTCCGTGCCTGTTCCGGTAGTAGATGTAGAATATTGGTATGATCGGGACGAAGGGATTCATGGTTGGTTCGTGTCGTTCGTCCTTCTCGTTGCTTCGCGTCGTCCTCGTCGCTTGGCTTCGTCCTCGTCGCTTCGCGTCGTCCTCGTCGGTGCTGTGTTCGTCTCGTAGCCGTGGATCGTGTTGTGGCGCGATTCGGAGCTTATGTGCGCCTCTCCCGGATGCTTTGACGTGCCGTGCGTAGCGACGGGTTCGGCGCGTACGGAAAGCGCATCGTACTTGTCCGGCCGGACGGGGCTGCATTTTCCCTTCCGTGCGACTCGATTCGGCGTTTCCGGATTCGCCTCGGTCGGAGAACAGGACCTGGTTTGGGTGAGTACGGCTCGGCCGGGATTTTTGCTGTTGTGCGCATCGTACTTGCTCGTTCGGTGTACTGTACGGATCGGTCGGGAAACTGGCTTTCGCATGGCTTTTTTCCCGACCGAATAGTATTGGGTGCGCCTCCGACCGAGATCGGAATCGGCCCCTGTGTCTCTTTATAAGTTCAAAACTCCACCAATTTGCAAATGTGGGCAACTTTTTCAGCTGATTCGCTAACAGGGGGCAACTTTTATTTTGGTGCCCGGGCCAATTTTCAGTCCCAGTTCGACCTTGCAGTAGGTCCAAGTGCAGCAGCTCACAGGTGTCTCCCGTGCTTAGGGTGGTTGCGGCTTGGCAACCTTTCTTCCCCTTGTTTCCACCATGAGGTGTTTGCACCGTCTTGCACCACTTCTTCCGAATTTTTCACATATCGGTCAAAAGTGCCGGGAACCCCAGACGCGCCTGATGAGTTCATTTAAAAGAAATCCCAGCGATGCACAGCCCAGCGTGAGTCAGGCGCTGATCCGGCCTTCCGAAAACACAGCGCACCTCGAGCCAGGGCCGCAGTGACCGACTCTTACAGTGAAGCCGCCGGTCAGTATGAGGGTAACACGTGGGCCCTGCACGCTGGCCGCGGGATACCTAGGGAACAGGCAGGGCGCGAGTCGGTGCGTGGGTTTATCTCTCGGCACCTGCCTGCTTCTGTCTTCACCTAATGAAAAAACACAACGACAAATGTGTACCTCTGCGTATGCGTCCCTAAAAAGCCCCGAAAAAGTCCCAGAAAGCCTGTGCATGTCCCTGTATGTGAGAGTGTTCAGGGCTTTAAGTGGCCCGAGTCCATCCAGGTCTCAGAACGGTCAGTAATTAAAAACGGACATTGAAACTGGCCCCTGTCGGGCCCTATCCTAATGTCCTAAACTGTACAGGCAAAAAACACTGACCGGGTAAACAATCACTGTAAAAACCGCTAAAGTAATCTAGGCCAGCGTTGCAGTTCCTATTTACATTTGAGATGTTTTACTTGATCTTGCATTCTCTGAAAAATGTTTGCTGTTTCAACAATGTTATTGTTTTGGAGTTTTTTTCGTGCCGCATATTAATCTTGGATAGTACTTAATGTGAACTGTTACGTCACTAGGTGCATCCGTGAGTTCTGGTTGTGAGTTGGTATTTATAATCAGCCACAACTGAGAGCTCTGAAGTTAAGACTGAAGGCAGTGTGAGTTACTCAAGGTGCCTGTCAGTGGCTCATAAAACTAGTACAAAATGCATGCACATCCAGTCCTTGGCCTCTCTGCAAATCACACAGAGCAAAGGTCATATGTGTCAAATGGAATTGTGATTCTATGCAAAAGCATGTGAAGGAGGTACACAGCTGTGGAAATATTGACAGTGAAAGTGAAAGAAAACACTGCTTACTGGTGAATGGGTGCATTTTGTGTGTAGGTGCAGTGAAGAGGAGACAAAAGCAAGTACATGGAGGAGAGAGTCAAAAGAGAGTGCTGAAGAGGAAAGAGATGATGTGTGAGATGTGCAAATGGAAGATTCAGAAAGATGTGGGGAGAAAAGGAGCATACGTGTGTAACAGGGAGAATGCAGAAAAAAATGCTTGAGACACTCCGAAGACTACCGCCCCGTTCAAAGACCTTTCAATGTTTATTTGACTCATACTTTCAAAATTGAAAATGTTCTTCAATTCTAATAAATCCTTGTTGTTAGTCATTTATCTGATACTGGTAACAAGCATTGGCAAAGCCAGTAGTTTTGGATTCTTTTAGGTGTTGCCCAATACTGCACGATATGTATTTAATTAAAGTTCACAGATAGGCACAAAAATACTGGTTGGGTTCTGTTATGGGAAATACAGGATTTTACTTTACATGTTTTAAGCCTGCTCGTAATAATATATGGCCAGTCACTTGAAAAGTAGTCCTAGTTCTGTATTTTAGGCCACGCCCCTTATAGAGCTTCCCACTTTTTTTCATCCCAGTTAAAGCCCTTGGTGTGTTATACTGTGCAGGTGTGTGTGTACCTGCCTCGTGTATTTTTGCATTAATGGGTGGGTGGGTGTGCGTGCAAATTCACCTCTGCTTTTGCATGTGTGGATATATATGTCTCTGTGTGCCATTGTGTATTTATCAGTGTGTATTTGCATCTGATTTTTTAATTGTGTGTCTGTCTAAGTGTGCTCTTCTGTATCTGTGTGTATATGTGCGTGTCTGAACATATATCTGTCCGTGTTAGTGTTTGAATATATATTATACTGTGTTAGTGTTTCTGTTCATGTGTGTTTGTGTGTAGATTACAGTGATGCACATGTAGGTAAGATTACCTGATGATTCCATGTCATCAAGGATACTATGTTCTAACCTTGGCTTTTTTTCTATATCTTTGTTTTCAGATCAGTTAATCCAATTGTTTTAGCTGATGTGAACCAGGAATACAACTCCTAAAGTGCAATGGGGAATTAAATGATTGCCCAAGACTGGAAAATTGTGCCTCACATGGCAATGCTTTGTCTTGTAATCCTGTGGAATCTTTGACATAATTGATACATCACACAATAGCAGTGCACTGAGAAGTACTTCTAAAAATTTGTGGTTTTAAAATAAGGGTGGGTGGTGGACTCTGCTCCGCCGGCAGAGTTTGCAGATTTTTGCCACTCCGCTTTCCGCTTGGAGCGAGGAGTTCACCCAAAACCTCCACCCACCGCCAGCGGAGCGAAGTTTACTTCTGCAAAAAAGCAGAGATGCACAAAGCCCTCCAAACAACATTGTCCTCTCTGTGCGGGGACCTGGGCAGTGCACTTGTGTTGTTGCGTGTGCCTGCGCACTGCTCTCTTAAAGAGCTGCAGTTCACCCCTCCCTGCATTGGCCCACTGCAAGGAGCCGGTAGCAGCAAAGTGAAGGGAGCATAGAACGCGCGCTGGGCTCTGCAGTGTCCGCAAGCCGCCTGGAGCGTCCGAGAGAGGTGGGTGAACGGTGGCGCATTTCTGTGCTACACAGAGGAATAATTAAATATTTGAGCTAAAAGACGCTCTGCAGGCTTATGTGCAATGTTTACCGGCAGGCTAGAAGAATATGCTACCGCCTCAAGATGGCGGCAGAACAATCAGAAATAGACAACATACTACGGCAGGCATGTCTGTCTTTTATTTCCATCACTGCCTTCTTCCATTGCTGCTGGTGATTGGTGAACTGGATCACAGAGGATCTTCCAAGACCCGGGCAGCGCTGAGACCGGCGTCCCTTGCTGGGTGAGTGTACTTTTTTTCCATAGGGTGAGGGAGGGAATGAGGTGGATGTAGCTCTGTGGTTCTTGTATGGTGATTGGGAGGGTCTGCAAAGCATTGGTGCTCGAAGTGCCTCCTACCGGCCCGGTTACTTTAATGGGTGGCAGCGGTGAAATATACATATTATGCTTTACCTAATACTCAGTCTGCGAGCGGAACTCCGCTGAGTTTTTCAGCAACTATGAGGAATTCCGCGGAGTACAACTCTGCCAGCTCCGCTCACCCTTATTTTAAAACATGAACCATTAGTTTATAAAAAGGCAAGATATTTGGCATGTTGTACAAAGAATATTTTAGAACAACATTATAATCTATTAAGCACAATAGGATTTGCACAACTGTTATTCTGAAGTTATGTTATGCTATGTTAATACATTTCTAAAGCGCACGAATACCCGTGGGTGTCTTGGCGCTGATATGGCATAGCGGTTTGGCAAGAAAAGACAGAAGACTAGATGTTAAAAAACCGTTTTGAGCAGTTTCCTAACAATCAATAGGGTGGGAGCTGCTCTGATGTTTATAGGCAGACTGTTCCAAAGTGCGGAGGCTTCTGTGGAAAAACAACTACCACCCTATTTGAGTCTCTTGAATCTGGGGCGTGAGACCATCATGGTGCTTTTAGATCATAAGTCTCTGCTGGGTACATACCAGGTTAGAGACTGTTTGAGATGAAGTGGACCTGAGTCATGCAGAGCCTTATAGGTAAGGCACAAAACCTTACATTTAATTTGGTTACTCACTGAAAGCCAATGGAGTCCCCCAATGGAAGCGGAAACCAGTTAGAACTTAGGAAGATCAAGAATAAGTCTAGCCGCCGTATTCTGCACGCTCTGTAACTTTTTCAAGTACTCTTTTTGAAGCTTTACATAAAGTCCATTACAATAATCTGATTTGGTGAGAATTAGTAATGTGATGACTGTTTTCCTTGAATTAAGTGGAATAAAAGGAAGGATCTTTCCGATAATTCTCAGGGTGTTAAAGCTAGAAGAGATACTTGACCTAATATAGTTATTAAAATTCAACTTATAATCTGTAAGTATTCCTAGATTTTTCACTTTTTGAACTGGAGTGGGGAGTGTTCCTAGCTCAAATGGCCAACACGACGGGCTCCAAAAAAGTGGTCTATTACCGAAAAGAATGACCTCGTTTTATCAGAGTTCAACTTAAGGCAGTGTTTGTCCATCCAGTTGCTGACAGCTCTCATACAGTTTTGAAACTGGGAGATTGTGTCATTAACATTGTCAGAAGCCGACACACCGGTCTGCGTATCGTCAGCATAAGAAGTGGGGAAAAACCCCAAAGATCTAATCAGGGAAGCTGGTTCAGTGACATAAATATTGAAGAGTAAACGGCTCAATGAAGATCCCTGAGGGATCCACAAGGAAGAGAAAACAACCTAGATGAAAATGTCTCCAGCATGACTGAATGTTCTCTGCTCTTCAAAAAAGACTGAAGCAAAGCGAGAGCTTTGTTGGTAATGCCAAGTTTTTTGAGGTGAGCGATGAGGGTGGCATATCAACCGTGTCGAAGGCCGCTGATAAGTCGAGAAGAATGAGTGCTGCAGAGCCTCCTCTATCCAGGATAGTTCTTAACTCATCAGTGGTGTTTATTAATGCTGTCTCTGTGCTATGCTCGGCCCTGAAGCCGAATTGCGTAGGGTCCAATAAATGATTTAGATGAATGAACTGTGTCAATTGTGTATTTATTCGTTTTTCCACTATTTTTGCTGAAAATGGTAACCTGGAAATGGAACGATAATTTGCTGGGTTTTCTGGGTTCAGGTTAGGCTTCTTAAGAAGAGGCAGAATAGAAGCCTTTTCCCACATGTTAGGAAAGATCCCAGTGCTGAACATCCCGTTAAAGACATAGGTCAGGTACGAGGCAATAGGATCAGGAATCTGTTTAAGAATGGAGGCGGGGGCAGGGGTCGTAAGGCAACCCAGATTTGATGGATTTGATCAAATTAAGCACTTCTGATACCGTGGTAAAAGTGAAGTGACTGAGTTTAGATAGGGAGCTGCTGACAGGAATATTAGAGTCATAAGTAGGAGATTGAGCTATGGAAGGGCTAGTGCTAGAGTCAACAGTGCTGGAGGAACTGAATTTATTATAAATTTGACCAACTTTGTCACAGAAGTGGGAGGCTATTTTTTCACAGAAAGATTGGCTATTATTGAATCCTTTAGCCTCTGGGGCTTTGATAAGTTAATTTATGACCTGGAAGAGTTCTCCGGTAGAATGCTTGGGGGCTTCAATTTGTTGCGTAAAAAGGTAGATTTTTCATTGATAATGACTGCCTTATACTTGGCAAGGGAGAGTTTATAGATTTATTTGTCATAGGAGTTACAATTGGTTCTCCATTTCCTTTCGAGCCTTCTACATTTTTGCTTTTTAAGGCAAAGTGTTTCTGTGAACCAAAGTGCAGATTGTTTCAATCTGTTTTGGCCAAAGTTTTTATTAGGAACTGCTTTGGAAATCGAAGTTTAGCCAGTCTGTGTAGTTGGCTGTAGCCTGATTTGGGCAAATAATAGTGCAGAATCGACCTGAGAGAGATGTTGTCGCATTATATCATAGTTGGTTTTAGTCCAGAGTTGATGTGAAGTGAAGTCACATATTTAAAGGTGCATTCATATGCGAAAATGAAGAAAAAGGAGTTTTGGTGAAATAAAATATTTGCCTAAGATCACTCAATTTAAGTAGTTCAGCTACGGTTTATCCAGGTTTTCTGGTTTCACTTTGTACAAAATCAGCCGCTAGCTGGGTATATACATTTCTTTCCTTTTTTATGTTAACGCTTTGCTTTTAGATTTTTGTGCATTTTTATGCAGTTTTTATATGGCACGAACTCCACCAAAAGGTGTTTGAGCGCTTAACAGGGGACACCAGTCACATTACACAAGGTCACATTACACAAGGTCACATTTATGTTTAAAAGCACAGGCATTTTAAGTGATTTCCTCAAAATCACAAGGATGTTGATCCGATGCTGAGGCTCGAACCTCGTTCCTCAGTTCCAAAGACAGGAACTCTGGCCGTAATGCCACATTCTGAATAGAGGCAGGATGGCAGCCAGAAGGCACTGGAAAGCTCGGCTTGTCTTGGGCTTGAGGTTGCAAAAAGACCTTGAGCTGAGCCAGAACAAGGCTTCAGGGTTGAGCCTGGCTCAAGATTTAAGTGGCTCACCCACCTCTATTTGACTTCCTGGTTCCCTGCCAAATGCCAAGTCTGTCTAGTCTTGAATCCACCCTAGGCCTCCTTCTTCCACCACCCTACACTTGCTGTCTCTTTGTCTCACTCTTGTGGCTTCTTTTAAAATCCCTGCTTTCTACCACCTCTGACCATGGACGTCATTTAGGCATATCTAGGGGTAGCTGATGCCACCCCTGACCTGTGTTTTGCTTCCTGACATTGAATCTGCAGGGAAGGATTAGGATTTGAAAGTGAATAGGTCTTCTTGATCCTTGTTTACCTTCTGCAGTGTCCCCACCCATACGCCCACCACCAACCATGAGCATCAAACAAGAAGCTCTCGAGGGTAAAGGGTGGTACTCCTTACTCTTTCTGTGGAAAAGAACACATAACAGCCTATGTAGTGTACAACGGCTGGTTTGCTCTTGCAATTATTTGAGGTTCAGATTACTAGCCTCTACTACTATCTGCTGCCAGGGCCAGACTGGGAATCCAAAGCAGCATAGTGTGCGAGCGCAGCGAGCGAGCCTGACCACTACAAGGAGAGTGTGGGGGGTGTTCTCCCCCTACAACAATATTGAGGAAAATGGTGCTTCTGCAATACTTTTATCATTATATATTCAAATGTATTAGCTTTTAAAGCATAGTAAATGCTGAACTTACAGTGCACAAGGATACAGCAATCTTTATTGGGGCTCTTCAATGATTCACTCCCTATCACCCTCCAACAGTGCCTCTCATCTTTCCATAGCCCCTCTCTAACATGCAGTTGCATTCCACTCGTATTGCAAAGTGGTGGGGCATGGGGAGGAGGAACACAAACAAAAATAACCCTTAATTATAAATAAAGAAAATACAACTTACCTGCTCCGATAGCCGCCACCTTGCTTGCGATCCTCGCTTCCCCTCCAGGAACGTGCTGCACAATGCGCAGGTCCCAGCTCCCAATCCCAGCGTTTCTCACATGCTTGTGAGCAGCGCCGGGATTGGTCTGAGCATCTTGGTTCAGCGCTCAGACATAGACTGGGAGCCTGTGTAAGTTTCTCCACCCAGCTGTACAACACAGCCAGGTGGAGAAAGGCTAAGTGCGCATGACGGTTAGGCCCGCCCCAGGGGCCGGCCAAACCATCATGCGCACATGGCAGTGCCCACCACTCCCCCCTCCTCCCTGGTGTTGCAGCTGCAGCATCAGTATGGGTGGCTATACCTCTCCCTCGGCTTGCAGTCTGCAAGACTAAAAATAAAATGATAATAAAAATGATTTATTATCATTTTATTTTTGTCCTTTGCCTCTGCTGGCTTTCAGCAAGGGGGGGAGGGGAGACGCTCCTCCACCATAATGGAGGAGCCGCTCCTACTCACATGTATTGTATTTGTTTTATAGCACCTCTAATACCAGTGCAGGATGTTGGAGCTCTTTATATCAAACACAAATATAGAGATGACGAATCATGCATGTGTACATCAGTGTACAGGAAATGTAATGTAAGACAAAGGGGACTACAAGGTGTAGGATGCACGTCCTCATACTCGCAAGCATTTTTTAAGAGTGCTTGGTCTAGAGAAGCAGTAACTCAGGATTCAAAATGTAACACAGTGGATAGGGTTAGCTTTACTAGTAAGAATTTATTTCTACCAAAACAAACCCTTTTTAACATCATTAGGATAATGAAAGACTGGGAAAAACATAACTTTCTAAACTGTACCATGCAGTTTGCATGCAGCTCTTTGATGGCAGTTCATAGCTTTCTTTGCTAGATTAAAATTGTAACTTATGACCTGCATAGTAACAAAAGGATCTCTGTGACAAAAGCAGTAACCCACTGAGCTCTGCACATGAAATACCGTTCTGTGTTCCGCTTGGTGTGCGTTCTTTGCAGCAGGCATATTACGTTTTTGTGCTACCTTAGATGAGTCAAACCTGCCATTAGTGACTAGACAGCAGGTACATTAATCATCAGAGTTATCTTGACCCTTTTATTGTTGCCTGAAAACTGCTGATATACAAGGAACTCTGCAGCGGGTGCTTTTAAAACTGCTGCACTGCTACAAAACTGGCACCCAGTAACAAAACCGCCCCCCTTTCCACCCTTATAGTCTCCAGGGGTAACACCCTATGCCTGGTACGGCCATTCTAGCATTGCCTGCTGCATGACCAGCCCAGTCATGTGCTGACCCGCACTGCACGAGGTGTCTGCTGAAGTCAGAGACGTTTTAAGGCATGGCGAAGTGGGCTCTTGCCCAGGGCCCCAGCCTTTCAGTGAGCCTCCTGACAGAACCAGCTCTGTTCTGCAGAGTCTCTTGCCCTAGTTACCTTCAATAATTCTTAAACAAATTGTTTTAATTATTGTTTCCCTTTCATTTATTTTCAATATGGGTGATGTATGGGAATCTATTACAGACATTTTGCAGAGAAATGTTTGCTTTTCAACACCATGCATCATCCATAAAAAAGTTTATTTTAGATCAAAACAGGACCTCATATATGAGAAATGGGAGAGGGGTCACAAAGATTATTTGTAATAATAATAGTGCGCTCCTGTTGTATTATAATCAGGGCTCCCGGTATTATGGTATTTATTTTTTTAACATTTCCTTCTGTATTTATCCATATTTATTTTTTGGGCCATCTTATTGGTATTTATCCATATTATTTTGTGTTTTGTGAGCACATGAGGTGATAACTTGTATATTTACGCATTTATTTAACGGATAAACGTGCACTCATACTTTGATGCCTGTCAGATTTTAGTGCATTACACAGCCAAAAATAATAAGCCCACATACAAAATTTGCATAGTAGCACAAATATATGTATGCAGTAATTTAAGCAAATCTCGTTGAGCTTTGTACCTCCCCATGCTGCCAATATGTACAGCCATTGGCCTGAAAGTCATTAATCTCAGCATTTAGAGTCACTCAAAAGAAGCCTAATTATCTGCATATTTCTACTTTTAAAAATAAATACAGACAGGAAACACAATGTTTTCTGTCTGTATTTATCTGTATAAGTCAGTAAAAACGGAAAACAGGGAGCCCTAATTATAATATGGAAAACACACTATTAGATGTAAATACATTTAGAATTTGGACCAATGTGCCTGTGCACTGTCAGTAACCTGGCCAAGAAGGGCATGAAAGAGCTGGAATAGGATCATGCATTCAAAGCAGTTCCGAACAGGGGCCCACAAAATGCATTTGGCCCAGGGCCCCCGATATCCTTAAGCTGCCCTGGCTGAAGTCAGTTTTCCTGTCAGAATCTGCGCTTCCAATATGAGGCGTGTACGAGATGCACAAAGGGCCCTGAGAGGAGCGGGCGAAGAAGGGACACCTGGCAGCCCTCTCCGTGCTACATTTGTGTGGCATTCTTTTCATCCAGCTATGCCATGGGTAAAGCACTGAGCGCTGCAAAGCAACACAGTTGGCACAATAAACAATATTCATCTTAACGTAAACGCCATCTCATCCTTCGCAACCAAAGTTTATCTACAGGTTGAAATTACTGAGGCAACAATTGGAATTCAAATGGTTCTTTCATGTGGCATGGTGATGACATTGTTACAGTGGTCATGTGATGTCATTTCCTGTGATTAGGGTGACCAGGCGTTTTCACCAGCTGTCCCGGCAGATTTCGGCAATTTTGGCTCATGTCCCGGTTTTTAGAGGGGGTGGGCTGAAACCAGTGAGAAGCAATTATTGGGTGTTCTAATCAATTCATCATGCATACTACTGTTTTTTTTTTGTTTTTTTGTGATGATCTCCTGCTATGCAATGTGTATTCTGAGCCGAGACTTTCGACTCGCCACGAGTCAACATGTATACTACTGTTATTTCTTTTGTGATTTCCCCACCACCTATGTTGTAAGGCGCTCCGATACCTTCGGGTCTGGCTAGCGCTGTATAAAACTCCTAAATAAATAAATAAATAAATTCTAAAGCTGTGCTAGTTAGCAGCTCTTTAAAGGAACCAATTTAATTAACAGGTATGATGCTGGTTTTAGAATTTACATTTTATTTATTTTCTTAGTGCTTCCTCTGTGTTCCTATGTTGATAAGAGTTGTCATTCTGCGCAGCACCGTTGATGTAAAATTGTTGTCCTTCTATTTTTGCAAAATGTCCCGGTTTTGGGGTTTTAAGATCTGGTCACCCTAAATGTGATCAAATAGCACAGTAATGTCACTTCCGCCACCCTGCCGTTTTCCTGATTGACATCCATGAAACTGACACTGTTTTCCAATCTTTCTCTTCCAGCTTCCCTTTTTTTGTTTTTCTGTTTTTTGTTCTGAGACAAAGTCTGCTGATGACAAATAAGTCCCAGTCCGACAAAATGAACGCCTGTGCCCACCACCTGCAACCACCGGTAAAAAGCGCTGCCGAGCTCCCTCTGGCCCAACTTCAACTCCCTCGTGGTTCTGCAGCCTGTTTTTCATCAGACTTGTGGTTTTATTCCAGAAAATGAAGTTGCTGTTTTCCCCTGGAGGCCAAGAACCAGAATTACCGGATTTCCTGAAACAGTTTGTTTTCTCTGCTCGTCTTTCAACCGCACAAACTGAAGTTCGCTTCCAGCGTGTAACCCTTCCGCGCTCGCTGATGGACGAGGTGAGTTTGCACTGTGCAGAGGCCTCTGTGCACACGGTGGGAGCTGACGACAGCTGTGCAGACTGCAGAGTGGGACTGAGCGCCCGTGTGCAGAGAGAGGGAGCACGCACAGAATGAGCTCTGGGGCAGGTGGATGCGCCAGGTTAGGGATACTCAGGGGCAGGGGGGCGCAAGGGGGGATGATGAAAACGAGTAGAATGCCAACAGGGCTTTAAGTGGAATGAAAGCACTAGGGGGTCTCTCAAAAGGGCGTGGCCAATGTAATTAAGGGCGTGGCTTAAAAATAGCACGCTAAAAATCTGTGCTCAGCATAGTGTGCCGCCCGACTGGTATTTTGCTGTTTCTGTTATTCATTGCATACAGATATACAATACAACAAATAACATTACACCTTCAAGTCAGGGCTATTGGCTTTGCCCATGGTTGTTTGTTGTGTAAGATAAATAAGCAACAACTATGGCTTCGTTGTATAGAATATTGAAAATGTTTCCATTCTGAAATGATGAGACTGGGACAGAACTATAACGAGTCTCTTTGAAGTTACCTCAAAGGAGGTGAAGGGTGGCACTGCTGCAGAGTTAAGATTCTTTTTTCATCCTGAGGTTGAGGGCAAAAATGGAGAGCCCGATAGAAACCCGTCTCAGCACCTGCTTTTTAGAAATGCTGGTGCTGAGTGCCGGCAGGACCCAGCCCAGTTAAAGCCCTGGGTGCCAATATGTTTGCAGATAGGGTCCTACAGAGGTCATATGTTGTAAGTGGTTGGCATAGCAGGCGGCTTAGAGGAAGGACCAAAGAATCTCTGTATTCTGAGGTTTTCTGTGCAGCACTTTTTGTGTCTGACTGTGGGATTGGTCCGTGGATGGAACTGGAAGCTCTGGAGGTCACCTTCTGCCCTGCTCCCTCTCGGGTTCTGATCTGCAGAGTGGGGCAAGATCCGGCACCAGAGCTGGCTGACATTGAGGAGCGGAGGTGCACTGGTTGTGAGGTTGGCTGGTAGTCTACTGGCTTTGAAGATGGACTAGTTGTCTTGATGTATTGTTTGCATAGATGTTACATGAGTTGATGGGCTGATTGTGTAGTTGGGCTCCTTGTGTAGAGGGACTGGATGTGCAGGTGGTCTAGTTGTCTATAAGCATTGTCTAGATAGGCCTTGTGGGCACTTTGGATGAGTGGATACATTGGCATGTTTATAGATTAACTGTGCAGATGCACAGGCTCTGTGGTGGCGTGGTTGTGTGGATGGATTGGTATTGTATTGAATGGCTGTGTTGAGGGTTTGCTTGTGTAGACTAAGGCTGATAATTCTATTAACTGTGTTAGTTGGACTTGCTCTCTTGTGTGGGCAGGAAACTGAGGTATGCTGTCAGGACCATCAGACACTGACCCCACAACCACCCTGCAAGCTCCAGAGGCCAAAATTCAAGCTGTCATCACACAATCTCTTTGTGTGGCATGTGGACAGGGAGGGGTCATGGAAACACATGGGGGCATATTATGAAGGGCCTATCGCCGCTTTAGTGGCACTTTTTTGCCGCTAAAGTGGTGATATTTTTATCTCCCTATTAGCAAGCTGTCGCTGACAGGCGTTAGCGACAGCTTTCTAGCAATAGCGGCCCGTTTTTTCATCGCCAAGCATGTTAGCGATATTTAATGCTAATGACATGCAATGTAGGCGTTTCCGTGCAAAAAGGCACGCAAACACCACTACTCCATATTACCAAGGGGCTCCTTGAAATTCCAAAGAGCAAAAAAACTGTCTCTAACTGGAGTTAGAGCCACTTACTTAAGACCAGAAAATAGCTAGTCTAAAAAATGGAGATAACACTTGGGCCCATATCTCTGCATGTTTTGGCGCTGGCCAGCGCTGCAAGCAATGTTGCAGCGCTGCCCTGCGACAAAACTACAGTGCTGGAATGTGCACAATCAATAAGATAGTGCGCATTCCTGTGCCCCAGTCATGAAAAGTGTTGCTGCGCTGCGACAAGATAGCGTTGCAACACTTCTCACCACGCCCTTCTTGTGACAGCATGGATGCGCTGTATTCACTGGACAGCGCTCCATGACGCAAGTAATGACAGAAACGTCTGGAATCCTGACGTATCTGTCTGCGCTAAAGTCACGCATTGCTGATGTTGTGTCACAACCATGTCGCAACTCCAGCAATGCATGGGGCCAGCCTATCCCTAGGGAAATGCGTCACCCTCACGCCTGCCATCAGGCAGGCGGAAGGTACTGACGTAGTGTCGTTCATGAGGGGTGCCCGAATGTCGGCGATGTTGGAGATCCATCGGTGGTGGTTGCGGGCTGCTGTGTCCTCGTTTGCAAGCATTGGTGCAGTGTTGGTGGGGAGGGAGTTGACGAGAGGTTCTTTGGTGGCCTTGATCCAGCTGCGAGGGGGTTCGATGATGGCGGTGGCGTCCGGTGGGCAAGGTGAAGACGTGATGTCACCAATGATGGCCGGTCCAGGAGAGTCCGGTGTTGTGGCTGTAGTTGAAGTTCCCGCTGGCGAAGGTGACATGCTCGACCGTGTGTCCTGCTATGTGGCTTGTTGAGGTGACTTGCTGCTTGCGTCTGATGTAGCCGACCCTCCCCAGGACGGGGTGGTGTTCTGGCCACTGGGATTGTCCAGGTGGAACTTGAGTTCGCTGAGTAGGATGTCGTCGGTGGATGGGAGACCCTGGGGTGCAATGAGGTCTACATTGGTATTGGAGAATGGGGGGCCATGTCCCGGGGGGCCTGCACATGAGGGTGCCGTAGAGGATGTACTTGGGCCTGGTCTGAATCTGGGAGTTGAGGTGGTCCATGCTCACCCTTGGGTCATTAGAGTGCGTGGTCAGTCGGAGTGTGCTTCTGTAGGTGATGGCAATGCCTCCTCATTGATGGTCAGGGTGCTCCTTGCGGGTGATACTGCAGCCGTCAGTGATGGCGATGGCGATGTCCGGTCTGGAGCAGAGGCTGGTCCTGGCATGCGAGGTGGTATCCAGGGTTGATGGCGAGGAGGGTGCTGGCGTCGTAGCGGTGGAGTTCCAAGAGGAAGGCTCCTTGGTGCTGGGTGCGGTCCAGGGGCAGACGGACGCAAGCGGCGTAGCCTATGGGTTGCCTTTGGCACGGGAGACGACCATTACAACGCAGGCAGTACATCGTCCAAAATGCAACTCCGACAACGCAAGTGCCTTTACATCGCCTGTGATTACAACGCATTGTGAGGTCAGTAATAGGGTAATTTAAAGTTTTTCAGCTGTGTATGGGTTTTGTGGTAAAATATGAAATTTGGGGTGTTTTTTGGGGTAAAATATGAAATTTGGGGTGTTTTTTGGGGTAAAATGTTAAAAATGGGGTGTTTTTTGGGGTAAAATATGAAATATGGGTGTTTTTGGGGGGTAAAATATGAAAATTGGGGTGTGCATTTGTCTCAAATATGATTTTTGGGTGTGTTTTGGGGGCTCAAAAAGGAATTCCAGAGTTCACGGTTGGGTTTGTGGTGCAAAGGTCAGTTTTGGGTTGCACTCACTGAAGTGGGAACTGTGATCTTTATGTCTCCGCTATGCAACACCTACTCTACTGTTGCAATGTGCCTATTATTAGTATGCATTGGAATGGAATGTGATGCCAATCCACCCATGCCCTACCAACCCTCCCACCCCCTGAGGATACATAGCATGATTACATCAGTTAGTTATCCCTTGTATTTCACTTTTTTAATCTGTTTTTTAGGCTTCTCTGAGTCCGCACTTCCCGCTTTCCACCGCTGCTGCCCCTGCGGCCCCCACCCCTTTCCTCGCCCATTCCCGCCTCCCAGCTGATCATTCCTCCACCGTCCCCTACTTCGACCGCGCAGCGGACGTGCGCCGCTGGCGTGCCTAAGCCAAGCCCGTCTGCACCCGTCCGCGACCCGACCGCGACCAGCACCAGAAACCCTGGATCCCGGGCCACCCACTGCTACAGCACAGCCACCCTCCATGCACACAACCCCGGAAAAGTCAGAGACTGCCAACAGGCATCGCCAAACACGACCCACGGCCAGTTCTCCTGCCTCCACTGCCGCCAGACCTTAACCACCACCCCGGACTCCAACACAGCCAACGCCAGCATCGGCGACACCCTAAGATGCAACCTCCTCAACGTGCGCTCTGTGCACAAACACGCCATGGAAATCTGGAACCTACTCGACTCTCTCTCGCTCGACATCGCCTTCTTCACAGAGACCTGGACCAACGCCTCCTCTGCCCCCGACATCAACACCGCCATCCCTGACGGATACAAGATCCAGAGGAAGGACTGCCCCAACCACCCGGGAGGGTGCCTCACCATTGCCCACAAGAGCACCCTCCGCCTCACCACCTCGAGCAAAACCTTCCCCTCCGCCGAACACCTGCACTTCCAGATCCACACCAGCCACAACTCCACACTCTGAGGAACCCTCATCTACAGACCCCCCGGACACCCTTCGCCACCACCATCACCGACTTCGTCGCACCCCACGCCATCGTCTCAATGAACGACATACTCATTGGAGACCTGAACTTCCACCTCGACAACCCCATCGAACCCCAACTCCACCATCCTTCGTGACAACCTCGCCAACATCGGACTTAAACAACTCTTCACCACACCAACCCACAGAGCAGGCAACACCCTCGACCCCATTTTTGCGGCAGGAAACAGCGTTCACTTGAGCCACACAACGCAACCACCATGGACCGACCACCACTGCGTACACTTCGCCGTTGACGAACCCAAGGCACCCAAACCAGCCCCACGCACACCACAGAGGAACTGGAGCAAGGTTACTGACGAGCAACTCAACTCCACCCTCACCCGAGACAACCACACCTGGGCACACGACGCCAACGTCGCAGCCAGATAACTCCACACTTGGATCTCCAACTGCGCATACGAGCTGGCCCCGCTACGCAACCCCGACAAACAGCGCCCCAGGTAAGTCGCATGGATCACCACCGATCTCCAAGAAGCATGATGCACCTGCAGACACCTGGAGAAGAACTGGGGAAACACCAAGACACCCGAAATCTACACAACCTACAAGGACGCCATGACAGACTACCACAACCAAATCAGAACCACCAAGAGGGACTTCATCCACAACTAAATCCTCGACAACTCCACCAACTTCAAGCAACTCTTCAGTGTCATTCATGAATTAACCAACCCACGCAGCGAAGCCACAGACATCACCCCACCCCAAGACCTCTGCGATAAGTGTGGAACCTACTTCCTCCTCGAGATCAAAAAACTCTACGCCAGCTTTGGCAAACATCCACCAGACGCCACTGCCGCCCCCCGCCCCCCAGACACACCAGCCAGCCCACCATCTCCACCTGGGCGCCGGTCACAGCCGAAGACACCGCCTCGACCATGAAAGGCATCCACTGGGGGAATGCAAGACGTCGCAGTCTGGATGACCAACAGCTGCCTTAAGCTCAACACCGAGAAGACAGAAGTCCTCGTCCTTGGAACCACCCCTTCAGCATGGGACAACACCTAGTGGATGCCGCCCTCGGAAGCCCACCTACTCGACTCATCCCTCACCATGAACCGACAGGTCTACGCCGTCACCTCCAGCTGCTTCAACACCCTCCGCATCCTCTGCAAGACCTTCAAATGGATCCCCCGGAGTCAAGGAAGACAGTCACCCATGCAGTCATCACCAGCTGACTGGACTATGGAAACGCACTCTACACCGGCATTTACAAGTCCCAACTCCGCCAACTCCAGACATTACAGGAAACCGCCGCCAGACTCGTCCTCGGCTTCCCCTGGCACGAACACATCAGCCAACACCTACGTACACTGCACTGGCTCCCAGTGGAGAAAAGAGTCACCTTCAAAATCCTCACTCGCGCCTACA
Source organism: Calotriton arnoldi (assembly GCA_963921515.1). Classification (NCBI taxonomy): domain Eukaryota; kingdom Metazoa; phylum Chordata; class Amphibia; order Caudata; family Salamandridae; genus Calotriton; species Calotriton arnoldi. The sequence goes on from CAWUFW010002250.1 coordinate 1,304,996, forward strand.
AATGCCTACACAACAACAGACCGAAATACATCAACGACAGAATCAACTTCCACGTACCCAAATGAAACCTCCGATCTTCCAAACTCGTACTGGCCGAAACCCCGCGCATTCACAGAGCCAGAGCAGGCGGAAGATCCTTCTCCCACATTTCAGCCAAGACCTGGAACGAGCTACCGGCAGACATCAGACGCGCCCCTTCCCTGAACACCTTCAGGAAGACCCTCTGGACCTGGCACTTTGGCTAACGGATCTGCGCCCCCCCCCTCAGCGCCTTTAGACCCTCACGGGTGAGTAGCGCGCTTACAATTCCCCTGATTGATTGATTGAGTTATCATCATGTGATGATTGTTCCTCTTCTGCACTGCTTGAGGTGGTGGGGCAACGCTCTTCCGCCATAGTGGTGGAGCCGCCACTGGGGGTGCGTCATCTACGTGTGATAGGCATGAGCGACTCACCCCCCGGCCCTCCTGCGCTACGCATCCCACCTTCTCCTTACCTGGACATTGACACCGTGGCGCAATCCACTGCGCTCTCTCTAAATCTGTGACTCAGCCAGCAGGAGCATCAGCCAGGTGTGATTTCACTGGGCTGGGTACAGCAGTCGCCGCCTAGTCCACTGGTGGACCTCCCGATGCAGTTGATGCAGCAGGGCTCCCTTGGGGGTGTAGTTGCAGTGCTCAGACCACACAAGTTCGGCGTAGCACAGGGGCCTCACCCTCCACAGCGTACGGCCAGCCCAACATCATACGGCATGTGATGCAGGGAGTCGGCACCCACCGTTGGTAATCCCCTCCGTGCACCCCGGTGTGGTGGTGGATTGTAGTATGCGATGCGGACCTCACTACGTTTGTGCACATGAGCGCCTCTACCATTAACTGCTCCAAGGTGCGCAAGGCGGACTTCTCACACAGCTTAGCAATGTGTCTCCATGCGACCTGCCAGACTTCACGACCAGGTACGGGCGATCGTCGCACATCAATATCTCCCGCCACGGCTCATCGACTCCACGGCTCCTCCGCATCCCACTCCAGGCTCCAGACGCAGGTCCAGCGAGGCATCCAGGCTCTAGACGCAGGTCCAGTGAGGCATCCAGGCTCCAGACGCAAGCCCAGCGAGGCATCCTAGCACCAGACGCAGGTCCAGCGAGGCATCCAGGCTCCAGACGCAGGTCCAGCGAGGCATCCAGGCTCCAGACGCAGGTCCAGCGAGGCATCCAGTCTCAAGACGCAGGTCCAGCGAGGCATCCAGGCTCCAGACGCAGGTCCAGCGCGGCATCCAGGCTCCAGACACAGGTCCAGCGAGGCATCCAGGCTCTCATCCTGGTCATCCTGGATGTTGGGTGGCTTGAGGGGGTTGTTGATGTGTGCTGCACTTGGCCCTGGCTGCTCCAATCTGCATTTAACTGTTTTTTGGGCATCTTTTCTATGGGAGGTGGACTGATAGGCTATTTTTTCAAAGTCCTCAATTACCCTAGCGTGCGTTTTTTTATCGCTAATGGGCTTATCGCTGGATTCCGCCCGCTATCACCTATTTTCCTATCGCCATCGCGCTGCAGTTAGCGGCAGTTTTAGTGGCTGATCCCTGTAGCTATCGCCTGTTAGCGACGTGTTGGTAATACGTCGCTAACAAGGCAATAACTTTCAGGGATTGACGGCGATAAAAAAACTGCCGCTAACTTGCGTTATTGATAGTTATCGCCGTTCCTTGCTAATATGCCCCATGGTGTTTTTTGGGAGGGTGGGGGTAACTGAGTTTTAGGAGACACTTTTCCCCACTTTAGGCAAGCCATGTTTCTGAATTTACCGTTCCGACCCAGGACACTTGGCTGGGAATGGGTGGTTGGAGACACGGAGATGAAAAGCCACAGTGACGAGATGGGAGAGTAAGAAACAGGGGTGGGGAGAGATAGGTGTGGACAAGACAGGTGAGGAAAATGACAGGGGAAGGGGCAGCCCAATGCCAATGAAGCCTCACCTTTAACCAATCCTGCGGCTAAAACATGGCCATCTTTCTGCATCAGCAGCTCTCCTTATGCCTCCACATTTCATCAATTGTGAACTGTTGCAATTTTCAGATTAAGCTATTTGTAGGCATCCTACTGTTCATAGACGTGGCTTATGGAGATGTGCTCCCCGGGTTATGATCCTATCACCTTTGTGTTACTCTTGTGCTCTATATACAGTGATCCCAGCATCCCAGGCTGCTAGACCTCAGAAAATACAAAACAGGTCCAATTGGCTCATTTTCAGGATAAAGAAAGGTGCCCGTGTTGCCTGTTTTTGTATTCCTCCACACTGGTTTGCCATGAAATAGCGGCTTGAGTTTAAGACTCTGTCTCGCAGGGGCATGGCCAATATTAGCTCAGAAAGATCTTTGGAGGACACCACCCCAGGAAACCGTTGAGATAAATGGGCTAGATCAGGCTACTTTCAAAAAGGTTTCTCAAAGCCCACCCTGGTTGGCGCAGCCTGGCCCTCTTTGGCATGTTCTTCTGCCTGCCATCCACGCCATAGAGCACCATCTTAGTTCCAGGAAGGAAGTGAAGACATGGCTTTTAAAAAGGAGACTACTATTAGTTATTATTGACACCGGAGGCAGGCTTTAAGTGTGGTGAGTCCTGCCAGGTCTCAGACAGGGCCGCCAGGGTAGGGGCCTGTTTTGGGCCGTTTTTAGGTCTCGCCTGAGCCAGCGCATGCGCTGCACTGCGAGACATTTAGTAAGTGGGTTTTCAAAGTGCTACCCCACGCTTTTGCTGGCCTCCAGCTTGCGTTCACGATCGCGTGCACGCGCGCAGCCGCCAGCTTTCAGAGCCCGATCAGGCGCCATCTGGCTTTCCTCTCGCTTGCTGTCTGAACGCTCCTCCGCCCCTCCCCTGCCGCGTTAATTGGAAACATATGCTGCTTTCACTTTCGCCGCGGCGGTCGCTCGCGCGCGCACCACTTTTGAAGCTGGGCTTGTCTTGTTATAGTTAGTCGCGCGCGCACCACTCGGTCTCTCCATTCACCCCTCCCCCCCTCACTTCTCTTACCACTTTCGTCTCGCTCCCGATGTCTCCCTCCTTGTTTCTCCATTTCACCCAGCGCAAAGGTCAGTGTGTGCTTCAGACCTCACACCGCCAGCTTTGTCATGCAGATGTCAGAAGCTTCACCGCCCTTCCCCCCCACCTACGCTGTGTATTAAGGGCTCCCTTCACAGCTCTCCGTTCTCGAAAGCGGCGAGGCTGTTCGACAAGACCACCAAAGATCAAGCCACCCACCCTCTCCGCAGTATATATGCTGATCACTCAATATGCCAGCTCCTGCGCATCCACAAGCAAAGAGTGCGTTACAGAATGCGTGGTCGGTTGTGCTTAAATCACCACACAGCAACGCGTGCACACACCGCATTGCAAAGATCATTTCGAAACAAATGATACCAAAACCAGTTTCCGTCGTCTTCTCTCTTGCTTCCCTCCCTCTTCCACCCTATCCCATTGCCAGGGCTCCCGCCCAGTGCCTGTTCCTAGCAGTCTTTCTTGTCTCCTCTCTCTCGCTGTATGTCCCCTCTCCCTCTGCTTGCCTCCTCTCTCTCTGTATGTTCCCTCTCCCTCTCAGTCTTTCTTCTTGCCTCCTCTCTCTGTATGTTCCCTCTCCCTCTTTCTTGCCTCCTCTCTCTCTCTCTGTATGTTCCCTCTCCCTCTTTGTTGCCCCCGCTCTCTCTGTATGTTCCCTCTCTCTCTTTTTTGCCTCCTCTCTCCGTCTTTCTCTGTATGTTCCCTCTCCCTCTCAGACTTTCTTGTTGCCTCCTCTCACTCTCTCTCTGTTTCCCTCTCCCTCTGTCTTTCTTCTTGCCTCCTCTCTCTATGTTCCCTCTCCCTCTGTCTTTCTTCTTCCCTCCTCTCTCTCTCTCTCAGTTGTCCCTTCTCCCTCTTCTTGCCTCCTCTCTCTCTATATATGTTCCCTCTCAGTCTTTCTTTCTTGCCTCTCTCTCTCTCTCTCTATTTCTTGCCCCCTCTCTCTCTGTTTGTTCCCTCTCTCTCCTCTGCTGGCTCCGCGGTCGCCCCTTCTCGCCCTGCTCCCCCCCCCCCGTTCCCACTCATCCCACGTTCTCTTGCCATCTCAGCTCCTCCACCCCTCTCTCGTCGCTTGCCCACTCTTTCTCCCGCTCTCTCTTCAACCCCTCTCTTCCCTTTCTCTGTCTCCCTTTCTTCCATCTCCCTCGGCGTCCCTCCTTTCTCTCGCCAGGTGATGCATCTCTTGTGTTTAAATTGCCAGTGGCAGCTGGATGCTGCGCTCCGTTCAGCTGGTGCTCGGCTTGATTAATTCCCCCCCACCCCCCAACACAAACAGTAATACATAAATACCTGGCAAAGGCTCAGCCGGCTCATTACAATGGAGTCACATAACAGCATTAACACCGCTGTACATGCCTCCGTTAATAAAAGCCTGGCAAAGCCTTCATCATTGCAGTAATCAGTCAACTATAAAATAGCCTTTGCAGAGCTAAAAACAAAATGCATTCCTCTCATAACTGCACATATTGAATAGGTCTTGCCTTTGATTAAGTTAAAGCCATTTGCTTTGCTATAAATACCATTAGCAAAGCAAATGGCTTTAACTTAATCAAAGGCGAGACCTATTGCATTTTCAATGCCAAAAGGTCTCGCTTTTGGGACCTTATAAGTATTTAGTTATGCAGCACAATATCCTTGGTGCAACAACATCAACTGTTGCATCAACTGTTGCATGGCTAAACACTTATAAGGTCCCAAAGGCGAGACCTATTGGCTATGCCAATGCTTGTTGATACCAGGGGCCGGCTTTGCAGCCTAGCTGCAATATCGGCCCCCTGTAACAAAAGCAGCTGCAGTGTTTTACACGTGCATCCCAACCCCCCCACACCTCCCCCCCGACCTCTTCCCCCTGTCCCCCCGCGGCCGGCCCGACTCAAGTGCCAGGGCCGGTTTGCGTTCCCAGTTTGGCCCTGGTCTCAGAACTGGCAGTAATTAAAAACTGAGTTTGAAATGGGTTCCATAATAGGCCCTTTATTCATATCCATAACGAAACAGGAAATACACTCTGATTTCTCAACCATGACTGTAAAAAAGTTTAAGGTGATCCATGTCAGCAATGCAGTCCCTGTTTACATTTCACTTTTAACTCCATATTGCATTTCCTATATTTGCTTTTTCCACATGTTGTGTTTCTGTAGTTTTTTGAAGGTGACATAGGAATCACTGTGATCTGAGTAACCTCTAAGTGTTTGGGTGAGTTCAGGTTGTTGGTGGGTGTTTATAACTGGGCACGAATGACAGCTCTGTGGTTGATGCTGGAGGCAGTGTGAGTTTCTGACCATGACTGGTAGTGGGTCAGAAAGGTGTTCAGGCTACTTGCTCATCCAGTCCCGGGCCTCTTTGCAGAGTGCAATGAGTGATGACCTCATGTGTACTAATTGCAATTATTATTTTATGTGAAAGAGGTATACACAGCTGTTGAAATATTGACACCACTGAAGGAAAAGAACATGCAGTGAGGAGAGAGAAAGCGAGAGAGGGAGAGAGTTAGTGGGTCTTTTGCATGACAGAGAGAGAGGGCATGGGGAAGAGCAGGCGAGGCAAGGAAGTATGTGCAGAAGGACAGAATGACAAGACAGTGATGAAGAAGGACATTACGTGTGCTGTATGCAGATGAAGGATTTCATAAAAGTGTTAGAAAATGGGAATACGTGTGTAAAAGACTGAGACTGCAGAGGTGAACGAGATTGATTGTGACCCTCCAAAGGCCACCACTCCTTTAGTAGATCTTTGAAATGTTTAATTCACAGTCTCATATTTTCAGAAACGAAACATTCTCAATTATAATTACTCACAAAAAACAGCTAACATGCACTGGCAAAGCTTTGACAGTTTAGCTTGTTGTTGTGTGATCTATTTGGATGTATTAACAGAAAACTCCCAGGGAAGTAACCAAATACTGGTTCAGTCAATTCATTGTGCAAAGGAGAGGCGCTTAGTTCACACATTTCAAGCCACTTCCTTACCTACATATGCATTGCCTCTTGGAATGGACTCCCAGTTACTCTTCTTTGACCGTGCTCCTTTCAGAGCATGTTTTGTGGGCTGCTCAACATTTTCATAGCAGCTTTGGGTTGCATAAATTACCTTATATAAGTATTCGTTAATATAGCAGAGGACAGGAGGAAAAGGCAGAGGAAGAGACTGGTGTTGCAGAAGTAATAAAGTATGAAATAGGTGGAAAAAATGAAGGAGGGAAGCCACTATAGTGCAACCAAAGCCTAACTACTAATTTCCTCTAATGTTACAGAATTGAAAAAAATATAGCAGTTTCAGAATTACACTGTAAATAGTAAAGGAGTAGCCTTTTGGTTTCCATGACAGTAATTGATTTTTAGTTTTTTAATGAGTTTTTATGCTCCTGTCACGAAAACATGCATGGACCCACCAGACAATCTGAGGACCCACCACCCCTGAAAAAGTACCCACCCATTACTTGGTAGAAGCAACAAGGTTCTTTATGCGCTTCTTGGTAGCGTCAGATAAGTTGAGTGGTGTTAGATCTCTGATACCCAGAAGTGAGGCACCATTCTCTGGAATCTAAATGTCCAGTGACACTGGACTACTGGACAGGGAAGGTGGGTAGTCAGGGTGCCAGTTCACCTTGAATATCTATTTTCAGGGCTCTTCAGTTCAGGAGCCTGTTTCTCAAAACCCACCAGCCATGGTCGACATATTCTAGTGGTGGCACCCCTAGGCGGAAGCATCAATTATGACCACCAACAGCACCAATACAAAACTAAAGACTAGCAGTGTCATGTGTATTTTGAGATCCCCACCTACCTGGTGGGGATCTATAAGCATTCAGAGCAGCCCACTAGTGCGGCTATTGTTCTGACGGCTGATCGGAAGAGTTTGCAGAGTGGGCTCCATGTTTGTTGCACTCCATCAGCAATCTATTTTAAACTCACAAAGTGGAGTTTGATCTTGAAAAAATCAAACATCAATGGCCCTAACTGAGGGAGATTACTCTCAGCACACAATGGTCAGTTTGGTGGTGTAGGAGTACCAATGATTTATGGCAAGGTGCTCACTTTACCAAACTCTTAATGACTCCCTTTGAGTTCAACGAAGGAGATGACCACTAACTCCACTTCGGCACCTACAGATACTACACAATGAAGCTGGAGTTGATCTTCACTGGAATGAAATGTGGCCTGTGTCATCGCTGTTGCAACTACTGCACTGGCTCCCTGTGTCGTGAACAGGCAACTTTGTGATTTTATGCTTTACTTTATATTGTCTTCATCGTCTGGCTTTCAAATGCCTTGCAAACAAGGTGCAGTTGTATGCACCACAATGAACGTGTGCTCAACTGACTAAGTTCTGTGGAGCATCCCTGCTACAAAGTATAAAACCAGAATCTACTGAAGATTGGCATTCCCCATGCCTCTGGATCATTAAAAAAAATTATACGTAACTGACATAGGTACAACTTGCACTGCTATGGTGCACTGTTCATAATTGCACATATTACATCACTGATGATGTCTGAAATTTATGGCAGTGCAGCAACATACTGTCTCCTTTGCTATACTGTCATTGTTGCGGGAGAGAAAAAAAATGACTATCCATCGTGAGTTTGTCATGGCTCACCAGTGCCCACCACAAAAGCCTTAGTTTTTTTTCCTTTGTTATCCTCCTGTTTCCTATTGAGACCATTGTTTTGTTTGCTTATGTTGACCTTGAAGAAAAAAAATGTCAGTAAAAAAACTAAAAAAAGGAAACAAAGAAACAAATATTTATAGATCTAAACAAATGGCTCAAAAGATAAAGAGCTTCTACCAATTCATATTTTTTTCAGGTATCAGAAATAATAGATCATATTGAATATAGAGATAAATGGTAGGGATAAAGTAAGTTAAACGTGCCTTATGGAGGCGTCATAGTAGACAGTAACTTAAAAATTTACTATGACAGTGATATCTGATCATGTATTTAATAAACATAACACAAATTCAATCCGTCATTGGTTTCCTATTTATTTGTTTTCAGACAAAACTACCATTTCTGTTACACAATTTTAATGACATTACCTTTTGCATTAAACATTGCATTGTGTGACTTGATGAAATATACATTTGAATATAATTATTAGTGTTTTTTGACAAAGACAGTAGGTGTGCTTTATATATGTTTATATGCTGACCCCCCCTTCATAAAGTCAATAGGCCCACTTTATATATTTTGGCGTTCTGTCCTCTTGAAAAGGTCAGTAGGTCTGCCTTTCTTAAAATGACACCCTTTCTATTATAACATCACATAGTCAGCCTTGCGCCTGTGGGGGGTTTAGGTATTCAGCCCTGCGCCCAACCTACCCACCAGCAGGTGTTGGACGCAGGGCCTGCGCCCAATACCCTGCTGTGAATAGCTCATGTGCAGAGGAGGGGTTGTGCACGAGCTGGGGTTGGGGCCAACTTGCGGCCAGGTCCGGCAGGAAACACCACAGCGCACATTGCCGAAGGTGTGGGCTTGGCTGCACACAAGGGGTTGGAGGCAGGGCTTGGCCATAGGCCAGGCCATGCGGTCTGCCCCATGCCGAGCAACGTCAAAGGTTGTGAACGGTGTGCAGTAGGCTGCTCGCAGAGGTTGGCTGAGGGCCTGGCCATCAGCCAGGCCCTGATGCCAACAGATGTGCATGGCACAGGTTTGACGTTACAAATGGTAATAAAATATTACTTTACTTTAAAAAATCTTAGAAATTCACAAAAAGAAACAAAGTTTAAAGGGATGTTATAGTTAGGGGAAAATGTTATCTCAAGTTACTATAACTCTTGATCTAAAGTAACTTTATCTCGTGCCATGCACTTCTTATGACCTTACATATTACATCACTCGACATGTTTGGTTGTTCTTGACCTTTGGTTTTTCCAGTGAATTTCTACGTTTTTTTTTATTTTAAAAGTTTTTATTGGTTGTTTTCATAAAAATAAATACAAATATCGAAATCAGATTCAGACAAATTCTCGACATAGAAAACAATAAAAGGAAAGATTACAATGGCGAATATTAAGATAGCGACAAAACATTCCAGACAAAGGTGTCTCTAGATCTATAGTAACGTCCATTAAGAAGATAGCTGAAGAGCAGTAGGCGTCATCTAAGGAGACACATCATTTATATAATATCACACTACAAAGAATACAAAAAAATTACAAAATACAAAAGGAATATAAACAATATAAAAATACATATCAAAACTTGACATTATGCAGCTGCTAACATGTTATATTATCAATTATCTTACAACGCTTTAGAAGAGGACATAAAGCCGGACAGATGGCATCAAGGTGTGGCCAGAGGCAGGACCTACCTCCTCAATAAGTTTTGTAAATCATGGCGGTTTTTGTGATTGGAAGTAAACATCAAGACTATCCCACATATGCCTAATGGGGGACTTCCATGGTGCGTTTTGGAGAGCAATAGTGTCAGCGCCCCTAAGGTGGGAGATCCAGTTCAGCCAGCATTTAAAAGACGCTTTTTGTGTGTCTTTCCAGTTATTTAGGATAATCTTAACTGCTGCTACATTTTTTTTATGCAAATCAATATATTAATACCATACCTAACTATAACATCACTTTAACCTTTGTTTTTTTCAGTGAATATATCTATATCTATATATATATCTATATATATATAATTAATTCTGAATTAAAGATGGTATTGCCAATGCTACCCCCGTGTCGGCGTCCGGTTTCATTGAGAGGAGTCGGATGTGGTGTTCATATATATATATATATATATATATATATATATATATATATATATATATATATATATATATATAATTAATAAAATCACCAAAATCCTTCGTCTGCTCGCAGCGCCAATCCACACCACTTCAGCAACAAAGGATTCATGAACCACCAAAACTGCAGGCAAGTCAAAGCTTTATTCCTGTTTCCAAATCCTGATTACGCGTTTCGGGCACCACTTGCCCTTGTTCACACAATCAAAACGATAGAAACACTATTTTTTCTGTACATTGCTAACACCACGTGATAGGACACCATGATAGAAATAAAAAACATTTTGTATATACACATATATGAGCAAACCCAGTCTTTCTTTTATAACATGCATTTTCCTTTCATGTTTTTTTCATTTGCTTTTTTTTCCTTTTTCCTTCTTTTTTTCCATTTTTCAATTATTCTTCTCTTAATTTCTGTTGTGTCCATATTAAAATAAAATGCTGTGATCCTCATCAATTTTATAGTTTATACATAGGTGATAGGACCCAGATATCATCCAATATTTCCGTATAAATACATTATTTCAATCGGTGATTCCATTTTCTTATAAAATGCCAAAGGATCTAAATACAATACAAATACATACATAAATATATAAATATATAAATATGCTAAAATATAACAATCAATTCATTATTATATATGCAAAAATATTGCCAATACCCCAAAATATATATGTTGATTCAGGCCCTCCACTTGCTGGGAAATTCCTATTTAAATACATCTTAGATAAGATCCCTCCTAGTGCCTACTCCACCCTTCCTTCTAAAATACTAGAGGACACCACAGCAACATGGATTAAAAATGTGCTTAAAAATACTACAAAAGTGTCCAATGCTTATTAAAGTGCAATGAGTGATAAAAGTGCTAATGTCAAAGTGTTCTAACCTTCACAAATCTAAATTTTTTTATCCAAAATCATACACATTATGTAGGCCACAAGTGATAGAGTGTACGCAGACATGAATAAAATCCAAACCTGACTGTACCTCCATACTGCAGACCGCTGCTCAAATAAGTGCCTATTTACAAACGGATACAAAATTTGTACAACAAGGGGCCATCATGCCTGTCAAATCCTGACAGCAAAGAAGAGACAAATTGACTATAAAAAATTATGCAAATCTTCTGTATTATTCAACCCATGAGGTTGCTTGGTGTCAAGCTCTAAAATCATTCTCGATTCCAACTGCCTCAGGGCTTTTTCACGATCCCCTCCGCGTCTTGATTTGGGAATGGCAGCCGCCACAAAATAACTCAAACAACTTAAATCATTATTATGTATATGTTTGAAATGGCGGGCTACCGGATACGTGGGGTCGTTATTAACTATGGCATGCAAATGTTGCAAAATCCTGACATGCACCTGCAGCTTAGTGCTGCCCACATATTGTAATCCGCAGGTGCATGTCAGGATATATACTGCAAACTCTGTTCTACAAGAGAAATTGCCCTTGATGGCTATTTCATTTGGGCTAAATGGTGAAGCGTAATGTGTGGTATTTTTACCAAACTTGAAGGCTCTGCAAGTATTACATTTTGTGAAGCCATCCTTTGGTTGCAACCACGTTTTAGCCGCTGCTAGTTCTGGGCAAACTTTCCCTATTTGCGTGCGCATTGAAATGCCCTTTCTGTAAGTAACCGTGGGTTGAGATGGTAATCTTGTGGACAGGACACCATCTGTCAGAACAATTGGCCAATGACGTTTGACAATGGCGCGTACTTTTCTCTCTTGTTTGCTGAAGGCAGTAATCAATCTCGGGCAGAGTCATCGTTGGCAGATTCTTTTGCATTATTAGTAAGTAATGACTCCCTTGATCTCTCATTAGTCTTCTTTATGGCAGCTTTGAGGATCTTTTCACTATAGCCCCTTTGTCTAAATCTCAAATACGCCTCCTCCGTGCATCTGTTCAGATCCTCATTGTTGTTACATATCCTTTTAAGACGCAAGAATTCTCCATATGGGATATTGTTAATCATGTGTTTGGGATGCGCACTGCTGGCATGTAAAGTTAGATTGCCAGCAGTATCCTTCCTATATAAGGTAGTACACAATCTCCCTTCATTTTGGTAAACCTTGACATCCAAAAAATCAATACTGCTCTTACTAATGTTAGAAGTAAATCTAAGATTGGCAGTGTTGATATTGATCTGTTTAATGAATTCAGATGCACTTGATTCACTGCCTTGCCACACAATAAAAACGTCATCAATGTACCTTAACCAATACAAAACATGTTCATTAAAAGCGGTAGCATATGTCACCTTGAGGACCTGCTCCCCCCACCAGCCGACATGTAAACATGCATAGCTGGGGGAGAAGCAAGCCCCCATAGCAACACCTCGTTTCTGCAAATAAATGTCATTGCCAAATAAAAAATAATTGTTATGCAGGCACCATGAGATTAAATTTAAAAGCATCTTATTATGTTGATAAAACTCTATTGGTCTAAAATCTAAAAAATACTGAATAGCCTTTAAACCTGTAGAATGCTCTATACTGGTGTATAAGGATTCAATGTCCAATGTAATAAAAAGTTAATTATCCGACCATTTAATCCCTTGTACCTTTCTTAAAAAATCACCAGTGTCCTTCACATAACTAGGCAGTTTTTTGACAAAGTCTTGAAGGAAAAAATCCACATATTGCGTAATGGTTTCACCTACACTATTTATGGCCGATATAATAGGCCTACCTGGAATCGGTGTAGTTTTTTTATGAACTTTCTGGATGAAATAAAGTTTGGCTACCACTGGATGTTCTATATTCATAAATTTAAATTCTTCCATTGAAATCACCCCTTCTCTCTTCCAGGCCATAAGTTCCTTTTTAAGACTCTGTCTAGCCACATTGTATTTAGTATGTGTGGACTTCTCATAGCATTCATTATCTTGCAAGTGCCTATTAGCTTCCACAATATAATCTTTTTGGGGCCAGATAACCATGTTGCCCCCTTTGTCTGATTTAGTCACAATAATCTCATGTTTACTGCCCAACTTTTTAATCAACTTGGCATATTCAATTTCTTTCTTACTCTTATACCGCTTTTTGTGCCTAGTACGGTGGTACAATTTTTAATGTCTTCAACCACAATCTCATGATAAATGTCTATTGCATCTTTAGGCATAATGGGTTGAATTTGGATTTAGATTTAAAGGGACTGACTCCAGCTCCCAACTGGGTGATATTCTCAGTACGCAGACCTTCCTGCGTGGAGCACAATTCTCCTTCCAAATCCATCCCCACAATGGTCTCCTTATTCATGTGTTGTAGGTCACGTAATACCGTTGCATCTGAAGCATCTAACTGGATGGTAGTCCCTCTTTTGCTGACACCACTTTCCACATTTATACTTTCCATCTCTTTCAGCCCCTCCTTGATGGCAAAAACTTTTTAGTTTTAACTTTCTGATAAAACAGAAGACGTCCACCCTGGTTTGAGAATAATTAAAATCGCTTACCGGGCAAAAGAAAGTCCCAAGCTAAGTAGTTGTTCTTCAGCTTGCGATAATGTAAAATTGGAGAGGTTAATGATAGTATTGTCACTGTTGTTCATTTTTTCCGCCAATATGGTTTTTTCAATGGCGCTCTTTCGTTTCTTGCGCCGCTCCCTTCTCCTTGCATTTTTCCTTGCTCTGATTTGTTGTGTGGATTCCGCGGCCTCAGGGTTTGGCGTCGGTCGAATGCTAAAAAATCGACTTCCTCTCCTAAACTCAAGGCTTTCTTTTTTTGACCGCTGATTCCCATGCTGGCAATACTGTCACAATCCGATGAAACCTCACTGGTTTGAGGGTCACTATCCAATGTCAAACTTCCTGTCATTGTATCCCCTGATGCATGAGGTACAATAGCGCCCTGGGAACCCTTCTCAAATATAGCTTTGTTGGCAGTTTCATATTTGCGGGCAAAAGTAAAAATGCGACCCTTTTCGTAATCGCATTTATCCCTCAAAATTTTTGGTGCTTTTCGAATTTTAATTCTCTCCTCTTGTTTTGCCAGTCTATCTTGGATATCTTGCTTTATTTTAGTAATGAAATCACTCGGTTCCAATTTCTTCAAAGATTCATTAATCTGCGCAATCTCTTCAAGCAAGGCTTGCCGATCTATCTCTGCATATTTCACCAAAATATGCACTAAATTCATCGATGCGGCCAAATTACTCTCTCCCCATTCTCTTAGCATGCTCGGGATATATATATCAGCATGTGAATCCCAAAGTATCCAAAGTATCCAGCCACAGCGGCGCAACACGAGGGCACAGACTCCAAGGCAGTGATGATGGCAAAGTGTCTTTATTTAAGTATCAATGTCCAAAATGACGCGTTTCGGCCGCCAGACATGCAGCCTTGTTCACATAGTGCACTGCATGTGAAAGGGTGCTTTATATACATAGGTGGTGAGTAGTAGTCTTTTTACAGTGTTTAACATTTTACCACATGAGTTGGCATTTTTACTACAATGAGCTACTTTACTGTAGTGATAGTTTACTGCTGCAGGTGAGTCAGCAGTTATCCAGGCACTGTGCAGTATATCTACATGGAGATAGAAGACATCTGTAACACTTGTGTGTGTGGGAAGGTATGAGCGTTAGAACGGCTGTGCATATTGCAGAAGTTGCCTGACTATGTGTTTTGCGGCGCCACTGCGTTCGCGATAAGGTTTCATGAGTCCTAAAGCCGTGGAAATACAAGGCAAATGCGGAGATCACGGTAAGTAACCCGTGTGTGAATGGAGTGTCACAATAGTCGGGCGTGATCTAACTCAAAGAGGCTGAGTAAATTTGGGCAGGCTAACTATTGCCAAGTGTACACTCATGTATTGAAGTATATCTTATGCCGGGTGATCTGTTCTACTGCAAAAAAATATATATGCCAGCCATAATTTGTTTCTTACCGCTTGGTGCCATGTGTGGAAAAAAATGTTAAAAAGTCGACTGGTACTACTCATACGTGGGTGCTAATAATGTGTAATGTGAAAGGGATGGGAGTGCTGGGTTAAAAGAGTGAGACTATGTGTGAATACTAGTTGGCAAAATTGGGCGGAGCAGTCTGGTCCAATGTGTTCGATAGATATTCACACACAGGGTATATGTGTAATCAAGAAACTACAATTGTTTCAATTATTAACAAAGTCCACTTGACACAATCACACGTGGGTTTCATAATAGTGGGTTACAAATGTTATGCTCAAATCAAAGTATATTAAGTCATATGCATAAAAACATAAGTTAATCAGTGAACTGGAAAAGAAGTTAGGTTATACAAAATTCATGGCACAAATGCACAAAGAGTATAGGGTTTCAGAGATGGGAGCCAAGGTTACAGACAGATGTAGTTCCGATTTTTCTGAGATGTTTTAAGTGGGTTCATGAATTTAATTAGTTTAAGTGGATATATATATATTACCCACTGGAGGTCGCCAGTAGGTAGTTATAGTTAAGACCTTGTTTCTATTCAAAAAGTGTTTTTTCTTTTGCCAATATCTTTGGCCCCATTTGACGAATCTTCGCAAAATTTTCCAAACTAATGGTTCACTCAGGTCAGCTCCTGTCTTGAAAGTTTTGGGGTGATTCATAAAGCGGGGGCCAAGAAAAAAGGGGGGTCCCTTAAACGCGTTTTCTCCATGTTAATTTCCGTAGGAATTTTGGAACAGGCTACAGCCCGAACTGCTGAATGGAATGACTCCAAATTTGGCAAAAAGGTAGCTCTTGATTCAGAAAGTGCCCTTTTTAAAAAAAAAATGGTGTAAATTCGTTCAACAGTTGCTGAGAAATTAAAAAAATAAAATATCGATATCTGAGCACCGAGGAGGATTCGCGAACCCTCCAGAGCACGAGATTCATTCTGATTGGCTGCCAACACTCCAAACCAGGAAGTGTTGGCAGCCATCTTTTGACCACCACCTCCCCAGGGCTTTGCACATATGTTGGAGGGGGGCCGCGCGCCCCCCCCTTGTGGAGCCTTCCATGGCCCTGGGGACTGCCACCCCCCAGGGCCGGCTCCTGCAATCTCCCGGGGTGCCCACCCCCGGGACATTGCCGTTTGCTGTGGCAGGGCGGGAGCACGGCTCCCGCCTTGCCATAGAAAAACACTGCTTTGCTTCTTGGAAGCGAGAGCAGGAAACCTGCTCTCGCTTCCAAGAAGCAAAGCAGAATTGCTTTTGGGCAAGCGGAGCTGCATGTCAGCAGCTCCCCTTGCCCAAAAGCCATGCCGGCTCCCGCAGGAGGCGGGGAGCCAGCAGGTACTGTGGGGGCATTGGGTCTCCCCCCACGGTCCCCAACTTGAGGGCCAGCCCCAGGGGATGGTGTCCCCGTGGCCAGAAGTGGCCTGGGAGGGGGGCCACTCGGCCCCCTCCCTTTTAATCATTTAAAAAATATATATATATGGCCGGGCCCTGGAAGATGGGGTCCCCAGGGCCAAAATGGCCTCAGGAGGGGGGCCATATGGCCCCCCTCCCGCAAAAAAACAGGCTGTCCAGGCCCTGGGGGATGGGGTCCCCGGGGCTAGAAGTGGTCCAGGGGAGGGGGGCACGAGGCCCCCTCCCTGGTAAAAGAAAAAAATATATATAAAAAGGAGGCCAGGCCCCGGGGGATGGGGTCCCCGGGGCCAATAGTGGCCCAGGGAAGTGGGGCCAAGCGGCCCCCTTCCCATTTTTTTTTAAAAATAAAAAATGATCAGGCCCTGAGGGATGGGGTCCCCAGGGCCCAAAAAATGCTAAAAAAAGGGGGTCCACACAGCCCCCCTTCTAAAAATATTTTAAAAAAGGAAAAGCCGGCATCTTGCAGGAGGCCCTGCCTCCTCCCTGCACCACTGTACAAACGCGCCTCCTGGCGCGTTCTGAATTGGGGTATTAAGTCCCCTTCAGTCCTTAGGGGCCAACTAGACCACCAGGTACCTCCAGTAATCCCCACACAGTGGGATTGCTGAGAGGTGGTCCGAGGCCATGCCCCTTTTTACACCACTCTGCAAACCTTCCTCTTGGTGCACTGCTGGTGGGGTGATGAGGTCCTCTTGTGTCCTGAGGACCTCAGGACTGAAGTGGACTTCATCCCCCGAGCAGCAGTGCACCAGGCGGCGCGTTTGCAGAGTGGTGTAAAAAGGGGGCGTGCCCTCAGACCACTCTCAGCAATCCAGCTGTGTGGGGCTTACTAGAGGTAACAGGAGGGCTAGTTGGCCCCCAGGGACCCTCAGGAGGTAAGGGGACTTCCTCCCCCAACCAAGAGCGCACCAGGAGGCGTGTTTGCAGAGTGGTGGACAAAGGGGGCGCGGCCTGTGTCCACCTCTCAGCAATCCCACTGTGTGGGGCTTACTGGAGGTAACAGGTAGGCTAGTTGTCCCCTAACCACCCCCAGCAGCGAAGGGGACTTCACTCTCCATCCAAGAGTGCGCCAGGGAGCGCGTTTTCAGACTGGTGGTTAAAGGGGGCGTGGCCTGCTATGAGTATTTACCAATGCTGCTGTGTGGGACTTACTAGAGGTAATAGGAGGGGTAGTTGGCCCCCAAGGTTGTCCTTGGGGGCCAAATACGCCTCCTGTTACCTCCAGTAAGTGGGTCTTTGAAGGCCACGCCCTCCCTTTCCCCACCACTCTGCAAATGCACCTCCTGGCACACTGCGGGTTGGTGGATGAAGTCCAATTTACTCCTGAGGACTTTGGGGGCCAAGAAACCCCCCTGGTACCTCTTGTAAGTCCTACGCAGCGGAATTCCTGAGCGCTGGTTGCAGGCCCAGCCCCCTTTCTCCACCACTCTGCAAACACGACTACCAGTTGAAGAAGCATTTGCAATGTAATAGGTTTCGCATTTGCCAGAGTTAGAGCTATTGGCGTTGTAAATGTAAAAGTGTTTTATTAATGTTTCTTGGAGTGGAGTGGATGTAGGTTGTGTGTAGTGGAATTATGTGGTATGTTGTGCAGTGAAATTATGTGGATAGAAAGTATGTGGTATTTAGTGTGTAGGAATTATGTAGAGTGGGATTATGTGTTATGGAGAGTAATTGTGTGGTATGATAGTCTGTGTTGTAGAGTTGTAACCTCAGGTTTAGTCTTCCTCATTTCCATAGAAGCTAAACTATAAACTCAATGAGACAAAAAAAAGAAGGAACCACTGAGGAGCACTTCTGGACCTAGTCAGTGGTATGAGCAGGGCCACTGGAATTATGCGACTGTTTGGCTGCACCGACTTTTGCACAATTATACATTTTCCGCATTTGCCACATAATCCATCATCTGCTGCACAATCTGCAGATTTGAACAAAAAAACCTTGTTTCTGGCTGAAACGTTACCAAAAATGCAGTGACAAGTGTTACAGCGTGGTGGAAGGCCCTGTGCAAACCTAGAATGGTCACCTGTTACTTATTGCTAAATGTGGGTATTAAATTGGGACTAATGGTGTGTAAACCACTTTTGCTTCTTTCTGTGCCTCTCGCCTCTTTCTGCATTTCTGTTGCTTCTTTTTGCACCTTTCTTTTTCTGGACTTCTTTTGCCTTGTTCTGCTCATCTCTTGCACTTTCTGCACCTCTCTTGCCTCTTTCTGCATCTCTGTTGCCTCTTTCTGCACCTCTTTTGCCTCTTTCTGTACCCCTGTTCCCTCTTTCTGCATGTCTCCTGCCTGTTTCTGCACCTCTCTTGCCTCTTTCTGCACTTCTCTTGCCTCTTTCTGCACCTCTGTTGCTTCTTTCTGCACTTCTGTTGCATCTTTCTGCACCCCTCTTGCCTCTTTCTGCACCTCTGTTGCTTCTTTCTGCACTTCTCTTGCTTCTTTCTGCACTTCTGTTGCATCTTTCTGCACCCCTCTTGCCTCTTTCTGCACCTCTGTTGCTTCTTTCTGCACTTCTCTTGCTTCTTTCTGCACCTCTGTTGCTTCTTTCTGCACCCCTCTTGCCTCTTTCTGCACCTTTCTTCCCTCTTTGTGCAACTCTCTTGCCTCTTTCTACACCTCTCTTCCCTCTTTCTGTACCCCTCTTGCCTCTTTGTGCACCTCGGTTCCTTCTTTCTGCACTTCTCTTGCCTCTTTCTGCACCCCTCTTGCCTCTTTCTGCACTTCTGTTGGTTCTTTTGCACTGCTCTTGCTTCTTTCTGCACCCCTCTTGCCTTTTTCTGTACCCCTCTTTCCACTTTCTGTACCTCTCTTGCCTCTGTCTGCACCCATGTTCCCTCTTTCTGCACCTCTTTTTCCTGTTTCTGCAACTTTCTTGCCTCTTTCTGCAGTTCTCTTGCCTCCTTCTGCACCTCTGTTGCTTCTTTCTGCACTTGTCTTCCCTCTTTCTGCACCTCTCTTGCTTCTTTCTGCACCCTTCTTCCCTTTTTTGCATCCCTTTTGCCTCTTTCTGCTTTTATCTTGTCATTTTCTGCACCTCTCTTGCCTCTTTCTGCACCTCACTTGCCTCTTTCTGCACTTCTCTTGCTTCTTTTTACACCTCTGTTGCTTCTTTCAGCAATTCTCTTGCCTCTTTCTGCACTTCTCTTGCTTGTTTCTGCACCTCTCTTGCTTCTTTCTGCACCTCTGTTGCCTCTTTCTGCACCTCACTTGGTTCTTTCTGCACCCCTCTTGCCTCTTTCTGCACCCCTCTTTCCCATTTCTGCACCTCTCTTGCCTCTTTCTGCACCCCTGTTCCCTCTTTCTGCACCTTTCCTGCCTGTTTCTGCACCTCTCTTGCCTCTTTCTGTACCTCTGTTGCTTCTTCCTGCACTTCTCTTGCCTCTTTCTGCACCCTTCGTGCCTCTTTCAGCACCTCTGTTGCTTCTTTCCGCACTTCTCTTCCTTCTTTCTGTACCCCTCCTGCCTCTTTCTGTACCCCTCTTACCTCTTTTTGCACCTCTGTTGGTTCTTTCTGCACTGCTCTTGCTTCTTTCTGCACCTGTTTTGCAAATTTCTGCATCCCTCTTGCATCTTTCTGCACCCTTTTCCCCTCTGTTGCTTCTTTCCGCACTTCTCTTCCTTCTTTCTGCACCTCTCTTACCTCTTTCTGCACCCCTCTTGCCTCTTTTTGCACCTCTGTTGGTTCTTTCTGCACTGCTCTTGCTTCTTTCTGCACCTGTTTTGCAAATTTCTGCATCCCTCTTGCATCTTTCTGCACCCTCTTCCCTATTTCTCCACCTCTGTTGCTTCTTTCTGCACTTCTCTTGCTTCTTTCTGCACTGCTCTTGCTTCTTTCCCCACCTCTCTTGTAAATTTATGTATCCCTCTTACCTCTTTATGCACCCCTGTTCCCTCTTTATGCACCTTTCTTGCCTGTTTCTGCACCCCTACTGCCTCTTTCTGAACTTCTCTTGTGTCTTTCTGCACCTCTGTTGCTTCTTTCTGCACTTCTCTTGCCTCTTTCTGCACCCCTCTTCCCTCTTTCTGCACCTCTGTTACTTCCTTCTGTACTTCTTTTGCTTCTTTCTACACATCTCTTGCTTCTTTCTTCACCTCTCTTGCCTCTTTCTGCACCCTCTTCCCTCTTTCTGCACTTCTCTTGCCTCTTTCTGCACCTCTGTTGCTTCTTTCTGCACTTCTGTTGCATCTTTCTGCACCCCTCTTGCCTCTTTCTGCACCTCTGTTGCTTCTTTCTGCACTTCTCTTGCTTCTTTCTGCACTTCTGTTGCATCTTTCTGCACCCCTCTTGCCTCTTTCTGCACCTCTGTTGCTTCTTTCTGCACTTCTCTTGCTTCTTTCTGCACCTCTGTTGCTTCTTTCTGCACCCCTCTTGCCTCTTTCTGCACCTTTCTTCCCTCTTTGTGCAACTCTCTTGCCTCTTTCTACACCTCTCTTCCCTCTTTCTGTACACCTCTTGCCTCTTTGTGCACCTCTGTTCCTTCTTTCTGCACTCCTCTTGCCTCTTTCTGTACCCCTCTTGCCTCTTTCTGCACTTCTGTTGGTTCTTTTGCACTGCTCTTGCTTCTTTCTGCACCCCTCATGCCTTTTTCTGCACCCCTCTTTCCACTTTCTGTACCTCTCTTGCCTCTTTCTGCACCTCTTTTTCCTGTTTCTGCAACTTTCTTGCCTCTTTCTGCAGTTCTCTTGCCTCCTTCTGCACCTCTGTTGCTTCTTTCTGCACTTGTCTTCCCTCTTTCTGCACCTCTCTTGCTTCTTTCTGCACCCTTCTTCCCTTTTTTGCATCCCTTTTGCCTCTTTCTGCTGTTCTCTTGTCATTTTCTGCACCTCTCTTGCCTCTTTCTGCACCTCACTTGCCTCTTTCTGCACTTCTCTTGCTTCTTTTTACACCTCTGTTGCTTCTTTCAGCAATTCTCTTGCCTCTTTCTGCACTTCTCTTGCTTGTTTCTGCACCTCTCTTGCTTCTTTCTGCACCTCTGTTGCCTCTTTCTGCACCTCACTTAGTTCTTTCTGCACCCCTCTTGCCTCTTTCTGCACCCCTCTTTCCCCTTTCTGCACCTCTCTTGCCTCTTTCTGCACCCCTGTTCCCTCTTTCTGCACCTTTCCTGCCTGTTTCTGCACCTCTCTTGCCTCTTTCTGTACCTCTGTTGCTTCTTCCTGCACTTCTCTTGCCTCTTTCTGCACCCTTCGTGCCTCTTTCAGCACCTCTGTTGCTTCTTTCCGCACTTCTCTTCCTTCTTTCTGCACCCCTCCTGCCTCTTTCTGTACCCCTCTTGCCTCTTTTTGCACCTCTGTTGGTTCTTTCTGCACTGCTCTTGCTTCTTTCTGCACCTGTTTTGCAAATGTCTGCATCCCTCTTGCATCTTTCTGCACCCTCTTCCCCACTGTTGCTTCTTTCCGCACTTCTCTTCCTTCTTTCTGCACCTCTCTTACCTCTTTCTGCACCCCTCTTGCCTCTTTTTGCACCTCTGTTGGTTCTTTCTGCACTGCTCTTGCTTCTTTCTGCACCTGTTTTACAAATTTCTGCATCCCTCTTGCATCTTTCTGCACCCTCTTCCCTATTTCTCCACCTCTGTTGCTTCTTTCTGCACTTCTCTTGCTTCTTTCTGCACTGCTCTTGCTTCTTTCCCCACCTCTCTTGTAAATTTATGTATCCCTCTTACCTCTTTATGTACCCCTGTTCCCTCTTTATGCACCTTTCTTGCCTGTTTCTGCACCTCTGCTGCCTCTTTCTGAACTTCTCTTGTGTCTTTCTGCACCTCTGTTGCTTCTTTCTGCACTTCTCTTGCCTCTTTCTGCACCCCTCTTCCCTCTTTCTGCACCTCTGTTACTTCCTTCTGTACTTCTTTTGCTTCTTTCTACACATCTCGTGCTTCTTTCTTCACCTCTCTTGCCTCTTTCTGCATCCTCTTCCCTCTTTCTGCACCTCTCTTGCCTCTTTCTGTACCTCTCTTGCCTTTTTCTGAACACACAGGGCTACTTTTAAACTGACCTCAGGTTTAGCAGTGCACACATGCAAGTGCAGAATAGGGCTGCTAGCCTCTAACCTGCCATGCCCTATTATATGCTAGGGACTTAGAGGTAGTTTTAATCCCCCTGCCCTATTATGTACTAGGGCCTTACAGGGGAGGTCATGCCAATCACAGGGGTACCCCAACCCATAGTGTACCCTAGTGTATGTAGGTGTTTTAACTGTATTCTAAGTGTCTTTCAGCATAGCACTGGCTCCGGGCCTGGTTAGGCAGAGCCCAGGGTCTGTCAGAGTCAGTTACCACCAGTACCAGTCAGCAAAAAGTTGGGGGGTGCCCAGGGCACAGGATGACTTTGCAACAAGGCCTCTTTCTGCACCTCTGTTGGTTCTCTCTGCATATCTCGCTTCTTTCTGCACCTTTCTTCCTCTTTCTGGACTTCTGTTGCCTCTTTCTGCATTTCTCTTGCTTCTTTCTGTGCCTTTCTTCCTCTTTTTGCACATGTCCTACCTCTGTAGGCATAGTTAGAAATTTGCATTTAAAAAACCTTAGAAATTCACTGAAAAAACCATAGGTTTCAGGGATGTTATAGTTAGAAATTAGCATTTAGAAAACCTTTGAAATTCACTGAAAAAACCATAGGTTTCAGGGACTTTATAGTTCGAAATTAGCATTTAAAAAACCTTTGAAATTCACTGAAAAAGCCATAGGTTTCAGGGACGTTATAGTTAGAAAGTAGCATTTAAAAAACCTTAGAAATTCACTGAAAAAAACACAGGTTTCAGGGACGTTATAGTTAGTTGGACATTTCACTCGTACAAAACCAGAGAAATTCTGCCGTTATAGTTAGTTGAGCTAACTTTAACTCGCGCCCCCGCATGCACTGCTGATGACGTCACATATTACATCATTCATGACATGGTCAGTGACATCACTGATGACATCACTGAAGACATCACTGATGACATCATCCACGTGATAATCTGATGCACCTCCTCACACCCTAATATAACCTTTGATACACCCACTCTAAAATACAGACTACCATTCTCGAAACCATAGACACCAATACCAGTTACTACCTACCCACTCACTTATTCCTAGGTCTACACACACATCCACTCATTCACCCATACAGTCACTCATACATGCAGTCACTCATCAATACAGCACTATCATATGCACTCATGCACCTATACAGACACTCACACACCGCCACTCATTCATAGAGTTACTCACACACCTAGTCAGTCATGCAAAGAATCAATCACACTCCCATTTACTCACCTATACAGTTATACACACACCACCTCACTTACTCATACACTAACACATACTTACTCTCTTATACAATCACTCATACAAGCGTACACTCATCCATACAGCCACTCTCACAATCACTCACTCTCACATATAGTCATTTACATACTCCAACACTCATATATACTGCCTTTCACATATGTAGTTACTCACATATGTACCACTGAGATATCCATTCACTCACCAACACACCCATACACACACTCACCCACCCATACAGCCCTTCACAGATGCACTCTTGAACCCATACACCCAGTGAATCACCCACTCACACATCTATGCACAGAGTCAAACCCCCCCCTCCCACACAGACACTCGGCACCCATACAGATACTCAGACAACCAATCAATAACCCATATAGACACTCATGTAGCTAGTCACCAACCCATGCAGCCGCTTACATACCAACTGACAGACTGATACAGACATTCACACAGTTTAGTCACTAACCCATGCATTCAGTAAGACATGTTTAATCACTCACTTATACAGTCAGTCACGCACTTACTAAATCATCCATTCAGTACTTATACACCCACTCATTCTTCAATACACCCTGGCATATATATATATATATAAAACATGTTTAAACTTTAGAAAAACACACAGTCACTGGATGATGTCATCAGTGATGTCATCAGTGATGTCACTGACCATGTCATGAATGATGTAATATATGACCTCATCAGCAGTGCATTGCGGGGGCGCGAGTTATAGTTAGCTCAACTAACTATAACGGCCGAATTTCTCTGGTTTTGTACGAGTGATATGTCCAACTAACTATAACGTCCCTGAAACCTGTTGCTTTTTCAGTGAATTTCTAAGGTTTTTTAAATGCTAATTTCTAACTGTAACGTCCCTGAAACCTATGTTTTTTTTCAGGGAATATATATATATATCTATATATATATATATATATATAGATATATATATATATCTCTTTCTTCTTGGATCTTGTGTTCTTACAACCTACGAGTTTTCCAAATTTCTGCTAATCCCTTATAAATGCGAAGCAGTACTTTAGGGAACCACCCAAAAAACATGCTTTACAAATGAGATTGTAGACCTTTCCTGGTTCCACAAAAAAGAAAAAAATCTGAATCACACTTTTGACCTTTGCAGGGTTTTGCTCCTTTAAGGGAAGCTAATTGTTCTCAGTCGCGGCCGGCATGGTTTGCGGGTGGGAGGGCAGGGGGTCGCGTGGGGAGGGGGGTAGCATGGGGAGGTATCGCAGGCTGGGGGTTAATTTAATAATAAAAAAATAAAATAATTAAACTTACCTTTCCGCCGGCCGGGTCCTGCGTCTTCTCTGCTCCTGCTCTCCTGCCTCCGGCAGGAACAGGAAACAGAAGCAGGCAGCCAGGCTCCCTCCCCTAAACCAATCACAATGCTGTAAGCAGCATTGTGATTGGTCGGGACGTCACCCAGCCAGGGGTTTATGGGGAGGCCATTTTCTCCATGCAGGCTGCATTGCAGCCTGCATGGAGAAGAGCAGAGTGCGCATGACTGCTTTGGGCGGCCCCAGGGGGCCGACCAAACAGTCTTTGCGCACTCAGAAGTGGGCAGGCACACCACTCCTCCCATGCCCTGCTCTCAGAGCAGCCCCGCCCACCCGCTCGCCCGCAACCAAACATAAAATGGTAATAACTTAAAGTTATAACCATGTTATGTTTCTGCTTCTTGCACTGCGAGAAAGCAGTGGGGCGACACTCCTCTGCCCTAGTGGATGAGCCGCCCCTGATCGTTCTGCCCTTCCTGGAATTTGTATAAGGGCTCTTTTTCTGTGCCCCCCTTTGCCTGTCTTACCCCCACTGGATGCTTCCAGTTATTCTTGTCTTCCCTCTGTACTCGTCTGTCACTTACTGACACCCACCTGACCATGCCACCGCCCTCCTGGACTGTGGCATGACTCCTGTCTTCTCCATAGAGCTTAATTTGGAGTAATTTGTAAAAGAATAAGTGACAGGGTCGAGATATTTCTCAGGAGACCAATGCAGCTTTCTCAGCCCTTTCTCCCTGCTAGCACTTCTCAATGCCAGTACAAGTGCTACATACTTACCACCATAACAATATGGTCTACTCATCTTCATACACAGCTGCAAGACTATCCTGGAGGAGCTGGTATTATTATTTATTTTATGTATTTTGTATTGGTAATTTGTCTGCTGATGATTAAAAATAGACAGACAGTACCACCACGTAGTAGACTGGTAAATATGTGCTAGAGTCAATAAATAAGTTCTGGTGCAGAGTACCTGAAAACATTTTCTACCAGTTCTTGGGCCACTTGTTTGGATCGTCAGACGTTTCCTCTGTAAAGCCATCCACCATCTCTCCTCTGTAGCTTGTCCTGTCCAGGATCAGAGTTGCGGCAACACAGCTAGTCATCTTCCCGCCGGGCCCATGCAAATATTTCCTTGTTAGACTTTCTTTCCTTTCTAGTCTGTCTTCCTCTCCTCACCTTTTCTCCTCTAGTGTGTCTTCAATTATTCTTCGTTCTTGACGATGTTGTTCATTTTCTCTTTTCATTGACCCGAACAGGATGAAGGAGAAGCCAGTGCATCGCAGGACCTGGCAATCAGATAAGTAAACTCTACCACAGACCCAAAATTACTAAGTCCAAAAACACCAGCCATTTTTTGCTGCATGTGAAAACCATGGATGGAGAGGGTCTTGGGCATCCTGCAGAGACACAGCCTGGACTCCGTTTGCAACCTTCAAGCACCATTAGAAGCAGACAAAGCTCCCCACCAGAAAGGCCACAGCCTACCCATAGTCCATACACCATCCCCACACCCATCCATCACTACCACACTGGCCCTCTCACAGATATTTAGCACCTGCGTAACCCAGGTGGTAAATATTAGTGCTAAACTCTCTGGAATCATGGGAAACCTGTATTAAAGGCAGCGGCGGCTGGCAAGTAGTCAGAGTGGGGGAGGGGGCGGGCAAAGGTGTGACTGCAAGCAAGGTTAGTGTAAATAAAAAGCCCTTACCTTGCGTGCTGCATGACGTCCGACATCCTCCTCACTCCGTCTGTGTTCTGCTCTGTCTCCAGCAAATTCCCCTAACCAATCCTGACACAGCTCTCACCAGCATGAGAGCAGCACCAGGATTGGAGGGGCGGCCTCTCTCGGCGCTCCCGAGGGCACTGGAGGCTTGTGCTTGCTCTAACCCAGCTGTCTTAAGACAGCAAGGTTAGAGAACTTTAAAATGTGCATGTCTGGCTGGCATTCGCTAGACGGCCAGCCAAAAAGACATGTGTTTTCTAAACTGAAGTGAATAGCTCACTGCTGCCACTCAGCAGCAGTGGCTCCGCCCCATCCTGACACTCAGTTCAGGGCGGGTGGATGAAAGATATAATGGTAATAAATTAACTTTATTACCATTTTATTTTTCTTCTCTGGGGCTTTCCTGGGGGCATTTTTGACAATGGGGTGATGCTCCTCCCCTCTCACGGAAGAGCCGTCCCTGATTAAAGTACCTGGTACTCCTGGGTCGGGCAGTTTATTTCCCTTTTTCGAGAGTTTAACTTGTGATTCCTGATAACTCACATGGAGATACTAGACAGAATTGTTAATTACTGCCTTGGTATCCCCATGAGGAATTAATAGGCATCTAAGGATTTAATAGTAGAGAGGCTTTAAACTGATTGAGAGGAAACCTTAGCCTGCACTCTCTGGAGGCTCATGAAGCTGGGAAGCACAACAAAGTGCCTTTTTCTGTTTATGAGACCTACTTGGCACTAGGCCAGGGTTCATGGTTCAAACAGAATGACTTCCTCTTCTCCTGAAGAAAGTCGGGGGTCACTTGTGGTTCTCGATGAAAGTTTCATTGTTTTATGGAAGTGATTAATTCTTAGAGGAAGTACAAGAGAAAGTAGCATTAGCAACTCATGCAAGGACCAGACTGTAACAAGCAGAGCGAGTCAAAAGTGACTCATTCAGCCCAGCCATGACAGCCACTTTAGGCACTGACCTGCCAGGAAATATCATACTTGCCTTAAAATCTAATCCATCCCTGGCTCTGCTTAAGGGTCCCCAAACCCTACTTTTATGTGCTTTACACCATTAAATATTTAAAAAATACATGTTACCAATATAGATATTGAAGTCAAGTGGTGGCTGGTGGGAGTCAATCGTTGGCCACTACATGCTCTGAATCAGTGCAGCCCCCCCCCAAAATTATTTTCAAATATATCAGCCAAACAGCCACAGATGTACATTAGGTTCTGGTATGATAACTCATGGTATCTAAAGCAGCACTTACTCTCCGAAGAAAACTTCAGGGAACATAGTACGAACAGGTTCAATTTCCCTAAAAAATAATTAAGAATTCATGCATTTTACATGCACTTCAGAAAATCAGGGCACATTTTCAATTTGATGAGATCTATCATCTTTCAAAATAGTGGCAAGTCTGCCAGGAACACTAGACCTCCATCCCTGTGTTCTCATTCCAAGCATGTCAATATTTTTGTAAAGGGAGTCCTTGTCCCTTTAAGCTGCTGCTTTAAAAAAAATTGACATCCGGGGAAAACATTGGGGGAGCATGGAGTGATTGTTTGAGCCACTGTCTGCGACCTCTAAGGCGGCACAACATGATTCCCAAAGGGGAATCTGACCCAAATAGACAGTTTCCTATTCCCAAATATGTTGCCACCCCAACTCAGGGGGTCAGAAAGTGATCAATGGTTAACAAACACAATTGTGGGCATAAACCAAGCCTGGGTGTAATTTAATTTAGGGGTCCTTTACCACACCTAACTGGGTGGTGCAAAATGTGACATGCCATCACTGGTGACGTTTTGTACTTAAAATAAATAAACAAAACACGTGATTTCCTTCATGTAACTCAGTGTTCAGAATTCCAAGCTGGCCTGGGAGTACCAGTTAGAGCTGATTTGAAGCTTGAAGCCCAGTCAGGGCTCCAAGAGGACCGATACAATCACTCAAATGCCCCCCTTTGTCATTTGGTGTGCGTGGATTACAATAATGGGTAGTGCTCTGATGGGC
Source organism: Calotriton arnoldi (assembly GCA_963921515.1). Classification (NCBI taxonomy): domain Eukaryota; kingdom Metazoa; phylum Chordata; class Amphibia; order Caudata; family Salamandridae; genus Calotriton; species Calotriton arnoldi. The sequence goes on from CAWUFW010002250.1 coordinate 1,333,421, forward strand.
CCACTGTGAGGAACCTGCACACCTGGTTTCCATGCACCCTGTCACATAGTGCCCGACATGGAGACCCGCAGCCCCTGGAAGCCTCCCGTTTCCCCGGAAATATAAGATCTGACCGGGCCCCAGGTCAGAGCCCTGGCGGGCTCGGCGGTGGAAGCCCTCAGCCCTTTGCTCCCTTCACTGGCCCACTGTGTCACAAATTGCCTGAGAAGGGGTTCTGGGGAGTTCTCCCCTGCCTATCTGGGTTCAGAAGCTATGTCTGGGCCCTGGGTCAGAGCACCGGCAGGCCCTCAAGTGAAAGACCCAGCCCTGGCCTCCATTCCCTGTCCTGCGATGTCTCAAGTGCCTCAGACATTGGCCCACAGGCCCAGGAAGACCTCCCCAGTTTGCCCGCGATAAGAAACTCTCACTGGTCCCCGGGTCAGAGCCCTGACGTGCCATGGGGTGGAAGACCCTGGCCTGCCATGTCTCAAAGTGCCCTGAACGGGGACCCGAAGGCCCAGGAGGCCTCCCCTGGATTCCTAGGATAAGAAGCTCTGACTGGGCCCCGGGTCAGAGCTCTGGAGGGCCCAGGAGTGAAAGCCCCCACCCTGGGCTCGAATCACTTGCCTCCATATCTCAAAGTGCCCACGACAGGGACCCGCAGGCCAAGGGATAAGAAGATCTGACTGGACCCCGGGTCAGAGCTCTGGCTGGCTCTGGGTTGGAAGCTCCTAGCCCTGGGCTCCCTTCTCCGGCCCATTATATCACAAAGTGCACGGGATGAGGTCCTGCAGGACCGGGGAGGTCGCCCCTGCTTGTCCGGGTTCACAAGCTCTGAAGGCGCTCCGTGAGGCCCCCCTCCTTAGTACCTTGCCTGAAACCTGCTAGAGCTATGAGAACCCAGGCCTCAGCATCTTTGTCCCTCCAAAGGCGAGTGGAATCCATTTTCAGAAGTCACAATGTGAACAGATGGCTGTTTTTTGATGCCAGGCATCTGGTCACTCCAAACTCTGGACAACAGGGCATGTGCCATATGATTCTATGGTGCATCCAGATTATTGGGCTCTGGATTAGTAAGGACAGCATACGTGGGACCCTCTTGTTCTCACCCGGGAAGGGTCCTCAAGGGGTCCCGGGGCCTGAGTCTGCAGCTGCCATCCAGCCTTACCTGAAGGGCCTTTCGTCCAAGACTTGCTTTCTTGAGAGCAGGCAAGGATGCAAAGCTGGGGAGTTTCAGCCAGCACTGCACTGTTATTGTGATGACTAGGCTGACCTAGAAGGCCCAATGATGGCGAATTTGATGCTCCAAGCCCAGCCAGGGCTCCAGGAGGCCAGCTGTGTTCACTCCGATGGCCCCCTTTCACTTGGTGTGTGTGGATTACAAGAAACGCAGGTAGCCTTCCTCTGGATTATTAGGGACAATTTATGGGAGACTCCACTGTCCTCTGATCTTTCTCCAGAGGTGCTGCAAAGGGGTCCCAGGGGCCTGAGTCCGTGGCTGCTTTTCTGCTCTGTCCAATAGGCCTTTCCTTCCAGCCCTGCTTCCTGAAGAGCTTGCTGTGATGCGAAGCTGACATCCTAGTTCAGGGTAGCCTGCTTGGGGGAAGTTTAGCCAGCACTGTACTCTGATTAACTGGGTTCAGAAGCTCTGACTGGGTCTTGGGTCCCAGGTCCACCTGACCCTGGGGTGGGAGCCCGCTGCCCTGGACTCCCTTCTCTGGCCTGCTGTGTCACAAAGTGCCCAACTCGAGGTCCCACAGGCCCAGGGAGGTCTCCCCTACTTGTCCGGTTCAGAAGCTATGACCGGACCATGGGTCAGTGCTCTGTGAGGCTTCCTACCCCCATAGCCCCTTACCTGATACCCTGCTCAGGCTCTGAGAACCCAGGACTCAGAGCCCCTGTGCTCTTGAAGGGTGAGCAGAAATCCTTTTTCATAAAACATAGAGGGGCAGATTTACTAAGATTTTTGCCATGTTTGCATCACTCGGCGCAAAATCTTTTTGTCTGATTTTCTCTCCAGCGCTAAACTTGTTTAGCACTGGAAATAACATGAAAGTAACATGAAGCAGCGCATAGCGTTGCATTACTTAGCGCCAAGGGGTGTACCATGGATGGTGCATGGGCATTCCCATGGAACCACCCAAGGTCTCTGACGCTAAACCCAATTTACTAAATAAAGTACACAGGGTCTAGCATCAGAAAATAGCGCACCCTTCAACCAGGCACTATGAAGGAGAAATGCTTTTTTCCTTTTTCATTTTCCGACTTCGCTTGTGTGCTGCACTGCACAGCACACATATAAAATGGGAAAAGGTTTCAAATTAGTCTAAGCATAGTATTTTGCAATGAAAGGGTAGCCTTCCAGTACAAAACCTATGCTCAACTCACGGAGACACCCTTGCACTATGGCTCAAAGGTGTTGCCATGGCGCATGGCAGTTAATTTCTGCACTGGCGCTAGAGAGAGGGGGAGAGTGCCATATTTCAGTAAATTTGGCACTCTCCTGCTCACACAGTGCAGCACAGCATTTGTGGCTGCTGCACTGCGCTGCATGAGAAATTGGTAAATTTGGACCAGAGAGACCAGATGGCCATCGTTTGAGTTTGGGCATCTGGTACAAAGGCCATGTGCGCCTATGATACGCACAGATGTCCGGGTTGACCTTGAAGTCCCAATGCGAGTTCATTTGACACTTCGATCACAGGGATACCAAGCTGACATCCATGTGCAGTGTGGCCTGCTCGAAGGCAGTTTAGCCAGCACTGTACTGTGATTGCAATGGCTGGGGTGACCTGTAATTTCTGATGAAGGCTAATTTGACTTGCCAGGATTCCAGGAGGTTGAATGTATTCACTCCAATAGCACCTTTCACTCGATATGCATGGATTACAAGAAAGGCAGGTAGTCTTCTTCCGGTTTTACTAGGGACAAGGTATGAGGTACCCCCCTTCTCCTCTGGAATTTCTTGCCAGGTGTTGCATGGGCCTGGGCCAGCGCACCCGTGGGTAACGGTGCCCATGTAATTGCCCTGTCCCCCCACCTCCCTGCAGGCAAGCAGGGGCTCCCAAAGCAGGCTCACGAAGGGTATGGAGGTTGGTCTAGGATGTGCATGTGGCTCATCCTCCCGTACAGCAGGTACAGCTATCTGGTTGATCATGCTAGTAGTACATGCTTGTCTAAAAAATTAAGCCATGCATGTGTGCGTACCAGTGGGGCTCCTCCGCTAAGGCAGTTGAGCAGTGGGAAAAAAAAAATTATAATAACAAGAAGTTATGATCATTTCATTTTTCTTTGTGACTCCAGCCAGATCGGGCGGTGCGGGGCTGGTCTCCCCGTCGTCAGAGGGAGCAGGAGTGGTTTGCACTTCCACCCTAAGTGCTCATGATGGCTTGTCCGGCCCTCTGGGGCCGGCCAAACAGTCATGCGCACTTGGCATGTTCTCCACTGGGCTGTGTTGCACAGCCCAGTGGAGAACATGCCCAGCCTCCCAGGTACTGCCTGAGCGGCCAGACAGGCCACTCAGACCAATCACGATGCTGTGCAGCGTAGTGATTGGCTGGGAGAGTCTGGGAGCCTGGGAGCTTCCGGTGCAGCAGAGAAGAAGATGGAGGAGAGATGTGCGGCGGCGAAGAAGAAGGTACGTTTATTTTTATTTTTTTCAGCCCTCCCCCCCCACCACGCCTGTTCCGAGGCAGCCGCCACTGGTATGTACACAGGGCTGGTATAGTGAAACTGCAATTGGCTCATTAAATCAGTTATGGTTCCTTTGATACGCCATCTGTTATTTGAATAACTGTAGTAATTCTAGAGCTAATACATGCCAACGAGTGCTGACCTCCTGGGATGCGTGTATTTATCAGACCAATACCAATACGGGCTCGCCTGGCTGCTTTGGTGACTAGATAATCTCAGACAGATCATATGTCCCTGTGATGGCGACGATACATGCGGATGTTTGCCCTATCAACTTTCAATGGTACTTTCTGTGCCTACCATGGCGACCACGGGTAATGAGGAATCAGGGTTCAATTCCAGAGTGGCAGCCTCAGAAACAGCTACTGCATCTAAGTAAGTCAGTAGGCGCACAAATTACTCCCTCTTATCTCGGGGAAGTAGTGACAAAAATAACAATACAGGACTCTTTCAAGGCCCTGTAATTGGAATGAGTACACTTTAAATCCTTTAACGAAGATTCATTGGAGGGAAAGTCACCCAGTAGCCACAGTAGTTCTGGCTCCAATAGTGTATATTAAAGTTGCTGTAGTTAAAATGCTTGTAGTTCGATCCTGGGATCGAGCTAGCAGTCCACACCAAGGTGAGTTACCGCCTGTCTCAACCCCTGCCTCACAGTGCCCCCTTGATGCTCTTGGCTAGGTGTCCTAGAGGTCTGACGCGTTTACTTTGAAAACATTAGTGTTCAACGCAAGCCAGTTGTCTGACTACTTCAGCTCGGAATAATGGAATAGGACTCTGGTTCTATTTTGTTCGTTTTTGGAACTGGGACCATGATTGAAAAGGACGGCCAGGGCATTCATATTGTGCCACTAGAGGTGAAATTCTTGGACCGACGCAAGACAAACCACAGTGAAAGCATTTCTCAAGAATGTTTTCATTAATCAAGAACGAAATAGGAAGGTTCAAAGATGATCTGATACCATTGCAGTTCTGACCATAAACAACTAGCGATCCAATGACGTTATTCACATGACTTGCAAAGCATCTTCCGGGAAACCAAATGCTTACAGGTTCCAGGGGGAGTATGGTTGCACAGCTGAAACTTAAAGAATTGACTGAAGGGCACTGCCAGGAGTTAAACCTGCAACTGAATTTGACTCAGTGCAGGAAACCTCACTCACCCAGCCTGGTCACGGAAAGGATTGACAGATTGATAGCTCTTTCTCAATTCTGTGGGTGGTGGTGCATGACCGTTCTTAGTTGGTGGAGTGATTAGTCTGGTTAATTCCGATAATGAATGAGACTCCTCTGTGTTAACTGGTTATGTGACCCCTGTAGTTGCCATTCTTCTTATTAGAGGGACAAGTGGTGTTCAGCCATACAAAATCAAGCAATAACAGGTCTGTGATAACCTTCGATGTTCGGTGCTGCAAGCGCTACACTGAACGGATCAGCGTGTGTCTACCTTTTGTCAACTGGTGTAGGTAGCTTGCTGAACCCCTTTCATGATAGGGATTGGAGGTTGCAATAATTTCCCACGATCGAGGAATTCCCAGTAAGTGTGGGTCATAAGCTTGTGTTGATGAGGCCCATGCCCATTGTACACACCACCCGTCGATGCTACAGATTGGACGGTTTAGTGAGGTCCTTGGATCGGCCCCACTGAGGTCGGCAACAGCTCTGGTGGAGTGCCGAGAAGACTTGACAATCTTGAGGAAGTAAAAGTCATAACAAGGATTCTGTACATGAACCTGCAGAACGATCATTACAGGTGGAGAGGACCACATGACTGACAGTGACAGCCTGAACCCTCCGGGGTCTCTCAGACCCCTGATCGCCCATCACAGGGCCTACCCCAGTCCCACTGCAGAGGTATGCCACTGGTGCACCTGACCTTCCCCACCTTGTTGGGATGGGTGCCCGGTCCGCACTGGGCCTGAAAAACCTGGGATGTGGGGCTGTGTGCAGCAGTGGCCAACACACAGCCAGTTGCCACTTCTGTGGCTGGGGCTAGGAAGGTCCCTTGCCTGCCTGTGGGTGCTGGTTTTCAGGCTAGCCTCGTGGGCTTTAGTCTCCAATCTGGGAAAAGGTGTGCTGCCATGAGCCCCCTGTGCGAAAGAAGGTTCCCCCCTTCTTGCACTCATGGAACTTAGTCTGGCTCCCCCATGCTTCTGCATCTGACTATGACCTCAGATCAGACATAGCAACGTGCAGAATTTAAGAATATTTTTAACCAGAGGGAGAGAAACTAACCAGGATTCCATCAGTATGGCAAGTGAAGAGGCAAGAGTCCTGAGCCGAATCTCCACCTAATGGCGGGCCTAGTAAATTTGACATACAGAAGAGTGACTCCCTAGTGTTGCTTATGGGGCCCAAGTCCTTCTGATTGAAGCTTACCCTCTGGATGGTGTTAGGCTGGTATCGGCCCCTGGTGTGCCGGGATTGGGTGTTCTCTGAATCAGTAACGTTAGGGAAAGTTGAAACAAACTTTGAAGAGAGAGTTCAAGAAGGTGTGAAACTGGTGAGAGGTAAATAAGTGGGGTCTGTGCAGTCTGCCCGAAGGATTCAACACGGCGGGAAGGTTGATTGCCTGGGAGCATAAATGCCCACTGTGGGACCACTTCCTGGGTGCAACCGCGCCCCACATGATGAATTTGTTCTGTGGTGGTGCGCCATGACCACCTCTGGGTTGGCTTGGAAGGCTTGGGGGTGGCAGTTCCCTCTCCGCTTCGGCGGAGAGTGTTACTGGCCCCTGGAAGCAGCTTCACTGTGTCTGCTGTGCAGAGGGAGATTGACCGCATCTAAGAGTGGGTCAATCGGGCTGAGTCGCAAAGCATGGCTGGACACACACCGTGGCTGGAAGAGGCATCACCCTCTGGAACAGTGGCGACTGTGAACGCAAGCCAGGCCCTTACTGTGGATCACACAAACTGTGGTGGTTGCCTGTCCCTGTGCCCTTCCCTGGGGCATGGCACCAGTGCTCTGCCTAGGCCGGTGCCTAGAGGCTGATTTAGAACTGATGCGAACCAGGGGAGTCCAACGATTTAATTAAAACAAAGAATCACAAAGGCCCAAGGTGGGTGTTGACATGATGTGATTTCTGCCCAATACTCTGAATGTCAATGTGAAGAAATTCAATAAACTGCAGGTAAACGGCGGCAGAAACTATGACTCTTTTAACCTCTTCTCAGTCAAAGTAGCCTTTATCTCCAAATGGTCCCACTAGTAACCATTTCTGTACCACTAATCTCTTTGAGGAGATGTCTACGGAGATAGGCCAAACAAGGTATCGATTATGGCCCTGAGCATGATAGTGAGAAATGGTGAAGCTAACAATCCCAATTCCAGATGGAGTAGTTCCTCGATTTCAAAAATCTGTTCAGATGGCGTTTGGAGGTGCTATCTTTTCCAAAAATCATTAACCTTCTTACCGATTTTGTGAACTTTACACCCAGCTCTAATAACACAATGACTAGCAATGAATTAAACAACACTTTGTTGGTGTGTTCACCCTCCACACTTATCGATAATGAGGAAATTATCAACCTCAGTGAAAGCATTGAATTTGTAGCTTTATCTGTTGCAAGGATAACAGACACGCTAAGATTTGAAAAACTGCTAGATGTTTATGAGATCACTGACAAACCTAATGAAAGGAAAAGTGTAAAAAAAATTACATATCGGAAATATCCCAATGAAAAATAGAATTGCGATGTTTGTGGTTACATAATGGGAAACTTTAAAGAACTTAAAAACAAACAAAAAAGATTATACCTAAAAACGTATTGCTCGAAATGTGACAAAGAAGCAGAGTTTCATAACATTGCATGTCACTATGCCAAGTGCACAGGTAGAAAACAGAAAGGAAAGCTACAATTTCTATGTAGCATTTGTGATTTGAGATTCACAACAAAAATTAGAGCAATGCACACCCAAAAGCAACAAATGATGCTAGACTCTTGGCTTTAAAACAGTAGTCAAAAGACGAAATATTGCTGCTAACTGAATTTGAAAAATGGTATGAAAACAAACAAAATATAAATGTACTGATGGTGCTAGCACTTTCATAATTAAAAATAGCAAACAAATTGCAGAAATAAGTTATAGATAAGAGAGAAAAATCAAAAACTTGAAAACAAAATGTATCAAGCATCCACCAACACTGAAAACGACACTAATGATGAACCAGAAAAATCAGTTTATAAACAGAAAATGAGCACCTGAAATCACAAAGTTTTGAAATCTGAATAACGGAATATCTGAAGTGCAAAAATAGTTAAAAAATCTGCAACATCACGAAGCTGGTATGTGGACTTGATTTAAGAAATTGTGATATCCATTCAAATAGGAAAATAAAAATCAGACTGAAACACCAAACAATGACTGTACAGAATCTATGAGAACTGTTCAAGAAGAGAACCAAACTGTCCCAATTCTAATTAGAATGGAATGCTGGGAGCTCCATTGAAGACAATGGAGTAGCTCTGGGCTTACAATGGCTGGTATAAGCCTGGAGCTCCAACATTCCATGTTTCTCCCTTTTAATTTAGAACATTCTACCCATTGTGGGTGTAATGTTCTAATAGCCTATAGCCTTTCTGTCTCGGGCTATACTGATTGTTAAAGGCCCTTTCCATTGTTATAGGCCCTTGGCTGGGGCTCAGGCCTATAAAATGTGTTCAGAGCCTTTAACAACCAGTATAACTCTCGGCAGTGGGCTACAAGGCTATAATACCGTACTCAAGAAAGACATGAAAAATTGTAAGCTCAATACTAAGGAAGTTGGTTGACAAACACCCATGAGAGTTATTATGTTTTGGTGGTCAGGTTTTAGCACCATTCAACATATTGTGATGCCACAGTATATTATTTCGGTGATGAGAAATTACATGTTGGTTTTATGTATTCTCACTGGGGGAGTTCCTAATATTGAGATAAATTACGAAATAGATAATTTTATTACTATGTATATGGTTAGTAATGATTGTTTATTTGTACATAGGTATATGTGTGAAGATTTTCAAAGAGGGGCACATTAAATTAGTCTTGATAAAAGTGGCCATTATTCTGTGAACACCACCGAAACGTGTTGACGCTTGGGAGAAACTAAATCCAGTTCACAGGCCAGCATTTGTGATAAGGAAATTTGGACTACATATATGTCCGGCACCTGACCTTTCGACTTGGATTAGTTCACGAACCACTAATAAGTGTATTGTTGTATTTTTTGTCTGTCTCTCGCTTTGTTTATTTTATTCTTCCTTTGGAAAACATTCTCCTCGATTGTTTTTTAAAAACAGGGACATGGTGTATATACTCTTTGAAAGAAATACATATGTGATGTACTATTTGCACTAAAACTTGATGAATTTTTGAATCTCCTTTTTATTAATTGACATGCTGTTTGACATTGATCAAAGATGTATGTTTTTATAATGGTGTGTAATCTATGAATATGGTATGATGCACAATTTTTATTGTTTTTAATGTTTTTAATAAATCACAGCAAGTATTTCATCATCATTTAGTGGTTGTTTTGTGGCATTACAAATGCAGACACATGGGTCTTTGGTATACTTGATACGAATGATTGAAAGTTTTTTATTTTTACTTAGTTACCGAAGGGAATTTACATTTTTCTTTGCAATGCTCAGGAGCACATGGGATGGCCTGAGTACAAACTTGAGGATCATTGAAAAATTCAGCAAATCAACAGGTCTGAAAAATGTCAAAAAGACACATGGATTCTTCATAAGTTACCATAAAGTCAAAACTGTGGTGAATAAGTGCAAACCATAGAAATTTGAAACAGAAAACATCAACAACATACACCCAGGAGACAGTAAGCGATACCTCAGACTGAACTTTGAGCCTCACACAAGCCATACTAAAAATAATAAAATAAATGAAATAATAACAGAATGGGCAAACAAACTGCATAGTCTACCACTCAAGCCCACACAAAAGATTGAAATACTGTGTTAATTTGGCCCCTAAGATGTCATTCAAATTGGAAATAGCAGGAACAGAAGCATAGACTCTAACTGAACTACACCAGACAATAAAGAAATTTGGCAAGAAATATCTCTACCAACCTGCATACACATGCAATGGTCTGTTGCACTTAAAAAGGTCAAATAATGGCTTAGGTATACCAGAATTGTGCACAGTGAATAATTTGTTATATCTCAGAGAAACTCCAGACGTGTACTTTACTCAGTCTTATATGTATGCAGGAGATATAATAAACAATAACATTTATCAAATTACCAAAACACACAATCTAAAGCTATCAGACGGAATATTACTGGACTACTCTTTGCAATTACTAGCATTTTATGACTGGGGAAAGGAAGAATCTGAGAAATGTAAAAAAAACCTCCCAGTACAAGGAGATGTTTTAAAATACTCTGAAAATAATCCATTGTCAAACTTTTGGATCACGAAGCACATTAAACTAAAGGAAAACCAAGACATAGCTGCACCTTTGCTGAGAGCGAATGTTATGAACAATAGAGAAACAATATCCAGAAGAAGAGATTGAACATTCGCTACTTGTAGATATTGCAAAGATGCATGTGTCAGGTGCATGTCATATAACAAAGGTCATTAGACTTAAAACACATAACAAGGTTATGTGAAGAAAATCACCGGAGCGCCTGACCTCAAAATGGCGGCCTCCTTAGACATGGCCAGGCATCCAGGGAAGTAGGCCGCATATCGGAGGGCCTGCTGCGACGATCGAGGACAGGAAATGCGGGGGTCACCCTGAGAAGTAAGGAGGCAAGATTAGGGGGTAACTCGCTCCACAGGGAGGCCTGGAGAAGATCACCGGAGTGCCTGACCTCAAAATGGCGGCCAACTTAGACATGGCCAGGCATCCAGAAAAATAGGCCGCTTGTCGGGGGCCTGCCGCGGCGCTCAAGGACAGGAAATGCGGGGACGCCCCAAGAAGTAAGGAGGCAGGATTAGGGGTAACGCGCACCACAGGGGAGGCCTGGAGAAGATCACCGGAGTGCCTGACCTCAAAATGGAAACCTTTTTAGACAAGGCCAGGCATCCAGGAAAGTAGGCCACATGTCAGGGGGCCTAGGCGGACAGAGAGGCAATTTCGGGGTATCTGTCAAAGACAAGTGGCGAGGCACCTGAAACATGTGACGTGCCTGAGTGGTGGTTCCCGAGGCGAGGGCCTCCAGCGCATAAACCCGACGTGGCTGCTACCACATCAGGTTTATGCGCTGGAAGAAGATGGCGGCTTCTCTCGGAGCTCTGATCCAGCACCTCCACTGATCCTCCATCGTGTCGGCTGGCCCAGATGACTCCTGAAGCCACATAAAACATTTTCATGCGGCGCAACGTATTCCGATCATAAAGCGTCGGCTGGGGGGACCATATTCTCAGCGAGGTGTGCTCCCTGGAACGTACTTTCCCGCATCCTGTCTCACTCAAGATGGTGACGACCTCCCGCCTCTCAGCCATTTCAGCGATGATGGCCGCTTGGCATTTTTTACCTATAAAAAACCTTGGCAGTTTTTGACCTATCGCCTGTTTGCCCTTTTCTTCTAGTCTACTCTTCTAGTCTATTCCTCCCCCCCCCTTCGGCTTCACCAATCTTCTAATAATGGCCACCATGAGTGGGCCCCTTTCCAAAGCACTCCTTCTCCCCTTGTTGGGGAGGGATCCAGCATTTATGCCCTGGAGTCTCAGAGACCCCTCTGAGAGAGTCCACAGCGACAAGGGAGTCTCACACAGCGGAGGCCTGGTTTTTTTACCCCCATTACCGCTGGGAGCACAGCACAGTACACACCGTGACCGGCGTGCTCGATGGAACGTTTTGGACTATGCCCCCCTAGGCGGAAACTATAACCTTTTGTATGTACTGCGGTGCCCGAGCAACCTTTGGCCGATGACCGGTGGAGCTGTCCCACGCAGCTATAGAGGAGTCTGGCTCTGGTTCACCCCTCTGCCGTCACCTACCCAGCCGGACGTCGGACACTGTTTTTCCTCATCTCCCCGACTTGCCTCCTATACCCTCCTCTTCCCTCCATTATTCTCCTCTACCTCCCCTATTCCTTCCCTCTCTGCCCTAATCTTCCCTCCCCTTGCCTATTTTTTTTCCTCATGTTTATGCTATGCTTTTATACTCATGTAATTCCTGTAAATACGCTCCAGTAACCGATGTAACTTTGTAACCATGTTCTGAAACAATGTTTCTTCCTCATGTAAAGCGCTCTGATACCTCCGGGTCTAGCCAGCGCTATATAAAACTCAATAAATAAATAAATAAATAAAATAAAGGTTCTGAAACTACTCATTGATCGAGCCAAATTGTAGTAATTTGGGACTTGAGAGGCTTGAGGTGGAATGCCCACTAGAACATCATGGTGGGGAATGTTCTCAAAGAAACATTATCATTTGATTTACAACTGGAGCCTGTCCAGAAGAGGGTGCCTGGGACGATTCTCCTGTAACCTGAATCTTAATCTTGTTGCTAGCTACTATATAGTGAAACCACAGCCAAGGTAACGGGCATAGCAGAATCAGCAGGGAAAGAAATCCCTGTTGAGCTTGACTCTAGTCTGTCACTGTGAAGACACATGAGAGGTGTAGGATAAGGGATAAGTGGGAGGCTCTTGTGCCACCTGTGAAATACCACTACTCTTATCATTTTTTCACTTACCTGGTGAGCCAGGGGAGTGAGCCTTATGGGGCTCTTGTTTCTGGTTCCACGTGTTCAATGCCTGCAGGTGCGACCCTCTCAGGGGACAGTGGCAGGTGGGGAGTTTGACTGCTGACCCTTGTCAAACGATAACAGAAGTGTCCTAAGGTGAGCTCAGCGTGGACAGAAACCTCCCACGGAACAGAAGGGCAAAAGCTGGCTTGATCTCAATTTTCAAAATGAATACAGACTGTGAAAGTAGGGCCTCATGATCCATCTGACTTTTTTGGGTTTGAAGCAGGAGGTGTCAGAAAAGTTACCACATAGATGACTGGCTTGTTATGGCCAAGTGTTCATAATGACGTTGCTTTCGATCCTTCGATGTCAGCATTGGATTGTTCACTCACTAATAGGGAATGTGAGCTGGGTTTAGACCGTTGTGAGACAGGTTAGTTTTGCCCTACTGAAGATGTGTTGTTGCAATAGTAATCCTGCTCAGTACGAGAGAAACTGCAGGTTCAGACATTTGGTGTATATGCTTGACTGAGGAGCCAATGGGGCAGAGCTACCATCTAAGTCAGAATCCTCCCTGAACCCGTAATAATATTGCTGTGCTGTGTAGACGGAAAGGTGCCCCCTCCACCGCCCTTAGTGCTCCGCATGTTCGTGGAGCACCTGGTGCTAAATCATTTGTAGATGGCCTCATTCTTGGTCAGGGTTTCGTGAGTAGCAGAGCAGCTTCCTTGGTGCGCTCTATTGAAAGTCATCCTCTGAGCCAAGTTTTTGTCTCTGTCTGTGGGCACCTGTGCCCACCTGGGGGCCCTCTGCTACCAGGTTGGTGAGAGGGACAGGGTGTGGTACCGTGGGAGGTTGCCTCCACCACATAAAGTGCGACACAAGGCTTCCGCTACCTTCCCTGCACCGTCAATTGCAGGGATTGGGGCACGATTTCTCACAGGTCAGCAGGGTGACCAGAAAGCTAGAGCGGGCACCAGTGGAGTTGCGTGGAAGCAAGCAACTGATGTGGCTCGAGGAAGGACCATTCTGAGCGCTGGCCTTGTCGTCAGCTGCCGCTTGGACACTCTGGTCACCAGGTAGGATTGAGCCATCTGGTCACCAGGCTGGCTGACCAGATGACCAGCCGGTGGCTGGCTGACCAGGTGACAGGTCCGTACCTGGCCGACCAGATGACTGGCGGGCCAGCCGGGGCAGCGAACACTGAGCTGTGTCTCCCCCAGGCTCTGTAAGCCCCCACTTTGTGGGGGCATAACTGTCAAAGAAAAATGGCTCTCCAGGCAGGGCCATGAAAGACGGATGTTCACTGGGGCCTTAACTCTCCTTAGCTCCCCAGGCTCAGGCACCAGAAAGGTAGAAGGCGAAACCCGGGGCACCCTTAGCTGATGGACTGAGGTGACAGTCCCTACCCAGGGCATGGTGGTTGTAGAATGGGTAGGACTCTCATACCTCTCTAGGGTGTGGCGCAGAGACAGGACCCAATGTGAAGGCCCGGGTAGTTCACAGAGCAGGGTGGCGTTGGATCGAAGAAGAGTCTGGCGCTCCTGTGGGCTGAATAGCTCCTTTAATTCCCCATGAGAGGTGGGCAAAGACATGGCTTGTGCCCGGGAGGCCCGGTCCTCTCAGGTCTGGGCTCCAGTTACTTGGCAGGGCCACCTTCCCTACCCAGGACCAGGGTGGCGTTGGACTGAGGAGGAGTCTGGGGCTCCAGCTCCCATAATCCTACAGTGTAAGGCCCGGGCCCCCAATGCTTGTGGTGCCCGCCATCAGGCAGAGCCTCCTGTCATGATAGGGCAGGGTGGTGCCCCAACTGCAAGGGTTAGGCAGGTTTCAAGATTTCTGCCAGTTAGCTTTGGCAGTTTGTGTTGGCAGAAACGTCACCAATTACATTTCATTCTCAAGGTTGATCCAGCCAATGCACGAGTATTGGTGAGCCAACTCAGTGAATCACATCACCAGCCCAGCCTTCCAAATTTGAATTACACCCAGGCCTAGTGCAAACCAAGTGTGCAGACATTAGTCTTGAAAGGGAATTGATTTTCTATTGTAATTTAACAGGAATGGGTGCACACTTTGCAATATGTTTAAAATAAAATGATGTGTGAGCATAAAACAGAGCTATACAGCATAAAACAGAGCTATACAACAATATTTGTGTTGAGATTGTCTATCGCCTCAGTTCTTCTAACTCTCATACTTTTTTTTTTTTATAAAGTTCTTTATTAAGTTTAATAACCAAGCAAATACAGCATATAAAGAAATACATATGCATAACAACAGGTATCCCACTCGCTCCCCCAAGATTCTCCCACCCACCCACCCACCCTGGCTGGTCCTTGAAAGAAAGAAAGAAAAAGAAAGAAAGAGATGCGTTCTTTCACTGGCATGAAAAAGACAACAAAGAAATAAAAGAAGAAAGAGAAAGGAAAAAAAACATGAGAAAAGAAAAGAAAAAAAAACACTGTCCAAAAGTAGCAGCAAACAAAAGCTTGCAAGTATTATAAAACATTTGGGCCATTTAGGCCATAAACATTAAAGCACTAGCGCATATACTTTATCGCCCATTCCCGACATCTTGACTGTCTTCAGACCATCTAATCAGAGGGGCCCAAATTTCCATCCACTTGGCTCTTGCTCTCTGCCCCCTTCTAGCATATACTGCAGTCTCTAGCCTAAACACTGCCAAAAATCTCCCCAGCCATTGTTGACCCGTAGGTGGAACAGGATCGAGCCAATGAGTGGCTAAACAGAGTCTGAATACTATCATAGCAACAAAAAGAAAGGTCTGGACCCGAGCTGGTAGGTGAGAGCTACTCACTCCCAATACAATCAGCTGTGGTGTCATCTCTATTCGCTGGCCCAGATGGGATCCTAAAATGGTACCAACTTCCCTTTTAATTATACCCAAATCGGGGCAGGAAGCAAACATGTGTACGATATCTGCTGCTGGATAACTGCAGCGTGGACATGATGTTCCCGCACCTCCTCCCCATTTAGAAATCTTCTCCGGTGTTATATAAAGATTAAACCAGGTCTTAAAACATTGCAATTGGAGGTTGGCAGCTATACATGAGGTTTGGGCCATATTAAGTGAGTCTTCTGCTTCCCCCACTTCAACCTGTAGCCGCTCCTGCCAACGGTCACAGTGTTTGGGTAAATCATCAGTCATCGTCTCGTTTAGTTTTTTATAAATCCCACCTAGTGTACCTGACCCTTTAAGCAACATCTCAACCAATGTCACCCGGGCAAAACCGCTGCTGCCTCCCGATTTCCTCACTAAAAAATCTCTAATCTGGAGATATTTAAAAAATTGTCTGTTATCGACCCCAGAAGGTTCTTTAATCATGTCAAAGGTAATCACCCCTGCCTCGTCCATAATGTCACCAACCATCCGAACGCCTTTGTCAAGCCATATTTTCATATACCCATCATTAAAAATACTAGGGAGCGACTTATCACCATACAATGGGGTATAAGCATGAATGCGGCCCAAACCGAGCCTTTTTCGAACTGAGGTCCAAGTTTTAAAAGCACACATCAGCGTCTTGAACTTCACCCTTTTGTAGTAATTAAAATCAGTATACTGTAAGAGACAACCCCTAGCCCCTAACCCCAATAATAAATCATAAATTGAGACGGGAGCCGCCTCCTGCACCTGATCAATTTCAGCCCTAATTAGGCTTCCTATTTTAAATAATATAGCAGCCCAGTGATATACCTGCAGACTAGGCACCGCCCATCCGCCTCTGTCCCTAGGTAGCGTCAAAAATTTTAGCGCTCTCCGGGGGCGACAATTGGCCCAAAGAAATTTAGTGAACAACTGATTCATAGTTTTAAACCAAGTATTGTTAATAGCCAACGGAATTGCCCTAAAAAAATATAAAAAAGTTGGCAAAAACACCATCTTAATGACATTACACCTCCCCACCAGGCTCAGCCTAAGATTGTCTATGCGATTAAGATCTGCTTTAAATTTTGGAAGTAATGGATCCAAGTTGGTTTCAACAATCTTAGACACATCTGCCATTATTTCGACCCCAAGATATGTTGCCTTCCGAACGACCCGGGGGTCATTAATCTGGAGTCCCTTACCGACAACAACAAGGGTTTTGTTGGAGTTGAGTCGATATCCCGAGATATGCCCAAAAATCTCTGCCTCTTTTTCAATTTCAGCTAGTGCACAAAGTGGGTTGGGGTCGTAATAGCTAGGTCGTCGGCATAAGCCAAGATCTTAGTGCTCCCCCCCTTACTATGTATAGCTAAAATCTGGTTATTATCCACAATTTTCCTGACAAAGGGTCAATGTACAAAGCAAATAATAGGGGAGCAAGGGCACCCTGACGCGTCCCCCTACTAATTGACACAGGACCTGACAGTTCCCCCATAATAGCAATTCTTGCCACCGGATTGTTGTACATTATTGAAATAGCCTTAATGAAGCCTGTACCAAGCCCTCTACTCTCGAGTGTTGCCCACAAGAACGGCCAGGAGACCCTATCAAAGGCTTTCTCTGCATCTAGCAGGATTAGCCCGATAGGGTCTCCCGTAATCCCTGCGCATCAAAGAGAGCAATCACCCTCTGAATATGATCAGTTGTACTCCTACCGGGAACAAACCCATGTTGGGTGGGTGAAACCAATTTCTTAATCACGGCGGCTAGCCGATTTGCCAGAATCTTGGCATAAACCTTTACATCACTGTTAATTAACGTTATAGGCCGATAAGACCCCAACTCCTTAACCGATTTCCCTTTTTTGGGTAAGACCACAATGTTGGCCGAACCCCAGACTGGGCTTGGAGAAAGACATCGACCATTAGTTCCAGTAAGCAGGGAGCCAGTTTTTTATAGAATTCCCCTGGAATAGAGTCGGTGCCAGCCGCCTTCCCATTAGTCAAGGAGCTGATAACATTCACAACTTCTTCAGCTGTAATGGGTACCTCCAGCGCTTCTCTTTCCTCCCTAGTTAGCTTTTCCACTGGAAGCTCAGCTAGATAGTCCTGCATTTCCTTCTCACTTCCAGTGGTTTCTTCAGTATAAAGCAGTTGATAGAAACGCTGGAAGGCAGCCCGAATATCTGAGGCCTCTGAAACGAACCCAACTTGAGGATCATTAATTGCAAGAATTGCTCCCTGTGTCACCCTTTGTCTAGTGCGTACCGCAAGCAAATGTCCCACTCTCTCACTGCATTCATACATTTTGGATCTCCACGCTGCGTATTTCCTGCTGCTTTATTTGTTGAAACTCTAAGATTTTAGATTTAGCTAATGCTACCCGAATTTGTACCTGGCCCACATCTCCCCATTCATAATAACTTCTACTAATTGTGCCTCTGCCTCAGCTAGTTTGTCATAGAGTTCCTGCATATAGAGTTTACCCGCTTTCTGAGACCGCCAACCGTACCTTGAGGTTTCCCCCCTTATCCCAGCTTTCAGAACATCCCATACAATATCCACCCGAGTGCTATCCCTATTCTCAGATATAAATCTAGGAATCCATACTCTTATATGTGCGATGTACTCCTGATCATAAAGGAGTGCTCTATCAAAAGTCCACCGTGGTACCTCCCTCTTAGATGCTTGAAGTGGAATCTCGAGGACTAACGGATTATGGTCAGACATGACCCGTGGAAATTTAGAGATCCAGCAGTTAATCGAAAGACCCTGGGACACAAAGAAATAGTCAAGCCTGGCATGTGTCTGATGTGGGGCTGAAAAGAAGGTAAAGCCAGAGTCATGGGGTTCTTGCGAGGCCCAAGCATCAATAAGTGCATGAGTCATACATAAATTCCGCAAAGATTTAAAGACTTTGGGTTTACGGCCTCTGTATAGACTAGGCCCAAGCTTCATAGTGTTAGCACCCAGATTTAAATTAAAATCACCGCAAATGATCAAAGGCAATGGCCAGCCAACAAGCTCCATATTTATCCAATTAAAAAGGGCGGGATCATCAAACACTGAGCCATAGACTGAGCAAAGCGTGAAGGAATAATTATCCGCATTGCATAAAGTGATAGCCCATCTGCCCAAGTGATCCGCTTTAGAGCGTGGGAAGCTAAAAATCTTTCTGCGAGCCATAATGGCTACCCCTTTTGTGCGTGTGCCTTGGGTTGTAAAGGAAACTAGCTGATAGCCTGCTAGTTCTGCCACCTTTTGTCTCCCAGCTTCGATATGTGTCTCTTGTAGACATACTATATCCGCATTGAGGTGCTGGATGTCTTCGTTGACCCTGCGCTTTTTAAGCGGACAGTTCAAACCGCATATATTAACAGGTGCAATCCTTAGCTTACCCCTTGCCATTTGTTAAATTTCCAATTATCATAAACGAAAGATTACCTAACATCCTACATAATTTCCATGCCATTACATATACTTCTGCCCAATGGACCAGCCACCGCCCCCTCCCTCCCCCCTGAACCCGGCAAAATAGGCCCGTAGACCCTTGTGATGCCTCCTGCATCCTGCTGTCACCCCATGCCGCTGACACCTCTAAAAAAAAAAAATTATATAATATGCCACATACTATCCAAACCATTAGGAATCGGACTGGCGTTCTTCTATTTTTTTCGCCCGATATTTCCTGCAAGTACTCCTGCGCCTGAATTTCTGGAGCTAAACACTCTAATCACCCCTTATGTATAACCTTCAGTCGTGCAGGACTCATTACATATACTTCACAGCCGGCCTTCTGAAAAGGAGTAATTAGCTGTCTAAGCCGCCACCTTCTCTCCACTGTTATGTGGCAAAAGTCTGGCCTGACAAAAAAAGTGTGTCCCTCTGCTGATCGTCTAGCTTCGGGCTGGGCTTTTTCTAAGACAGCCTGTCTTAACAAAAAATTCCCCCAAAAAATCAAAATAGCTCTGGGTTTATCATCGTGGTCGCCCTGACCCCTTTTTTTCTTGAGCATGAGAGGGAATCTGTGCACTCTCTGCACCTCTGCGTCCCAGTTCCAATGTTTCAGTTCTGGGAAAGCTCCCTTCAGTAGCCGAAGAACAAATCCTCGAATGTCCTCTCCTTCTGCATTTTCGGCTATGCCAAGTAGCCTCAGATTATTTCGCCGCTGGCGATTCTCGAAATCCTCGAGCTTCCACATGACATCGGTCATTCTTGCCTCGTTTGCCGTTGCTTGTTGCCCTCTGGCCTCGGACCCTGCCTCCAACACCACTACCCATTCTTCTAGTGCCGCAGTTCGTTCCGTGATCTCCGAACAGGCTTTATTAACTTTCCTTATGGCCCCTTGTAGTTTTTTGGTCGCCATATGAGCTCTTTTATGCATTTGTTTAAGTGTGGAGTATATCAATCCCATTGAAGGAGAGGAGTCAGAGATAGCGTTTGATCCGGGTAGTAGCTTACCAGCCTCCAACTGAGTACTATCATCTCCTGTCTCTTTGGCCTCAGATCCCAAAAGAGTCCCTGAGTAATCCCATTTCATTTGATCAGGTTGGCCAAAGTCAGATTAAAATCCCTCAGCTTGAGAGACTTTTCCGCCCACACTTTTCCATCTTTTCCGTGCACTAACTCGTTTCTGAGTGACGGGTTCTGCCTCGGTGCTATCTGATTCTTCTCTAGAGTTATCGAGGTCAGAAACACCCAGCTCGCTATCATTAGATATTTCAGAGTCGTCCGTAAGGGAGTAGAATTTATCTCCTTCAGGGGATCTCACACCTTTCAATTTAGTCATAATAATGTCAGACTTCGTGATTAAGTTGGACACCCCTGAATCAGACTCCCCCTCGTGTCTCTCAGAGAAACCCAATTGCACATCTAACAGATCGCCTCCCCCGGCCGCACACTCCCCCAGTAGTGCACTAGAAGCGTTTATCAAGCTCATCGAGCTTATCTCATTTGTATTATGTTCAGCAGGAATATGAGCCAGAATCGCATTACTCACATTTTCAGGCACATCGCTCTTTCCTGTCTGCTCCTTGTTGCTCGCCCCATCTTTATCGATTGCCCTTTTACCGCTGAGTGACCCACATCCCGAGAACATCCCTGGGACTGTCGGTTGTCGAGATTTCCCTGCTGTCTCCAAGGGACGCTGCTCACGTAGCTGGCGTTTAGAATGGGTCTCCTCCTCCTTCTCCTTCTCGATACACGCCCGGAGAGTAGCGTCTTCGCCCTTGCGGTCAGCCAGCGTCTTCCGGGGTGGAGGCAGACCTTGCTGCGGAGCCGGCGCGCCGCTCACTTTCCGATCCTTAATGGCTTTAGCGGCTTTTGGAGGCATCCTGAAACACCACGGGTGAACGCCCGCATGGGCGATAAGCCTGCCGAAGGAATCCGTCGACCAGGACACCAGTCGCCGCGTGAGTTGTCCGATTCCGCTTCCAAAGGTAAGATTCGTGGCAATGATCCCTTACATACTTATCCTGTGAGGTGGGAGCGGCATCCACAGCAGTCACACAGCCGCCATCTTGCAGTGAGGAGTCACCTTCTAACTCTCATACTGAGACATTTTCCCAGCAAATTAATATTGTAAAAGCATGCTTTTCATATCCTTTGTGTATTTTTTCACATTAAAGTCATAACTATAATTCTCAAAGAGAGTAACAGGGAGGTCTCTCTATTAGAGCGGAGCTGCCGCTCACCCCACCAGCAGAAAATAAAACTATAAAAGAATGGGTTTTAAACCTGTTTTATTAGCGTTTTATTTTAATCCCCTGGACCCGCCCCTAGGACTCTGATGAGTCTTGGGGGCGGGTCCAGGGGATGATACTGCTGGTGGGGGAGTGGTGGGCACTCCCTTCACTGCGCATGAGGTGTTTGGCGGGCTGTCTCAGGCCGACCAAACCCCTCAGGCGCAGTGAAGCTCTCTCCAGCCTCAACTGCGTTGCTGGGGCTGGAGAGAGCAGGCACAGGCTCCCAGTGTACCTGGGAGCGCAAGTTGGCGGCGCTCCAGCCAATCCTGAAGCTGCTCTCATGCGAGAGCAGCTTCAGGATTGGCTGCAGGGCAGGCTGGGAGCCTGTGCCCAGGGCCAGAAGAAGGGCGATGCGCTGGAGATGGTGGTGGTGGCGGCAAGGTAAGTTTATTTTCTTTTTTCTTTTTTTGCCCTCCAAACCCTCCCCACTTCCCTCCTCTCCACCTCCCTCTTCTGGCGCACGCCGCCCCCCCACTTTGGCAGGGGACGGGCCGCTATTGGAGAGTAATCCATTTTTTAAATATTGTATAGTATTAAGTTTAATTATATAAATCTATTTTTAAGTGTGCGATAACTCCCACAAGACGCTCGTGAGATTGTAGGGTTCTATATTTTGTTTGAATCTACTGTAAGAGTTCTATTTCATGTATTCAGTTATTATATAATGTTTTTATTATTTAATGTAATAAGAGAGGCATTAAAATATTGTTTTAATATTATTATTATTTTTAAAGGCGGTGACTCTCATGAGACGCTTGCGGGAGATGAACACACAATCCCCTCTGTGGACTTCAAGGGGGTTGTACTTCCTCGTTGGCTCTTGAAACCCTCTCGTGAGATCGTACATTAGGGATTAAGTTAGTGACCCTCTCGTGAGATCGTACATTTGGGATTAAGTTAAGAACAGTGTTTTCCTCTAATTCTAAATAAAGTAACAGATTACAGATGTTGATTATAAGTAAAATTGTTTATGATTTGTTCCATTCAATGTATAAAGCAATAATATTTTTTCGATCTCACGAGAAGCTCACGGGAATCGAACACACAATCAGCTACATGGACTCCAAGTGGGCTGTACTTCCCGTTCGGCTCTTGTGATCTACCCGCAAGATCGCACATCTGGAATTAGTTTAATAACATTGTTTTCTTGTAATTCTGAACAAATGAAAACATCAGTGATGTTGATTACCTCAGAAAAATTGATTATAAATTGTTCCATTAAATATATAAACCAATAATATTTTTACGATCTCACGAGAAGCTCACAAGAGTCAAACACACAATCCCCTACATGGACTCTGAGTGAGCTGTACTTCCAGTTTGGCTCTCGCGATCTACCCACAAGATCTTGCATTTGGAATTAGGTACATTAAGACATTAGAGATGTTTATTAGCTTCGAAAAATTGATTATGAACTGTTCTATTAAATATATAAAGCCATAATATTTTTACAATCTTGTGAGATGCCTGCTGGAATCTTGTGAGAGGCCCGGGAAAGAAAACACACCCTATAGGGATGTCTTTATTTTAGAAAAAGAAGATTCAAACCTTTTTGCTTTATTTCCCTCTTGGATTTAAGTGAGGATAGACATATCTGACTTGCTCTCCTTTCCTGTTTTCCTTCCAACACAAAGATGTCTTCATCAGATTCTGGTGAGCAGCCAAGGGCAGCTGCACCAGATCAGAACCCTTAGCCTCCCAAGGAATCCTTGGTGTGGCAGTTCTTTGAAATAAGGCTAGGTGACAAGAAGGTTTCTGAAAAGTACGTCATCTGTAATCTTTGCAAGAAGGAGTTTAGCTGGGGGAGCAGAAATAGACAGTATAGTATGAGTACCACAGACATATGGCGGCATCTCAGATCTATGTACCGCAAAGACTTGCCCGGGCAGAGTTGGCTTGTGCTGCGGTGCTAGACAACTCTTCAGGGGCTTCCACATCATTTGCTCCGAGAGATACTGTGCCTGTGCAGGTAGTAAGTGCAGAAGCAGACAATAACCCTGTTTTCCTGAATAAAGCACTATTTTGGGTTGTATAATGGAACCAAGCATGCCATTACCACGCATGCCTTTACAATGCCGTAAATACAACGCATGCATCATTACCACGCATGCATTTACAATGTACATTTTTCCAACGCATATGCCTTTACCACGCATGCCTTTACCACGGAAAATGTGTTGTAAAGGCATAGTTGGTAAAGGCATATATGTGCTCAATATTTGGCATATGTGGTAAAGGCATGGTAGGGGCTGAGGAAGCAGTAGCACAAAATTAAAGTACAGGTTAGAAGGATGGCAGGCATGCTAACAGTTGGGGTGCCCAGGCGTAGCTGCAGAGTGAAGGCACAGGATGCAGCAGGATAAAGGCGGTGGCAAAAGGGAATGAATCTCGGGATACAGACTGCAGGGAGATAGAAAAATACTCATGTGGACGGTTCCTGGCAGAGTCTAGCCTCCTACAGAGCCTGCACTTCTTGGCTGGGGAATCATGGCTCTGCGGGAGATGCAGAGAGTCCACCACGCTCCTGGAGCTCCGCCTGAGGTGCTGCTGCTGCAGTGGTTCTGTAACTGCTGTCCATTTATGCAGAACGAGCTCTGCAATGAACTTCGCCTTTGGCTGGGCTGCACCGTCGCCCATTGCAGCAGCAACTGTCAAGATCAAGGCCAGACCTGGCTCCGCCGCCTCCTACACAGTGTACGTCATCTAAGGCGGGAATAAGGAGAAGCTGGAGTCCAGTGAACGCAGACACAGATGGTGCGCAAGTGACAGGATTTCCAGCAGGCGCCTTGGAAAGCAACTCTTGTATGTATTATCAACAAAATAAATTGCCTTTTTTATTTTTTTTGCTAACACTACAATAACAACACTAAACTTCCTTGACAGTGTAAGTAATCATGTTTCCCTGCACGCTCAGTCACTTCTCGAGTCCGACTGGCCATCGATTTTCATGCAGCCAAACCTCAGCATGAATGCGGTTTGCGGTCCCTCATTGTACCAACTTACCTTGTTTTTCCAGTCGAGTCCGCACATATGCCTTTACTATTCTAAAACCTTTACCACGTATATGCCTTTATCATACATGCCTTTAAAAGAAAGAAATTCATTGTAAAGGCATGCGTGGTAAAGGCATATTTGCAGTAAAGGCATGTTTGCCAAAGACATGTGTGGTAAAGGCATACGCATGGTAATGGTATCATTGTAACGGTCACGCGTGGTAATGACCGTGTTGTTATGCTGTTTCCCACTATTTTGCTGCTTGTGTAAGTTGATCCAAGATCACAAAGGCCCCACAGGCAGAAGTTTATTAACAGCTTTCCCCAAATTTTTCTCTTTTTTGTTTTTAAGGAGAAGTTGTTGGTATTTGTTTCACACCTCAAATTGTATGTTTTTGCATTACCCTATTAGAAATAAATGACAATTAAACAAAATTACAAATGTTAGAAAACACAAAAAAAGTTATACTTGTTGAAAACTGTGAACAAAAGTGGATTTTTTTCAGAGCTGCCCAGTAGTTTCATGATCTATGTTGTTTGTACTAGGTTTCCCTTTTTTCCCCTTCTCCAAATCTATTGCAAGACTCTCATGAGAGCCAGGGAGGCAATCCTTTGTGTGCAGTCTGAGGGAGCAGTGCTTCCAGGTTTGCTCTCACGAGAGGGTACATTTTATAATAGAGTTTGCATTTACACTGAATATATCCTGATATAGTATGTATAATTTTTATACACCAGAGTACTTACAGTGTGTTTAGTTCAATGAAATGCAATTCATTATATAATTGTGGTGAAAAATAAATCACTTAGATTTATGAAAAAACCACTTCTTTTATGTGCATGAGATCAACATTGGTACATAGCACACAATGATACTCATTTATTTGTTTTAAGTCCATGTATTATTATTAGAAAAGGTTCAACCATTATATAGTTGTTATCCTTGTAGGCTACATAACGACAATGAATATGAACTAATGCTTTTTCTCTGTTATATCTACATAGACATTTGTAAATATCATTTGTTCTAGTAGTAGGGCGAGGGAAACGACTAGCCTCCCTGCTAACACCTCTCTCTGGGCTGACAGGAGTGCATAATAGAATGTGAGGAGACTGCCTTTCCTCTGAGACCTCTGTCTCGGATAACGAGTAACCATAGTACAGTTTATGTAGGGACGTGCCTCTCTACTGAGACCCCTCATCCTGAATAACTCATATTGTAGGAGAATGTGGGGAGTGACTTAGGTGTACATCGACATCTGTGCTCATATCTCTCCCCACGGTAATAAGTATGCATAGTAGGGTGTGGGGAGCAACTGAACTCTCTGCTGACAACCCTGTCTGGGGTGACTAGTACAAAAAGTATGATGTGTGGAATAAATAGCCACTATGCTGACACTTCTCTCTTGGATGATGAATCTGCATATTAATGTGTAAGGAGGGTTTTACCTGTCTGCTCACACTTCTCCCCAGGGTGACAGATGTACAACTTGGATGTGAGGAGGAAATGACGTGTATGCTGAGAAGTCTAAATCTAAAATCTAAATCCATATTTGTAAAGCGCGAACTACTCACCCTTACGGGTCTCAAGGCGCTGGGGGCCGTCGTGGAAATTAAGTGAGCTATTGCCCAGAGTCACAAGGTGCTGAGCTGAGCTGCCGCCGGAGCCGGGGATTGAACTGTGAGCCCTGTGCTCCGAAGTCAGCTGCCCTGGCCGCTGCACCACACCTCTCCACTGCGTGTCTTGGATAACAAGCATAACAACTAGGCTATGGAGAGAGACTGCTCTGTCATCTCAGACCTCTTCCCAGAGTAACACATGTATATACAAGACTGTGGATAGAGACTGGTCTCTCTCCTCCTACTTCTCTTCATGATGATGAATGTGCATAGTAGGGAAAAGAAATAGAGTATCTTCTCTGCTGAAAACTCTGTGTTGGTCCATTGGTGTGGATAGTTGAATATGGGTACACATTCACCTCTCTCTCAGACCTCTCACCATAGACACAGACATGCATAGTAGTGTGCACAGAGACAGACATCTCCTGCTAAAAATTCTCTCCAGAGTGACAAGCATATAGTAACACATGCAAAAGAACTGCCCTCTACACTACCACAATTATACCAGCTGACAGTTGTTCAAAAAAGAATATGAGGATACATTGGTCTGTGTGCCAACACCTCTGTTGTAGGAGAGGTCTCTATACTACACTGTGGAAGAGGACTCCTCTCTGCTGAGACTTCACTCTTGCAGGACAACTTGTCATAGGTGCGTATACACATGATTGGCTGCTCCATTATGAAGTCTCTGTAGCATAAAATCGGTGCATAGTATTGTATATATGCATATACATGCAGCAACACTTCTGCAATCCCTAAAAATGGAGCTTCCAGTTGTACTTAACATTGCAATACTGAAATATATTATTATTATTATTATTATTATTATTATTATAGTTGCTTGTAAAGCGCAGCTGACACCCTACGGGTACCCTGGCGCTGTGATAGGATGTTAGCTGGATATGGAAAGAGACTGTGGCAAGAACTGTAGCCCCTGCCCAGAAGGAATTAACAGGGAGCCAAGGAACATACCCGGGGGTAGAGCCAGGTTTTTATCCTTTTTCTGAACTGCAGAATGTTGTCTGTATGTCTAATATCAGATGGAAGTTTGTTCCAAAGGCGAGGGGCTGCAGTACAGAAAGCCCTGCCTCCTGATTTAGCTTTCTTAACTCTATGCACCCTCACCAAATTTGCCGATGAGGAGCGAAGCGTTCGAGGGGGGACATACCAGGTAAATTTTTCCTGCAGTAATTTGGGTCCCTGTCCATGCAGGGCCTTAAACATTATGCATAATGCCTTGAATTGTATTCTCTGCGAAACCGGCAGCCAGTGCAAGTCAGAGAGTGCCAGGGATGCAGAAGAACGGCGCGATCGCCGTAGTACTATTTTAGCAGCCATCGGATTTTCCGAAGTGCTCTAATCAGGCCAAAGCAACTTCCAACTGTCTTGTTGACATGTTTCTCTAATGTCAGTTTATTGTCAAACATGACTCCCAGGTTGCGTACAGTATTACTGGGAGCCAGTAAGGTACTGGAGGAAGTAGGCCAGAAATTAGATGGAAGTAAAGAGGGGATTCTTCCTACTGCACAATGTAAAATCTCTGTCTTCTCTGAATTAAATTGAAGAGAGTTCTCTCTGAGCCATGTTGCTATATCCTGCAGACACGCATGAAAAGCTGTTAAAGACACTGATTGCTCACCCTCAAGAGACAGGATAAGCTGGGTGTCATCTGCATAATTCACTAAGTTAACATTATGTATATAATAGCTACTAAGCAAAGAAATCACTCCTAACTTAAAAAATCTTTATTACAACAAATGCATTTAACATTAGAAAACTACAACAGCTATGTTAATAAACTATTTGAACAACTGTAAAACAAACAAAGCAACCAACTTCATTAATTTATAATGTCTTCATTGGATCATGATGAGTAGCCTGGTGTACGTGCAGCACCTTAGCCACCTCAGCCTGGCAAACAGCCTCTGGTAGGGCAGTTTTTTGTTTTGAGGCCAGCTAGCAAAAAAGGCTCAATAAAGTTTCTCATGTGTGCAGTTTTTTAAAAGGAGTTCACAAAGGCTAGCTCAGGGAGCGTTATCTCCTACTGCTGAACTGGAGAGCTTTCATGTGCTCCCCTATCATTTCAACCTGGATGCACTGTACCTGCTCATGTACTTACTGCTGAACAAGACAATAATCCTGCTTCAGCTGATAAGGCGTTTTTACTACTTATGTTAGAGATAATGTTTCATTAGAGACAACCTTCTGGTTGTGCAAGACCACAAATGATCCTTAGGAAATTAAAACATAACCACATCTCCAATTTTTTCCTGATATTCCACACAGTTATTGTTTCCAGTTTCTTCAAAAGTGAAAAAGTTTTCTTTTTCTCCTCCGTATATTTTTTTATGTGGTGGTTTTCTTTTTCACAATCTGTGTTTTCCATTTTCCTCCTACAAAAAGACAAAATAACTAGAAAATAAAAATTTACATACTGATCAATAAATGACAACATGATTCATCACTATAATCTCTAATCTTTTCTACATCTTTCACCCACAATCACAAATTTATATTTAGTGTACCACTAACTTGTTATTCCTTCCTCCTGAACAATTCCATACCCTCAACCAGTGATATTTTTTTCACAAGTAAATTATAACATGCCATCAACCCTGGTTCCCTAATATTTTATAAAGTAACACATTTGTCTTGACACACATTTCCTAACAGTGAGCCTGGTGTAATACTCTATAAAAAGCAATATTTCCACTCAAAGTATGTGTACAGTAAGGTTCATAAAAACACTAGAGCTTGTATTAGCAGATTGCAGATTCTTTGTTTTATAATTTGAGAAATACTGCCTCTTTACTTACAAATACATATAGATTGAACAGTTCATTTTTAACACAAAGTGCAATACTTGCTGATATCTCTACATTCTAATGTCTACTTAATTTAGAAATCGACACCTCTACAAACAGCTTTTCACTCAGCAACCTTGTGTAGAATAAGTTTACTAACAGTACTGTACTTACTGACACATCTCACCAAAGTTCATAAAATATATTATTAAATACCTGAACTTGGAGCTGAAGACACCTGTCCCTTTCAATTCCAAATAAGTCACATCTGCTGAGCACAACTCAAAGAGACTTTCTTCTCCGCCAAAACAATCTGAGCTCTCTCTGGCTCTGCAGCCCATCACATCACAGCATTTCGTGAACCATGTAATAATAATGCTAACTATTGGTTCACCTTGGCCCCTTTTTTTCTACTTCTCCCGTAGGATCTTGTGAGACTCTGCGTGATTGACATATACCTTGTGACTGGACCAGTGATTTTCCATGCAGGTCTCGCAAGCATTTCGCGGGATTGAACGAGCCTCATGCAGCAAGTTTCACTCCCCGAAGTTTGCATTCTACTCTCGCCAGACTCTCACAAGATTGCAACAGTATTGTAGGGAAATAGTAGTATATGGAAAGGTCTAGCCTCGTCAATTACAACCCTTTCTTTCATAATGGGTGTGCATAACTGGGTGTAAGAAGGGACTGCCCTATCCTTTTGAGAACTCTCTCTCAGATAACAGGTGTGCGTAGTCGAGTGTGGAGAGATACTGCCCTTTCATTTGAGACCTCTATCTCTCTATCTCACATGAGGGTATGTGAAGGGTCTAGCCTCTCCTTTCAGACCTCTCTCTCGAATGACAGGTGTGCGTAGTAGGGGGTGTTTAGGGACTGGCCTCTCTCCTGAGACCTCTCTCTGTAATGACGGGTGTGCATTGTATGGTATGTAGATGGACTGGCCTCTCCTTTCAGATCTCTCTCTCATGACGGGTGTGCGCAGTAGGGTGTATGGAGAGCACAAACCTCTCCTGTCAGACTTTTCTCTCAGATGACAGGTGTGCCTAATAGGGTGTGTACATGGACCGGTCTCTCCTTTCAGACCTCTCTCATATGACGGGTGAGTGTAGTAGTGAGTGGGGAGGGACTGACCTCTCTTGTCAGACCTCTCTCTCAGATGACGGGTGTGTGTAGTAGGGTGTGTGGATGGACTGGCCTCTCCTTTCAGATCTCTCTCTCTCTCTCTGATAACAGGTGTGCATAGTACAGTGTGTGGATGGATGGGCTCTCTTTTTTCAGACCTCTCTTTTAGATGACGGGTGCGCTTAGTAGGGTGTGTGGATGGACTGACTTCTTTCAGATCTCTCTCTCAGATGACAGATGTGCTTAGTAGGATGTATGGGGAGCGACAGACCTCTCCTGTCAGAACTCTATCTCAGATGACGGATGTGCATAGTAAGGTGCTTCTTCTTATCAAGGGGAGGGAGGTTAGGCAGTATAGTCCTTTCTCTATTGTCTTTTTATGATGACATCTCCCTTCATGATTTATGGATTAGCTGCTATGCTGGCAATATTTGTACTATGCATTTTCCTGCTTGTTGTGGCACGTATACTGCATGTTAGGGCACGTTAATTAAAATAAATATTCTAAACTATTCCGTGTCTCTGTCTGGGAGTGTTGTGTTCTGGGGTGTCTAATTATTTGCTTCTCTGTGAGTGAGTAGGAGAGCAAGTGAGACACTATAGCTAGTCGGTCCTGGGTTCATGGGTACTAAGGTGGTAGGAAGACCCAGTCCCTATACACTAAGGTCCCATAATTCTACGCATAGTTCTGTAATTGTGCAGAATCCCTGCAACATGGCGCCACCAACGTTTGATCTGGTACTTACTCGCGAGACCCCTGAGTAGCGCTTGTGCTTGTCTGCAATCCCCTCACACCGGTTTCTGGAGACATCCGTGGTGTGAGGAATTAGCCTCCTATATTCACGTTTTACAGGTTTTTCAAGCTTGAAGTTTAAAAGGTTTTGTTTTGCTTTCTGACCCGGTTTTGCTCTACCTTTATACTAGTTTGTCCTTTTTCGTTTTGTTTTGGCGGTCGCTATTGCAGCTCATAACCGCGATGCGGTCACAGCGTATTTGACTCAACGTGGAGTCCCTAATGCGGGGGCCGATATTATCTTTGTGATCAAAGCGGATGCAGCTTACCGCTTCAAGGTTTTTTATTCTTGGGTTACATTTCCAGCTGTGGATGGGAAAGATAATTTCTTTCATGAATATATGCCGGCCACGGTTCCGCGGAATTATCTTCCTTATCGATTACTTGAAGTTCCGTTGACAGTCTGGGAGCATACCATCTGGTTTAATGGCACCCTTCCTCACCCTGTTTCTGTGGTCCGTTTAGTCCCCTTATCGGTCAACGGGGCCACATGGTCTGTTTTGGCTAGTTTTACTCCGCATCCAATTATCTTAATGTTACACTCGCAGAGCTGCATCAGTTACATACATCATTAATTCATACACACAGCAGTGTCATACAATGTATGTCACATAATACACAAGTGGCTTTGGCCGGAGCCGCTCCTCAGCCACCTCGACATGGTGGTGATCTTGTCATTAGTCCCATTATGATTAATTCGGTGATAGGCAAACGTCCTCAGAAAAGAGATGATCTGCCATATTGGTTGTTACAAACAGTGGGTATGACCCAGAAATGCCACTGGGACCTGGGTAGTAATCGATACAGAAGAGACACCTTTATAAAGAACAATTATTAATGCAAACGTATTAAATTGCTTACCCTGTAAGGTTCTACTCAATATTATTTATTCATGTTGAACACCCAAAGGAATGTTCAGAATCCAGCAAACATCTGGAAAATATTTACACAAAGTAGTGCCCCGAAAAAGAAAGGAGAAAGGAAAAATGGTGCACGAAGTGAGGGTTTAATAAGAAAGGAAAGGTAGTGACATTATATACATCCACATTATTATTTACAAAAGGAAGCCTGTCCAGCCTGACAATTGGCTATCAATTACTACAAAGCCATTATGTCGTTGATTCGGCACAGCGAGAAAGCACTGTTGACCACACTATCATAGACAACAGAAAAGTCAACGTTTCGACCCCAAACATTCGTAGGTTGGCCTTGATCCTTACAAAGGGGTCTTCCTCAGGACTGAAAAAGGGCGGGGCACCTAAGAGTTAGACAAAGAATAACCCTTAGAACATAGAAATTGTGTGGTACAAGTTACTAATGACATTCACAAGTAAAGGGAAATAAATTACCGTGGACCACCAATGACTGGGGTGGTTGGATGATAGTAGTGGGCCCGTGGGCTCCTGTGGCAGAGAGTGAACGGATGGCAACCTAGAAAAGAGGTTTGCGTGCCATCAATAATGTAGACATAAATAATTGTCAACCTTCGCGCTATGTATCATTGGCGTATACTAAATGCGCTCAAAATAGGAATGCAGACTTACTTCTATTTAACGATTCATTTTGGAGTTATTCTTCATGATAAAAGGCCCAAGGTCAATCAAAAAGTTCCAAATTGCTAAAGAAACAAGAAAAGGGACAAAATGTATGCCACTCTAACAAAGATAGTAGACTTGAACTACTAAGACTGCTCTAGGCGGAAAAAGGGAAAGCATGATTCATTACCTCGGGGGAAACGAAGTCTATACACCGTCTCACAAAGGAGCGCTGCAAAGGGCAATTCCAAAGGCCATAAAGGTTCCAGGTTTCTAAAGAAACACAGGGACACAGTGTTACACACCGCTGTGACTGAAAAAGACTCTTTTTAGGTAAAGCTGGGACGAATTGAATTACCTCAAGGGAAGTGCATCCGTTCATCGCATCGTAAACAGAGCACTGCTACTGGGATTCTTTGAATGCCTAATCCCACCGTCCCGTTGAATGTGCCCTGACAGTCGCTAGATGCTGCCCAAGTGTAGCAGCAGTGATGACACTGGCCATTACAGCGGCATCATAGAGGAAAGACTATTGGAGGAAGAAATTAGCAGTTTGTCAACGAAAAAATTCTGAGCACTGTCGAATTGAAAAACACAAAATAAAAAACTATAAAACAGGATGACATATTAAATTGCATTTAGAATCAATGCACTGTATAGATTCAATTACTCATGATTTTTACACCACAAAACGTATAATGCAGTATGTGATTCGTTTTTCATGTATATTACTCATTTATAAGAGATGGGTAGCGGTTCCACAGAACCATTGTGAAAAACGTGCCTTTCATGTCCAGCATATATGAAAAACAAAGTACAGCATGTATTTTTAAGGGAAAACAATCTCAAGACACAATTAAAGATACTACTTAGTAAATGGTAAAACACCGTAATACTAAGTTCACAAGGTCAGCATATAGTTTTAAGGGAAAACAATCCCAAGACAAAATTAAAGAAACTACTTGGTAAATGGTAGAACACCGTAATACTAGGTTTTCAAGGTCAGTGAGGTTTAGAAATGAACATGGTACTCATTCTGTAATTAGGCAACATAGCTGCGCGCTACTGGCATCCAATTCATTGAGACCATTTTGAATTGTGTCCAATAGATGCATCCATTTACACTCGCAGACATTCAAGATGGATTGAATGTTGCCTCCCCTGATCCCAAGTGTGACCTTTTCTAATACGACCCACTTCAAACTCTCAACTTCATGCTGGGAGCTCTGGAAATGCTCAACCAGGGGTGCTCCAATGACACTGCAGCGCACCCTGCTGCAGTGTTGAAGTATGCATGTTTTTACTTTTTGTTGAGTCTGGCCCACATACACCTTCTCGCAGGGGCAAATGATGGCATAGATTAAATCTGAAGAGTTACAGTTGGTAAACGATTTTAAATCTATCACATGTTCTTTGTAGGTGAACTGTTTAGTTTGAATGGTCAATTTGCAAGCCTTGCAGTGGCCACACTTGTAGTGACCCAGAGTTGCAGGGAGGTGCCACATGGATTGAATTGATGGTTCAGTTGGAGGCTCCAAAAGAGACTGTACCACATAGTCTCGTACACTCTTGCCCCGCTTGAACGAGTGCATGGGTGAATCTTGTGATTCCAAATCATCTGAGATTAGGCCCCAATGCTGGTTAATGATTTTCCTAATCGCATGACTCCGAGTACAGAATGTGGTGACACAGATCATCCTACTAGGAAAATCCCTCTCTATTGTTCTTGCAGTGAGTAGGGTTTCTCTGGGATTAAACCACGCCCTTTTACGGGCACGTTTAACCAGTCCTTTGGGGTAACCCCTGGCAATTAGACGGTTGCTCAGATTCTCTGATTCCAACATATAATCCTCTTTTTTGGAACAGTTTCGGCGGATCCTCAAAAACTGTCCAAAGGGCAGATTGTCCCGTAGGCCCCTGGGGTGGTGACTGTTATAACGGAGTAATGAGTTCAGTTCCGCAGGTTTCCTATATGGAGTGGTGTACAATTGGTCATTCTCCGTTTTGATGGTGATGTCGAGGAAATCTATCCTGTGGGGGTCAGAATGAATGGTGAACTTGATATCATCACTCCTTTGGTTTAACCATTCATGGAAATCTCTCAGTGACGTGGCATCGCCAGTCCAAATCAACAGGATATCGTCTATGTACCGCCTCCATAGGCTCACCTGTGCAATATAGGGCTTGCTTGTATCAAAGACATGAGAGTTTTCAAAGTAATCCATGTAGATAATGGCTAAGTCTGGAGCAAAACTGGCACCCAATGCTACGCCCTTAGGGGCATATTCTCAAGGACTTATCGCTGAGTTAGCGGCACTTTATCGCAGCCAAAGTGGTGTTAAATTCATCGCACCATTCACAAGCTGGTGCTAACAGCCGATATCACCAGTATTCCTGCGATAGCAGCCACAAAAAACATTGCCACGGATGACACCGGCAACTAACGCTAATGAGATGCAGAGTAGGCGTTCCAGTGCAAAAACCCGCGGAAACACCACTTCGCAACATTCCCAACAACCAGCCAGATCGGCGATAAGAATCAAAAACATGCGATAAGGCCCGTTAGCAGCATGGATTTAACACCTGCTCCTACCTGGTGTTAAGTCGGATGACAACCTGCACCATAAAAGGGAGCCCAGCCCACAGCCACACCAGAAGAACAACAGATGCCATGGAGCTACTGATCATGCAGCTCGGAGCCCCAAAAGGGCCACAACACCCACCACCACCACACCCAGGACCCCCCCCCCAGGACGCCACCCCCCAGACTACCACAGAGGCAGCGCAGACAAAGACACCGGACCTTCCGAAAACGCACCAGCCTCTGAGACTTAACGCCAGAGGAAGTCATTGCCCACTACAGGCTCAAAAGGACAACCATCCTACGCATCCTGACCATCATTGCCCACAGGCTGACGGTACCAACACAGCGGAGAACCAACATCCCTCCGCAGACAAAGCTGCTGGCCGTGCTGCACCTGTTGGCCTCTGGGACCTTCCAACCAACAACTGCCAGAGTCGGAGGAGTCTCACAGCCAGCCCTGTCAAAGTTCCTCACACCTGTCCTGGATGCCATCATCAGCTTGGTACCCCAGCAACTTTACTTCCCACACACTGCGCAGGAACAGCTGGAGATCAAGCAAGGCTTCTATGCCATAGCTGGCTTCCCGCACGTCTTGGGGGCAATCGACTGCACACATGTACTCCTCGTGCCCCCTGGCGCCACTGCACACAATTACCGCAACAGGAAACACAAGCATTCCATCAATGTGCAGGCAATAGTGGACCACCGGGGACTCTTCACCAATGTCGTCGCCAACTACCCAGGCAGTGTGCATGATTCCTTCATCTTACGACAGTCCATCATCAACCAGCGCTTTCAGGATGCCACCTATGGCAATGCACTGCTCGTCGGTAAGTACCAACGGAACACACCACACACCTCAACACCACAATCAGACAACTCACAACTCTGGGAATGCACACGTCACAAAATCACATACAACATGACAACCAACATCCCCACATTCCAAACACGACAACACAACTTACTGTGGCAACCTGGGCTAGCCATCTACACAAGCCATCAACGGCATGGCACTTCAGGCACACAATAGCAGAATGTGGGGAGAGGTGGGAACCCGGCATGTGCGAAGGAGGCAAGTGACCCATGAATGTGAATGTACACAATGCCAAGTGTGGCGTGGATGTGCTGGACAGACTTGAGTATGCAGACCACAGACATTTCCATGTCGACATACACTGCTGGTGTCTGGAGTGTACTGGACAGTGGACGCAACCACGTAACCGCAGCCAGCGGGGAAGAATGCGGAAATGTAGCTTGTTACGTCCCCCCCTGTAAGCGTGCGCGGAGTGGGCTGGCCCGGCGTACGCCAGGCCAGCATAGGGGTGTGAATAAAAAGCCTGTTACTCTGGGCGTGGTTCTCTTCCGGAATGGCCAACGTGTCTGCCAGGGCGACGCCTCTCACCCCGCCACGAGGCCGACGCCGTGAGCGGCGGTGCCTGCGATCCTGTGCGCCTGCTGCACCCCAGGCCGCTGGTCCCAAAACGCGTCATGCCCGCCCCAGTGCACCCAGGCCGCACTGCTCACCTGCCAACACCAGCGTGTGTCAAAGAGGGCCCACCACATGCCGGTGCAAGCTCCAAGCCTGAGGCCCGCGACCATGGCAGCCACCTCAGACCATCACGGCCTCCGCGACACAGGCCCCCCATTACTCCTTTCTCATTGACGTACTCCATCGCTGCCTCCGGCCTACCCTGCGGTCCAGTAGGTCACACATTTGGAACTGAGTCTTGATTATACAATAGCAGAGTACATACGTTTATTGCAGATTTTATATCACCGTACTCCCTACGATGTGGTGCCACCGACTCTGTGCATAGTATTCCAACGACACGTGTCTGTGGGCCCATGCTGACTACTGCCTTGGGCCTACACTGCGGCCCAGCAGCGCGGGGTCACCTGTGTACTGCCTACACTGCGGTCCGGCAGGCCTCACACAAATCCAATACAATCCGTACCAGGCAGGACACGGCATCGTCGCATGCTGCACACACGCTCAGCTCTGGTGCTACTACCGCCGTCAACCACAAATCATCGCCACATGGCATTCCAACGTCGTGTGTGAGAGTACCAGGAGGAGCTGCCTGAACAGCGGTTGGCCCGCACTGACCGCTGCCTCAGGCCTACACTGTGGTCAAGTAGGTCACGCATTTGGAACTGAGTCTTGATTTTACAATGGCAGAGTCCGTATCATTGCACGCTAGGAGAGGAGTAAGAGGAAGACGCGATTCAGTCCGGATGACAAACAGGATCCTCGTTACGGAGTTGACCGAACACCACCAACAACTACCCTGGTGCCACTGACTCTGTGCATCGCAAGCCAAGGACACGTGGCTGGTGGCCCCTGCTGACCGCTGCCTCCGGCCCACACTACGGTCAAGTAGGTTACACATTTGGAACTTAGCCTTGATTTATTTATGGCAAAGTTTATACCATTGTACAGGCCTCATCGCAGACTACATCCCCTTTCAGCTCTGGTGCCACTAACTCTGTGCCCCGAAATTCATGGACACCCTCTGGTTGAACTTTGGTGGCGTCTCAGTCAATGGCCTGGGGGTTGTCTTCATCATCATGTGGCTGTTAATGACTTGGTGTTAAACATGAGTCTGTAGCATTCATCTCCTCCATATTGCCTGTGTCTGCTTGGTACTGCCCTCTGTATCATGCCCTGGAAGAACACCTTCCACTGTCCCCCAAAACCCTCTGCGACATTCACCTTGGACATCAACGAGAACCCGCTCAGCTCTCGTGGCCCTACCTCAGTGCACTGGTAGTCACCGTCCCGTGGCGGTGTGCCTGTGCCGGTCACAGTGCATCCGTGGCCACTAACTCTGTGCAGCTCAAGTCGTGGACCCTTGCTGTTTGAACTTTGGACTTCTGATTGTCTGATCACTGTTGTAGTTGTTGCCAGCACCAAACACTCCCTGAGGGCTGGCTTACACTCACCCCACACCCATCCAGCACAGGCGTCACTGGACATGTGACCCTGGCAATAAAAGGGGCCGGGCGCACGTGCCCGTAGCCAGTTTTACAAACTATCTAAGCCAATTCTCACTTCACCCGGGCCCCCTCCTGGGACCCGGGACTTCCAAGTGGAGCCAGCGAGGCTCCGGACGGCACTTGTGTGGGCGCGGGGCTTCCCTCGAGGAAACGGAAGTCCCGCCCCACGTCAGGCATCACGCTGCCTCACTTCCTGTTTTCGCGGCGAATCGGGCCGCGGCGGTGATTTCTCTCCTTTGGCACAATGAGGGGTAGGCTCCCTCAAAATTCAAAATACAAAGCGGGGTGGGCACCCGCAATTATGAATACCAATAAAGCGGCAAAATGCGGGGTGGGCACCCGCCAGTTAATCCTCACGGGGGAATCCCTACGTCGGGATTCCCTCTAAAAAGAGCGGCAGCACCGCGCTGCGCAGCCCTCACTCTCCTTCTCTGAGGAGATTAAAAATAAATCGCTCACGGGGCGCAAGAGAATGCAGCAAAGGTCCTGGGTCCTGGAGGATGCCAGGAAAAGCAGAAGGGTCCCAAGAAGCAAGTCCTTTAGGCATCCAGGGGGGCAAGGCAGGGCCCAGGGAGGCAAGCCCTCATGGCAGCCCCCCCTGGGCCCCAGCAGCAGCACGCCCCGGCAGGAACAGCACACCAAGAACTGAACAGGAACACTGAACATTTTCATGGGGTCACAGCCCCTCTATTTATACAGCCTTTTCCTTTGTCTACCCAGGCATAGGGCTTGGGGAAAACCAGATGCAACTGGTTTGGGGGAGCTTTGGAGCACTTTGTTTTGCTCAGCTCCTCTCTCCTTTCACAGGACAGGCTAGGGACATCAGACGCACCACAGGGGGTGGAGCCAGCATTGTGGAGGGAAGGCACAGCCCTATTCAGGTCCCAGGTGCAACTCCTCCCTCCCATCTAGATGCAGATCTCCCTATTCAGCCACTGCGCTGACTCACCCTGCCCCTGTCACTCACAAGCCAGACATGCAATTCACATCAGGCAGGCAGACACAGAGCACACATAAATGCCAACTTCTAGAAGTGGCATTTCTACCCCAGTCATAATAAATCTGCGCACACCATTGGGCAGCATTTATTCTCACGAGTTTGCACATACTAAACTCGCCCCTGCACTCCACTCACACCAGGAATTACCATGGACACACATATCCCCCATGCATTCCTATGGGAGGGCAGGACAATCTCACCACACGCACTCAGCGCGCACGCACTTTACACTGGCCCACAGTGCTAAAGTGCCCAGAGACTTAAAACTACTGACATACAAGGCAAAAAGTTTAGGGGTGAACCGGCCAAAAAGGGCCAAGTCCAACACAACCCCTTCCAGCCAAAACGCAGGGCAGACCAATCACCACCGTGATGGGCTTCCCTGCTTGGGGCGATAGAACACGGACGCGGGCCCGCACTGCAGGGACACCCTCCGGTTCTACGCCACCTGGAACCCATGGAATCCATCTAACAGAAAAAAACTCAGGACCAACTAGGCTACCCCACCGGTACTCCTTAGTTGTCCACGGCCAGGACCAGGCCCCAGGCCACCCAGATGCCACTGGTCCTTGCCAATCCAGAGTGGGGGCAGTAACCCCTGGCATACAATAGCCATTCTCCACTCTCCCTCTCAGTGTAGTTCCAAACTACCACTGATCCTTCAACCTAGGGTCCGCACCCTCAGGCTGACCAGAGGTCACGGGCGAAGCATCTCCTCACCCTACCTCTACTTCTGACGTTTCGCGCTCTCCCAGGAGAAGCACCTACCAGAACACAACTCTCCCACCAGTTCAGGACCTCTCTCCATCACTGGTCTACCACCTGGGAAATAAATTCACCGGCTGCACCGGGGTCAGAGGCGAGGACTCCCTCCCTCTGCACCACCTTCCAGAGTCCGATACCCTCCCAACTGGAGTGGTACCCCCTAAAAGGCAAAACCGGCCAGGACACTGATTACAGCCGCCCTGCTGTCCAGATCAGGAAACACCTGCTACTGGCTCCCCAACCCAGGGACGTACCCTTTGGTCAGATGCCCGGCGAACCAGGACTTCACGAGGGTGACACATAACTAATGGGTCGTGTGACAGTCTGCCCGGCGCAAACCCAGGGCAGAAGTGGCATCACCATGGTCACTCATTGGCGACTCAGCCCTGCTGGCTGGCCCCTGACTCACTGGCTCTTCCACTGGGTACTTTTTCCGCCTCTCACCCCTCACTCTGGACTTCTGCACCCTCCCAAGGGGAGTGGCACTGCCAGACACTAGGACTGCTGGAGCTCTGATTACAGACGCTCCACGTCCTCTAGACACTGGGAGATCCTCCTCAAATGGCCTACAAGTACAGCCTAGGCCCCCAACCTGATGTTCCCTTTAAGAAACAATCCAGGTCCTGAGACTGGGTTTCGGGCACTTTGGGACAGAACCACTCACTCTTTCTCCTCTTGAGACAAGATGTGAGCCCCTACACCTCCCGCCACTGGGACCTAGCTGGGCTACACTGAACCTCCTCCACCACAGGACGGAAGACACCTGAGCCACTCTTATTGGAATCACTTCCAGCTCACCTACCATGGGGAGGTCCCCCATACAGAACAGTCCAACAGGACAGACTAGGTTCCTTTCCTGGTGTTCCTTCTAAGAACCATCCAGTACCGGAGACTTGAGATTGAGGCTCGGAATACGGCCCAGTCTCACACCTTCCTCGCAGGACATGATGTGAGGCCTTGCAACCACCTCACTATAACGGTTCCTAGTTGGGTTCCTCTGAACCATCTCCGCCACACGGGTTGGGAGATACCTGCACCATCCCTCAAGGTTACTCCCCAATGCAAGTTCCTTATTTCAGAGAACTCACACCCAAGTATTCAGCAAGCTCCTTATTTCAGAGAACTCACACCCAAGTATTCAGCAAGCTCCTTATTTCAGAGAACTCACACTCACTCGTCCAGTGCAACACACCATTTATCCACACACACCCTCCCCCAGACCGGTGAGACAGTATCTACTGCCCCTGAATCTCAACCTGCACCCCTCTTACTGAGCACCAGGTACCATACTCTGGGAACGGGACGGGGACTTCATGCACTGGACACACTTCTGCTGCCACCACTGGATCCCACCCTTACTGGTGAATCCAGAAAACTCACACTGCACTTAGGGGATAATCTACCCTCCCGAACTAGTGACTCCATACCAATTAAGTCCCCACTGTAGGCCAACCCAAGAACCAGCGCAATGGCTCAAGGGCAGTCTCTCCTCCAGATTCTCTGGTTTCTGTCCTTGGCAGGACACCCAACTCATAGTGCACAAGAAACACATTTCAAACAGAAATGACACTTAAAACAAACTCAGAAACAATAATCCCTTTCCATGTGACTATCTAAAATGCAGAGTTTTGTAATGCAGCCAGTTGTCGCTGTGGTACTGCGCAAACGCAAGTCCAAATCCCCACCGCTGACAACCAATGTTAGAAATGGGATCTCTGGTTGGCTAAGGCTTGCGCCAAAGCCAGGCAGGGACCACCACTCTAGTCAGGGCAAGGGAGTTACACATCCCAAGATAACCCCTGCTCACCCCCTTGGTAGCTTGGCACGAGCAGTCAGGCTTATCCCGGAGGCAATGTGTAAAGCGTTTGCGCAACACACCCACAGCAACAACATACTAGGCACACCACAAAAAGGAACTCCACACAAGGTTATATATAAAAATAGCCTTTGTATTATCATAAAACACATTAGAATAGTACTCACATAATATACATCGTGCCACCTGGCACTAGGTCATATTTACAAGGGATTATTTACACCTGACAGGGCCAACTGGACCACTGTCAGAACCAGCACAAAGCGAACTTAGTACATGTAGAACTTATAATAAATGTAGAAACATCATAAATGTACAACCAGTACTCACTGGTAGTTACTGTACTTAGCATCAGCCTGTAACATAAACCACATTATGCACAGCATCACATTAGGCGCGAATTACATTCTGCGCCAACCTCACCAGCATAAATACATTATGCAATCCTCTCATAAGTCTAAACACATTAGACCCTAACCTCCTAAG
Source organism: Calotriton arnoldi (assembly GCA_963921515.1). Lineage (NCBI taxonomy): Eukaryota > Metazoa > Chordata > Amphibia > Caudata > Salamandridae > Calotriton > Calotriton arnoldi. Next base: position 1,374,897 of record CAWUFW010002250.1, read on the forward strand.
TATAACTCACACTAGGGGCGTAAAGCACACAGTGAAACATAATCTCACTAGCATAAACCATGATATGCAAAACAACCTCCTAATCACAAACCACATTAGAGGTATAAACAGGGTGCGTAAAGCATGGTAAATGCATCACATTTCCTAGCACCATATCATATTAGCACATTAGGGCCTGGCGCCCTATAAATCTAACTGTCCCCCTGGCCAACTGGCCATCTCTAAAGGGGCTCAAATGCCCTATGTCCACAGAGTCAGGGCGCGCTGCCAACGCAGCGAAAGTCAAGGGTGCGCAACTGCGCAAACCTAAACGTAGCAGCTGCCCACTACTTGCTGGGCAGCTGGGAGAGTCAGGGGCCAAGGAGTGCATCTTACTCCTAGCGCAAAAGTACACTAATACCCCCAAAGAACTGTGGCCTAAACGATGCAGCTGCCCACTACTTGCTGGGCAGCTGTGAAGCAATTAGAATGAGGCCTGGCACCATTGTGCCTTCTGGACCAATAGTTATGCAAAAACGTTGCAGCTGCCTGCGCTCTCGCAGGGCAGCTGGGAAGGGAGCAAGGGGGCCCTGGCACCTCTGTGCCTTCGGGGCCTCCCTGGGGCTTCCTAAACAATATTGCCCCCCATCGGTGCAGCTGCCCACTGTCAGGTGGGGCAGCTGGGAAAATCACCAACACAGGGAAGCACGGGCACCCCCGGCCCTCGGGAACCCCCCACTGGGGCCCTTAAACAAAATATGGCCCCCGTCGTTGGAGCAACCCCCTATCAGGCGGGGGCCGCTCAAGGAAACAGACACGTGCCCTCACTGGCACCACACCACCCATCTGGAGTCCACACTCACCGGGACTCACTGGCGGCTTCATGCTGTCTCCTCTGGCGGCGGGACCAGCAGCACTTCTCTCGCGGCGCTTCCCTCTTGCATGGGAGCCCCGCACTTGCATCGGCGGCCCCGGCCACCAATTCTCACTTCACCCGGGCCCCCTCCTGGGACCCGGGACTTCCAAGTGGAGCCAGCGAGGCTCCGGACGGCACTTGTGTGGGCGCGGGGCTTTCCTCGAGGAAACGGAAGTCCCGCCCCACGTCAGGCATCACGCTGCGTGACTTCCTGTTTTTGCGGCGAATCGGGCCGCGGCGGTGATTTCTCTCCTTTGGCACAATGAGGGGTAGGCTCCCTCAAAATTCAAAATACAAAGCGGGGTGGGCACCCGCAATTATGAATACCAATAAAGCGGCAAAATGCGGGGTGGGCACCCGCAAGTTAATCCTCACGGGGAATCCCTACGTCGGGATTCCCTCTAAAAAGAGCGGCAGCACCGCGCTGCGCAGCCCTCACTCTCCTTCTCTGAGGAGATTAAAAATAAATCGCTCACGGGGCGCAAGAGAATGCAGCAAAGGTCCTGGGTCCTGGAGGATGCCAGGAAAAGCAGAAGGGTCCCAAGAAGCAAGTCCTTTAGGCATCCAGGGGGGCAAGGCAGGGCCCAGGGAGGCAAGCCCTCATGGCAGCCCCCCCTGGGCCCCAGCAGCAGCACGCCCCCGGCAGGAACAGCACACCAAGAACTGAACAGGAACACTGAACATTTTTATGGGGTCACAGCCCCTTCTATTTATACACCCTTTTCCTTTGTCTAACAGGTGTAGGGTTTAGGGAAAACCAGATGCAACTGGTTTGGGGGAGCTTTGGAGCACTTTGTTTTGCTCAGCTCCTCTCTCCTTTCACAGGACAGGCTAGGGACATCAGACGCACCACAGGGGGTGGAGCCAGCATTGTGGAGGGAAGGCACAGCCCTATTCAGGTCCCAGGTGCAACTCCTCCCTCCCATCTAGATGCAGATCTCCCTATTCAGCCACTGCGCTGACTCACCCTGCCCCTGTCACTCACAAGCCAGACATGCAATTCACATCAGGCAGGCAGACACAGAGCACACATAAATGCCAACTTCTAGAAGTGGCATTTCTACCCCAGTTATAATAAATCTGCGCACACCATTGCGCAGCATTTATTCTCACGAGTTTGCACATACTAAACTCGCCCCTGCACTCCACTCACACCAGGAATTACCATGGACACACATATCCCCCATGCATTCCTATGGGAGGGCAGGACAATCTCACCACACGCACTCAGCGCGCACGCACTTTACACTGGCCCACAGTGCTAAAGTGCCCAGAGACTTAAAACTACTGACATACAAGGCAAAAAGTTTAGGGGTGAACCGGCCAAAAAGGGCTAAGTCCAACAGATATGCACTCTGCCCTTGGATGATGACACCCCTCCGAGCCCCGAACACACAAACCCAGAGGCAGTACAATTGGGCCCACACACGCACCAGGGGCATCGTGGAACGCACATTTGGCGTGTTGAAGTCACGTTTCAGGTGCCTGGACATCACAGGTGGAAGGCTCCTGTACAGCCCAGACATCGTGTGCAAGATGATCGTTGCATGTTGTGTGTTGCACAACATATGTGTACGCACCAATGCCCCATGGTTACGAGTGCCAGATGCACCGGACGATGATGAGGAAGATGAGGCAGGTGGACCACACCCCACTGCAGCTGCATCAGGAATAGCCCGTAGGAACAACATCATTGACAATTTCTTCACATGAGGACGTCACATTGTGTCAGTCCTTGGCAATCATGAGACAGTGCAAAATGACCACAGGCACAGCATGTGCAAATAAATTCAATGCAACACACATTCCCTGAGTTTCTGTATGTGTGCTGCTGTGTGGCACGGGGATCAGGGACATGTTCCAGACTCATTGTGGGTGTGCAGTGTGCTGTACTTAATTGTGCACGTGTGCCAATATGCCCATCTCCCCCCATCCCCCCAGTCCCTGGTCGGTACTCACCCTGTTGATGTTGTGTCAGGTCATGTTGAGCAGTGTCCCGATCCCCAACTCCTGGCACTGTATCCCGACTGATGACTGTGGCCACCATTTTCTCACTGTCATCCAGCTCCTGGTGTGCCGCTGGTCCCCCACCTCCAATCTGCATTGCTGCTTTCATGTTGGCATAGTGTTTCTTCTTGGTTTTGCCCTTCACATCATTCCAGCGCCTCTTGACCTCTTCCATTGTCCTCCTCGACACTCCGACTGCAATCACGTTGTTCACGATGTACTGCCATGTTTCCGTTTGTGTTGCCGATGACACAGTGGAGGTGACGTACAGTTGTTGGTTGTGTTCTGTCACCTCCGTGACGATGATCTGGTTTTCTTGCGGACTGAACCCCGTCTCCCTCTTCCTCTTCTCCTTGCCCTTCCCCGGGGTTCCTGGCTGGTCGTCTGTGGGGCTTGTGGGGTTCGCGTTGTCCTGTGCACTCGGTCCGGGTGCGTCCATGGTGGTACGCAGTTACATTTTTTTCTCTTTTTTTTTCTCTGCTTTTATAGTGCATTTTCCCGCATGTCGCGTGGGAATCGCAGGCCTGTCGCTGGTTATCGCTGGTTTTGTTTCACGATTTGGGACGTCGCAACTTTTTTCACGTTAGAGTTTTGCATTTTTTCGGCGTCGCGTTGATTTTAACGCGGGCATTTGTCGCGTTATCATGAGGCTATCGCATGGTGCCGCCGGGTTGTGAATGCTGCGTTAACACTGTGTTATTTTCCTTCGATGGACTGCGATGTGAGAAGTTGCGTTAAGCGATTTTGGCGATAGTTAACATGCGTTCTTGAGAATATCCCCCTTAGTTTGCAAATAAAAATCACCCTGAAAGTAGAAAAAATCATGCATCATAGCAATTTCATAGACGTTTAATTATAAATTCCGTGGGCACCCCCATGGGGGCTGGTCTTTTATTGAGAGCTATCTGCATTACTTCAAGAGCAGGTCTTTGTGGTATGCTTGTGTACAGAGACACAATGTCTAAGGTTGCTAAGATTTGTTTAGTAGGGTCAAAAGGTTGTCGGTCAACCAGATTGATTGTCTCCATAGTGTCTTTAAGGTATGATCTCGTGGTCTCCGCTATGGGCTTCAAAAAGAAATCCACGTATTTGCAAAGAGGCTCCAGTAAGGAACCACACCCGGAGACGATGGGTCGTCCCGGTGGATTCTGCATGTTCTTATGTATCTTTGGTAGAGTATAAATCGTTGGTAAACGGGGTTGCTTTTGGTTCAAGAATTGGAACTCCAAATCTGAAAGGAAACCCTGTTCCAGGCCCTCCTTGGTAACTTTCATGATCGTTTTCAAAAGTTCCTTAGAGGGGTCTGCCCGCAGTCTCGTGTAGCTGACCCCATCACCAAGTTGGTTGAGTACTTCCGTCTTGTAGTTAATGATGTCCTGCACCACAATCGCTCCCCCCTTATCTGCGGGTTTAATCACGATCTGTTTGTTGTTTTTCAGTGATGTTAGCGCTTCACGTTCCAACTTTGAGACATTGTGGTTGACATATTGCTTGTTGGTTAATGTCATCATAACATCTCGTAAGACAACATTCTCATAAGTGAGTATCTTATTGGTCATGGCGTGTGCCGGTGGCATAAAGGTTGATGGTATCCTTAGACCTGTCTGTGACAATGGAAGGGATGTCTGAGAGTTTTTGAAGAAATAGCGTAGTCAGAAAAGAGATGATCTGCCATATTGGTTGGCAGAAAAATTTGAGCAACTTGAGGCTGTTTTTCCACATACTAGTCCTGTTGAGAAACACAGGATCCTTACGATAAGTTTACCGAGTGGTATTGTTCCCACTTTAGCTGATTGCACTACCTGGGGGACGGTGTTTGCTGCGGTGTATACATGGTGCTTTGGCACCCCCTCCATGAGCGTTCTACCGAGCGTTGTGAAGAAGGTTCACACGTCCAGCCCTGGAATTGGGGATGAGATTAATGGGCATGTTCCCTATTGTCTCCAATATGATTCTGGCCAATGTCAAAGGTGAAGCAGTAAACTTGCAAGTGCGTCAATGCCTTTCGGCGGTGGCAGACGTTGATCAGCAGCGGCAGTTACCAATCATTATTGCAGATGTATACACATCATTGGGTTGGAATAGTTTGGGAGTAAGCCCTTATACTCAGGTACAAAATACGCCCACTCCAGAAAAGGAGGGTCGGCCGGTCTTTCCTAAAAATACATGGAATAAAAATCAGCGGCAGCAACGGCAGGAGCTTGGTTCTCGTGCTGGTTCGCCACCACAGGACGCTTCTGAACGTAGATATGATTTGCGTGACCGCTCTAAAATTAAAACCCCCGAGAGGTTTCAGGTTCCTGATCCTCGTTCTCCTCGTTCCTTTCAGGAATCGTCGGATCAACAGTTTGGCGGGGGCGGACGTCAGGATCGCAGAGAAGGCGAGTCTGCACAGCCACGACGTGACCCGCAGCGCAATTTTGACGTAAAAGCAAACCGGAGGGACCACCTCAATATCGTGCCCCATTTCAGAAGAAAAAAGTTGCCGCTTTGACTGCAAAGTATGCCTCAGACAGTGAGAACCCTGCTCCTTGATTGGAGATGGGCGGTAACACTCCTCGACAGGGCGGTGGAAGTTACCATAGTGCGGGAGGCACTCCACCAGTGTCTGGAGGCGAAAGCAACTGACACGTTCATTACAGTGAAAACAGCTGACACACGGGTTGCACCCCCTGATAGGCTTTACGAGATAGGCCTCCAAATTGAAGGTGATATTAAACGCACAATCAAGGCAGTCTTTAGGGACAACCTTACTTCTTCCTATGATATTTTGTTGGCGGAGGTTGATTGGCCTCCCCCATTTGTTCTAGCTTCTTCTAAAGTGGAGGATATTATTCTCCCGTGTTTTTCAAAATATGTTTTGGAGGAAGCTAAACAAGCTTACGCGCTGAAGTGGGCACTAGCGCTTGTCCCTGCTGTGTATCGTAATCAGGTGGGTTGGGATAAGGATTCGCCGACACATGGAATTACTTTGCGATCAATGCCACAACCCCAACCACAATATCCAATTAAGCGAGACGCGAAAGCATCCGTAAGTAAAATCTTGACCCAATTGGAATATCAGGGTGTAATTGAACCCATGAATAATCCTCTTTTTCCTATATTGAAACCGGACGGTTCATATCGTATTGTTTTGGATTACCGTCATTTGAACAGTCATGTTCGTACCTTGCGGTACAGAACACCGACAGCTCTGCGTTAGTCGATACCATTGTTCGTAAAAAACATAAAACGACTCTTGATATCTCCAATGGTTTTTATAGTCACAATTTGGCTCTTGAGAGCCATGACTTGACAGCCTTCAGCGCCCTCGGCAATCACAAGAGGTATACGCGCTTGCCTATGGGATATAAAATAGTCCCTGCGCTTTTGCGGCACGTATAGTGTCTGTTTTACATGAAATTGACCCTGATGTTTTCTCAAACGTTGATTACATCTATTTGACGGATGATGCATTGATACCGCATCTTGTGCGTGTGGACAGCATCATAATTTCTTTTGCAGACTTGGGATACAAATTCAATTTTGCCAAGTCGCATATTGCCTGTTTGGCAGTTCTTTTTCTGGGTTACGAACTCACCAATGAAGGTAGGGGGTTGGCCCCCCACTTTCTGGAGAAATGTGCCCAATTGCAACCTCCATCTACTGTTAAAAAATTGCAGTCTTTGCTGTTTTTTTAATTTCGATGGGACATACATTCCTGATTATGCCCAGCGTATCAAACCACTGTAATCATTGATACAACCTTCTTTTTCGGCTTCCTGTTGGTTTCCGGAACATACTGCAATTCTTCGGTCTCTGCAGTCTGACCTGCTTGCGACCAACTTCTTGTTAATGCCAAACAATTCTACAAATCTGGTCATAAGGATTGTACCTGGCGCGTTAGGTTTCACTTACTTGACGTTCAGTGAAGGGGACATGGTCCCCCTAGCTTATAAATCACATTTGTACACTTCGACTGAGATGCGCTTCTCTTCTACAGAACAAATTTTGACCGCTGTCCAGATGGCGATTCTGAAAGAACGCTCTCTGGCTCAGGGTAAACGCATTTTCATGGTCTTGCCTGTACCTGCTTTGGAAGCAGTTACAAATCAATCAGGGAATTGTAAGCGCGCTACTCACCCGTGAGGGTCTCAAGGCGCTGAGGGGGGGGGTCCGCAGATCTGTTTAGCCAAAGAGCCAGGTCTTGAGGGTCTTCCTGAAGGTGTTCAGGGAGGGGGCGCGTCTGATGTCTGCCGGTAGCTCGTTCCAGGTCTTGGCTGCAATGTGAGAGAAGGATCTTCCGCCTGCTCTGGTTCTGTGGATGCGCGGGGTTTCGGCCAGTGCGAGGTTGGAAGATTGGAGGTTTCTTTTGGGTATGTGGAAGTTGATTCTGTCGTTGAGGTATTTGGGTCCGTTGTTGTGTAGGCATTTGTAGGCGTGAGTGAGGATTTTGAAAGTGACTCTTTTCTCCACGGGGAGCCAGTGAAGACTTCGTAGGTGTTGGCTGATGTGTTCGTGTCGGGGGATGCCGAGGACGAGTCTGGCGGCGGTGTTCTCTATTGTCTGGAGTTTGCGGAGTAGGGACTTGTTGATGCCGACGGAGAGTGCGTTTCCATAGTCCAGTCTGCTGGTGATGAGTGCGTGGGTGACTGTCTTCCCTGACTCAGGGGGGATCCACTTGAAGGTCTTGCGGAGGATGCGGAGGTGACGGCGTTGACCTGTCGGTTCATGGTGAGTGATGAGTCGAGTACGATGCCGAGGTTCTTGGCGTGGTCTGAGGGGGTAGGTGGGCTTCCGAGGGCAGTCGGCCACCAGGTGCTGTCCCATGCAGAAGGGGTGGTACCGAGGACAAGGACTTCTGTCTTCTCGGCGTTGAGCTTCAGGCAGCTGTTGGTCATCCAGACTGCGACGTCTTGTATTCCTTTCTGGAAGTTGAGTTTGGCAGTGGTGGGGTCTTTGGTGAGGGAGAGGATGAGCTGGGTGTCGTTGGCGTAGGATATGATGTTGAGGCCATGTTGTCGGACGATGGCTGCGAGGGGGGCCATGTAGATGTTGAAGGGTGGGGCTCAGTGATGAACCCTGTGGGACTCCGCAGGTGATTTTCGTGGGGTTGGAGAGGAAGGTTGGGAGTCTGATCCTTTGGCTTCTTCCGGTGAGGAATGATCGGATCCAGTCCAGGGCTGTTCCTTGTATGCCTGCGTCGTGTAGTCTGGCGACTAGTGTGCGATGGGAGACGATGTCGAAGGCCGCTGATAGGTCGAGTAGGATGAGGGCTGCGGAGTGGCCTTGGTGCAGGAGGGTGCGGATGTCGTCTGTGGTGGCGAGTAGGGCGGTCTCTGTGCTGTGGTTGCTTCGGAATCCGGATTGGGACGGGTCGAGGACGGCGCTCTCTTCAATGAATCGTGTCAGTTTCCTGTTGACTGTTTTCTCTGCAACTTTGGCTGCGAAGGGGAGGAGCAAGATGGGCCTATAGTTCTTGAGGTCGGTGAGGTCAGCTGTGGGCTTCTTGAGCAGGGGTCTGACTTCTGCGCGCTTCCAGTCATCTGGGAAGGTTTGAAGGTAGTGTTGATGGTGCGTTGTAGTTCAGGTGCGATGGCGGCTGCAGCTCTGTGGTAGATGTGAGGGGGGCAGGGGTCGGTGGGGGCCCCCGAGTGGATGCTTTTCATGGTTGAGGTTGTGTCTTCGGCCGTGATCGGTGTTCAGTTGGAGATGGTTGGCTGGCTGGTGTTTCTGGGGGGCGGGGGGCCGTCTGTGGCGCCTGGTGGATGGTCGATGAAGTTGTCGTAGAGGTTTTTGATCTTGAGGTGGAAATAGGTTCCAAGCTTGTCGCAGAGGTCTTGGGATGGGGTGATGTCTGTGGCTTCGCTGCGTGGGTTGGTGAATTCTTGAATGACACTGAAAAGTTCCTTGGAGTTGGTGGAGTTGGCCAGGATTTTGTTGTGGATGAAGTTCCTCTTGGTGGCTCTGATCTGGTTGTGGTAGTCCATCATGGCGTCCTTGTAGGTGGTGTGGTTTTCGGTTGTCTTGGTGTTTTTCCAGTTTTTCTCCAGGCATCTGTAGGTGCATCTGGGTTCTTGGAGAGCGGTGGTGAACCAGGCGGCTTTCCTGGGGCGTTGTCTGTCGGTGTTTGCGTAGCGGGCGAGCTCGTCTGCGCAGTTGGAGATCCAGGTGTGGAGTTCTCTGGCTGCGTCGGGTGCCCAGGTGTGGTTGTCTCGGGTGAGGGTGGAGTTAAGTTGCTCGTCTGTAACCTTGCTCCAGTTCCTTCATGGTGGGTGGGGGGCTGGTTTGGGTGCCTTGGGTTTGTTGATGGCGAAGTGTACGCAGTGGTGGTCGGTCCACGGCGGCTGCGTTGTGTGGCTGAATTGGACACTGTTTCAAGGGTGTGTCCTGCTCTGTGGGTCGGTGTGTTGACGAGTTGTTTAAGTCCGATGCTGGCGAGGTTGTCACGAAGGATAGTGGAGTTGGGGTCGGTGGGGCTGCCGAGGTGGAAGTTCAGGTCTCCAATGAGTATGTAGTTTGTTGAGGCAATGGCGTGGGGTGCGATGAAGTCGGTGATGGTGGTGGCAAAGGGTGTTCGGGGCCGGGGGTCTGTAGATGAGGGTTCCTCGGAGTGTGGCTTTGGGGGTGGTCTGGATCTGGAAGTGCAGGTGTTCGGGCGGAGGGGAAGGTTTCGCTGGAGGTGGTGAGGCGGAGGGTGCTCTTGTGGGCGATGGCGAGGCCCCTCCTGGGTGGTTGGGGCGGTCTTTCCTCTGGATCTTGTATCCGTCGGGATAGCGGTGCTGATGTCGGGGGCAGAGGATGCGTTGGTCCAGGTCTCTGTGAAGAAGGCGATGTCGGGCGAGAGAGAGTCGAGTAGGTTCCAGATTTCCATGGCGTGTTTGTGTACGGAGCGTACGTTGAGGAGGATGCATTTTAGGGTGTCGCCGGTGCTGGCGTCGGCAGTGTTGGAGGCCGGGGTGGCGGTGAGGGTCTGGCAGCAGTGGAGGCAGGAGAACTGGCCGTGGGTTGTGTTCGGTGAGGCCTGTTTGCATTCTCTAAGTCTTCCAGGGTTGAGTGCGAGGAGGGTGGTAGTGTCGTAGCGATGGGTAGTGGTAGGTCCAGGATTCCTGGCGTTGGCCGCGGTCGGGTCGCGGAAGGACGCAGACGGGCTTGCTTTTGGCACACCTTCCGCGCTCCGGCGGCGCGCCCGCTGCGCAACCGCACAGCGGCCGCCATTACGTAGGGGAGGTGGGAGGCGGGAGAGGGGGAATTCCGGGGGAATTCCAGGGGGAATTCGGGGGAATTCTGGGAGTGAATTCCGGGGGGAGGGGCCATAGGGGCAGAAGCGGCAAAAGGCGAAAGGAACAGGCAGGCACGAGAAAATAAAAACAGTGGTGGAATTAGAGCAAGACACAGATGGGCACAATAACAGTGGCACAACAGGGAAAAAATTAAGAAACAAAACGGCTGAGAAAGGTTACGGTGGTTGCAGGCAGTCTGGTGCCAGTTGGAGTGGGAAGCAGGCGCAGGAGCGGGCAGCAGCCTCGAACCTCCCAAGGAGGAGGTCGGGGTCTGGAGACAAGAGACGGCACAGCGGAGCTGCGGGGAGAGAGTGGACCTAGACCGAGGGTCGGAGGTCTTACTCGCGCTCCCCCGCAGCGGTTGCCATTAAGTAGGGGAGGTGGGAGGGAGGAGAGGCTGGGAGGCTAGTGTTCCGAATTCCAAAGCCTTGCATCCACGTTGGATACAATGGGCTAGTTCTCTGACGTCGGCTGATGTCAACTTTATCTTTGACCCGTATTTGTAGACACAGGAGTTTTTACGATTTGAACATGTTCACCACCTCCTCTGTCATTGCTTCCTATTGATCAGTACAAATGCATTATTTACACTGATGGACCTGCGCAGCCAGCCGTTGGTTCTAAACATGCTTATTCGGCGGCGTGCACAATTGCGGCAGGGAAAATTGTTGATGGTGATTTTCAATCCTCCTTGGTGCACACACAGTCTCTTGGTGATTGCACAGTTCAATTGGCGGAGCTACGTGCTTTGGTTTTGGCTCTTAAATTTACTGATCCTGATGCTCCTTCTCTTGTAGTGTGCAATTCGTTTTACTGTGTATAATCCTTCAATGACAACTTATTCTTTTGGAAACAAAATGATTTCCGTGATTCTAAGGGTAGCGCAATTAAGCATAAGACGCTTTGGGTCGGGTGGCCGCCCTTAAGGAGCGTTTGCCACTCACACATGTTATCCATACTTTGGGCCATCAACGTGTGGGAGCACACGCTGTTGGTAATTCACTGGCTGATGAGGCAGCCAAATCTGCAGAAGCCACTTGTTCTGTAGCAGCAGTCACAAGGTCCATGACTAAAATTGATGATGATATTCTAGCGGCTATTGCTGCGACAAAGGAGGGAACAGAATTCCCCCAAGGTTTTCCTACATGTTATACATACCACTTGCCTTCTGATCAAATTCCATTTGCAACTATTCCGTCCGTTGGGGATCGGCTGATTCCCAATGAGGACCGCAGACTTTCTTTGATCATTGCCGCCCATGAAGGTGTGGCTTCTGCCCATGCCGGAGTAAATGCAACTGTTTCCTTTTTGCAGCAACGTTTTTGGTGGCGTGGTTTATACCAACAGGCCCGTAAATATGTTCTTACTTGTGACATTTGTCAACAAATTAAGCCTTCTACTGTTGCACGCCCACCACATACTCAGCTTTACATTTCTAATAAGCCATTTGGCTGTATTTATCTTGATCACTGCAGTCCTTTGACATCTGAGTCCTGGCCCCTCACACATCGTCCCATATAATGAAAAGAGACAAGGCCCTTGTCAATATATCAGCGATTCCTGTTGTTGATGGCATTGTCTGGGATAAAGTATCATATGATATCCATGGCCCGACCGAAATTTTGAACATTCCATACGTCTTCCGCGTTTCCTTGGGAGAGGTGGTTCTGCCCGACATACATTCAGATGACTTGGATTTTCATAACGTTCATTCACTGTTCTCTGATTTAAAATATTATGCTGCATTTGACACTGAAGATTTGTATTTGAATTTGGCTAATTACGCAGATTTATTTTGTTATCAATATTATGGCCATCATTTTTTGCACAAGACTGAAACTCAGAGACCCTTTTTTAATTATACCCAATGGGAGCATTGACCAACACCGTTACAGGGAAGTTCGAAGACCCAAGAAAGTAAATTTGTGTATTTTTCTGGTTACAATCTCTCTGACCCACAGTCCTACTTTTATAAATTGAAGACACCGCCCCAAACTAAATGTATGTTAACACAGACTAAACTAGTTTACTCCGTGTCCTTCAGGAAGGATTTGTCCGTGATGGGTTATGAGCATTGGAAGGACACAATTGATTTAAAATCCATTTGGGGTACTAGAGATTGGCAAGTGCAGGGCACTGAAGCTTTGCATCGTGCATGTCTGATACCATCTCAAATCTATTTTTAAATGACACGGTACAACAGACTACTTGTTTTGGTTTAGCCATGGCCAAAAACCTAAATATTCCCTCCATTCCATTATTGGCTTCATATGATACATGGTAAACACACACTAACTACACAATTGAAGACTTAGCTGTCTTATTTCAAAATGGCACACTTAACTCTTCCAATACCGACCCCTTGGGATGTAAGTGTGGACGACAACTTCAAATGCATGTCAATTACGTTTTTTGAATACTACCAAAGGTTTTACACAAAGTAGACCTGATCAACGCTTCCCACATTTGCATACTGTTACCACATATTGAGTGGGTAAATTATGTCAGCAATGGCTGCAACATTCCACAGTGTCGTCTGTGAAACAACACCTCTCTCATTTGTCAAGTGACATCGATTTGGCTGATTTTCTTTTAGGTCCAAAACCCTCTCGAACAAAACGTTTTATTTATTCGGCTTATAATGAATTTTGGAAACGGACGCAAATGGAGGCTGCGGTGCATAGATAATAGCATTAATACGCTGTCTTCCTGTATATACACTTTGGATAATATTGTATCATCTGTCATTGACATTGTTCAAAATGAAGTGTCTGTTTTGTATCATTGTCAAAATCAGTTACGTTTTGTGATGCAGTTTGCTTGGACATTGCAAACTCTCAAAAATGGAAAAGTGCCATGGGATTATTTGAACGCTTCTGCACTGTTTTTACTGTTTAATTTAACTGATAAACAGAAATTAATGTCCATGAAAGATGCCACATGCACATTGTTACATATTGAACAATTTGAACAGTTACCGTTTTAAGTAGCCAAGACTGATTCAGCTATGTGGTTAATACATGGAGTTATTTCACTACCTATCTCACTTTTTCAATTCACAGTGTGCATGAAGCATCATCCCGTTGGGAGATATGAGCCCCTAGGCAATAATTATATTCACGAATTATGGTTGTTACCTTTCACCTATAGATGTCATCGCACAGAGAAGGACGTTTTCCTTACAGGGGAGGACTGTGATTCCACAGTAGGACATCCCCTAGTCTGTAAACAAGTTAAGCTTCACGGAGCCTGTAACGTTTCAGCACCTAATCTAGCTTGTTTTTTAAGAGGTACCCCTGTCCCGGCTATTATTCCCGTATTAACTTTGCTTTCTAACGGTAGTTATCTTATTTTCAATAACCACGATTGCTGAGGCTTGAGAGCTGGCATCCCTAATATAGTAACAGTTCCTCAACGAGTTACATGTTGCTGCAATGTCCTATTTCCACCCCGCATGGGATTGTAGATAGTTCGCTTTGGCCTTCCATTCCAACTTTGAAAACAGATTTCAATAAACTGAGCAGACTCAAAGCACTATTGTTTCAACAAGAAGTGGCTCTCACATCAGCTCGAGAGACCTTTGAATTGCAGGTGGCAAGAACCGCAAGTGAGATACACTGGCTGCTAAACACAAATCTCCCACTCCATTTTGGAGAATTAATACACCAAATATTTAATGCGTCTGATACGGAGGGCCTTGCTCACTTTTTTAAACTTGTGGGATCCAGCCTTGTTTCTTCCTTTCAGACTATTTTTGGAGTAAATCCGGCCATTATTCATTCTATTTTTTCCAGCGCCTTTGGAGGGTTTCCCCTGGTGCTCCTGTTGATTTGCGGCTTGCTGGTTCTCCTATTATTGCTTTGCAATGGATGCTCGATCTGTGGAGCTGCCAAACCCGGTCCAGTTGCAACTGTACCGTTATTGAATGCGGCAGCTCTTTGGTTCTATGCCAGTGGACTCTTTTGCCAACGATTACTTGCTGACCTTCCGTTATGCTTACTTCACCTGCATGCAACCTGTGTTCCACTGCCTCCGGTGCCCTTTTCAATGGGCCATGGATATCTGCCTGTCCAATACCACACACGCTGCCCTGGATTACGATCTGTTAATGGGTCCGTTGAAGGCCCCTGACCAGGTATGTGCCAGGGGTAGGCGTTTGGTGTGCGATCCTCTACTCTGAACAACGGCAGACTTGAGTACCTGTGCTCTTGCGCAGTGCCTCATAGACAGCAATTTCATCGAGGTTAACGCAGGTTGTCCTGAGATGCTCCTAACGACTTCTGGATATGAGGAGCATGTGTGCTCGTTCGATGTACTCAACTGGATGGCATACCTTTTTACAATGGAAGGAACAGACAACGTTCTGGAGTTCATGGCATTCCGTTTATCCCGCAACATTTTTGTCTTTAAAGACTAATTATGAATGGATAGCATTTTTTGAGCGCACAATTGGCAACATTTTTTAACATTATAACCTTGCAATACGCAATTTTTTATATGGCTTCATAATTACACCAATTGGACTTTGACTAAGCCGCTTTGCCTCTGCTTGCCTCTGATTTTTGTTTTTCGTATAGGGCTAACGCCCTGGCCAAGGGGAGGGTGTCACGTGGCCCATAGGGACATTGTCTTTTTACACTAACTTAGCATGAGCACGTTGTAGCTTGCCTGCTGCTTTGCACACATTACTACCGTCTTTATTTTTTGCAATAATTTCAAAGACTGCTTTCACATGAGAACTCATCGTTGTGTTCACTCTCTGCATGTTCCTGGGATTTTGACTGAACATTATGTGCAAGGTCGAACAACAATGCCCCTTGTTATTTTGTTCTGGCCAGTCCTTAGCCCTTAGACATACATACCGATGCAGCTGTTTGGACAGCGTACTTGGGTTTTTAGTGGGGTACATGGATGGGTAACACACACTTGGATAGGGACCTTTCCAGGGAGAAGAGTGAGACAGCACCTATGATGTAGATCTACCAACTATAGGCTAAGGTATGGGGTCTGCTGACAAAGCCCAGAGATCTTCTATTATATAATAATACTTCTACTTAGCAAGGGGAGGGAGGTTAGGCACTATAGTCCTTTCTCCATTGTCTTTTTATGATGACATCTCCCTTCATGATTTATGGATTAGCTGCTTTGCTGATAATATGTGTACTACGCATTTTCCTGCTTGTTGTGGCATGTATGGTGCATGTTAGGGCACGTTAATTAAAAAATATATTTTAAACTATTCCGTGTCTCTGTCAGATCTTATTGTGGACAAGCACAAGAGAGTGAGCGAAAGGGTGTGTCTTGTTACCGCGATTCCTGAGAGATTTGGGAGTATTGTGTTCTGGGGTGTCTAATTATTTGATTCTCAGTGAGTGAGTAGGAGAGCAAGTGAGACACTATAGCTAGTCGGTCCTGGGTTCGTGGGCACCAAGGTTGTAGGAAGACCCAGTCCCTATACACTAAGGTGCCATACTCCAACGCATAGTTCTGTGTTTGTGCAGAATCCCTGAAACACACCAGCTCCACTAAGACTCCTTCCTACAGTAACCAGTGTGCATACCAGAGTGTATTCAAAGATTACCGACTGCTTCCTACTTTTCACGATCCCACGAGCCTCTTGAGATCGTAAAATTTTTTTAAAATAAGAAATAACCTTCTACTCATCACAGTACTTATCTCTTACACACTTCGTCTCAAAAACAAGGACCACAATATGCTTTCCTACTAGTAGAGTCTATTGAGAACTCATCTACCCCTTTTTACTATTCACGAACCCGCGAGATCGTAAAAATTTGTTAAAAACAATATATATTTATTTTCTTCACAGTAGTTATTCCTTAGGCACCTCCTCTCTAACTCTAGTGGGACAGCATACCTTTCTGCAGCCATGTTAAATCGTTTTTTTACTTTATTTCCACAACACCTCCAATTTTTCACAGTAAACAGTAATGACCGCCATTTCATTTCTAAAATTCCGACAGCCAGCCAATCAGAGCACTCACATGGATGGGACTCACTGAAGCCTCTCGCTCCCTCAAGAGCGTGAAGGCTCATGGGAAAAACGGGCCTCTCCACCAATCCCAGGCCTCCATTTTTGATTTCTGGACTAAGATCTAGCTTTCTGCTAAATCTGGTGTAAATTTATTCAGCTGTTTGGGCTGTAGGTGTGTCTACATTTTCTATGCAAGAAATTAATAGGAAAGACGTATTTTGTGATCCCTTCCTTTTTTCATCCTCGCTTGATGGATCATGCTGAAACTTTCTAGGAAGGGGCTGTGGTTGATGAGACATATTTTGGGAAAGTTTCGAGAAGATTCATCAAACAGCACCAAAATTATAAGAAGACCAAAAAATGCTTTTTCTATGGAAACACGATTCTAACTATAACTAACCCAGTGCGACAAAGTCATACCCCTGTGCAAGTGCGCACTCTGATTGGCTGCTAGCAACGTAAGAAAAATATTGCTGGCAGCCATTACCGGACTCAGGGACTTAGTCCCATGTCCTGAAATTATAAAATAAAAATAATATAAGGGGGCACGGTAGGGATACCCCCCGCACTAGGCTCTTTCGAGGGGGGGCCCGAGGAAGCACCCCAGGGGTGAATATAAAAAGAATTCTTGCTCCTACCATGCCACAGCAAACTGCAATGTCCCGGGGATGAGCACCCCAGGACATTGCTGGAGCCGGCCCTGGGGGGTGGAAGTCCCCAGGGCCATCTAGGCCACAAGGCCACGAGGCCCCTCTCCCATATTCAAATTTACCACAGGGAGGTGGTGGTCCCCAAGGCCGAGGGTCCGCTAGGCAACCCCTGCATAAATATTAAAAAATGCCCCAGGGAGGTGGCAGTTCCTGGGGCTTTAGGTATTCCAGGAGGGGAGCCCGGTGCACCTCCCTCCTGCATATTTAAACATGCCCCCGGAACTTGGAGTACCTGAGGGCCCATAGCAAATGAAGCGCGGGAGCCCACACTTCGTTTGTTTCCATTTTCAGCGGGAGTCGCAGATCCAAAGCGATTCCCGCCAAAGAAAGATTTTTAAAAATGCTTTTTGGTCCTGGTGGGGGGGGGGGGGGGTGGTCCCTGTGGGACCCCACAAGAGGCCTAGGGGATCAGGGTGTTTCTATCCTGCCCCCTTTTCTTTTTTTAACATTTAACCGAGTCACAAGATGGCTGCCAATACTTCCTGCTTTGAAGTGTTGGCAGCCAATCAGATACCAGCACGAGATTGGGAGGGGTCACGGATCCACCGCGTCTCTATATATACAATTGGAAATTTCTTTACATTTCTCTGCAACTACTGAACGGAATAACACCATTTAACAAAAAGAGTGCTTTTTGGACCAAGAGCTAACTTTCTGCTAAATTTGGTGTAATTCCATTAAGCAGTTCGAGCTGTAGCCATGTTTAAACTTTCCTATGGAAATTAACATGGAGAAAAAGTGTTTTGGGACCCCCCTTTTTCTCAGCTCCCGCTTGATGGATCACCACAAAATTTTCAAGACAGCAGCTGAAGTGAGTGGCGTATTAGTTTTGAAATTTTACGAGGATTCGTCAAGCGGCCACAAAGGTATTGGCAAAACAAAAAAAGCTTTTCCAATGGAAACTGGGTCCTAACTATAACTACCTACTGGTGACCACCAGTAGGTAATATATAAATATATAAATATACAATATATATATATATATATATATATATATATATATATATATATATATATATATATATATATATATATATATATATATATATATATATATATTTATATATTACCTACTGGTGGTCACCAGTAGGTAGTTATAGTTAGGACTTAGTTTCCATTGGACAAACTTTTTTTGTTTTGCCAATAACTTTGTGGCCGCTTACAATATATATGTATATGTACACACACACACACACACAAAGATGCTTTTAGCGCTTCGCTCTAAAAGTCGTGATAAGGCTATGTTAATATGTATTCTAAGTAAGACTATATGGCTGATATACTTTCTATCTGTTCACCCTATTTTGTTCTTTTTCTTTCTGCCCCTCCTCTTAAAATATGACAATTTTAATAAGTCTAATTTGAAGTAAAAAAGGTTTTTAATATTTTTTTTATTTTTCCTCATTAAATTACTTCTCACTGCCCAATACATTTCAATTGAAAAGGGGCTCCAAACTGACAGATGTCTCTCTTGTTATCTTTCTGATGTTGAAGGTTATACCTCATGCTTCATGAGATTACTCCCATTTGTCCTCTGAGTCCTCTCACTAGTATTTGTAACCCCAGAGATAAATGCTCCATGCCCCCTAACCCACTTTGCTCTCCTGCCACTCTTTGTCTGCCTCTCACTCTCTGACCTCTCACCCACCTTGTGTCCTATCACTCACTCTTTATCCACTCATCACTCTGTTATTTTTGCGTGTGTAACTTCCTGTACTTTATTGCATTCACTCATTTTGTACCAGCTCTGTGCCTCCCCGCCAGCCCCCACATATAGCCTTGCCCCACCTCACCTTGGACAGAGTTTTAAATTCCAAACAGGCCACGGCTCCTTCCTCATACCTCAGACGAAAGTCTCAACTCTATTGATTTCAATGGACTAACCCTGCAAAGCCCACTCACTTCATATTCCTTGGAGGACTCAGAGGTTCACAAGTATGCTGTGCAACCTCCCCTGTTCTGTGAAGCCTCCCCTACTCTGTGTCCTCTCCCACCCTGTCATCTCCCTCAAGCTGGGCCATCATTTCGTTAATAAGCAACTCTTGCCCCCCTTCACTCTTTGCCCAACCTCTCTTCTGTGTCCCCGACAGCCCTGCCAAGTGCCACGCATCATGCATTGCCGATCGCACTTTAAGGCAAGTCCCCGCATCACTGCATTAAAAAAATAACTATCATGCATTTGTACTGCCTCTTTTCTTGTCAAGGAGCTTAGTTGTCAAAGTGACATGTGCGCAGCCAGCACTCGTTTGTTTACCCTTTTATTGTGATGCAGGCAGTGTGAGCCGGCCCACATACGAGGTGACCCTGGCTTTCTACTATTTATGTCAGCCGCACCTCTTAGTTACATTTCATCTGCCCCCGCATCCTCGGTGCTGCTGTACTCGGTTTGTGCTCTCTTTCTTTGCAGGATGTATTAATGAGTGCCGTTTTGCAACCCCAGCAACATAACAGCAGGGTCATTTCCACCAGTGCTTAATTTGAGCTGGTGGTATCCGGGGCTCGGCACGGGCACTTAATTGCCAGCACCGTGCCCCTTTACAGTCTGCCACAAGGTATTGTATTGTAATTGCATTTATATAGTGCTTACTACCCCCAACGAGGCATCAAAGCGCTTTTTCGGCGAGTAGCAAGCTACTCCGGAACCCATAAAGGATTAGTGGTGAATTATTATAATGAAATATGAAAGTAATTTGAGTAGTGGATATGTTAGTCAGTTATTTGGATTGAGAAGGATAGCGGCGGGATAGAAGAGGGAAAAAAGGTTTGCATCTATATAGCACTTGCTACCTCTGATTGGGTGTTGAAGCGTTTTTTCGGCGAGTAGCACGCTACTCCGGAACGCATAAAGATTAGTAGTGAATTAGTATAGTGAAATATGAAAGTAATTTGAGTGTTGGATATGTTAGTCAGTTATATGGATTGAGAAGGATAGCGGAGGGATAGAAGAGGGAAAAAGGTGGCGCTGTCTGGCTAATTTAGAGATGACCACAACAACAGTAAATTATTAACTGAATATACTTTAAGAATGAATATTACCTGCCACCCAAACCATTCTTATAACTGAAATAGTCTGAATAGCACTTGCATGAGTGTGAATGTTAGTATTTGTGTTGTTACTATCATTGGCAGCGCTGGCAGGGGCAATGTGTGGTACAAGGTGCAGTGGCCTCCTGACAAGAGCCCTGGCACGTATTTTTTTTGCAAATTACGCACTGATTTCCACACCCCGTCAACCATGTGTACTGGATACACAGCCGGCCCTCTCTGCAGCACAGTGCCAGGTTTTTAATATAGAGGCAAGCGATGCACCCAAGGCTGGTGCCCAGCTCTGCTGTGCCCTTTCTCCGGAGTCGTGTGAACTGTCAGAGCAGGGCACACAGTGGCAGCAGCCTGGCCGCACACGCAGACTGCAGCAGGAAATACCCAGCGCAGCTCACCCCCAGTTGTGCACCCGGACCCTGCTGAACATCGGCGGGAGAAAAGGGCGACATTTCATT
Organism: Calotriton arnoldi; assembly: GCA_963921515.1. Taxonomy (NCBI): domain Eukaryota; kingdom Metazoa; phylum Chordata; class Amphibia; order Caudata; family Salamandridae; genus Calotriton; species Calotriton arnoldi. The sequence goes on from CAWUFW010002250.1 coordinate 1,395,260, forward strand.
CACGTCAGTAAGCCATGGTCTGAGTCGAGTTGATCTCCCTCTACAGCAGGAAGTCACATATGACTGGAGAAAAGGCGGGAGAAGAAGCAAAGGCAGCCAGGCTACCGAGATTCCGCAGTCAGACATGCACTGAATGAAGTAAGAGCATGAAACACGAGAGACTGATCGCTAATTTAAGTTTCAGATCCGAGTCTGAGTCACAGTCACAGCAGTGCATGCGCCTCCAGTGGTCCCAGGCCAAACTCAACCCTGCTAGCCTCATGGCAAATTATGCACTTAACTTGTTATACTTGCTTTGTGTGCCAAACGTCCGTGAGCCCTCTCTGTGTGCGACACGCATGGTAGGGAGGAAAAATTCCTGTTGTTCTTTTGTATGTCAGATTCTATATGACACTGGGGCATATTATCAACGGCCAGCGATAATTATCGCTGGCCGTGCTGAGCGCCGAATTCCCTAACGCAGGCTATCTCTGGTATTTATCGCCCTGGTAGCGCGTTATTAACAACGCATTTCCCAGGGCGATAAGAATTCCAGAGATAGCGAGGTTATCGCCGTTTTGCAGGGAACATCGCTGGTTTTCCAGCGATGTTCCCTGCAAACGGCGATAACTCCTTGCTGATACGACCCTGTGGTCGTATCAGCAGAATCCATCCCCTATGTCTAACATAGTAGTCAGGATTTTAGCAGACGTTAGATTTTGGCGAAACGACCGCTTTCGCCAAAATCTAACGTCTGCTGTAATCCTATGGGCTGCCTTGTTAATATCGCGATGTGAACATCAGCGATATTTTCAAGGCAGTCCATCCGGGGTACGCCCAGTGACGCCCACTTTGCATCTCATTAGAGATGCAAAGGGGGGCGTCGGGGAAAGGGTGCTAACATGCGATTATGCATGTTAGCACCCTCTTGTTGATAGGGCGATAGTTTTATCTCCGTTTTTCTGGCTTTTAAAGCCAGAAAAACGGAGTTAAAGCCCTTGTAGATATGCCCCCATGGTTACTTGCTGCTGCTTGTTTCAGCCCACTGGTGTTTCCTCCATTTATTGTAGGCTCCCCTTCCTCTTCGTATTCTGTCTCACCTGGCCCTGGTGGATTTGGGTGGTTTCTTGTTGGGGGAGGTCCCTACTTTCAATACGCTATTTTCGTCCAGGTGTGTATCAGTGCCACAATTTCCTTACACACACACACTTGTAAAGGTGTGGCCACCTGCACTCTGGTCTCTGATAGGAATGTGCAGAAGGCTGTCTGACCATCGCGCTACACAACAGCCTTTTGCAGTGCAAGGAAGTCCACATCTGCACAGGATTCACTCAAAGTGGGGTGTGAGGGGAAAACAGACATAGATAGAGGGATGAAAGGGTGTGAGGGGAAATGAAACATAGGTAAAAAGGATAGAGAGCCGTCTAAAGGGAAGAAGAGACAGGAGGGAAAAGGATGAGATGTGAGATAAGAGATGCACAGCACAAGAAGGGAAGACAAAGCAGGAGAAGGGCCGTGTGCGAGGGAAGGCAAAAGAAACAATGGAAGGAGAATGATGCTGAAGGAGGGAGGAGGTGAGAGCTAGCAAAGAAGAGGTGAAGGAAATAGGAAGAGCGCAATAAAGGAGATTAAAATGATGAAGAATGGGAAAACACCAGAGGGAGAAGATGGAGGGGAAAAGTGTAGTTTGAGTGATAGGCGAAGAATGACAGAAGTGGGTGAAATACAGAAAATGAAAAGAGGAGGGTGAGAAATTAAAGTGGAGAGAAAGAAGGCGACAGAGTGAGGGAGTGAATGATAAAGCAACATATGCAGAGGAGTGAGGCAGTGTCAAGAGTTTTCTCATGAGTAGCAAGAAGGGAAGGATAAATGGTGCTTCATACATGTTATATTAGTTCCTTCACCACAAGGATTGTTTGGCAGAGGAAACCTCATTGGGGGACTCTGTGTCAGGTAGTTCAGCCCGTGATATCAGGAGCTTCCTCAGTACTCTTCCCATGGGAGTAGCTAGAAATGGTGCAACAGGCGTGGCTGCACGGGGCACCAGGGACAACTGAATCGTGATTAGTGTGGTACATTATATCCTAAGGAGAGACCATTTTCCTTGCCTGCACTAGGGCCCATGCCTCCTTTCTACACCTTTACCTCTTCCTTTGTGACTGACTTCTTAAAGACTGAAATACAGCAGCAAAGGCCCTCAGTGTAGTGTATCCTCCTGCATACTGTGCCTACCTGTGGCCACATGGTCTAGATTGGTGCACTCTGTGCCTCTGATACAGCAAGGCAGCGACCACCCAGGCGCAGCGGCGGCTCCTCCTTTATGGCGGAGGTGCGTCACCCCACTACCTCAGCAAGCAGTTACAAACATCACAAATAAAATCCTATTAATCCGTTTTATTATCATTTAATTTTTCATGACCGGAGCCAATCCGAGTCTTGGTGGCGGGCCATCCTCTGACAGGCAAGCATGGATGGCGCTTGCAGTGGTGGGCGCTGCAAGTGCGCATGACTGTTTAACCGGCTGTCTTAGGACAGCCAAACTGTAATGCGCACTAAGGTGTCTCCAGGCTATTGCTTGGAGAACAGCAGGCACAGGCTTCCACCCCCTCTGGAAGCGTAAAACCAGCCTGCCCTGCCCAATCTGGGCGCTGTTCTCATACTGGGTAATAGAACTGCCAGCATGAGAGCAGCATCTGGATTGGCGCAGGGGAGTCTGGGAGCCTGTGATCCGGGGCAGAGCACCGAGGCAGCAGGTGGCAGGTACGTTTTAATTTCTATTTATTTATTATTGTCCCCTCCTCTGCCCCACCACTTTTCCCTCCTGGCGGCCGCCTCTGCCCGGGAGTAACTGTCACAGGCTGAGAATACTGTAAGTGAGCTTCAGCGAAGACATATGTGCTTCATCTGAGCACTATCAATTTTATACCTTTAAATTGCACTTTTAAGTTGCCTTTTAGACTAGTGAATTTCAGAAAACGGGCTGTTTCTGAAAATGAATCTCGACAGCCTTGAACTGCTCATGATCAAATGTCACTCAAAGTGTCACACATGCTGCACTGAAATGTCACATATAAGAAAGTTGAAAACACAGAAATGTCACACATAAGTCTCTGACACATTCTCTGTTACTCTTCGAATATGTGCCCCTTGACCACTCTGTGCTGTTCCTCTCTCAATCTCTCCCCTCTACCCCCTCCAGGCCATCACTCACGTGGTGCCCCTTATATACCCTTCTCCAGTGTCTGTTACTTCTCCAGTTCTGTGCCCTCACCTACTCTCTGCCCTCCTCATCTACTAAATGTTAAGTGAAAATGATTCGTCAGTGCCCAGTTCCTTCTGCCGCCCAAAGCATCTTCTATTATTCCAGTGACAAATAAAACATTTTAGATATGGCTAGAAACAGCTTTGTCTAATAATAAGAACTAAAACAATCTTTAAAAAAGTTGCTTAAATTGTCTACAAGAGTTCATATAAACGCAAAGAAAGGCTGTAAAACAACTTGACAGAGAGGGGATATGACTTTCCCTCTTGTGGAGCATATGCTAAATTGTGTGGGCCACACTGCACGCATGCCCTGACGCATGCATTCTGTGTACTGCTCTGCCACACTTCCATGTTCGTCTGTCTGTGAGGCCCGCAGTCTGTGCACACTCAGACATGAGGGTTGTGTGTGCTGTTCTGCAGCACTCCACTCTGCCCTGCATCCCAGGCAGACCCAGTCACATGAGCAGTCTGTGTGTAATGCTCTGCCTCATTGCCGCTCGTGCCTGCCTGTCAGACACAGCAGTGCATTGCTGTGCAGCCTGCTCTGTTGCCCTTTCATTCTCTCACCTGCATGACAACCAGCAGAGCAAAGCTCTGCTAGTCAGTGCATACTACTCGGCTTCAATCCCGCTCTGGCCTGCCAGTCACAGCAGTGCACCGCAAACACATGTGTACAGTGTGTGTACTGCTGTGCTGCACTCCACTCTCTTAGCGTCAGCTAGACCCACAATTTGCACACATTGAAATGCAAAGTCTGTGTGTACGTACAGTAGGGGTGTGCAAAATGTGCATAATTTGGTTCCCTATAATTAAGAAAAATTTTAGGAAAATGATAAAAAATATTCCATATAATTACATGAAATGCAAACCCATCACTTCACGCTATTTGTGGCATATTTACAAGGAAATGACGGAGCGCTGAGCTGCGGCAAATTTTGCGGCGGCACGCTCCGCCATTTCCAAAACTCAGTGATGCGCCGTATTTACAACAATATGGTGCACCCCTGTGTTTTCCCTAGCACTTGCGCTAAAAATAGCTACCCAGCATAAACGCAGAGACCCCTGCGCCATAGTGCAAGGGTGCCTGCGATGCAGGGAATGATTGTTTATGTGCAGGAAGGTGCCCCTTCCTGCACATAAACAATCAACAATGGCATTTTGCTCTTTCTATGTGTGCTACACAAAGCAGCACACATAGTAAAAGCAAAAACGAGGAGAAACGAGGAGCGTTCGTTTTTGGTGCTGCCTCAGATTTAGACCTCCTTGTAAATCTGGGACAGCGTCAAAAAGCAATGGGTGTTGTGGTGGAACGCCCACAGCAACACCCATTGCACGCCCCCTTCACGCAGATACCTGCGTGAAAGGGTACCATATTTACAAAGTGGAGTTAAGCCAGAAAAAGTGACTTAACGCCACTTTGTAATTATGGTGCAGGGCATTGTGCCACTGGAAGGTCAAAAAAGTGACGTTCTGGTGGCGCAATCCCCTGGTAAATATGCCCCAATGTGTCTTAGGGGGTGATTAGGATGGCGGGCGGATCGCCATCGCTGGCCAGGCGGTGGCGATCCGCCTGCCATCTCCACCCGATTTACCCCCTGCCATATTATAATGGCGGGGGGTAACGCGGCGGACGCAAAGTGCGTCCACCGCTTTTCCGCCAGTCGGCAATCGCTCCGATTGTAGTCCGGGCGGAGCTGGGGCCTAATATGGTGGTGGTGCCTAGCAGGCACCGCCATCCATATTAGGATGTATGGTTTTTAAGACCTTTCCATGGCGGCGATGCCACCATGGAAAGGCTGGCGGGGAATCGCTTTGGAGGCCCGTTGCGGGCCCCCCGGGGGGGTGGGGGGCTGCACTCGGGGGGTACCTATGGTACCACCCTGCATTGCCATGCACAAGGTGGCAGGCACAACGCGGTGCCTGCCACGTTGTGCATGGCAATACACAACATGGCAATTTGGCATTGCGGCGGGTGCTGCTTACAGCTGCACCTGCCGCAATGTCAAATTGCGGAATGCGACCGCCAGGATGGCGGTCGCATCCTAATCAGCGGTGCGGGACCGCCGCACCTCTGGCGGCCGGTCCCAGCACCGCTAGGGTGCCGCCATCCTAATAACCCCCTTAGTGTCAAGAAGCACAAAAAGGCAAGTGCTGTAAATAGCAGCTACTCACGTTCTAATAGTTCCCAAACTCCAGCGCTATAATTTTGACATGAACGGTTTTAGTAACAATGGTAAGGGAATTTCAGGTTATAAACTCAACACAAAACTTCCCAAATTACACAAAGTTAACTGGCGTAATCTAAATTTCGCCCAGTCCTAGTGTACAGCTCTCATGCACTTTAACACTTGTGTCTGTCTGTTAGTCAATGCAGTGTACCATACACTCACAACCGTAGTCTGTGTGTGCTGAATTGCTGCACCCCTACACTTCGCTTACCTGTAAGACCGGGCAGCGTGTCACACTGTCGTAGGTACAGTCTGTGCACTGCTCTGCTGCTTTCCATTCTTGCCTGTCTGTCAGGCTCAGCAGTACAAAGACCGTACACTCTCAGTACACTGTCATGCGCAGTCTGTGTGCTCCCTCCTCTCCTGTACTCCCACCGCAGGCTGTCAGTCAGGCCCTGGAGTGCGTATACAACATGGCGGTCCGATGACTGCCTCTTCGCCCAGTCCTCCTCTGCTGATGGAGCTGTAACTGTTGAGATTGGCGGGTCTGGCACTGTTCCCGTCAGCCCCTGGTCACAGTCTCCTCGACAGAGTAAATTCCAGGCAGTCTGGCACCCTCTAATTCATGGCTGTTGCCACAGTCATTTCCTAACCGGTGCCAGCTTCAGGTGACCCGTACCGAGGCCACGCCGATGAGTCTTCAGCGTGGAAGCATGACAGTGCCTCTCGGAGCTCCCCGCAGACCACATCAAGGCCTCTTCCTGGATTTATTGATCTTGATAAAAGCACAGTGGGCGTGTCTCAATATTACAGTATCCACCACGAGGTTAATCCTTGACCTCCATGCTGCCTGTAAATTATGCAAAGTGCTTTCAAGGCATTCCACCAATTTGACTTTAAAACATTTTTAATTCGATAAATCGCCTTCCTCCTAGGTCAGTTTCGAGGCGTATAGTTGGTGGACTCTTCCCTATTTCCACTTCTGTGCAGTGTGACGCCAACTGTAGGACAACTGTGGGAGCCATGCACCGGCGGTGGTGCTGTGCTATCTGGCCCGTCCTGGCAGGAGTCCCCACATTGTGGCCCAGATTAACAAAACTTTCACACAAGGTAGTGCAGCACCCAGAGTTGCTGTGCTGCGTTGCGTGAGAGGGAGAGAGCAGGAAAGCGTCATATCTACTAAGGTATGGCTCTATCCTGCTCTCCCCCTAGCGCTGAGCTGGCACACCTTTTGCACAATAGGGCAAAGGAGTCTGCATAAATTTAGCATAGGTTTTGTACTGGAAGGGTGCCCTTCCACTACAAAATACTATGACTAGACCAGTTATACTCAAAGTACGGCCTAGGGGGCGCTTGCGACCCTCTTGACCTTTACATGTGGCCCCCCTGGTGAACAGCAGCATGAGCTGCAGTTTAGTTGCTGAGCACTAAAATTCAGAAACAAATGTTAATTAAACGGGCAAGCATTTATTAACCTGCAAATAAATGCTTGTCCATTTGTTTAACATTATTTTAGACCTCCTTACACAATCCCTGACCCACCCAGACCCCCTACCACCACCTTGCTGGCATCAGTGCGGCCCTCGGTCACACCACAGACTGTACTTTGTTGCCCCTGGGCAAATGTTTGCGAGTACCCATGGCCTAGACAAACCTTAAAACGTTTCCTGCTTCGAATATGTGCTGTTTAGTGCATCACACGTTCAAAGTGGGAAAAGTTACGAGAAATAAAACCATTCCCCCTTTTTAATGCCGTCTTCAAAGTGGCGTTATTTTTTGTCTACTTTTGCTAGTGGGTAGGGATTTGTGTCAAAAACCATGGGTGGTTGCATGGGAATGCCCATGAACCACTCATGGAACACCCCTTGACGCAGAGTAATGCAAACCAGCGCTTTGCACTGTTTTGCATTACTTTAGGACAACTTCCCATTGCAAAACAAGTTTTGCATTGGAAAGTAAATCCCCAAAAACATTTTGTGCAGGTCTGCATCACTTTTATGATGCAAACCCAGCGCAAAATGTTTGTATGCAAGTATTATCTATCAACATTCAAGGAGAGACACTGAAGGTGCAGTGAGAGTGTGTTTTAGAGAGCGATTCTGAATAGAGATAGGAGAGCTTTGTCCCATCTTTAGAAACGTCACAGAATGCAGTAGAACCCCCAAAGTTGCTGCGCTGCATTGCATGACAGGATGAAAGCGGAAAAGCACAGTGTCTACGGAGATATGGCTCTACCCTGCTCTCTCCCTATTGCTGGTGCACAATTATGCTACTGAGTGCCTCACACACACTTTTGCACCATAGTGCGAGGTTGTGAGCATGATGTCTAGCAAAGGTTTTGTATTAGAAGGGTACCCTTCCAGTACAAAATACAATGCCTAGACAATTTGAAACTTAACACACTTTGAATGTGTGCTGTACAATGTAGCACACATGCGAAGTGGGAAATGTTAGGAGAAATAAAAACATTTCTTGTAACGCCTGCGTCAGAGTGGCATTATTTTTTGGGTGCAAAACCTTGTCTACTGTTGTTAGTAGATAGGGTTTTGCATAAAAAACCATGGGAGGTTGCATGGGAACACCCATGTACCACCCGTGAAAAGACCCCTTGACACAGAGTAACGCAAAGCAGCACAAACTGCTCCTTTGCATTATTTTGAGGTAACTTTTCAGGGCCAAACATGCTTTGCACTGGAAAGTAAATGAAAAAAAACATTTTGTGCCAGTTTGCATCACTTTTGTGACACAAAGTATTTGTAAATCTGCGGGTTAGTGGATTAGTCAACAACAAGAGCTTAGAGCAATTCGAGAATGGAGGAAGATACTAGAGGGGAGAGTTACCAGAGAAAAGGACTGACTTATGTTACGTCAGGCAGGTGTAAGAGAGGAGGCAATAATACAAGGGTGGAGAGAGATTATAAATTAGTGGAGCAAGAAATAGGTAAAAAGTCAGTGAGACGGATACAAAATGTACACACACATCATAGAGTTAAGAAGAACAAGACCTGTCAAAGAGAAGTAATGGTGGGAAGACGAGGGAGATCTTCGAGGTGAGAAGAGAGTGATGCTCATGGTGAGAAGTGAGAGATCCTGATTAAATCGTCAAGGTGAGACAAGATACTCCAGGCAAAAAAGACGAGAAAGAACCTTGACATGAGATGAGTTCGCCCATCAATGTGAGATGAGAGAGATTCTTGATGTGAGAGATCAACAACGTGAACCAGATAGATCATTGATATCAGATGATAGATCTTCGGCACAATACAACCAATCAAGGAGTGACTTATACCTTGACTGTGCATCACTTTGAGATGCTTCATTGGCACGTCCCAGAGACCTCGATCAGAAGGTTACCTGAACCACAGGAGTGTAAAGTCAGAAGACCTTCTTTTTCTGGCAATGGGTGCTCATATTTCTTGTGACTAGACACAGCATCCAACATGTTCGAAGTCCTGGTAGTAGTGCATGGAACTGCATAATCTGAAGGCATGAACAACAGGAATACCAAATGGGTTAGGAAAGGAGGTACAGTCCACAGGCAAGGTTATCAGAGAAGTAACAAGATGACAGCCCAATGCAGGGTTAGCAGGTTTAGAGAAGTAAAGGGATGAGGTACAGCCCACAGGCCAAGTCATCAAGACGAGAGAGGTAATAAGATCAAATACAGCCTGCAGGTCAAGTCAGTAGGATGGGAGAGATAATCAGTGCTTAATTTGAGCCGGTGGTTGTGAATTAGGCCCATGGACACTCATTTTTGGGGTCTGGCACTTATTTTCCCTCATCAGACATTTACTGACAGCAAGAGAAGGAAAAACACAAAGGGGAAAGAAGGAGAAAGAGAAAGGCGTGCAAACCATTGCAAAATGAGAAAGCAGAAACCTACACAAGTGAGATAAGGGGGCAGGGAGTGTGTGGTAGGGGTTTAAAGTGTCATATTGTGGAATTCAGGACTACACAACCTTGCTATTCCACGCTTCAACATATAAAAATACCAGTTGCAGGCTTCTGGGCAGAGCTTTGGGCACCGACACTCATTCTTTTACAGATTAAGTACTAGAGAGAATGAGATGAGGTACAGCCTGCATGCCAAGTCAGTAGGATGAGAGAGATAATGTGATGAGGTACAGCCCAGAGGCCAAGTCAGCTGGATGTGAGAGGTAATGAGATGAGTGAGGTACAGCCTGTAGGCCAAGTCAGTAGGACGGGAGAGCTAATGGGATGCGGTACAGCTCACAGGGCGAGTCAGCAGAACGCCAGATGGGTGAGGTACAGACTAAAGAGAGGAATAATGAGATGAAGGACAGCCAACAGGGAATGTCAGCAGGACCAGCGATGTAAAGCGATGATTCATCCCAAAGGGATGCTAGAAGGATGGGAGAGGTAATGAACTGAGGTACAATCCACAGGTCAAGTCAGCAGGATGAGAGCGGGACATAGTATACCACACAACCAGGTTGCAGGGTTATGGCTCTGATACGTTAATTTGAGTCTGCATAACACATTAGCAAACAACTTCATCAGCTGGGATTTTTGGCTCTGCCGTGGGATGTTTAAGTTCTTTTTTGACTGAAAGAACATAATCAGCACAGCTACTGTCCCTTTCTGCAACTCGTCTTCCACTTACTAATGATGTCCAACAAGGTTCTGCCCTTTTTACGTCTTGCACAGACAACACATGCATTGCCTTTTCAGAACCTTTTATTGTCTATCACTGGGCTTAGAGACCATCCATTGCTTACCACCTGTTGGCTTCATTGTCACTCTGATTTGCTTGCTTCTTATTGGTCAGCTGCCCTAGGCTTTCTTCTGCTTCATGTGTTTGTCCCTCGTATGGATGCATTACTTACGTACTTCCACTGCTTTTTTCTTTCTGTTTAAGCACTCTACCAGTGGGCGTCTTTTTTAGCTAGATCCCTCAGTTACTTCTCCCCCTCCCTCGTCAATGTTGTTGCTTGCCCCAACCACCCTTCCATTGTTCATGTTATTGCTTGACCCCACTCACACTTCCTTCCTTAAAATCCTTCCTCAAGTTGCGCACACCATCTACCCTTCGTCATTCCCTCTCTCATTCATTTCCCCATGCTGTTGCTTGCCCCAACCACCCTCCCTCTCTCTCCCCCATGTTGTCATGTTGTTGCTTGCCCCCTAATGTCCCCCTCCCTCCCTCTTGCTTGCCCCCTCCCGTCTTCCCTACTTTGTGTTGTTGCTTGCCCCAATAGCCCTCCCTCCCCCATGTTGTTGCTTGCCCCCACTTGACTGCATAACAAAAAAAGTGCTATGACGTGGCTGCTTTTTCCTCAACACCCTCTGTTGTCCGTGTTACCTCCCGCCACCCTCCGTGTTGCCTCCCAACCCACCACCCATCCCTCCAGCAATAAAAAAATTAAGCACGCAATAGAGGATGTTTTGTTTTTTTACTTTTAGCCAAGCTTCATGGCATCCGAGCTGCTGTACCACATGGCCAATAGCTCTCATTTCGTAGGTGAGACCTATTGGCTTTGGCAATGCTTATTCTACGGCAACTCTTTGACTCGTATGTTCCACCACCTGGCAAGTTTACCCACACTACTGGTGTTACCTTCTATATGTAGGCTGATGACACTCACTTCTAGGAAAGGCTCAGAATTGGTCTTTTGTCAGGCGCATGCATTCAGCATTACATCAGGTGCATCTATGAATGGATGGGCATTAATCAGCTTAAGCTCAACAACTTAAAAGTTATAAAAATGACACACACACCACTCCACTCTGCGCCACTCTACTCCACTCTATGCCACTCTACACCACTCCACTCTACTGCACTCTACACCACTCCACTCTACTCCACTCTACACCACTCCACTCTACTCCACTCTACATCACTCCACTCTACTCCACTCTCCACCACCCATTGCCATTTCGCTTTACTCCACTCCACTCTACTCTACTCAAGTAACTTTTAGCCATGCTGGACAGCAGCCACTCTGGTGTACAACAAGGCTGAAACACATTGGCAAAGCCAATAGCTCTTCTATAGGCGAAACTTATTATCTTTGCCAATGCTTGTGTGTATTGGCTGCCAGAAGATAGAATACATTCCCTAATAGGCTGAGATTCACTGAACCTCTGAGCATGTCTAGGAAGATATGGCTTCTTAGTAAGGTTTTGAGCAACTGATTTTGTTGCCGTCTGATCTAGGTTGGCATAAGTCACTGCTGAACAAGCACTTTATGAATGACCATATGTAAGAAAGTGGCTCTGTATATACTGAACCAAAGTAAGTTCCAGTGTGCACAGAGTCCACAGTCCCCAGAGGTTTGGCAGAGGCTAAAGTTAGATATAACCTTACTCTCTAAAGTGGTAGCTTGGTCGAGCAGTAAGGCAGTATCAGAGGACAGTGTAAAGCATTTGTTGTACACACTCAGTCAGCAAATGGTCTCACACACTCAAGAACTGAACTATAAAAATATATAGTTGTTTTATTTTAGAACCAACAATAGGTATCAAAATACTTTCTCAGAATAAAATGCTGTAGTTGTATACTTTCAATAAGCAATAGACTTTTAAATGCAATAGTTACAGTTGTTGCAATAGGCAACACATTTCCAACACAATTATAACATTGAGCTCAATGGGAGTTTTTAAGTAAAGGCAGTTTCAGTTACTTTGCGTATGATTTTCTTACTCAGGATTGGATCCTGGATTCAGCCCTGGTGCATTTCCTGTAAACAGTTGAAAGAAATCGTTTTTGTTACACAGGCGATTTTTAAGGAATATTTGTATGTTTCAAAAATCGACACTTAGAAGAATTTCTGGCAAAAACCAGGCAATGTTATCCTATTGAGGAAAATCAAGTTATCGGTAAGTACAGTTGTAATTACTTTTCAGGGTCAGTGCTGGGCACCAAGATCCAGCACTGGGATCTCTCCTGATAACAGGTGAGTAATTTCATTTTTGTTGATCGGGCGATTTTTAGTGAATATTTTAAAGTTTCAAAACTCGACACGGAAGAATTTCCAAGTGAAACCAGTCAATGTTACCCTATGGAGAAAATGTAGGTTATCGGCTTTCAGGTAAGTACTCGACTGGCAGAGTTAAGGTTCTGGGCATAGACTCAGGGGTCTCCCAGGGTCAGGTAGGTACAGTTGGTACACCCTCAGCGGCACAGGGGCAGCCAGGTGCAGAGTGAGTTAGGCCCAATGTTAGCCTATGGCGGGCAGGGGGCCCTTGGTTGGTGGCTGCTAGCAGGCAGGCCACGCGGCTGTGGGAGCTGGGCTCCTGGTCACTTACACAGGGCAAGTGGGGAAGTAGAATAGGATAGATGTTGCACTCCCAGGGGCACTCGGGCGGCTGGGTGCAGGGTGCTTTTGAGCCGTCGGGCGCTCAATGGATTTCAATGGAAAAGTTACCAGATGAACAAAGGCTGCAAGCTCGGGGACGGAGATTCTTCAGGTGCGACCACCACTTCGAGAGGTAAGTTGGGAAGCTGTAGGTTAGGTAGGCACACCGGAGTTGGGCACAGGGGGCCGCAGGGCGCCGGGTGCAGGGGTGTCTTTTCGCGTCGGGAAATCTTACCCTCTGCTGGTCGCGGTTGGAGGGGTCCCTGGTTCTGAGGCTGCAGGCGTTGTCAGGAGCGTCGAGGAGGGTCCTTGGGTGCTGGATTCTGGGTCACAGTCGCCGGGGGGACGTCCTCGTGGTCTTTGTCCACTCAGGCACAGGCCGGGCTCGGCGGGTGCAGAGTGTGCAGGAGTCGCGGTTCCTGGCTGGCACCAGGGGTTTGTTACTTGCTTTGAGCAGAACCACTGCTCGTGGGAGTCCCAGTCTTTTAGAGTCACAAGGCAGTCATGTCCTCCGGGGTTTCGAGGTTGCTGACCTCTGGAGACGCCGGGGTTTAGCAGGAGCAGGTTCGAGGGTCGACAGGCCTGTAGGGCTGGGGACACGTCAGTTGGTGTCTTCCTCTTGTTAGCAGCTGCACGGCAGGTCTTCTTTCTTCTTGTTCTTCTTGCTTGTTTCGGATTCGGGATCTGAGGAAGGAAGGTTCAGGGTGCCCCTAAATACTAAATTTAGGGGCGTTACAGGTCGGTAAAGGGCAGGGACCAATGGGTCCCTTCTCTGGGGTGGGTACACCCCCTATCCTGCCACTCTCCAGTGGGAGGGGGGCAGGAGCCTAGTCCTGATTGGGCAGGGCTCTCCATCTTCAAGATGGCGAGAGCCCGGAGATGTGCTTCACCTCGCCTCCCCCACCTGAGGGGTGGGGTTGGCAGAGGCTGGCACACCCCCTTTCCTCACTTGAGGTTTCCCGCCATTCTTCCCGCCAGAGTGGGGGCTAGAACCGGTGGGGACCAGTTGCTGAGTACAGCAAGTGGTCTGGGGAGGCTCACAAAGGCGGCATGCCTTGAAGCTTCCCCTGCCCATCCTGGGGAGGAGACCTAGCACCTCGCCCAGGACGTGCATTGTTGCAGGCCCAGGAGAGCGGATGGCTCTCTACCCAGGGGTCCAGCAACATGTCTGCTGGGTGGCAGCCTAGGCAGCCTCTCAGGCAGGACGTGGATTGTGGGTTAGGTTCAGGGGGCAACTCTAAGTTGCCCTCTGTCGTGCATCTTACAGTAAATCCCACACTGGCATCAGTGTGGGTTTAATGTGCTGAGAAGTTTGATACCAAACTTCTCAGTCTTCAGTGTAGCCATCATGGTGCTGTGGAGTTCGTGATGAAGACTTCCCAGCACCATATACTCTTAATGGCAGCACTGCACTTACAGTGCCCAGGAATGGACCTGGGTACTGTAGGGGTACAGGGCTCTTGCACCTGTACCCTCACCACTGGCATAGTGCACCCAGCTAGATGGGTGACTGAGGTATGCCAGGGCAGTGTGTTTGTGGGCATGGCACACAGGGATGTGTGCCACGTCGACTCTCTGTTTTGTTCTGCACCAAGACACTCAGCCCGCAAAGGCAGTGTGTGTGTGTCAGGGTGCAGGGCATCTAAGGGTGGCACAATAAGTGCTGCAGCCCTTAGAGGCCTTCTCTGGTCACAGTGCCCTGGGTACCTATGGTACCATTTACCAGGGGCTGACATGTGGCCAGAGATGCCAATTGGGTTTTGGCTTCAATGCAGTTTTAGGGAAGGAACACAGGCCCTGGGCACCTGATTGGCAGGAGCCCAGGGCACACTCAGTCAAAGTACATCAGCAATTCAGCAAAAAGTGGGGGCATACCATGCAAGAAAGATGGCACTTTCTCACACCATAACATAACATTAGCTTGGCTTCTGTGGGGCCTAGAGCACAACGACTATATGCCTCATGCACTTTTTTGCATTTCACTGACTTGTTATTGACAAACCAATACCATCTGTTAGATTTTGCGAACAAGCTTTCAATAGTGCCAGACCTATTTTTTTGTCAGAAAAATAATTGGCACCAGAAACTGAGTCGCTCAGTAGGGTTAAGCAATACAGTTCCTTCCGTAAGCCATCAAGTTTCGCACCAGAGCAAGATCATAACATGTTCGGTGTCTCAGTTGTTTAAACCACTTCCCCACTCTTTTTGTGCCATAAGGGCATAATCTGTTCAGAAAATAGGTAACTACCCAGCTCTTCTCAACTTAAATGTGTGTGTGACTCACACTACCCTCCAGGAAGTATTAAGAAACCACACTGTGGTTCGGATTGACTTTGAATGAAAAACAAAAACACAAATGTATAACAAGCACACTCAGAACCAAATCATCTCTAGATATGGTTGAGCGCCCCATCTCTCCAGGCCCCAGTCACATGTGGTAGAGGGGAGTTTGCTGATACTGATTCCTGGGCAATGATCCATCAGTCGTGGTTGTTTTGTCACACCATGACGTGAATGGGGGCCTGATGGCCTGGTTGGAACTGTGGGACAGACGCTTGGTCATGGACTGAGGTCTCCACCACTGGAATGTTGACTGCGGGCACCGGGAACACACGGGCCAGGTCTGTAATCCTGAGATGGTGGTCTCAGGTGGGGTCTGTCACCGATGCTCAAATGATTCCGGTCACTGAGGCGACTTGGTGGAAGTTGCAAAGGAGATGAACAGTGTCTGTGACTGCACTTCAACGCCGACTGCATCATTTAACTGCCAGATGGGTTCTGACGACAGCCGTCCCTGAGGTAAACCTCAAACATACCATAATTATGATCTTCGACCAAAAAAAACAAAAGCAAACTGTGTTATGATGGCACAGACGTTGAGGAACTTCCAGCATGTTTTTCCAGGGCATCAGCATAGCAAGTTCTGGAAATGTTAAAATGATTTTCCAACACATCAGGAGAGTCCGCACCACTTACAACTGCAAAATCAGAGCAGACATCGCAAGTTTTACCACTTTGGAGGTGAGTAATGCACCCTATGTTGTTTTGTATCCTGTTACTGGGTGGATTACTCCCACTTGATGTGGGACAGCTTCAGTTCTCTGCCACAGTCCAAACTCAACCCTTCAGTTCACCACTCCTCAATTAACACTTACGTAAGTGTAAGCAGTTACTTACACCAACCTTTCTGTGGTATGGGAAATAGTTCACAAGCAGCAGCAAGTAGCACCAGAAACCAGATCATCTAAACTTTGCACCACCGCATTGCAAATTTGTTTCGATACATATTTTGTTGTGACTGTGTTGCAAGCTCACCTGTGGGGTTGCGTTCTGGTTTTTCCCTTGTTATGAGGTGATTTTATTTGAATAAACAGAGGTATGTAATTTGCAGAAAATCCTTTTATTGCCTCCGACAGCAAAAATTGAGGCAATTTTTTTCAAAACTGTGAAATAGAAAGGCCTCAAATGAACAAAAACGACAAGTGTACGCATCACTTTGTATTTTTTTCTTCTGGACTTAAAGGACAGTGCTTGTACATGCCCCTGTGTTCTTGTATTGGGTTCACCTGTCAGATATTCCTACTGCAGACAGTAAGCTCAGGCTGCTTCAGTAGAAGCTTCCCTATTACAACTGAGTCTTATAAAAGTGTATGACAACAACAGGCTAAACGCCGTAGCCTCCAGTCTGAGTCCTGCGGTACTTGCTGGGCAGTATTGCACCAGTGGCTGTATTACTGGGGCAATCCAAGTTATCCCCCGTCGACTATGCAGAACGGGGCATCACATTGCAGGAGTCTGCCTTTTACAGGGGGCAGCATCCTCCAGGTGTGACCATTAATTCGTGTATCCCCGAAAACCAAGGTATTAGCACATGCTGTAATGATGTGGGTGTCACACCTTTCCCCCAAGATGGTTTTAAGAGGCCATGTGATAGTGTTTGGAATTGCCACTTTGCACATTGCTTCTCACTAGACTCCATGTGTGCCAAGCCTGGCCTTGGGCAGTCTGCAGCTGTTTGCTGCACCTTTAGTCACCTATCTGCTTCAAGGGCAGCTCTTTCTGGAAAGGACTCATCCTCAGCTGTGCTGTGTGCACGTGGGTGCCTCAGCCGACCCTCGGCTGCATATCTCATGCGCTGCATGGGCCTGAGCTTCCAACATTGGGGTGAAGCTAGGCGGTTGCATGTACATGCTATGTAGTGAGTTACAGGCCCTTACGTGGTGTAACCAGTTGCATGTACACGCTACGTGGTGAGTTACAGGCCCTTACATGATTATCCGGTTGCGTGTACATGCTATGTGGTGAGTTACAAGGCCTTACATGACTAGGCAGTTGCATGTACATTCTACGTGGTGAGTTACAGGCCCTTACATGATTATCCGGTTGCATGTACATGCTACTTGGTGAGTTACGGGGCCTTACATGACTAGCCAGTTGCGTGTACATGCTATGTGGTGAGTTACAGGCCCTTACGCGGTTAGTCCGTTGCGTGTACATGCTACGTGGCGAGTTACAGGGCCTTACATGACTAGCCAGTTGCATGTACATGCTATGTGGTGAGTTACAGGCCCTTACGCGGTTAGCCGGTTGCGTGTACATGCTACATGGTGAGTTACAGGGAGCCGGTTGCGTGTACAAGTTACGTGGTGAGTTACGGGCCCTACGTGACTAGCCAGTTGCGTGTACATGCTATGTGGTGAGTTAGATGCCCATACGTGGTTAGTCAGCTGCATGTACATGCTACGTGGTGCGTTATAAGCCCTTACATGATAGGTGATCCCAACGCTGCCAAGGCCATGCATAAAGGTCACTGTTGTGCACGGCTAGTCACCCATATTCAGAGTTCTTAGAAGGAGAGTGAGGGACTGCGTCAAGGAGGAGAGACTTTGGGCTGCCTTCCCAGCCAGAGTTTATCCTGGCATGTACAGACACCAGGGTTTGTTCCATGTTCAGATTACAAACCTGCCAAGTATTTCAACGCCTCTCTTGGTGAGAGGAGCATCCAGAAGTGTTGATTGCAAGTTAGGCCCCCTGCAGTGCCCCTTCATGTGGAAGGCCAATGCCGTTTCTGGGAAAGGTAGAAGGTTTAACAACCGGCCAAAACCACACCTCTCCAGGATCAATGGGCAATAGCAGCCGGTGCTGCTGTGTCAGAGAAAGTCTGCTGCTGGGCGGGTACAAGAGGGGGAAAGTATGAACTTGCCTGGGGGAGGGCCGAAGGTGATCTCTTGTTTCTAAATCTCAACAGGTAACGGAGAGGCAGAGAGTGTGTGTGGGCACCAGGCTAAGGGTGGCAGCTGGGCTACTGTACTGTGTGTGCTTGTGACAGGAGGCTCTCACTGGCGTGAACAGCAGAGCAAATGCGGCTGCCCGTGGCCCACGCAGGGGGCCACTCAAGAGGGCGGCCCTCTAGTGCCATCTGGGCACCAACTCACCTCCTTCTCTATTGCGGGGACTCAGGGAAGAGTCCCCCCCATCCTGGACTGTGGCACGCGAGGCGCGTCACGTCCGGCGCGCCGAGGATTGGGGGAAGGTATATAGGCCTTCCCCCGCCATCCAGGCATCCTCTTTTGCACCGGACACGCCATCTACCAGCTCGTGTCGTTGAACGTTGCTGTCGTTGGTTGTGTGAGTGCGGTCGGTCAGGGACCCCTTTGGGTAGCGAGGTGAGTCGGCCCCCTCTCCCCGCTCCGGCAATTCACTGCCACCAGCCCGTAGCGATCCGTCCTCCCCCTTCACCCTCGTGGTGTGCACTGCCCGGCCCCGCTGGAGGGCCGCTGGTTTGCGGTATGCGGCAGGGGAGACGGTGTGGGGACTGGTTGGGGGCCGGAGAGAGGGTGGTCTTGTCCCGGGCTCTTTATCAAATTAATTCTGCCCGGCGTGCTCGGCAGTGGTGTAGACAGCACGCGCTGGACGGTGGCCATCGTGGGTGCAGAGACCGAGCCGCGGGTCGTGTGAGTCGCTGTTTGGTGAAGTGAGCGTGGGTCGGCTGGGTTTGGGTGCACAGGGCTCCTGCTCTGCACCCCGTGTTTTCCACACGTCAAGGTTTCGGGAGTGGTTGGATGCGAGCTTTTGTCTCTCGGGGAGGCCTTGTGAGTTGCTATTCTAGGGTGCCTGGTTGGGCCGGTAAAACATCCGCTGGTGGTCCCTAGGGTTCAGTTCCTGTCCTTTTCATAGGGTCCGAGACAGGTAGTCAAGACCAGTTAAGAGTCGTCATGTGTTCAGAACGATAAATGTTGGCAAATCAAAGAGGGCTCATCTGTCCAGGCTTTCTTCAGAAAGGAGGAGAGGAAACAAGCACGAGCTGGTTAAAGAATGGTTTTTACAGGATGAAAAGACCGGACATTCAAATGAGGTCCCTTCTGTTTCCAGATAACTGCATAGGACTTAAAAGCAGGAGGCCATAGTTGGCTTGAGGATGGAAATTATAGAATGATGTGCCAGGCATCCCAAGTCCGGATTTATGGATGGGGTCTGGCGTCGAGGCATTGTCTCTCCGGTTGGCAGCACAGATGGGAAGGTGCCCGGTGGGAGCAATTGATCGGGGTATTGGATGTGACTTGCAGCCCCGTTGAAGTTGGGGCACTTTGCGGTCACGGGCGGGTCCCGCTTTCAGGCATTGGCTTGAGGGGTGTGGGCGGCATTGAACAGGTGGGGGGCATTCTCCACGGAAGGGGGGGATTCCCCCCTATTTGGGCATGCCCGGAGCCGCTCTTCCCGGTAGTTTAAGATGGATAATGGTGTTATATATTGCTTTCTGCTAGTTGCGTACTTTTGTGTTCTCAGTTTGAAGGTGTTTGGCCGACATCGGGAGGATGGCACCTCGGCGATTGCTTTGAGGATTGTCCAGACAGCATGCCTCTTACCTATTGGCCCTAACCTTCGGGCCTATGAGGCACGATGTGAGCATGCGGCGGTGAAGGGTGCTGTCGGTTTTGTTCCGGTGAGGGTATGGTTTGTATAGTTTCCCGACGAGGAGTGTGATTTTCCAGGACGGTGTATGTTTACGGATCGACATGCGGGGAGTCCTTAGGTGGTTTTAGGAGCCCACCCACTTCGATGGGGACCGGGAGATATGGTCCGGCCGTATGTAGTGTTGTACACGCTTAGTTCAGGGTTCGTACCTGGTCCAAGGGGGGCGAGAGGGTCCGCACCGCACTTCTGGGGGAAGCCGCTGCCAGCGGTGCCGGCTCTTGAGTCGGCCCCCATCACTGCCGCAGCTGCACGGGCCCCTTGGAATGTCTTTGGCTGCTGGGACCGCAGGGGTTACCGGAGTCATGGGGAAGTTGGGGTGCATATTGTTGATGCGTGTGGGTCCCCGCCCTATCACCTTGAGCTCCCAGGCATAAGGGGCCATCGCTAGGACAGGCGGAAGTAAGAGCATGAAATCTGTTGCGTGGCAGAATAGGAGACCACGCAGCATAGTGGAGTGTCTATACACACTTTGCTCTGCTCACAGCGCATTTCAGGGTAGTGGCACATTTGGATCCTGTATTGCACACGCTCCTTCACTTCTCTAATGCCGACTTTTGAAAGTGGAAGTTTCCGGTTGGCTTGAATGTGTATGGTTTTCCCTTGGCTCGAATGTGAATAAATGGCTTGGTGGGATTTGTGTTTATCCGGCATCTTTTGTTGTAATAGGGGTTGTCGTACACCCCCCCCTCATGGCTTAAAGGGTGTGGACAATAGGTGGCACTGCTCCTCTCTCCTTTCAACCGGTCCGAATATTATCTGGTTTTCAACTCCCAATTGCACGGTGTATAAGGCTCGCAGGACGTGTTCTTCAGTGTAGCTACTCCAGGGAGGAAGGTTGGGAGATGGCAGCAGAAGGCGGGTTGGCTGTTAGCTAAGTGTGTAGTCGGTGGCTCGCGTTTTGGTACGCGGACGGAATACCGCGCCGAGCATGTTGGATTTTGTAGACCGTGTGCCGGTGATGGAACTGTTAAGTGACTGATCATGAGCTCGCACAACCTCATTTCAGAACTGATGCATGTTCAATATTCTGACAACGGAGCCACAGTGGTGGCTCACTTATGCAATTATTGCCCAATACGGCTGGCTGGCAGGTGTGGTGTACTTTTGTGGTAGGTAGCTCCTGTCAGCGTCAGAAGCTGTTGTTAACCGGTCGGCACCACGCTAAGCTAGACCCCAATTTTCAGCTGGAGGAGCCCTTGTTGTGGCCTGTACTTAGGCAACTATCGCCATGATGTATGTTGGTGGGGCGTGTTCGGTTAGGAACACGCTTAGGGGGCCGGATCATTGGTCCCAGTGCCCTTATTTTGGTAATGGGAGCATTTTGTTTACGAACATGTGCTCACGAGCCAACTGCTATCCACGTGTCATTTGTATGTTTTCCCCCATGCGGATGTAATTTAATTGGGGCACTTGCGTTGCTCAGGTACGGGGTGGCGCAGAACAGGCAGCGGCACAGGATATGTTTGTGGGCGGTTCACGGACACCCTTTGGCTGCCAGATTATATGGGCGCAGCGTCCTTGCTAGGTGGAACAGCCCTAGTTCTTGCATAATGGCGATAAAGACTTCGGTTCATAGCCATTTTGTTGTCACAGTATTATATCACTGTGTTTGGTCAAAAGATTGAATTTTAATAGCACACTGGATAGGCGTTGGATGTCACCGCGGACCGGCAGCTGCAAACTCCGGGGTATCGCTCCGGGTCTACCGGTGTTCGTTCTGCATGAAATGACAGTGTATGAGCGACGGGCAGTCTTTTTCAGCCTACATTATTCACAGGGTGCACTCAAGTTTCATGTAGGAGCCGTTGTTAAGGTGGGGTCCTTACAGTGGTGCCTTTGAGAGTGACATGCGCATTGGATTGGTTGGTTGTGGTGCCTTTACTTGGAGTTGGGATGCTCGGTACAAACCTTGGCTTGTCCCGTTGGCGCCTGGGGGGCGCTGTGGGGGGTGTGCGCGGTGAGCAATCGATTTCGTTTTGCATTGAGCGAAGACTTCGCTGCCTGGCCAACAAGGTACTTGTGCCGCCAGGGGTCATGGAACATGTGTACATCGCTCAAGGCGCCTCCAAGCCCGGAAATGAGCAGAAAAGCAGCCTTAAACCTTGGTGGTCTTAGAGTTTCGCGTTGGTCTAATGGGTGTAATTACTGATATCGATATGTCTCCCTCATCTTCATTGTTTGATTTTGCTCGCAAGAAAGGGTCAGTCATAGTCCTTTAAATGTCACTCATAGTTGCACTGAAATGATGAAAATGTCACACATAACAAACTGAAACCTTGGCAGCTATGGAGGGGGGCGACTAGCTCTTGGTTAGCTATGCAACTGAGCTAGAATTGTGGCTTATTTATCTGATGCAAATAGAGCATTGACTAAGCCAAAAGATGGACTTGTTGTAGGTGTAGTGCTCCTTTTGTATTAAATATAGGGATGCAATGACATAGCGGCAAAATACCAGGCAAGGGCTAGGCACGGCCTTTTTCAGCACGCTCGGGGGGCGCTGACGCATTTAAAACACGGCATCCTGAAGGTTTGAGGTCAGAAGTGCGTTTACTTGTAATCAACAGCACATGCTGTAGTACTACCAGCCGCCCTGGGCAAAAATTATTGGGAGCACCTGTTTCGAACGGCTTTTAATTGATATTGTTCAGTTCTTTCATGCCCACTTTGAGGACGGGCACAGACACACTCGTCCAAATTACGAATTTTACATCCAATATGCGTGGACGGTGACCCGCTTTCAAATCTGTAACACAGGAGCAGCTAGTTCTGCTGCCAATGGCCCCTCCAGGAGCACAGGGTATGCCCACACCTCGACACTGGGGGCTGTGCGGAGCATGTGCCGTGGTGCATCAGGAATGCGCGATGGGCATGGTTTCTGATGGATATGTAGAGCCAGGTTCCCTCAGGGACGCCGTGTGCGTTCCCGCCGCGACTAGGAATGCACGCCCACTCGGGGCATCAGTTGGTCATTGTTTTTCTGCCCCCACCCCCCTACCACTCATGCATGTTTGGGGGCTAAGGTGGGTCACTCCAGAGAGATCCACCTTCTCTTTAGTGTGGTTGGTTTCGAAGCAATATTTACCCAAACAAAAGTTGTGTTGTGTATTTGTTTATGTAGCATGCATGCTATGTGTTTCTGTGGGTGGGGTGTGTTGCCAATGTTGGCACTATGTAATGTGCATTTTGTGGCGGGCACTGCATGTGATGTGGCAGCCTGTCTCTGGGAGCTAACTTAGCAGTCTTGATAAATATGGTTATTTGTGTAAAATATAGTTTAGAATGTTATAGTCATTTACAACTCAAAAACCCTGATAATATAAATCTTTCAGGGAAGTTTATCCCTAGAAACTTAGGTAGTGTTTGTGAGTGGGGAAGGCCTTGTGCTACGATCCACGTTATGGTGTGCAACCTAGTATTTGTATAGCACACAGCTACCACTAATGAGGCATTGCAGCGCTCTATCTAGTGTGATTACAGGCAGACCTGAGGGTCTGATTGGAGAGGTGTGTTGCTGTATTATGGCCTATGTGGGAAGAGTGTGATGAGGTGTGTGAGGCCTGTATGAGATCAGGTCATGTCACTGCTAGCGTCTGCGCATGGATATAAGGCACATAGAAACGTAATATATCACACTTCATGCAGCTTTGTTCAAGCATGTCTGAGGGTGTGATAACCTGTTCTTTCCATAGTGGCCCAGTAGTTGTTTGATGGTTGCCTAATGGGCTGAAATCATGAAAGTCGTGTTCTTAGTGCTTTCTGGAACGCGAGGTGGTCTTGCATTTTCCTAATCTGGAAGGGGCAAGTTCTCCAGAGGCGGGGAGCTTGGACTGAAAAGGGGTGAACCTGAGATGGCTGTTGCTGATGCGAGGGACTTTGAGTTCTCAGTGTACTGGATCTGGGTCTTTGACTAGGGTGCAGTGTCAGATTTATTTGCTGGAGGTCTATTGGTCTATTCATTTAACAATTCAGTGTGTCTTGCACAGAGCTTTGAATGCGATCTGACAAGACACTCAAATCCAGTGCAAGGCCCCGTGGGCTGGGTTTATGTGATCTAAGGGTTTCAAGTGTAGGAATAGCCTGGCGGCCGGGGTGTGCACCCATTCTGATTTGCTTAGAGGAATTCTGTGATGCCTATGTATAGCCTGTTCCAGTGGTTAATTTGTAAAAAACATAAGTGGAAGGGTTCTCGTCAGGAGGCAGCTTGCACCAGCCCATTTCTCCTGTTAGCGCTGCCTAAAACAGAACCAACTACTGACCATAAAAGAGGATGTGGCGTAAAGGTCAGAGCTGCCGACTTTGGAGCTAGGAAACGAGGTTCGAGTCTCGGTATTGACTCAACATCCTGTGATTCTGGGTAAATCACATAATATCTCTGTGCCTTCCATAAATTAATGTGTCCTTAACTGGTGCTCATGAAAAGTGTCTGTGTTGATGATTAAGTGCCAGTGCGGAGCACCGGAAACCACTGGTTCAAATTAAGCACTGGCCTGTTCACATAACCCAGGCAAGAGGACAGAAGCAGAGCTGTGGCTTGAACTCAGTGGTGGAATCCTAGGTAAGTGAATATCCACCTCAGAATTCTGCACATATTGGAAGAGGATTTCACTAAATTGTCAATTTCTGGTTCCAGAGTGAGAATGCATCAAGATGATTCTTAGACTTGTTGTTGTGTTCACTGGGTGGTGGCAGAGGGGACTCTTCCTATGTCTCCAGGCCTGGCTGGTACTTTTTTGTACTAGCGAGGATCTCTTTTTTGTTCAGGTTGAGTGACAGCCATGGTGATTTCACTGATGATGTCATGGGATGTAAACAGCGATAACATCAAGTGAGTAATTTGCAATGTGATGTTTACAGTCATGAGCAGCACGTTATGATGATGTAAGGCGGTGTTTCTGCTTCAACTAGCCTTTTTTGGACTGTTTCTTTTTTTATTAACATCCCACCAATTGCAACATTCTTCATGGATTTTGCATTACTTTTTTCACTAACATCTGGAAGTCATTTTATTTAGTAGAGAACTTTAGGTCCAAACAGAGGACATTTTAACAGTGACTTTTATGGATCTTGTAAGGATCTACCTTGAAAATCATAACTGCACATCTGCAAGAAACATGGACCTCAGCCTGCAGCTTCATTCCCATCTTTATTGCATGTTCGTGCAGCCAAGCTTTGTGTTTATCACTTGCATGGACCGCACACAATCTCCAGTGCGTTACCAAGTGTGGTACAAATGGCTAAAACCTACAGCGCATGGCCTGTTGTACTTGAATAGTGGAGGATAGGTCTAACATTTTGCTTTTTTTAGGAACAATCATCAAATTATTATAGTTATATCTAAAAAATGTGCAATGTTCTGTAATTGTTTAAAGATTCTTTTAAATTAATTTTTAACTGAAGATAAATATCTGAACGGGACAATGATTTGTGCATACTTTGGCACTTGAACAAGCGAATAGTGGCATGATCGATGGGACAGCTAATTCATTCTGTTGTGCTTCATAACAGCAGTTGCAAAATGTAAGTGGTAAAATCCATCTGCTTTATTAAAGATTTATAAAGACTCCAGGTTCAAAAACAATGAAATTCGTGGGCCGTGTGCTTGTATGATGTATTTGTTAGTTGGAAGCTGACTGCATGAGATGAAACTATGCAGAAAAGTTTTAAGTTGGTGGAACTTGATAGTGTATAGGGCTAAAATGGAGGGTCAGCTACGTACTACGGGGTGTTATTTTTGTCAAAAAAATAACTGCAAAACTAACATGCCCTTTTGATATGTTTGTAGAAAGGGGCCTGCATGATATGACACTATAGAGAAAAATCAATTGGATGTTAGTAATGGAATTAAAGTTTTTCTTCTGCAGTTTAAAACTAACTTCCACAGAAAGTGCGATTTGCTGTACACTCAGAGAATGCTACTGAGCATTGCAGGAAGACATTTAAGCAAGATGACCCCTTTGAGTCTAATAATGGAAGGCATCAGAAAGCAAGTGTGATGCCCCCTCTACAAATCGGTTTACAAGGGGAAAATATGTTTCCAGTCTTGACAAGTCAGAACAGAATGTTTCTTCTGTTAATGATTCTCCTGAGAAGGAGGAAAACCCCAAACCATTGTCCCTTTCATCAACTTTTAAAGTGTATAACTGTATGGTAGCATGCTTTGAATCTGAAAGATGAAGGGCCCATTGTGAAGCTAAGTGAGGGAGACATGATTGCAACGGGAGCTTGCCATGCAAGTGCTTCATATGATTGTAATGTAAAAACAGCAAACAGCAAGCCAGAGATGAAAAGGATGATTCACAGTGTTTGATATTCAGATTCACATTTGTAGAACTCATAGCTTTCATTGCATCCACTTTAGAATTTGAAGAAAATATGGCTCCGCTTTAGAAGAAGTCAGCAACTTTGAAGGTATTTGTCTAGTGTTCATTCCACAAGCTAAAACAACAACTCCTAGACACTTTCCCTGAGTGTGAGGCATATACAGAATGCAGGGATATATTATTAGTTGTAAACAAACAATTTAGACTCTCTGAGGCAAAACTGTGCTCTAAATTATGAATCAGAAGCAGTCTTCTTGGCACAAAAAGCAACAATATTATGCTGAGATATTCTACAACACAAGCAATCACCCTTTTCTGGATTTTTCATAGAAATATGCGAAGAAAAATACATTCCTTCTACACTTCTGACTCTAACACCTATGATAATGTGTGGCTTAAGCATACAAAGTGAAGTAACATATGGATCGCATTCGTGTCTTAGCATAGCACAACTAATCGCTTTCAATATCTTAAAAAAGTGGTATCAGTCCATTAATTAAAGACATAAGATGCCATCAACCCAAAGAGACACCATTTCCATTATTTTAGGCTCTTGTATCCACTCAAAAACAAGATTTCACTCCCATGTTGACTTTCTATTTCATTTCAGTATATTGTTGTCATAAGACTTTATATTAAGTTTCTCAGCTGAACTAGGGAATTTGACTGTGTCCTGTTTTCATGATACTGGGTCTGTAACCCATTCAGATTTAGAAGCTGGTGTGTTTACAAACTCTGCTGTCGATACCATCAATCACAACCCCTGTTCAACAAGTATAGATAGATCATTCCTTGGACCTTGAATTTCTCTTTTCCAGCACCCTGACAAGGTAACCAGCACTGCATGTCAAATCATCCACATTAGCAGAAGTTCTTCCAAGAAGGCGATGCAATTGCCTACAAACCATTTATTAGTATCTCCAGTAGCTGGTACCAAGCTGAAAGGCTCTCCTACTAAACTTTCTAAACTTGAATATGTTTCAGAAGAATTAAAGACGAAGAGCATAATTTGTGCAGGCATGTTTCTTATTTGCTTGAAAAGAAAGAGATGATTGTCAGACCCTGTTCGGGGGGGGAGCTATGGGGCAAACAGGGGGCACTATGGGGCAACCCTTTATATAGCGCTGCCTAGACCCGGAGGTATCAGAGCGCTTTACATAAGGGAGAACGTGGACAGTACACAGGTTACATACAATAGATACATACATCAATGTCCAACACTCAAAATGCAGCGGAGCAAGGGAAAGATCACAGTTAAACGTAGCAAAGCGGAGAGGGGGATCGGGAATAAGGCAGACGGTAATAGGAAAGAGTTCAAAGTCCAGTAGACCGGCCCCACAAGGGGGAACCCGAGGTCAGTCCATCCCACCAGGCCCGAACATAGGCAGTCCAATTCGAAACCGGTGAGGAACCCACAGGAGGGTTTAGGTCGAGGCACAGTAGAGCAACATCATTTGGGTGGTGCTATTGCGGTTACGATGGACCTGCAGGTCGATATTTGACCTGCAATATTGTGGTTAAATATTGATGCCTGCTGTAGCTCTCAACTCTTCCTGTCCACTCTCTTCACTTCCTGTCCAGTGACCGCTCCATGCTTTGACCCTCCCTGCTTCCGTCTAGTGTATTAAATCCCTCTCCTCTTCCTGTCTAGTCTCTGCTGCATTCATTAGCCATGTCCACTTCAATGTCCGCTTTACACATTAGCTATCTCCACCATCACCACTCCATGCACAGAGGCTTCTCTGTAATAATCCCTCTCAGCTTCCTGTCGTGCAGTGTCTCTATAGTTCCTCTCCAGTGTCTCCTCTATGATTCCACACTTCCCATTTCCGGTCACGGGCCCTCTTAGTTCTTTAACAGTCTCTGATTCCTGACCAATGCCTGCCCTGCTCATTAACCCTCTCCTCTTCCTGTCCAATCTCATGAGCTTCTTTAAAATGTAACTCTCTCCACTTCCTGCCTAGAGTCCTCTCTATGCTTCAACCCTCTTCACTTCCTGCTTTATGTTTTACATTTGTGTATCTCCAGCACTTCCTGTTGACATTTCAGCTGTAGCTTCAGTCACTGCACCCACTCTTTACTTGACCCGCCCTACTTCCTGTCTGGAGGCTGACCTATGCTGAAATCTACCCACCTACTGTCTAGCACCAAGCAAGCTAAGTACTTTCATCCTGTTAATTTCCTGTTGTGCTCCTGTTCTGTGCTTTCAGCTGCTCCACTTCCTATGCAGTGCCATTCAAAGCTTTAACCCTCTTGTGTTACTGCTCAAGGACCGTTCTGGAATGGAGTTCTCTCTCCAGTGCCTGTCCATTGCTTGATTTACTATCTCCCTAACCACGTCCTATCCCTGTTCTTTTTATGCTTTAATCTCTTCACTTACTGCCAATGCCCTTTTTATGCTCATCGTCCTGACCAGTGCCCTTCTGTACCCATCTTCCTGCTTTATACCTTTACTCTCCCCAACTTCCTGTCCAGCCCCATCTTTGTACTTTCAGTTTCTGCACTTCCTGTTCAATGAACTCTCTATGAGCTCACACTGTCCGCTTTTAGTCCAGTTCCGTCCTTCTGCTTTAATATCTCCACTTCCTGTTCAGTCCCATGTTGCTCTAAACGGCACCCGCTATATATGTTACTCTACTTCCTGTCCAGTGCCTACAGTGTAATTCAATCCTCTTCCTACCTGTCAAATGTGTACTCAGTACTGTAACTCTGCACACTGTCTGTCCAGTCCCTACTGGCTGCTTTAACCTTCTCCTCTTCATGTCCATGCCCATTCCCTGCTAGCCCTTCATGACCAGGTTCCATCATGTGATTTAGCTCTTTGCACTTCCTGTTTGGTGCCGTTTCTATCCAGTCCTCTCTGTATGTTTTAGACTCTCCACTTCCGGTCCAGTCTCTTTGTTTCCTGTTCCATAGCATGCCCTCTTGTGCTCTAAAGTCGCCACTTCCTGCCCAATGCTTCCTCTGTACTGTAACTTTCTGCCTTGCCTCTCTCCTCTACCTGCCCATGCCTTCTAGCCACATACTGCCCTGTCCCCACTGTGTGTTTTACCTATTTCCACTTCCTCTCCAGTGGCCGTTCTCTGTCTTCTTGTCCAGTCTTTTGGTACTTTACTTATACCTTCATCTCTCCACTTCCTGTCCCATTAGGTAACCTTTTGTGCATTAATGTTCTCTCCTCATGGCCAGTACTCGATTTTAACTTGCTGCCCTTCCTGTCCTGTCCCTACTGCATACTTTAACTCTCTCTTGTTCCTGTCCAGTGTCCATGTTCTGCTTTAATCTCTCTGATTCCTATCCTATGCCAGTTTTATGCTGTAAATTTGTCGACTGTTTGCCCAGTGCCCACCGAAACAAGAAAAATAGTCACCCAGGCCCTCGTCACCAGCAGGCTGGACTACGGAAACGCCCTCTACGCAGGAACGATGGCTAAGCTCCTGAGACGGCTGCAACGCATCCAGAACGCCTCTGCACGTCTTATCCTCGACATCCCCCGACGCAGCCACATCACACCCCACCTGAGAGACCTGCACTGGCTCCCTGTCAACAAGAGGATAACCTTCAAGCTCCTCACCCACGCACACAAAGCACTCCACAACTCCGGACCAGCCTACCTCAACAGACGACTCAGCTTCTACACCCCCACCCGCCAGCTCCGCTCGACCAGCCTCGCCCTCGCCACAGTCCCCCGCATTCGGAAAACGACCGCCGGCGGCAGATCCTTCTCCCACCTCGCCGCCAAGACCTGGAACACCCTCCCCACCAACCTCCGACAGACCCAAGACCTACTGGCCTTCAGAAGACTCCTCAAGACCTGGCTCTTCGATCAGTAGCAGCACCACACCCCTCTTCCCCCAGCGCCTTGAGACCCTCGCGGGTATGTAGTGCGCTTTATAAGTGACATGATTGATTGATTGAGTGCCCCACACTCTCAAAGCTCAAAGAGCTAAGTAGCTGTCAAATGGACTCACTCCTGCCCTGCCACATCTATACCAGCAAATGGACCATCTGGTTGCTGGTCCCTGTGTATAGTTAATAAAGTTGCTTCCGGTTGCATTGCATCTTCTGTCCATGTCAGTGTTGCTCAGATAGTACACTGGTGACGAGGCTGTTTCTCATCCTCACAAGTCTCTATGAGCACTATGAATCCTTGAGCTGTTGGAAGTGACGGCACCCTGATCCGGCACGCAAATATGGCATCCTTCGATGATGAGGCTGTCATGTATGCATCCAAAGCTGAACCTGAATGAAGCGGGAGGGGCCTGAATTCAAACCCCTGGTGAGAGATGCCGTAGTCGCTCATATGTCTGCAGATGCTGTCTCAGTGGGCATGTCTTCGCCATTCAACACCAGCGAATCACAAAGTCTGGGTCCCATATGGATGCGCCGTGGGAAACCTTTTGAAATTCTCCTCCATCTTGTGAGTTGCAGCCTACCTGTGCCCCAGATTGCAGTGAGCAGAGTCCAGGAGGCAGACTAGTGCTGTCTCTTTCCTAAAAAAGTTTAAAAAACGATTTTCCCTACCTGTGATTGCATCATCTTATTTTTTTCTTTTTAAATTTCTTTAACTGTCTTTGCCTGTGGTTGTTACAGTTTAAAATTGTAGTTTTAACCTGCCAGTGATTGCATAATTTATCCCATGTTTTTCTGTTTAAACTTCTGTTTTTTTCCTGCCTGTGACTGCTTCCATTTAACCTGTTGAATTGTGGGATTTGCAGTCCAAACTCTGTAGTTTTTCCCTCTCATTCCCTGTGACTATCAGTTTTTCCCTCCAAATGTCTCCTTTGCTCTGTGCTAAGACCTGTATGTTAAGCAGTGCACCCCCAGCGACCATCTTGTGTTAACAAGTCAGTGAAACCAGCCCCCCCTTCCCCCATGAGACAGCAGTAATGTGCTGTAAGCTGTTTAAACTATGTTTAATAGGGACTGTGCACTTTGTTTTTTGGCCAGGAGAGGGAGTAAAGTTTTATACAATTAGTGTTGTTAGAGGACAAGTTTGTTGGGGCCTTACCAAAGTGTGGATTGAGCCTGTCTGTCTCCTAGGAGATCTGTGAATAGAGCAGCTCCCCAGTCCCAGCCCCACCCCCAGGCCAGCAGACCTAGGACTGCTATTGGTTTTCACCAGCTCCAAGCAAATCTGAGCCCTCCTCTCACACCTGCCCAGGCCCCTTAAGGCTTTGCTGGGTGCACCCAAATCATTCTCCTCCATCTTGTGAGTTGCAGCCTACCTGTGCCCCAGATTGCAGTGAGCAGAGTCCAGGAAGTGGTAAGGAGGCAGACTAGTGCTGTCTCTTTCCTAAAAAGTTTAAAAACGATTTTCCCTACCTGTGATTGCATCATCTTATTTTTTTCTTTTTAAATTTCTTTAACTGTCTTTGCCTGTGGTTGTTACAGTTTAAAATTGTAGTTTTAACCTGCCAGTGATTGCATCATTTATCCCATGTTTTTCTGTTTAAACTTGTGTTTTTTCCTGCCTGTGACTGCTTCCATTTAACCTGTTGAATTGTGGGATTTGCAGTCCAAACTCTGTAGTTTTTCCTCTCATTCCCTGTGACTATCAGTTTTTCCCTCCAAATGTCTCCTTTGCTCTGTGCTAAGACCTGTATGTTAAGCAGTGCACCCCAGCGACCATCTTGTGTTAACAAGTCAGTGAAACCAGCCCCCTTCCCCCATGAGACAGCAGTAATGTGCTGTAAGCTGTTTAAACTATGTTTAATAGGGACTGTGCACTTTGTTTTTGGCCAGGAGAGGGAGTAAAGTTTTATACAATTAGTGTTGTTAGAGGACAAGTTTGTTGGGGCCTTACCAAAGTGTGGATTGAGCCTGTCTGTCTCCTAGGAGATCTGTGAATAGAGCAGCTCCCCAGTCCCAGCCCCACCCCCAGGCCAGCAGACCTAGGACTGCTATTGGTTTTCACCAGCTCCAAGCAAATCTGAGCCCTCCTCTCACACCTGCCCAGGCCCCTTAAGGCTTTGCTGGGTGCACCCAAATCATTCTCCTCCATCTTGTGAGTTGCAGCCTACCTGTGCCCCAGATTGCAGTGAGCAGAGTCCAGGAAGTGGTAAGGAGGCAGACTAGTGCTGTCTCTTTCCTAAAAAAGTTTAAAAAACGATTTTCCCTACCTGTGATTGCATCATCTTATTTTTTTCTTTTTAAATTTCTTTAACTGTCTTTGCCTGTGGTTGTTACAGTTTAAAATTGTAGTTTTAACCTGCCAGTGATTGCATCATTTATCCCATGTTTTTCTGTTTAAACTTGTGTTTTTTCCTGCCTGTGACTGCTTCCATTTAACCTGTTGAATTGTGGGATTTGCAGTCCAAACTCTGTAGTTTTTCCCTCTCATTCCCTGTGACTATCAGTTTTTCCCTCCAAATGTCTCCTTTGCTCTGTGCTAAGACCTGTATGTTAAGCAGTGCACCCCCAGCGACCATCTTGTGTTAACAAGTCAGTGAAACCAGCCCCTCTTCCCCCTGAGACAGCAGTAATGTGCTGTAAGCTGTTTAAACTGTGTTTAATAGGGACTGTGCACTTCGTTTTAGGCCAGGAGAGGGAGTAAAGTTTTATACAAATAGTGTTGTTAGAGGACAAGTTTGTTGTGGCCTTACCTGCAGAAGTCCAAAGTGTGGATTGAGCCGGTCTGTCTCCTAGGAGATTTCTGAATAGAGAATCAGTTTCCAACTCCCTGGCCAGCAAACCTTGTCCGAGGAAGCTGGGACCTTATATAGTCTGATACTGTTTGGTACATGTGTAGACTGATTGGTGGTTGTATCTGATGTTTCTATTGGATTAGGGTTAGTGTCCTCATTGGTTGGGTATTTGAGGGTTCTGATTGGTTTCTGGGTCTGTGATTCAATCAATGTAGGGTTGGGACTAGGGCTAGGGTTAGTATTTCTATTGGAAGTAGGGACTAGGGCTTCCTGTGTTATTGGTTGTTGGGACTAGGGTGGGACTAGGGCTAGGGTTAGGCCTTTAATTGGAAGTAGCGATTAGGGCTTCTGGTGTGAGTGGTTGCTGGACTAGGTGTGGGACTAAGAGTAGGGTTAGGCTTTCTATTGGAAGTAGGGACTAGGGCTTCCTGTGCCATTGGTTGCTTGGACTAGGGTTGAGACTACTGGTAGGGCTAGGGCCTCTATTGGACGTAGAGATCAAGGGTTTTTGAAAGTGATTGGGTGCTTGGACTAGGGCCAAGATGGCTGTAAGGTCCTCGTCTCCTATTGGTTCTAGATTTTAGGGCTAGTGCTGTGATTGGATATTGTTAGGGCTAGGGTTCCCATTGGCTGAAGGGGTCACCTGACTACTAGGGCTATAAACGGCCAAGGCTTAGGGCGTCTCAGCTAAGGGTGGAGAGGACAAGGGTGAGTACCTGTTTGAGTCTGTTCGAAACTGGTCGGGACCAGGGCCAGGAATGCTGCCCATTTTCCCATTCATTAATACCCTCCCTATGTATTTGTCCCTCTGTACATAAGCATTGATTTTCACTATAGATATGTGCCTATCTTCGTGTATTGCTTTGTATAAACATGTACAATAATTATGTTGTTATAAAAACAAAAACAAAAGGAAAAAAAAAAAATCTTCTTTGGTCTACATGTACTTGCTTCCATTGGGCATCTATGTACCTCCATGTACTTGGATCTGTGTGTCTGTTACTTTTCTCCTGAAAAAGCATATACAATGCACTTTATCTTTTTAAAGTTATCAATTCTCTTATCTCTCCCCATGTCACAGACCCCTCAGAATTCTCCCAGGAGTTCTGTGACAAAATATCTGACTTCTTCCAAACTAAAATCTTAGACTTCTACTCCTCGTTGGAAGCTTCTAACTCCAAGGTGGGGCTACCTGCTCATTCTACCCCCCCTCTAAGTGAGGGCCTGCTCTTAGAGAACACTCCCAGGCTTCTCACCTATCCCAGTATGCTGCCAGAGGCAACAGACCGCCTTCTGGAACAAGTGAAATCGGGCTCACCGTTGGATCCCTGCCCCCTCAAGGTGCTAAAAATCGCTCGTGAGGTTATTATCCCTCACCTTACGGCTGTCCTCAATGTTGCTATCTCAGAGGGACAGTATCCCACATTGTGGAAGACGGCAGTGGTGAAGCCACTTTTGAAGAAGCCCTCCCTGGATCCCAGAGAATTGAAGAATTACCGGCCGATCTCTGTACTTCCGGTTCCAGCGAAGATTCTTGAAACCTACCTAAACCTCCATCTTAGTTCTTACCTAAAGGATCACCGTTTACTCGATGGCTCACAACATGGATTTAGAAGCCACCATAGTACGGAAACAGCATTAACCACTGTTTTTAACAACATCCGTACTCAAGTGGATTCTGGGCATACCACCTTGCTTGTTCTACTTGACCTTACCGCTGCCTTTGATACCCTGTCTCCGCTGAGGCTGGTTGAACGCCTCAAGGAGATAGGCATCGGGGCTCGGCTCTGGGGCTTCTTACCTCTTTTCTCAATGAAAGGGCACAAATTGTGAAATTCGGCCAATTCTACTCGGCCTCTAAATCCTTGTCATGTGGTGTTCCTCAGGGCTCCTCCCTGAGTCCAACACTTTTTAACATCTATGTTGCCCCTCTGGCAAAGGTTGTGAGATCCTTTGGGTTAGAGGTGCTCTCCTATGCGGACGACACCCAAATAATGGTATCTATTGCTCATAGCATTAGGGATTCTGCCCTTAATTTCAGGAATTGTATGCAGGCAGTCTCCTCCTGGATGGTGGAAAATTTTATGAAACTGAACGGTGAGAAGACTGAGGTCCTGATTTTTGGCTGTAAATTGGAGATCTGGTCCGGTGACTGGTGGCCGGACTCTCTTGGCGTCTGCCCCTGTCCGGTAGCACATGGGAAAAATCTAGGGGTCATTGTTGACAACTCACTTTCCCTTAATCTCCAGGTCAGCAGGACAGTTTCCACTTGTTTCGGGATCATGAGGATCCTTAGAAAAATTGCCCATTTCCTTTCCCTTGAAGCACGCAAGCAGGCTGTTATTGCCTTGGTAACGTCTAGGCTGGACTACTGTAATGCCCTTTATCTGGGCATTGATAAGGGTCTGGTGCGACGTTTGCAGCTGGTACAGAATGCGGCGGCCAGGCTGGTGATGAATCTACCTAAATTCCATTCAGTCACATCCTCCATCAGGTCATTGCATTGGCTGCCTGTGGACCGTAGGATCCTTTTCAAAACTCTGTGCCTGACCCATGATGCTTATTTTGGCTTAGGCCCAGATGGGATCAAGGCGATGTTCCAGCGGTATGTTCCCAGCAGACTACTCCGGTCTCCAGATAAAAACTTGTTAACTTTACCGAGGTTTAAGAAGGCAAGGTGGGGAGGTAGAGCTTTTTCCACGGCTGCGGCTAAGCTGTGGAACTCCCTCCCGGAAGAGCTCTCTAGTCAGTTGTCCCATTCTCTCTTCCGTAAAACCTTAAAGACCTGGCTCTTCTCACAGACGTCAGGATGAGCGTGTTTTTGTTTTGGTCTGTTCCTCGCAGTCTGCTAATAGCGCCTTAACGCCCTTGGGCTAAGTCCGCGCTTTACAAGTCCAATACTTACTTACTTACTTACTTACCCTATTTCTCATCCGCTACCTCTATCAATATCTTTAATCTGCATATACTTACCTCCTTTATGCATCTATATACTTTCAATGTACTTATGGATCTACATATTTATCACTTTCTTCTAATTTAGCATTTCCAATGCACTACCCTATTTCTCAGCCTATACTTCCCTCAATATATCTTCTAGCCCAACTTTGACTCATCTCAAACTTCTTTCTACTACTTTTTCCAATTCACTACCCTATCTCACCCTATACATCTATCATTATATCCTCTACACCCACTCTCTCATTTATCCCAAACTCCATACCACTACTATGTTCCCCACAATAACCCTTTCTTGACTCTCTCCTACTCTACCCCTCCTTGCATCTTCTGACACCTCCTTTACTGTACCGATCCCCCAAAACAAACCTTTCTAAACTCTTCCCTCTGACTCTTCCCCTCCAAAAACCCTTTTTACTCATCCAAAAGCCTCCTCCTACTGCTATGACCTAAAAAAGAAATCCTTCACTCTTCTATCCCTCCACTATCCTTTTCAATCAAAATAACAGACTAGCATGTTCACTTCTCTAATTCCATATTCCACTATACTAATTCACCACTAATCCTTTATGGGTTCCAGAGTAGCGTGCTACTCGCCAACAAAGCGTTTCAACACCTCATCAGGGTTACAAGCGCTATATAAATGCAAACCTTTTTTCCTTTTTACCCCTCCCTAACCCTTCTCAATCCAAATAACTGACTAACATATCCACCACTCAAATTACTTCATATTTCACTATACTAATTTTCAACACTAATCATTTATGGGTTCCGGAGTAGCCTGCTACTCGCCAGAAAAGTGCTTCAACACCCCATCAGGGGTAACAGGCGCTATATGAATGCAAACCTTTCTTTCCCTTCTATCCCTCCGCTATTCTTCTCACTCCAAATAACTGACTAATATCCACCACTCAAATTACTTTCATATTTCACCATACTAATTCACCACTAATCCTTTATGGGTTTCCGGAGTAGCGTGCTACTCGCCAAAAAAGTGATTCAACACCCCATCAGGGGTTAGAAGCGCTATATAAATACAAACCTTCTTTCCTCTTCTATCCTTCTGCTATCCTTCCGAATTCAAATAACTGACTAACATATCCACCACTTAAAATTTACTTGCATGTTTCACTATACTAATTCAACACTAATCCTCTATGGGTCCTGGAGTAGCGTGCTACTCGCTGAAAAAGCGCTTTGACGCCTCGTCAGGGGTAGTAAGCGCTATACAAATGCAAATACAATACAATACAATACAATACAATACAATTTGCCTCTGATACCCTGGGTTTTCCTCCTATGGTTCTGAAAACCGAGACAAGTACAGCTCTTTCAGCACTTTGCAGTGGTAGCGGTGGCTCTCAATCCTAGGCCTCTCAGGGAGGTAGTATGGGGTGCTGAAGCTCAAAGCTCAACAATCACACAACATCACAATAAACTAATGTCCAACCCAGTGCTTCTCTTTTAAGAAAGGACGTATTTTAATACACACTAGAACATAATACTACACACTAAGAGAACCAAACACAATTTAGTTTCCTTGGGTGCTATCAGACAGCGTTGCACCTCTATCTGCTATCCGCTATTACCCCCCACGCCCCTTCTAGATGGCCACTTCCCTCAGCACAGGAGGCAATACCATGATTAGAGCTCAGGTGCAGTTCTTGCTGCTTGATGGGCGTGCTCTCAGTCTCTTATGGCTCATTCTCAGGGGCCTGATTTAAAGTTAGGTGGACAGGGTACTACGTCAACAACACAATGGAGTACCCTGTCCACCAAACTCTCAAGTTACCCACCCAAGAGTCGGTGGACCTTCTGCTTTCCCTCTGCAGTGTCCCAATTTGCTCAGTCACTGGAAAGCTTACTCTGGCGGTCTGATGAGTGCTGGCCATCGGAGTAAGGGCATCAAACAGCCTGCTCTATTTGTGACTGATAGCCTGACATCCTTTTCGTTTGTCCCTCACTGCCAAGGAAAACCTGGCGGTGACGAACAGTAAAATTATAATAATAACCCCCACACTCGTAGAAAAAACTCCCTGGGTGTGGGGGTCATTAGTTATTTATTTTCAAAAACAAACTCCCACTTTGACAGTTTATTTTTGAAAAACAAAAAGTTTGTTGGACTGCTGTCAGAATGATGGTTGCCATCCAGCAAACCTTTGGTACCTACAGAGGAAACGCCATGACTGCAAATCTTCTGAAGGTATAGGGATCTTTGCTGGACTGATGGTGATCTCTAAATTTGGTGGGTGGTACTACATCAGGGTTGCGTACATAATGACCTCTGCTAATCTGATGGTTGGCGGGCTACCTGCTAAATTTTAAATCAGACCCTACGCTTCTTGCCACATGCAGTGGGTCAGTCCTAGGTGTAGCTGCCTGGCTTCTTCCTCAACGCGCTCGCCCCTCTCTCTTCTGAGAGGTGGGGTACAGCTGGCAGCTCTGTTGGTGAGCTCCACCATTGCTGCTGCAACACCTACCCAACAGACAGGGAATCCGCAGTCCTGATTTGTTTCAAGTAGTGAAGTCCTGCACAGGCTGGTTCTTCTGATTATGATGAGGTTACTCACAGGACAAGTCTTTGGTTATGATGCTGGTAAAGAAGAAAGCCTTCTTCTTGAAGTGTAGGATACACTATTTTCCGGTGGTTTTTTGGACAAGTTTGTCAAAGTTTTTAGAGAATTGTTAGGAATTTCTTAGGTTTTTTCTTAGATTTTTATTTTTATAGTATACAAAATGGCAGAAGATATAGTGACTGGAAATCAAGAACATAGTCTTAAACGTAGATGTATTAAAGCTTGCTTATGTAGTGTCTTGCTATTAATGTTGATATGGTTAATATTAACTGTCTTTGTACCTGTTCTAATGGTAACTAATAACAAAAATAATACTAATAATGTAATAAGTGAAAGAATGGACTCTGTTACTAAGGAAACTCCTAAAACTAACAATGATCAGGCTGATGATAGCATTTATCATCATGATAAATCAATTAGTGATTTCTCGTTAAATGTCTTTACAAAATTGCTTTACGAATATGTTGACACAATGGACGTGAGAGATTGTTACGTATGCATGCAATTACCTTCGACTGTCTCAGAGGGGGTGACTTATCATCACCTTCCTTTAACATATGGCATATCATGTAGTGTACTAACTAGTCTTTTCTACGTGACGGGGAAGTTACAGTATTATTATTCAAACATGGATTTAGTGTTTTCAGAAATTCCTATTAGAAAGGATATGAATAAGGTGTATAGCAATAGAAATGCGGGATACATGGGAGAATTTTTCCATATTACACAGACAATAGATATAGTATATGCTCATAGAAATAATCTAACATGTAGTTTGCGGGCTGAAGAAAAAGAATTCATTAACATGGTAGAAGATAGAAGACAGGATTTTCAAAGAAAAGCTGCTGAACAGAAGTCACATGTACCACCATGGGCTTTTAGAGAGGGAAATTATAAGAAAGGCTGGACTTACGCTGCAATGTCTCTGGATTGGTATCATAAAGGGAAACTTTGCTTACTTAAACTAAAAACTGACTATAATAATTATTTCATTGGTACTAGTGAATGTGAACACACTTTTCTGATAACTGGTGGATGGGAATTGAAAGGTGGAACTGACCCTGTATTTCCAGGAGTATATTACATGTGTGGTAAGAATGCTTAATATACGTTGCCAGCACACTGGTATGGTAGTTGTTACTTTGGGATCGTATTTCCCAAAGTATATCACGTAGATAGAAATAATAAAATCAATGAAATAAAGCATGGACTAACACGTAAAAAGAGAGCAACTTTTTCAGAAATAGTTGGTGATATTTTTGGTGCACTGATACCCTCAGTTTTGGGTCGTTGTAACTTTGCATAAAATTCAGAAATTGTCCACAGTGGTTGATCGTTTATCAACAGACACTGCTGGTGGGTTTTTGATGATTGATACTGAAATGGTTGCAATTAGATCAATGGTTTTGCAAAATCGACATGCCCTGGATATTTTATTGGCAAAAGAGGGCGGAGTCTGTGGCATGTTGAAAATACAACATTGCTGTACTTATATCCCTTATATCGATGAGCATTTAGTTTCACATTATTTGCTATAAATATTATTAACCTTATTCCGAGTTTGTGATTTATTTCGAAGTATAGATTGATAGTTAGTTTCTGATTATTACCATCAACTTCTCAACTAATGGTCCATTGACCAGAGGAAAGAGAGTTGATTACAGGTTCAATTATGTATCTTGTGTGTTAGGACCAAGCCAGTAGTTTGTGAACAACTGATTTAATGTAAATTGAAACAGTGCAACAGGGATTTATGTGTTGGGTGTATGAGTATGGGCCAGTGATTGTGTTTATTGATTATCGATCCCTGATTGGCACTGGATCAGTTTTTGGTAGCAGATGATGGTTTATTATTGATTAGTTTGGTAATAATTATCGATTATTGATTATTTGTTTTCTTAACATGAAAAGTTAGTGTTTTGTTCTATGTTGTCTAGAAATACGGGTGCGGAGTTACCTAAGATCCCGGGATGATAATGTATTAGCCTGAAGAGGCAGAAGAATAGTGTGGATAAGGTATTACACTGCAGAAGTACTTTGTCTGTTGTCATAATACTTAACGGCGAGAGGCTGTTAGTGTTATATTAGGGACTATTCGTTTGAGAGTAGATTTTGATTGAAATAGCGAAGGGTCCACTTCTGAAACTCTGGCCTTACATCTCCAAAGGAGTACCAAGACCTCTTTCCATGTGAAAGTCCTCTTCCGAAACTTTGGCTAGTATCCCTAGAGGAGTACCAAGTCCTCCCGTAGATTGTTTGGGTGTAGAATAGCGCGGGTCGTTACTTTACTTGGAGTGAAAGAATCTTTCTTTTTGAAGTGGGGACTATCTCTTTATTTAGTGGAACAGACAAGGTAGCATTGTTTTATGTTTGTTTCCTAACAAGTTTTGTTGAGAAAAGTATAGAAAAACATTGCTGTATTATTTTGTAAAGGGAGGGTCAGTAGTTGGAGTAATACGGACGTCACAAAAAACCGCGCTGGCATTGGTCAGACAGCTGGTGATAGAAGTGCTGTGATAAGTTGATTACTGTGAGCCGCACTGGTATTGGTCAAGGTACTGATTACGTAGGAGTGTTCTAATTGGTTGTTTGGTGTGAGTCGCGCTGATATTAGACGGTTGTTAGCAAATAGAATAAACAGAAGTACGAAGAGTTTGTTGATTGTTTGTTGAATTGTATTTTAGCGAGAAGGGTTGGGAAAAATGACAGTGTCTTTAAAAAGGACTAACCAATAGTTACAAGAGAGGGAATTCCTATTCCACCTCCAAGAACAGCTGCTTCTTTTATGATGTTGGAACGTGGTTATCAGACGTGTACTTAGTTAGAAAATTGGGTGAAATACACGGAAGATGATGGTGTTTTAGCTTTTCCGAAGCATGGTACATTTAATGTAAGGATCCTACAGAATCTGAGAGGAAGAATGAACTCTTCAGAACCAAATCCCAGACCTACACAGTATGAAGCGCTTGAGGAATGGGAACAGGAAGCATATGATCGAGAAAAGTATAGGGGTGAAAGGAGATATAGGAGTATAATGTATAGGTATCCTTTTGAAAAACGGGATGATAAAATGAAAAGATGGAGGAGAGCTGTGATAGCAGATGGTTTGTACCCAGTTTTAGTTGCTGAAGAAGCAAATGGAGGCAAATGTAAAGAGAAGAAGAAAATGTAGAGACATCAAGGATAGATTTTGACCCGAGTGATTCTGATGATGAATTGTTAGATGACATTTTGACTAAAACACCTCCACCTTATCAAGAGAACTCAAGTGAAACTGTCCCAAATGCACCATTAATGGGAACCCCACTAATTCCGCAGGTTCCACAAGTCCCGGTAGTTACTAGAGTAGTACAAGAGAGTGAAATGGACATGCTGAATAGGACAAGAGAGGAGTTGACTCAGAAAATTAATCAGTTGAATCTGAATGCAGAGCATTAACAGTGCCAGTAACAATTGGACCTATAGTTCCGTTGTACGGAGAAAAACAGAATATATCAAGAGCTCATGCGTTGACAGTCCCCATGAATAGAGACAGAAATAAAGTGCTAACGATAGTTGATCAGGCTGAACAAGCTGAAACAAGTGCTTCATTAATTGATCTGCCAGTTTGTGAGATGTTAACTGAAACCCCTAAGAGAAGTGCGCAAATAGATCCGAGGAGAATAGTGCAGAATGTCACTCCGGTATCAGGGAGTTCAATGGGACCTTCACCAGATGAATTAGATGACTGGATAAGGGGAATGGAAAAGCGAAAACCTCAACCACAAAGTATAGATGTGAGTAAACTGAGAGTGGATTTGGAAGAAATGATTATTGGTATAATAAGCCCAGACAGATTGAGTAATTATCGAGATGAGGAGTTGTTATTCCTGTGCAAAAATATTACTTGGAGAGCGAGAAATCTTCATGAAAAGTTAACAGAGGCTGCTTGTGAATAGGGAGTGGACAAGAGAAGTCAAGAGTGTTACAGAAAAGGAATTAGAGAGTTTGATGCATCTGGAAAAAAATTGCAAATAAAAGAATTAATGAGTATCTTGAAGAAATGGGGAGATGTGTAACGGTGGAAAGGTAGATGGGCAAAAAAGAAAGAAGAAATGATTGCCAATAAAAATGCGTCTTTAGTTCCACTAAGAGAGTCAGAACAGGCTGAAAGGGTGTGTCCAATGAGAGAAGTTCCGGGTGGTGGATATGTTCACGTTCCTTGGACAAGACAGGATATATTATCTTTTACTAATGACTTCCCTAGGTTGAGGGAAAAGCCAGTTGAATGGTACAAACAAGTAGAGAGGTTTGTGAAGGTTTCAAAGGTCTTGCTGAAGGATCTGGATGGTTTATTTGAGATTGTTGTTCCAGCAGATTTATGGACAGAGTGTAAGATTGCTGTTGATTGGCCTAAAGAAGAATATCCTAGAGATGTGAAAACAGGTCCACCTTCAGATGAGGTGATGAAGAAATACCATCAGGTAATCACTTACCTGAAGGGAAAAACTTCTCCGAAAGAAACAGATTGGGTTAAAATTGACCGAACAACCCAAGAACCAAAGGAGTCGGTACATGCTTATTATGAAAGGTTGTTACAGGTGTTCAAGCAGTACAGTGGGTTTGAGAATATTGGAGATAAAGATATGGGACATTTTGTGTTTGGATTAAAACCAGAAATTAGTAATATGATTCAGCAACATTTGATTTGTTGGCAGAGTAAAACGGTTGATGAGATACTGAGGTATGCAAAGTATTGTAGTGATGATATTGAATCGAGGCATAAGAAGCTAAAAGGGAAGATTATGTGGGCACAGGTAAAAGTGACAGAACAGCAAGAAGGAAACAGTGGTTCTCAAACAGATTATCAGATGAAAGGTTAGAATCAGAATGGTCAAATAACGAGTGGTGGTAGCGGTAGAGGTAAAATGAATAAAGATGAAATATCCATGTCATGCGTGCGGAAAATTTGGGCATTGGAAGAACGAGTGTAGATCTGTTCAGAAAAATAATGGGATAAATCAAAATTTAAATTCACAGATGCAGAGTGAGGTGGTTACTCCACAGTTACTCCACAGTTACAGGTACCACAAGCTCCTATGCCAAATAATGTGAATGCTCAAGTGCAGAGATACAGTGCGAACACTGGGTTTCACGCAGGTGAACAAATTGGTAAGAATCAAAATGTGCAAATGGTTTCGCAATACTTGTTGCAGTGCAATGAGAGTGATTCAGACTCATCTCAATGATGGTGCCTGAGGGGGGAGGAAGAGTGCGTGCTTGGAGCAACTCTAGAGGTAGATCAGTCAGGTCCATTTGTTGATGGAAAAGTGGAAGGTAATGATATTACATTCCTAGTGGACACTGGTGCTACCCATTCTACTGTGAGAGCAGCAGAAATTCCAAACCTACCCCTCTCGGGAGAAACTATCCAAGTCGTAGGAGTCTCCAATTAGCATATCAAAACCCCAATAACAAAGCCAATAGAAGTTCATATTGGAAGATTCAGAGACATGCATCGGTTCGTGGTATGTGATACGAGTACGGTAAATCTTCTAGGGAGAGATTTACTGTGCAAGATGAATTGCACTATCTATTGTACACCAGATGGTATTGCTTTCCTGACACCAGATGAGGATGTTGCATTTAAAATGATGTTAGCGAAGCAAGGGACAGAAGTGGATGAATTGTTTTCACTTCTTACTAAAGAAGATTTGCCTGCGGAGTTGAGAAATACAGTAAGGTCTGATGTATGGGACTTTTCAGGAAAAGAGATTGGTCTGATGAAAGGTGTGGATCCTATTCAGGTCGCGGTGAAACCGAGTGCAACACTTCCAAACACACCTCAATACAAAATGAGTCCCGAGATAACAGCAGGAGTTATTCCTGTGATTGACCAAATGATTGAGCAAGGTATTTTAAGAGAAATACTAAGCAGTCCTTGTAATTCGCCTATTATGGGAATTAAAAAGCCAAGCGTAAAATATAGGATAGTACAGGATTTACGAAAAATAAATAAAATAGTGGTACCCTGTTGTCCAATAGTGCCAAATCCAGCAGTGATTCTATATCAAATTCCCTGTGATGCAGAATGGTATACAGTAATTGATCTGTGTCAAGCATTTTTCTCAATTCCTTTACATCCGGATAGCCAGTATTTGTTTGCGTTCCGGTTCGGAGACCGTATTTTGGCATGGTGCCGAGTTCCCCAAGGGTACACAGAGAGTCCATCGATTTTTAATCAGATTTTGAAAAAATGTTTGGAGACTTTGATTATGCCAGAAAAATTGATTTTGGTTCAGTACATTGATGACCTACTGGTGGCATCAAAAACACGAGAGGCATGTGTGCCAGATACAATTGCCTTACTGAATCATCTGGCAGAAGGAGGACACAAAGTGTCACCAGCAAAATTACAGTTTTGTAAACAGGAGGTCCAATATTTGGGACACAAAATAGAGAAAGGAGTCAGGAAGGTGACACCAGAATGGATCAGTGTGATTCAACAAATGAGCCCTCCTAAAACTCAGAAGGAAGTGTGAATGTTCTTGGGAATGGTTGGATACTGCAGACAGTGGATCAGTGGCTTTTCACTAATTGCAAAGCCTCTACAGAGGTTGACACAC
Source organism: Calotriton arnoldi (assembly GCA_963921515.1). Classification (NCBI taxonomy): domain Eukaryota; kingdom Metazoa; phylum Chordata; class Amphibia; order Caudata; family Salamandridae; genus Calotriton; species Calotriton arnoldi. The sequence goes on from CAWUFW010002250.1 coordinate 1,440,071, forward strand.
AAAGATGTGACTGATCCAATTGAATTGGATGATGAAAGCATGAAAGCTTTTATTGAGTAACGAGACAGTCTTTGTCAAGCACCTGCATTGGGAATGCCGGATTATACAAAGGATTTTACGTTGTACTGTTGTAAGAGAGATGGGTGTGCACTTTCAGTTTTGACTCAGAGACATGGAATGGCACGACGTCCAGTGGCATATTTTTCTGCTACTTTGGATTCAGTGGCTGCAGCGCTACCAGGTTGTTTGAAAGCAGTAGCTGCTACTTATGTGAGCTTGGAACAAAGTGAAGCGATTGTGATGGGACATTCAGTTAAAGTATATGTGCCACACTCAGTTGAGATTCTTTTGACAAGAACACGTACACAGCACATGACCTATAGTCGGCTGACTAGGTATGAAAGAGTAACATTAGGTGCTGAAAATGTGACTGTGGTGAGATGTACGACAATAAATCCGGCAACATTGTTGCCTAGTCCATTTTGTGAGGAAGTGAAAGAGGAAGCAGATCACGATTGTTTGGATGTGACAGATTTGTGCACGAAACCAAGGCCAGACATTAAGGATACTCCGCTAGAGGAATCAGATAATGTGATGTTTGTTGATGGATCTTGTCTGAGAAATGAATAAGGCGTATTGAGTTCTGCCTATGCAGTATGTACAGTGGCTGCAGTTCTGGAAGCATCCTGTCTAAAAGGGGTGAATTCTGCACAAATTGCTGAGCTCATAGATCTGATTAGAGCATGCAAAATTGGCAAAAATTTTAAAGTAACCATATTTACTGACAGTCAATATGGTTTTGGGGTGGTTCATGATTTCGGTCAGTTATGGATGCAAAGGGGATTTCTGACTTCTTCAGGTTCTCCGATCAGACATAGTAAAAATGTGAAAGATTTATTGGATGCTTTGCAATTGCCCAAGAAAATTGCGGTGGTCAAATGTTCTGCACATAAGTCAGGAAATGATTATGTGACGAGCGGCAACAGATACGCTGATCAAGTAGCGCGTTTCTGTGCACAAAATTCAATTGCAATAAACAGAAGGGTGGAGAAGAAAAATATTGATTGCCACCTGATGTTTTCCTCCTGGGAAACTTGGGATGAGATTAGACAGTTACAAGAAGAGGCAAGTGATGAGGAAAAGAAAATTGGAAAAATCAGGCTGCAAGAAGAGAGCAGAAGATGAAATTTGGGTGTATATAGATGAAAGACCAGTTATGCCAGATTCTTTACTATCCTAAAAGGCAAGGGTATACCATGGAATTGCACATGTTGGAAGAGATGCAATGATTAGGCTCTTCAAGCAGTCATGGTATAACCCAAAATTCAGAGTCATTGCAAAATCCAGGCAGAAAGACAGTTGTGAGTTGGGGACGAATTGGAAAGGCAGCAGGACCATTTACGAGGCTTCAGCTCGATTTCATTGACCTTCTCCTATGTAACAGACTAAAATATGTGTTAGTTGTTGTTGTTTGTTTGTTTGTTTTCTCGTTGGGTAGAAGCTTATCCAACAAGAAGGAATGATAGCTTGACTGTTGCGAAGTTGCTTCTAAGAGAACTAATTCCAAGGTTCGGTTTTCCAGTCACTTTAGAGATAGATAGGGGATCTCATTTTAATAATGAGATAATTCGGGTGATCTGTGCGGCATTACTAATTGAGCAGAAGCTGCATTGTGCCTATCGACCAGAAGCATCTGGAGTGGTCGAGCAAATTAATGGCACTATAAAATCTAGACTGGGAAAAGTATGTGCATCCACAGCACTGAAATGGCCTGGCGCTTTACCCCTGGTATTGATGAGTCTTTGAAGTATTCCAGATAAAAAGACTGGATTGAGTCCTCATGAAGTGCTAATGGGAAGAGCAATGTGACAAGCGAATGTACCAGCAAACAAACTGATGAATATTTCTGATGATCTAGTGCTTGATTATTGCAAAGGATTGGCTGATCTGGTGAGTTCTGTGTCTCATCAGGTTGGAGAGATTGCAACCACAACACACCCGGATCAAGCACATGATCTGAGTCCAGGTGAGTGGGTTCTTGTCAAGAAACACGTGAGGAAATCGTGTTTAGAACCCAGGTGGCATGGACCGTATCAGATTATTTTGGTGACAACAACAGCAGTGAAGTGTGGTGGCTTGCTAAACTGGATCCACGCAAGTCATACCAGAAGAGTCCCAAGTCCACTTGAAAAAGAAGGTGAGAAGCAACTGGTGAATAAAGATAAGAAACCAGAAGCTGGAGGTTGTGAAGCTAAAGAATCTAGAGTGACAGATTCAGACAAGCTTGATGATGATGAACAACCAAGCACAAGTCAAGTAGAGTGGGCATCAGCTACTGGGTCTCGTAAGACTGCTGTTGAGCAAGTGGAAGAGGAAGTTACTGAAAATCAAGAGAAAGTTGAACAAAGAAAGGGACTAAATAAAAGAACATGTGAACCAGAAAGAAAAGGCGAAGAAGTGGTTCAAGCTAAGAGAGCGAAAAAGAGTGACAATTGACCAAGTGGAGTAAAAAGACTGAAATACACTCTTGAAAAGAGAAAACCAGAACAAATAAATGGAGTATCAAGTCAAACTGAACAAGAAAAATCAGAAGAAGAATTAGTACGAAGAACGAAGGAATAAGAATCCCAAGCAAGAAATACACAGCTCCTGAATAGACATATGTAATATTGGAAGAAATTGAGAGCACAGATCAGATAGAAAGAGAAGTTGATACTGGTACTGAGCAAATTGATGAAAGCAAATTGAGACCGCCTTAAAAGAGAACAGTGAAAAATTAAGGTGCAACAAAATTCAGTGAAAATATTTGGGAATATTTGGAAGTTCCAGATGATATGAAGAAGACTCTTAAAAAAAAAAAAGAAGAAAAAGAGGGGGTAAAGAAGAAAGCCTTCTTCTTGAAGTGTAGGATACACTATTTTCCTGTGGTTTTTGGACAAGTTTGTCAACATTTTTAGAGAGTTGTTAGGAAATTTCTTAGGTTTTTTCTTAGATTTTTATTTTTATAGTATACAAAATGGCAGAAGATATAGTGACTGGAAATCAAGAACATAGTCTTAAACGTAGATGTATTAAAGCTTGCTTATGTAGTGTCTTGCTATTAATGTTGATATGGTTAATATTATAGGCCGATTCCGACTCAGGCCGGAAATCACTCCGACCGAGCCGGACCCGGAGAGATTTCCGACCGAATCGGACTCTAGCAGCCCGACGGAACGAGTACGATGCGTACGCATGCAATCGGACTCGATTCGGTCGGACTCCCATTGAAGTCAATGGGAGCCGGTCGTACAACGCGTGACGCGGGCTCCCATTGACTCAATGGGTGCGAGGCGAACAAGGGCACCTCTACAGCGGGTACGCTGCCGATGCGACTCGCGCCGCACATGCACAGGTAGGGGGACCCATGGGTCCCCCTGTGTGCGACTCACGCGCGGCTATGCCTACAGGGGGCTCCGACACGGACCCCCAAAGTCCGGCTCCGACTGCTCTTTGGAGCCGGACGGCGCGAGTCGGTCGGACTGCTCGAGGCGCGCATCGTACTTGGCCGGCCGGGGAACGTCTCCATTGCGCGGTGCGAGTCGTGTCCGTGCGAGTCGGTCAAAGCGGTTCGGACCCGCGAACGAGTCGGTCGGCGATTTCGCGTGCGCTCGCATCGTACTCGCTCGCCCGGACGCACGTTTGAATCGGTCGGGAAAGAGGGCTCCGAATCGGATCCGGTTAAGCCGAATCCGATTCGGTGCCCTACAGGCCGAGATCGGAATCGGCCCCTAACTGTCTTTGTACCTGTTCTAATGGTAACTAATAACAAAAATAATACTAATAATGTAATAAGTGAAAGAATGGACTCTGTTACTAAGGAAACTCCTAAAACTAACAATGATCAGGCTGATGATAGCATTTATCATCATGATAAATTAATTAGTGATGCTTTACGAATATGTTGACACAATGGACGTGAGAGATTGTTACGTATGCATGCAATTACCTTCGTCTGTCTCAGAGAGGGTGACTTATCATCAACTTCCTTTAACATATGGTGTATCATGTAGTGTGCTAACTAATCTTTTCTACGTGACGGGAAGTTACAGTATTATTATTCAAACATGGATTTAGTGTTTTCAGAAATTCCTATTAGGAAGGATATGAATAAGGTGTATAGCAATAGAAATGCGGGATACATGGGAGAATTTTTCCATATTACACAGACAATAGATATAGTATATGCTCATAGAAATAATCTAACATGTAGTTTATGGGCTGAAGAAAAGAATTCATTAACATGGTAGAAGATAGAAGACAGGATTTTCAAAGAAAAGCTGCTGAACAGAAGTCACATGTACCACCATGGGCTTTTAGAGAGGGAAATTATAAGAAAGGCGCAGACTTACGCTGCAATGTCTCTGGATTGGTATCATAAAGGGAAACTTTGCTTACTTAGACTAAAAACTGACTATAATTATTATTTCATTGGTACTAGTGAATGTGAACATACTTTTCTGATAAATGGTGGATGTGTAGTGTAGCTCCTATTTCCCTAATAGGCTCTGCGCATTGGAATAATATCCCCTATAGGTTTGACATAGGACTAAGGTCAGTATGTCCCTATCGAGTATATTAAACTTAATTACTTGTGCCAGCTAGCTCAGAGGCCACTAGAAACTCCTTGACGACAAGAAGGGAGTAGTTTCTGGCAGCCGCAAAACATGACAACTTTGTTTCCCTTTAGAATCAGAACGTGTCCCAGAGTCGTGGAAACAATAGATAACTGTTTCACTCAGCTCAATCGTGCATGCTTAGTTTTCCTCAAATTTACACAGAAAGAATAGACGGGCGTTTCAATAAAAGATTTATTGAACAGTCTTGTTTCTCGTGTAAGTTAAATGTGCTGTTACGATCACAAGACAGTATGCGAGATAAATAATGTACAGCGTAAGCAGTAGAAATAAATAATACTGCGATAGCATTATCTTTAGCAGATATTCATTTACATAAATAACACGAGACTAAAAATGCGAGTACTAATAAGATGCGTTGCTAAGCTAGTTCTACCCCAATGTACCTAACCTAACCTAGGTGTAGGGAGAGGTGTGAAGTAGGTGAAGTATTCCTTACTATGGTATACTAAGAGTATGTTAAGTCTAGTATGCCTAGTATGCCAAGAGTCCCTCTAGGTTCTAGTCAGCTCCATACCTTAAGAATGAGAGAGGTAGGAATCTCTTGCCAGACTCGAACGCCAACACCCCGCAAGGGAAGTCAGATCACTGGAAGCTGGACTCTCTGCGCGCAGGGATGACAGCGTCTTCTCAGTGCGTCAGGCCGGGAAACGGGCTCCTCTGAAGTCGAGGTCTCCTCTAGTTTACAAGGGCTAGGGAAGGTATATTTATACCTGAAAGGTACCTCAGAATGTTAGCATTGACGTGAATTGGACAGCGGAAGACGTCATGAATGAACCCCTAAGGAATAATGGTTCATGCATAATAGATGAGTCCTTGAAGAAATCAATAGTCCTGTGCTAGGGAAATTCCCGAAGCCTAAGGGTCTGTTCTTCAAGAACTCGTTGTGACGTTAGGGAGGACGGATGTCGGGGACCATGCCTGTATTTGGAGTGCACGGTTTAATGCCTAAATAAGGACTGGGATTTTATGCCTATATAAGGGCAGGGCGAATTGTGCCTATATAAGGACATGATTCAGGAAAGCCCGTGTATGGACACCCTAAGAGGAATACAACACCCACTCCACTTTCGTGTGTACGATAATACTAAAATGCTAAACATTTAAAATGCTAAACATTAAATGGAGTACCGCATATTGCTAAAATATTTCATAAAACCATTTAAAAGGCATTTAAAAAACTTATTTAGAATGCAAAAGGTACTGTACATTTGAAGCATTGCTTTTCATTTCAGGCATATAGTTTAAAAATAAAATACAATATGAATGAAATCAGCAGTAATATTTACATTTGACAGAAAATGATTGATAAGTTGTTCAAAAATCAAAGTCATTTTATGTCATGAAAATGAATGAATTTTTTAGACAAACCAGATGACTAAGTGTCAGTGGAAGTACCGCGAAGTCTGTACTATAAGGCTAGTTCTACCTTAAGCAGATTGAAGTGTCATTTTTGTTCAAAAAAATGGACAAAGGTTCAATTTTGGGAAGAGTTCCACGTTTTAGGAGTATGAAGGCCAAATTGTTACTGCATCTCTGGAACACTGTGGGCTCAATCAGAGTCAGTTTACGGGTCTGGTGTAAACATGAGATCATCTATTTCCGTAGACAAAACATTGTCCACTGAAGTTGGTGTCAGTTGGAACACGTCGTGTAGTAGATTAATTGCACAGAGATGTGAAGCACCGCTTTCAGCATAGGTTGCCGCAGCAATGTTCGCGTCCGTTGTTACCTGTGTGCCTGTAGATCTTTCTCGTACCTCAGCAGCAGCCAGAAGCGTCTGTGAGATCTCAATGAATGCTGACATCAGGATTGGCAGCCTCTGGGGACAACACAGAGCATGGGCCGTTATCGGGACCAGCAGAGTATCGACATCCGTTGGCGTAGCTGATGGAAATGTCAGACAGGTGTCTAACACGCATTCTTCACCGCATAGCAGGCATCGTAGAACAGGTAAGATGCAATCTTGCCAGATTGGTCTGAATGACAGGAACCACGTGGTATTAAGGTCCCGTAGACGAGTCATGCCCAAAAGCCGTACTATTTGCTCACGGCACTTTCATTCAAGGAGAGCTTTCTCCATTTCGCTCTGAGTGATGTCTGCGAATAGGCTGGCCGTGGCGAAATAGCAGGAAGAGAAATAGAATTCCGGCAACAAGTGCTAGAATTAATGGTATGCCACCAAACACCGAGTGTGCAAAGTTCGGGATTATTCCGAGTATTGCCTGGAAAGGTGCTAACAGACCGGAGCAGATGCTCTTAAATGATACAATTCCGGTTGTATCAGACATGTTGAAGATACGTGCTATCATTTCTACGAAATGTATAGGGCAATTTGTACGTATTAAAGTCTGTATCTCAGCCGAAGTCCTTACTACTTGTAGATCATAGGTTTCTTTGGCCGAGGTCAAAGGCACTGTTTGCTGTAAAAGCATGGCTTTCATTCTGCTTAAAGTATCAAATCTTATAAAAGAGACGTTCAGCGAAGGCCATAGAGGCGACTCCCTGACTGTGTCTATTGGGGCAAACAATACTTGCATACAGCAAGTGACCCTGGAGTTGACCGTTACTAGATATGGGATGCCTGGCAATATGCCGCAGCAACTTTGATCATTCAACATAAGGTAACTCCCATTAGAAAGTTGTCCAAACGTTGGATTAATCACAGCAGCTGGTGTACCCTGCTGATGGCAAGACAAATTTGCCACAGAACCATTACAAGCCCCGTGTAAAGAAATGTCCTGACATATAAGTGAACCGCTCAGTGCACGTTTACAGTGTGTACCGCTCAAAAACACTTCACGATCCCCACTCCAACATCTATATGTATACGGTAAATCCCAAGATGTCTTAATGTATTCCTTACCCAACCTTTCATATTTGCCTGCTTGCATTTGTCTGAGGCAATACTGAAACTGAAAAGTAGTCACAGGTAATGTGATTTTGCCATGAATGAGCCATTCAGTAGCTGGTTTTTCTGCCACTGTGAATGGTAACTTTTCCAGTTTTTCAATGTTCAGCACTGTATACTTTGCTCCTCTTTGTGCCAGTTCGATCTGTTTATCAGTTAGATTGTATTCTGCAAACAGAGCCGATGTGTTGATGGAACGCCAAGGCACATAGCCCGCACGCAAAGATTGTAGCGTCCAGCCTAATAACACAATAGAACGCAATTGAGATTGACCTTGTTGTAGCATCGCCAAATCTTGTTCTAGTATGTCGATAGCAGAGGATACAATGCCATCCAATGAATATATTCTGGAGGACAAAGTTGTTAACCCATTGTCGACCACAGAGAGGGTTTTCTGTAAATTAATACGATCAAGTTCACGTATTCGTTCTGCAGCCTCCATCTGTGATACTTTCCATGCGTCATTATAGGCAGCATAAATGCCGGCATATATGAAACGTTTTTGACGTGGTTTTCTTGGTCCAAGCAAGAATTCCCTAAGGTCTGCGTCTTCTTTAAGTAAGGATAAGTGTTGTTTCACATCCTGTAGTGTAGATTTCTGCAGCCAATCGAGGCATAATTTACCTACACTGTATGTTGTTACTACCCCCGGATGTTGTCTTTGGACGTATCTTGGGTCTGGCCTATGAATAGTAAAGCCCTGAGTTTTATTCAGGAATCTTTCCTGACAGCTATTCGTGTCTGTGGGCCAGATCAACCATTTTTTCCAATCAGGATTAGATCTGTTGAGTTGTAGTATATTGTCAACTGTCACCGCTGCCTGTGTATCATTATCACTGGCCGGTGACGGTACAGAAGGTGTGTTCATCTCTTTGATCTTGGCTAGTCCAAGACAAGATGTTTGTTGGACAGTTTCATTCAAAAACATTATTTGTTCAGGGATGATGCAGGCTCTAAATAAAGCTTCTATTCCCTGCACCTGCCAATCTTTAGTACCCCAGACAGTTTTTGTGTCTATTGTGTCTTCCCAGAAATCGAAACCCTGTCTAGATAGTTGGGCAATAAATAGTGCAGAGTAAATCTGTTTTGTATTTGTTAACATAATTTTCAGTCCTGTTTTGTTTACATTTTTATAGTAAAACATTTCTGGATCAGATGTATTGTACCCTGAAAAATATGGAAACTTGTTAGCAAATTTTTTCGAACTACCGTGTGGTGGTGTAGGGCAATGCTCCCATTGGTTAAACATAAACACATTTCTAGGGTATGCAGATTTATGCAAATAATGATGACCATAGTGGTTATAGCAATACAGCTTTTCATAGTCTGATGAACCCTCTAAATATTAATTGTTAGAAAATGCAGCAGATTTTTCTAAGTCAAACATTATGTCGTTAACAGTCTCAAAGTCCCAATCATCAGAATAGGTACTGGACGTAATTAGATCACTTAGTGAAATTTTAAACAAATGTGGAATGTTCAATTGTTCTGTCGGGCCAAAGATATCAAAATCTGTTTTGTCCCACACTATACCATCCTGTATAGGAACAGCTGTGATGTTCACTGTAGACAAGTCCCTTATTTCACGATGTGAGGATTTATGAGGTTTCAAAAGTACGTTCACGTCTTTTCCTTCAATATTCACATGGATGTATTTGCCACTTATAAGCACGCTCACAGTTGTTACCAAAGCTAGCCAGAGCAGGAAAACAAAAAGTCCAGATGTAATCCAGAGTTCAATCCATGGAGAAACCAAATAAGTCTTTTTCAGAAAGTGAAGAAAGTCTTGTACTTGCTGCTTGAATTTCAATGATGCTGGCGTCGTTTCTGGTTCACTCGGATCTTCTGAGAACGTATCAAAGTTAATGAAATAGCCAGAAGCAGTTCTGTCAATTGTTGGAATTGCATCAGGATTTGTAGAAATCGCTGGAACCAGTTGATCACTCGCTACATTGGTGTAGACGGGTGTATTTGGATGAACTGTTACTTGGTTTTCAAGAGGGATGAGTTCCATTGCATTGTTGCTTAGTCCTTCATCTGTTACAGCTGAATTCTCGATTGTTATCAGTCTTTCAGTCTGAACCTCTTGGATAGTAGCGAGAGGAGTGCGTCTGCTACTAGGTCGGAGTCCACGAGGCCTACTATTTAGTATTGGCCACATACTGTGGTTTGATGAGGTCGATGGACACAAATCTTTTCTCCTTTGTTCCAGCAAGGGGCGGCAGAAGTACTGTTCTTGTTCCTTGAACTGCTAGGACAGGTACTGGTTGTTTGTAAGAAGGTCCAAATTCCTTCTTGTCCGCAATCTTTTCTCTGACTAGATCCCCAACTTTTGGAATCCAGACAGGCCTTGCTGGGACAGCCGGTTGATCCCCAGTGGTGGTTGGCTGTAGGAATACGTTGCTTTGTTTCGTTCTTAACTCATTCAAGTTCCTGTAAAACAGCCAAACGATCTTTGATATCAAACGGTTTATTTTCCACCACTGTGCCTACGTGATCGAGATCTGGTACCCACATTCTCGTCCCAAATAGGACCTCATATGGAGTGACCCCCCTAGAGAACTTCTTGGCAGATTATTCAATGAGCGTTGGACCCCATTAAGATGTTTGACCCACCCATCACCCGAACCTAATACCCTAGCTGTTATAGACTGCTTTATGTCCCGGTTTTTCCTTTCCACAACCGAATTTCCCTCAGGATGGAATGGAGAGGAGTACCGCAATGCAACGCCCAGAATGGCCATGGCTTCTTTGTAAGCCCGAGAGCTAAACGCAGGGCCCTGGTCAGAATGTAGCGTGCCTATTGCGTATGTGCCGATAAAGACTCGCAAATCTTTTATAACAGTTCGAGCGTCAGCCGAGCGCTGAGGCCATATCCATAGAAACCTAGAGCAAGAATCCACTGCAACTGTGATATATGTATAGTTACTGTCCTTGCAGAGGACCGCAGTGCGTCAAGGTAAACATAAGTCCAATGATTTGTCTGAAATTAACAGTGGTGTCTGCACTGGGCAGCTACATTTGTAGCATGGTGTCTGATGACTTTCACGCTGTAATTTACAGTATATACAGTTACTAATGAACATAGTGTCTTTGTTTGTATTCTAATCCCAGGCCACCAATACATCTCTTGCTTGATGTCAAAGATACTGTTGCAGAAACACCTGCGATGTGGCAGACGCTATCCCATCGTGTGCTGCATAAGATTAATCCTAATCTACATTCCTTGTTTGGAATTACCCTATCCCCCACTCCAGGGATTCGAGCAAAAGGAACGTTATTCGCATCAATTACATAAGAGTACTTGAGTGGATACTTTTTTGGTAACGCTGCACTGCTGCCCTTGCTTGAAGCATTGACAGCCAACATTATCTCACCGTCTATTTTTGTTTTTGAACGAGTGATCGCAGCTACGGAAGCCGTCTGAACAGCCCCCTTTGCAGCTTCGTCAGCCAATGAATTCCCTGCAACGTGAACGCCATCACGTTGATGACTCAGTGTGTGGTTCACGTGAGCCTTTGGTAGTTCGTTTTTCAACTGAACTACTTGTTCCCAAAGCGTTTTATGCTTTATTGTGCCACCTTTCGCATCCTTGAAACCATTTTCAAGCCAGTTATGTATATATTCATTATACGACTGAACACAGTAAAAGGAATCGCACACTATCAGTGTGGGGAATTCTCGATCTGTACTTTCAAGTGCCAGTTTGAATGCTTGTAGTTCAGCTCGCTGAGCTGTACAATCTACTAGAGATTGAGATTTTGTGACCATAGGTCTGAAGATGCCATCTCGCATGCGACCTTTAACGATTGCACACGCTGCACTGTAAGCTTGCTTACCCCCTGTTGCGGGTTGTGCGGATCCGTCAGTGTAAATTATAAATTTGTACTGATCGAGAGGCAGAATTTCAGTGGGCAGAGGACATTCTTGTTCATATTGCAGGAATGCTTGTGTTTTTAAATCTGGATCAAAAACATATTCAACATCTGTTGCAGCAAGAGAATTAACCCATTGTATCCATCTTGGATGTAATGCTTTAGCATTTGGAATGCTTGCTTTTGTTACCGCTTCTAAAGCTGGTACAGGGGTTACGACAATAATGCGTTTCCCTTTGGCTAGGGCTCTTTCTTTTGCTACAGCTGTTTGAACTGCTGTCAAAAATTTTTCAGTTGAACTGAAGCGCATTTCCGCTTGTGTGTACAAATGAGATTTGTATGCAATTGGTATTTTCTCACCCTCATTGAAGGTTAAGTAAGTGAATCCGCATTGACCCGAAATTATTCGGATCACCAAATTGCGTTGACTTACGCGTGTTTGTAAGTGATTTGTTGCTAACATGTTACCCTGTAGTGAACTCAAGATTTCTGTGTGTTCTTGTGTCCAATTCGTGATTGAAAAATCAGGTTTGATTAATGCATAGAGAGGTTTAACCCTTTCTGCGTAATTTAGTATGTATGTTCTTCCAAAGTTTAGGAAACCCAGGATGGATTGTAAGTTTTTTAGCGTTTGTGGAGGTTGGAGCAGCGCGCACTTTTCTAAAAAGTTAGCTGCCAAGCTCTTGCCTTCACTTGAAAGCTCATATCCTAGAAATAGGACATTGAGATTGGCAATTCGAGACTTTTTAAAGTTGAATTTATAGCCCTCAGAGGCGAAGCCCAGTATAATGGTGCTCACCCTGTTCAAGTGTTTGTCCAGGTCATCGTCTGTCAGATATATGTCATCGACAAAGGACAATGCCTCATTGTCATAAATTTGTAGTAACTCCGTTACCCTCGCTGAGAATAATCCTGGGCTGTTCTTGAACCCTTGTGGGAGTCGACAAAAGTGACTCTGGGTCCCCATTATGGAGAATGCTGTTAAGTACCTGCTTTCAGGTGCTGTGTTTTGACAAAAGAAACCATTTGAGATGTCTAATGTTATTTTATATTTTTTACGCACAATGTTATTCATTAATGCTGTGCTATGTGCATTTTGCACTGCAAAAGTTTTTGAACAAGTGTTTAGGTGTCTGTAATCCAAAACTAGACGAGATGTATTGTCTGGTTTGGAGACAGGAAACAAAGGATTGTTCATTGAGGAGGTGCATGTTTCAATCACCCCTTGGTATTCAAGTTGATCTAAGATCTCCTGACCTGTTTTTTAGCTTCTTGCTTTATTGGATACTGCCTTTGTGCAGTTGGTTCATGTTTCAGATGTATTTTATGGTGAGGAGAGTCCTCATCCCATCCCACATGATTTTTATATAATGCTGGGGCCTGGTCTACTGCCCATTTCCTGGCATATGTATATTTTAGATGAATTGAATATGGTTGGAGAAGGCAGGCATAATAATGTCCTCGCCATGTGGGCACTCCCTGACAAATTGTGGTGGCCAGTCTTTTCTGCTAGAAGTATGTCATAGCCCCTTGATAGTTTTTCCCAAAAAGTGCTTTCACCTGTCTAGGTATGTCTTCCTCCATCCGGAGTGTTATTTCATATAACCTTTGTGGAGTACTAACCCTGGTGTCTACAGTCTCAACTGTAATGTACTCATTCAAGTCCACTATCTCCAGAAGTTCCTTCAGGTTCTGGCGAATTATTGTGACTTCTGCTGCACTGTCCAGCATTGTCTGAGCCCATTCTCCGTTCTTGAGTTGTGTTCTCAGTATTCTCGGCATGTCTGATCTTCAGACCTGCTACTTTCTTTTTGGAGAATTGAGGTTTGTTTTTGTTTTTTGTAGCGTGTTTATCTTCTTTGGATGTCACGCGTTCTTCTCTATGTTCTGATCGTCCTCTTCTTTCCGAAGTCTGTGATGAGATCTGAAAGGGACGAGAGGAACGTGTATCAGTATCTTGATACCTGTCAGGTTTTCTTAAATTATCCCTATTCCTGAGGTTATACCTCCTTTCAGAGGGCTCCTTGAGGAGACCTACCTCGGGATTGAGAACGTTTCTCGTTTGACTTTTGTTTATTAGATTCCCACTTCTTTTTAGAAGATGTAGGAGTTTGTTTAATAGAGTCCTTCTCAGGATTCTCAGATAGTTTTGGTTTTAATGGTCTTCCACCCAAACTATCTCTACCTAATTCTGCATAGGATTGTTCAATTATTCTGGGTAGCTCAGTTTGATGTTCTGTAACATCAAATTCCCTTAATTTTTGGCGGATCGCCACTGCTGCTGCCTCTCCTTTAATATTGGATAATATTATTGTTGAGACCTGGTCGAAATTTTTCAGTAATTTCATACCTAAATTCAGAGCAGGCTCAGCCCCGTATTCATTTTGAATTTGTTTCAGGACCTCAGGGATTACCGCAATTGACGGAATACCATGTGTTTTAGTATAGATGGCAGCAAAGACTGAGCCCCAAGTGGTGTAGTCTTCCAGTTGTGGTGTGATCCCCTTCGGTAAACTGATTGTTAGGATTCTGTGTTTCTCATAAGGGCTAGTATTTGGAAATACTGCTTCTATTTGAGTAATTTTTTGAGCTATCCAGAAAGGAATTTGCTCACGTTTTGTGGGCATTTTACCCATGACTGCGTATAGAGTCTGTGGTGTAATTTTTAGTGTATTCCCCTGTTGGGGAGTTTGATTTGGAAGTGTCAATGGTGGTTGGACTGTGAAAGTCCGCATGACATATTGGACCAATTGTCTGTAGATTTTTATTAACTCTGTAAGTTGAGTAAGTAATTCTTCATCTGACATTTCTTCAATGTCAGGATGAGGTGTGTAGCCGGCTAGAATCGGCCATGTTGCTCCTGGTCTACCTAATGGACCGAGCCTGGTAATGTTTTTATGATGTTTTAGGGCGCCTTTAAACCAGAGCTGATGCTCCTGGTATGTTAATGGAATTTCTATATCCTCGAAAGGAATGTATTCCTCTGGTGGATCATCTTCTTTGTAGAAGTGAAACGTGTGTGTTACTGAATTTGATTCAGGAAATATTACCCATGAATAGAATACCTCTGTCTGAAAGGATTCGTATGCCTCTATCACTGAAAACTGCTCTACCACCTCTTGGTGGCAGACCGTGTTTTATAAGTTTTAGAGTGATGGCTCTTCTTAAGTTTGGATGGATGTCTATAACACCCTCCTCGGTTTCATTTAAACCTGTAAAGTTAAAAACTGCTGCTTGGGCTGGATCAGCCGCAGCTCCACCATTCTCGGTGTCAGGCATTTGTTTTTTGAAAAATGTAGAACAAGTTTCAAGGAAACAAAGATAAGGTGCACAATATTTTGTAACACTGTATCCTTCAACGTTGAGCAAACCAAACAGCTAATATATAGGGTGTTTCCCTAAGTAGCCGTGGTGGATACTTAACCCTGCCCACTCCAGACGTCTTTTGGAGTATATGGGTAGGGGTCTCTGAGAGAAAAAGCACGGCTGAGTTACTCAGTATCTAGCATTAAATTACCGCCTTACCAAACGTTGGGCGCCATGTAGTGTAGCTCCTATTTCCCTAATAGGCTCTGCGCATTGGAATAATATCCCTATAGGTTTGACATAGGACTAAGGTCAGTATGTCCCTATCGAGTATATTAAACTTAATTACTTGTGCCAGCTAGCTCAGAGGCCACTAGAGACTCCTTGACGACAAGAAGGGAGTAGTTTCTGGCAGCCGCAAAACATGACAACTTTGTTTCCCTTTAGAATCAGAACGTGTCCCAGAGTCGTGGAAACAATAGATAACTATTTCACTCAGCTCAATCGTGCATGCTTAGTTTTCCTCAAAGTTACACAGAAAGAATAGACGGGCGTTTCAATAAAAGATTTATTGAACAGTCTTGTTTCTCGTGTAAGTTAAATGTGCTGTTACGATCACATGACAGTATGTGAGATAAATAATGTACAGCGTAAGCAGTAGAAATAAATAATACTGCGATAGCATTATCTTTAGCAGATATTCACATACATAAATAACATGAGCTAAAAATGCGAGTACTCATAAGATGCGTTGCTAAGCTAGTTCTACCCCAATGTACCTAACCTAGGTGTAGGGAGAGGTATGAAGTAGGTGAAGTATTCCTTACTATGGTATACTAAGAGTATGTTAAGTCTAGTATGCCTAGTATGCCAAGAGTCCCTCTAGGTTCTAGTCAGCTCCATACCTTAAGAATGAGAGAGGTAGGAATCTCTTGCCAGACTCGAACTCCAACACCCCGCAAGGGAAGTCAGATCACTGGAAGCTGGACTCTCTGCGTGCAGGGATGACAGCGTCTTCTCAGTGCGTCAGGCCGGGAAACGGGCTCCTCTGAAGTCGAGGTCTCCTCTAGTTTACAAGGGCTAGGGAGGGTATATTTATACCTGAAAGGTACCTCAGAATGTTAGCATTGACATGAATTGGACAGCGGAAGACGTCATGAATGAATCCCTAAGGAATAATGGTTCATGCATAATAGATGAGTCCTTGAAGAAATCAATAGTCCTGTGCTAGGGAAATTCCCGAAGCCTAAGGGTCTGTTCTTCAAGAACTCAGCAGACGTTAGGGTGGACGGATGTCGGGACCATGCCTGTATTTGGAGTGCACGGTTTAATGCCTAAATAAGGACTGGGATTTTATGCCTATATAAGGGCAGGGCGAATTGTGCCTATATAAGGACATGTTTCAGGAAAGCCCGTGTATGGACACCCTAAGAGGAATACAACAGATGGGGATTGAAAGGTGGAACTGATCCTGTATTTCCAGGAGTATATTACGTGTGTGGTAAGAATGCTTACTATAGGTTGCCAGCACACTGGTATGGTAGTTGTTACTTTGGGATCGTATTTCCCAAAGTATATCACGTAGATAGAAATAATAAAATCAATGAAATAAAGCATAGACTAACACGTAAAAAGGGAGCAAGTTTTTCAGAAATAGTTGGTGATATTTTTGGTGCACTGATACCCTCAGTTGGAGTCGTTCTAAATTCGCATAAAATTCAGAAATTGTCCACAGTGGTTGATCGTTTATCAAAAGACACTGCTGGTGGGTTTTTGATGATTGATACTGAAATGGTTGCAATTAGATCAATGGTTTTGCAAAATCGACTTGCCCTGGATATTTTATTGGCAAAAGTGGGCGAAGTCTGTGGCATGTTGAAAATACAACACTGCTGTACTTATATCCCTGATAAAAGTAAAAGTCTTGAGGGGTATATAAAGAATATTACGAAATTACATGAAGATTTGACTCAACTGGAGGTTGACGTTGTTTGGGAGAAACTTGGTAAGAGTTTTTCCTCTATAGGTAGATGGTTTTCCACATTTGGGAGTAGTTTATTAGGAAAAATATTAATACCAATTATTTCAATAGCTGTAGTGACATATAAATGTCGTAAGTGTAGATGTGGAAAGAAGGAGATGATAGAAGCAGACAATAAACGTAGAGCTAGGAAAAGAAAAAGAGAAGAAATAGAACTAGAGGATATGAGAGGAAATTATTATGAAATGATGAAAGATTTAGACGAGAAAATGGCAAATCGGGAAAGAAGTACAGTCCTTTAGATGAAAATAAAGGTGGCAATTGATATGATGGTGATTTTGTGATGGCTCAAAAATGCCATCAAAGTGGGGAATTGATGGAGCAGGGTTTTGAGAAAATAAAACCTGCTCGGATTAACTCCTCGGTAACATTACTAACAGTGTGCGGTGAAAACTAACATGCAAAAACACGAAAGCACTGGGAAACGCTTTTGCGCATGCGTGCACTAATACGTGGACTAATGCATGAAAGACTAGGCCACATTTGCGTTCTGCTTAAAATTAAAAATAATAATAATGCTGTTTTCTGCACGTTAATGCCTTGTTAGATAAATAACGTGGGATAGTGCAAATGGTGGGCGGTAAAACAATGAGAATTATATTTCATGAAATCAATAATGACTGTTTTATTCATCGTAGTGATGCTTGCATGGGCCTACATCGTTGCATGATGAGTTGGGGGTTAAAAGAAAAATAATAAATAAACCGAAAATCGAGCTCTGAGAGAGAATGGAGAAGGCAAAAGCAGATGACCTTCAAGAATTATTGTGTGTCTGCCAAGTAACGGAAGGATGGCCGTGGGATCAAGTGCAAATGTACAAACTTCTTCCGCGGAAAACTGCAGAGGCGGATAATGGAAATGTAGAGTTTTGTAACATGTTACTAGTCGGAGGAAGCGCGTATTCATGAGACGTGGTTTACGTATTGTTAGAAATGTAAAACAAAGAATGCTGTGAAAACATGGACGTGACTATGGTGGTGTGATAGAACACCCCTAAACTGACCAATGAGAGACAAAGATTCTGAAAATGTTGCTACAATGGTGGGTTCGACATGAAGGTTTTTAGAGTATAACTGGGGTGTCTGGGGGGTGTTGGAGAGCGCGCCTTTGGAGAAGCTAGAGAGGGGAGATCGTTGCTGTCCATCGGTTTGCTGTATGCAGATAGAGGCCTACCTGTTCCCTGTTCCTGTCCTACTCTTTGTTCCCTGAACTTTTCTTGGGGAACCCCCATCTATTCTCATGGCCAGGGGGTAGATTTTCCACTAAAATACTTAGGTCAGTATAGCTAAAATTTGTATTTTGCATAATCATTTGCAAATGTATTTTTGTCTCTGAAACTTTTGTCTCTTCATCTATCCACTCCTTCATTGCATCCTGTTCATTGTGATTTGAGTTTGACACCTCTCTGTGATTTATGCATTGTTTGCTTTGTAAAACTGTACACGATGAGCATTTACCTTCACATTATTTGCGTATAAATATTATTAACCTTATTCCGAGTTTGTGATTTATTTAGAAGTATAGATTGATAGTTAGTTTCTAATTATTACCATCAACTTCTCAACTAATGGTCCATCGACCAGAGGAAAGAGAGTTGATTACAGGTTCAATTATGTATCTTGTGTGTTAGGACGAAGCCTGTAGTTTGTGAACAACTGATTTAATGTAAATTGAAACAGTGCAACAGTGATTTATGTGTTGGGTGTATGAGTATGGGCCAGTGATTGTGTTTATCGATTATCGATCCCTGATTGGCGCTGGATCAGTTATGATGCTGATATGCAGAAGCTGATATTCTGTGATTATGCGGCCAAGCAGAGGTGGATATGCTGGTGACAAAGTTACCATGCACAGGCTGATACACTTTTGGCGATGCAGTCACAACAGACCGTTACTTGGGTGATGACGCAGCCACACACAGGTCCATCTTCCAACAAAGTCACTGCCTGAAGTCTGGTACTGATTATATAGTAAGTGACATAGTATATCTTTCCTTTGTCTCCTTCTTTTCCTGTTGTATTTTGTGTTCTGGTGAGCTAGTTTTCTTGACTTGTCACTTATGACAGCTATGTCATCTCGTATGGAACCATATTCCTGACATTCCCAGCTGCCATGTTCAAAAACCACAAGGGAAATTTGGATTGAGATTTCTCTCTTAAGAGAATTGTGTCTCAATAGGAGAGCTCTCAGCAGACATGATTCATCTTTCAGCATTAAGAATGGAGCAAGACTGGAAAGATGGCCTGAACGAAGGCTGCAAGAGACTTAGCAGGTGAATCAAAGTCCTCAGGGGAAACAAATGGAAAGAGTGTACCGAGGCTCCTGTGGTAAACATCGTTTACAATGATGTTTACATATCGCATGCCATTACAACGCAGTCATTACAACGACCGCGTTGTTACATCGCATGCCATTACATCGCAAGCCGTTACAACGACTTGCTGTAGAGGGCAGAAGGTGTTGGGTTTTAAATCCAACACCTTCCCTACTGTTGCACAGACTGAAGTTGGAATAGTAAATTATACTATTCCAACATCCAGCGTCCCCCCTACAGCAAGCCATTGTAATGACTTGCGTTGTAATGGTCTGCGATGTAACAACGCAGTCATTGTAATGACTGCATTGTAATGGCATGCGTTCTAAACTCATGCTTTGTAACGTGGCATATTCGGCTCCTGCTTGATCAGGGAGATTTATTTCAGGGTAGCCATGAGATTATCGGATGTGGTGTCCCTGAACCCCATAAAGTCTCATTTCAGAAGCGATACGAGAAGACTTTTCAAAGTTGACCAGAAAGCCCAGATTGTGGAGAAGGGAGCTACTTAAGGCAAAATGGTGAACAACAGTAGTGTGATACTGGTACATCAAGATATATCCAGTTAAATGATTAAGCAGATGCCCCTAGATGGAAGGTCAGCTACCACAGCACCTTGGTGAAGCACCAAGAGGTAGAGGAAAGACCAAAAGGCAAATCTGATCTTGTCACCGAAATTGCAAAAGCGACTGGTGTTCCTCGCAGATAGGAATCAACAAGTTGGCATATTTTAGCTCTAGTTTGACCATCCAGTCACCTGGAATAAATTTGTTCCGTAGATGGTGGATATGCTTCATTTGAAAT
Organism: Calotriton arnoldi; assembly: GCA_963921515.1. Classification (NCBI taxonomy): domain Eukaryota; kingdom Metazoa; phylum Chordata; class Amphibia; order Caudata; family Salamandridae; genus Calotriton; species Calotriton arnoldi. The sequence goes on from CAWUFW010002250.1 coordinate 1,459,998, forward strand.
GCTAGTAAGCCACCAAGAGACAGAAGGAGAAAAGGTTTATTACTGGCCTGAGAACATTCTCCTTCCTGACAAGGAAGAGATACCTGACAAACCACCAAAGCAGGGACAGTGTACATTTATTGAACATTCATATAACTCTGATCCATCAGGGTGCTCTTCTCTTGGGAAACCCTGTGGAGTGGATGCTTGTACTAGAGAGGGCTGTCCAAAATAACTAATTGATAGCCTGCCAGTGTCTGCAGGACCCAGGGGTCAGAGGTAACAGATTGTCGATTGGGAAGGATTCGCCCTAGGTGTACTCTACACCTCTGGAAAGTCAGGACAGGTAGGGAAGGAGGGGATAGCATATTAGTGCGGGAAACTTAGGGTGGTGCGATAGGTGATGTGAGCATGCCTACCGCCTATGCGCGGGTAGTAAGCTGAAAATCAAAGCTGAAGGATGAAACCCCGTGTCTGCAGAAAGAGTGATGGAGGTGCTGATTTCCGTCACAGCCAGAAAAGTGCCCCTGTTGCTCACTAGCCATGTGAAAAAGGCAAGGCTTATGTAAAACATGTTTGGTGTTGCCTTCAGCCTTATCCAGAGATGTAAATGTGGAAATATTTTTGCTCAGGGATTTAATAAATATGTCCTAAAAGGGAAGGCAGTTAATACCCACTGGAATCAGGTCAAAAGAGAGCTTGGCACTCTTGAGATCCATTTGGAGCGGGAACATTCTCAGCAGTTAGGTTGATGTGATGGAGTGGCCTTTCCCAAGAGACCCAGAGGCTGTTGGGCCCAGTCCCTACAGTAGTCAGGGACAGCCACCTGTGGTGCAGTCATAGCCATCTTGAACTTGTCCAACAGTCGCACAAGAGGTCTGGAGAGATCTGGGGCTTGATTAATGCAGTGCTTCAGCCCGAGATTGTGTTGGAAGGGGGCGGATAGATGCGGTCATGGTGACTTCCTTCTAATCTGGCATAGAAGAGATGTGATAAACTCTAAGGTACAAGTGTCAAAGCAGGGGGATAAAGCATGAGAATTAACAAGGAAAATCATAAATGAAGGAAATGAAAGGAAGAAGACCAGTTGAGCATAGAAAAATAGGAGGGAAGGTGCAAGCAGGCACCCCAGTTATAGGGAAAAGACAGAGTAAAATAAGTAATGGACCAGAGTAAGGAAAGGTAAACATCTATAACCAGCAGCAGCAATAAGGTGGAGCTCAAATGGGCCTTTTAGGCTACTAGAGACATGAAAATGTATTTACATTCTAGCCATATTTGATGCTGTCAGTACAAATAAAGGTGTTTTGTATTTTGTACCACCTCATTGTCATTCCTTAACATTTTAGATTAATAACTAACCAGACCACCAATGGGTAACATCTTTGATACCCTTTGTACTCACTTTTGGCACTTTATTTTGCTAAAGTGTTTCTGCACTTTGATCCTTGCAGACTCAAGTGATCCATAATTTTTGGCCCCGGTGTGTTGTCTTGCAGCCTGCTATATTGCTTTTTGATTATTCCCATATTTTTCTTTAAAAAAAAGGAAATTGTCTTATATTTCTGTCGGTAGTGGATTTTACCAAGTAATTAGTGTCAGTTACGGATATTTCCTTTTTTAGTACACATACAGTCTCCACCAATCTTGTCCTGAGAATTATCTATGGACTGCCTGCCACTAGGGATGAGACATCCGCACACCCACGTGGAAATTGGACGTCATTGAACTCTGTGAGCCATACTGAAACATCAACAATTTTGATTTTCAATTGGACATGGTTACTCACCCGCCTCTCCAAATTTGACTCTAAAGTCTCCTTCCATCAATCAAAGTGTACCTGGCAATTGCAAGTTCTTTCAAAATACCAAAAGGAAACACACAGCACTACGCAAGCCTTCTAAACAAATATTTAAACAAACATCAAAACTTTTCACTCTACTTGTATAAATGTATCCCAAAAATATCATGCAAAATGTAAAGTTAAATTTTTTATGTTTTTAGGTCGATCCTACCAAACAGCACAAGGCTACTGTTTGGAAAATTACTTTTGTGGGCTTACCAAGAATTTACACGGGCTTGTGTTTGTCCCTTCCCAGAGTATAGCCTCTTTGCCATCTCTTGTGTCCTCCCACTGCTCATTTTTAGAAAACTAACTTTTTCTTTTTGCTTAAGCCCCTCCATAAGAGAATGTGGTTTCTAGCTCCCTTCCACAGGTGAACTCACCAACTGAGGGGCATATTAGCAAGAACTGCGTTAAAATTATCGCCGCTTTAGCGGCAGCAAACTGCCGCTAAAGCGGCGATAATGGGCTTGATAATATGCCCTTGAGAATACCAATAGAAGCCCATGTTCTGCTGTGAGCCTGGGCTTCTATTGGAATTCTCAAGGGCATATTATCAAGCCCATTATCGCCGCTTTAGCAGCAGTTTCCTGCCGCTAAAGCGGCGATAATTTTAACGCCGTTCTTGCTAATATGCCCCCAAGTTCTGTGTTGCTGTCTCCCTCATGTTGCAAGCTCTCTCGTGTATTTCTCCCCCTGCCTTATTCCCTGCCTCCCCCACTCTCTGTGTTGCTTTTCTGGATCGAGTGCTTCTCCCATCGCCCCCGTGTTGCTTTCCTTTATGTGCTGCTTTTCCACTCTTCTGTCCACTCCCTATCGCTCCCCCAACCCGCTCACCGTTGTTCGTCATGCTCACACTTTTTTTTAAATTTTATTTTTTGAGGAGGTAAAATTGCTGCAAGCCCAACTGCTAAAAAAAAGTCATTTTGCGTTGCTGCTTTTTTATATTTTTAATTTACACATCCATCTCAGATCATTAAATAAAACAAAGCATTTGCAATGCAATTGACTCGCATTTACGCGAGACCTATTGCATTGGAAATGGGAGTGCGAGCGGGCGAGAAGGCACAAACGGAAGTGCCGTGGGGTGCGGGGGGCCGAGAAGTCACGGACTGCGGGAGTGGGGGGGAGGCATGGGAAGAAAATAGTGTTCAAAGTAAAGGGGCCAGTAGCCATGGAAGGATACCAATGACGACATGGCCGTCATGAGGAGGGACTAACAAGCCTAAAACCAATCGGAAGGCAGCATTTAGGACCTAAGCCAATGAAAAAGATGGGCGGAGAGTGGGCGGAGCTTCCACAGAGCTTCCACGTCATACTGAATACTGCATGCCTCGCAAAGCGAGCAGCGCATGCGCGCTGACGCTATAGGCTCAACCTAAAAATGGTGCCCAAGTCGTTTTGCAGGTATGCATGCGTAATATTGCATACAAGGCTCTACAAAATAATGCAGCTGCTTTGGCTGCATTATCAAGCCTTTTCTCTGTCTTTTTCCTTTTGTCCAAGCTACACAGCACCTTCCCAATACTGTACAGAATTTCCAAAAAGCATTGGCAAAGTCAATAATTCCCAAAGGCAAGACCAAAGGGCTTTGCCAATGCTTGTTTTCAATTTGGAGCACTGTGCCAGATTTCTCTTGTGTATGCCTGTTTCGTTTCATTTAAGTACCAGTGGAAATCATATATTGAATGTTTTTATGACTAAATACCTATTCTCCATAATAGATTGTTTGATTACTATTGGGTACGGTTGACTACAGTTTTATAAAACTTAAACCAAGCAAGACATAACTGTTACATATTGTCCCCAATATATACTGCATTTTATATCACATTACCTCCATCAGTCAATTAGAAGTGAGTATGTCCTTCTCACTACAAGATACATAATATTGTTTATAGGTGTCACATTGCACTGCTCCCTCCTGCCTTAACATGCCAATCATTCGCTGACGGAAGCAGAGCCTCATTTACCCTTCAGACTCATAAAGCAGACGTATACAGCACACATTCCTGCCAAAGAAATACTTCATTTTGAAAGAGTATACAGTTTAGGAAAAAAACTACATGTTGGAATATGCAATTTCCAAGCACAAAAAGGGCTTCGTTTTATTAAATACAATCAGTCCATCCCACCGCCCATCTCACAACTGTGCAAATCTGTCATTGCTGACAATTTGCACAGTCTGTAGGGTCACCCTGAATTTTTGCCTTTTTGCTGAACCCTATTTTTGTTGGTTATAGAACTTGGTGCACTTTATCACCTGCCAATAAGTGGTAAAGTGTTTGTGCTCCTCCTTTCAAAATAGTAAAATTGGTATACTCCTGATTGACATATTTAACTTACAGCAAATCCCTAGTATCTGGTACCAAGGTGTGCTCAGAGCCTGTAAGTTAAATGTCACAAGTAGAATTCAGCACCCTTTGTGCCATTCACTACAGTGACAATTTAACATTGCTGCAGGCCCGCCAAGTGTGGGCTGTGCAGGTTTTACCTGCAAATTCGGCCTGTCAAAATAACCTCTTTTTACAGGTCTAAACCTTCCTTTTAAATATTTATAAGTCACCCCTAAGTAGGTCTTATTGCCCATAAAGGCAAGGTGCATGATATTTAAAAGTAGGACATATAAAAGTTTAATGTTAAACATGTCCTTACAGTGAGAATGCCCTTAAAGCAATTTTTACTGTAGCTGGGTTTGCTGTGCCTTAAAGAGTGCATGCCTCTGCAGTCCATCTCCTTCACCCTGTCCTCCTCCCACTCTCCATGGGGTTAACCTTATCCCCCCATCGTCCTCACGCTCTCTGTGGTGTTAATCCTCCCACCCTCCTCCCGTCGTCCGATCTTTTTACTCCGACCTCCTCCCACCATTCTTTCTTTTTGAACATCTCCCCACTGTCGTTCTCTTTAACCAACCCGCCGCCTCCAGCTACACATTCTTTGATTCCCACCCTCCTCCCTTTTGTTGCTTGCCACCCCCAACCCTACCGCGCTGTTTAAAGACATGCGCTGCTATGCAAGATGGCTCATAGTAAATAAAAAGAAAGCGCTATGGCGCGGTCAACGCTGGCTGCACCATAGTGCTTTGTTTTTATTTACTTTGAGCCATGTTGCACAACAGTCCGCATTGCTGTGCAGCATCTTTAAAAAAGATTGACAACTCCAATAGGTTTTGCATAGGCATAGGTCTTGCATAGGGGAAACCTACTGGCTTTGCCAATGCTTGTTGTCCTTCTAGTCAACACAACAAGATCTGGGTTTAATCCATCGTTCTTTTGCTCCCTATGCCGCCCCAGTTTAGACCCAGCCACGTGCAAATCAGTCTTGACCCTGCTCCTCATGGGAACAGTCCAACTCGAACTGCCAGGCCAGGTCCTCCCTGAACCGGAAACAAGTATCCTAGGACAGGTTCCCATGAGGAGCAGGGTCAAGACTGAATTGCATATGGCTGGGTCCAAACTGGGGTGGCATAGTGAGCAAAAGAACGATGGGTTAAGCCCAGATCTATTAACTTGGGGTGAGTGGTTGAAACGTTTCAGCACTCCGTTCATCAACTTGTTGTGTTTTCTATTTTCGCCCTAAGTGGCCAAGGGTATGCCCAGACATGGGTCCTTTGCTCACTGTGCCGGGTCAAAGCTGATTTGCATATGGCTAGGTCCAAACTGGAATGGTGTGGCAAGCAAAATAACAATGGATTAAACCTGGATCTTTGACTGGGGGTGAATGTTTGACAATGTTATACCAAAGGGGATGATGGACGGAGCGCTTGAGCTAATCAAACACTCACCCCCAGTCAACTGATCTGGGTTTAATCCATCATCATTCTTTAGCTCACTCCACCACCCCAGTTCAGACATGGCAATATGCAAATCAGTCTGACCCTGTGCCTCATGGGAACAGTACAGCCCGAACTGCCAAGCCATGTCTTCCCTGGACCGGAAACAAGCATCCTGGGACCGGTTTCTGGCTATTCAGCCGTCATCAGCCAGGCTAGCTGGAATCCAGTGGCAAAGTGAGCAAGGGACCCACGTCTGGGCATACCCTGCCAACTTAGGGCGAACAAAGCAATACCAAAGGGGATGATGGACGGAGCGCTTGAGCTAATCAAACACTCACCCCCAGTCAACTGATCTGGGTTTAATCCATCATCATTCTTTAGCTCACTCCACCACCCCAGTTCAGACATGGCCATATGCAAATCAGTCTGACCCTGTGCCTCATGGGAACAGTACAGCCCGAACTGCCAAGCCATGTCTTCCCTGGACCGGAAACAAGCATCCTGGGATCGGTTTCTGGCTGTTCAGCCGTCATCAGCCAGGCTAGCTTGAATCCAGTGGCAAAGTGAGCAAGGGACCAACGTCTGGGCATACCCTGCCAACTTAGGGCGAACAAAGCGATACTCAAAGGGGATGATGGACGGAGCGCTTGAGCTAATCAAACACTCACCCCAGTCAACTGATCTGGGTTTAATCCATCATCATTCTTTAGCTCACTCCACCACCCCAGTTCAGACATGGCCATATGCAAACAGTCTGACCCTGTGCCTCATGGGAACAGTACAGCTCGAACTGCCAAGCCATGTCTTCCCTGGACCGGAAACAAGCATCCTGGGACCGGTTTCTGGCTATTCAGCCGTCATCAGCCAGGCTAGCTTGAATCCAGTGGCAAAGTGAGCAAGGGACCCACGTCTGGGCATACCCTGCCAACTTTTGCATTTGTCACCCCGAGTGGGACGGGTATGCCCAGACGTGGGTCCCGTGCTCTCTATGCCACTGGAATCAAGCTATCCTGGCTGAAGAGGGGTGAAACCCCGAAACCGGTCCTAGGATGCTTGGTTCCAGTCCAGGGAGGACCTGGCTTGGCAGTTCGGGCTGGACTGTTCCCATGAAGCACAGGGTCAAGACTGATTTGCATATGGCTGGGTTCAAACTGGAATGGCATGGTGAGCAAAAAACGATGGATTTAGGCCCAGATCTCTGTACTGGGGTGAATGTATGACATTGTTCTGCATTCTGTCCATCAACTGTTGTTTTTGCATTTGTCACCCCGAGTGGGACGGGTATGCCCAGACGTGGGTCCCGTGCTCTCTATGCCACTGGAATCAAGCTATCCTTGCTGAAGAGGGGTGAAACCCCGAAACCGGTCCTAGGATGCTTGGTTCCAGTCCAGGGAGGACCTGGCTTGGCAGTTCGGGCTGGACTGTTCCCATGAGGCACAGGGTCAAGACTGATTTGCATATGGCTGGGTTCAAACTGGAGTGGCATGGTGAGCAAAAACGATGGATTTAGGCCCAGATCTCTGTACTGGGGTGAATGTATGACATTGTTCTGCATTCTGTCCATCAACTGTTGTTTTTGCATTTGTCACCCCGAGTGGGACGGGTATGCCCAGACGTGGGTCCCGTGCTCGCTATGCCACTGGAATCAAGCTATCCTGGCTGAAGAGGGGTGAAACCCCGAAACCGGTCCTAGGATGCTTGGTTCCAGTCCAGGGAGGACCTGGCTTGGCAGTTCAGGCTGGACTGTTCCCATGAGGCACAGGGTCAAGACTGATTTGCATATGGCTGGGTTCAAACTGGAATGGCATGGTGAGCAAAAAAACGATGGATTTAGGCCCAGATCTCTGTACTGGGGTGAATGTATGACATTGTTCTGCATTCTGTCCATCAACTGTTGTTTTTGCTTTTGTTTGACAATGTTCAGCATTCCGTCTATCATCTTTTAGCGTTGTCCTCCTAGTCAGCCAGGCACCAACTCCAGTGGGAGAGAGATGACTCCCAGAGCTGGTTTAGAGTGACCGCCGAGGTGGGGCTGTCGGCATCCTCTTTGACATTGGAGTGCCAAGCCCTGCTTGAAAGTCATATCTTGCTTGACAGGTCTGCTGGGGTTTTTCATATGACACTTGGGGCACACTTCAAAGATGCCTTCACTGTCACAGGCAAATGCTAGCTGCCACTTGGGCTTGGCTCTTCTTTTGTCCTGCCAACCAGTCAGGACCCAATCACAGTGGGATCTCTTTGATATTGCAATGCCTGTTTTACAGGTCTGCTGGATACACATATAACATTTGGGACACACTTCAAAGGAGAGAAACAGAATTATACGGGGTATTCCCATGAAAGTTGAAAGCTCAGCTTTGATTTTACGACTTCTGTCTCTAAAATTGTTGAGGATACAGGGACAGCCTAAAGCTGGATTTTAGTTTAGATGCGGGAGGACATCAGGATTGTCATAGTACACTTCCGACCGAAACCCTCAGCCCTCAGAGCCCAAGTTTAGTGTGGCTGAAGGCTTCTGCCATCTTGAAAATGCCTAAAGTGGGAAAGGTTAGCTCAGGAAACAGTTACCCCGTTGTTAGGTTCCCCTGGGGGTCATTCCCTGGAATAAATGTGGCACCTCCAGATATCCACTACAGAAGAGTCCTGGACTTGCTAAAGATCAGAAGAGGACTGACCCTGCTGTCTGAGACCTGAGAAAAGCCTAGAAGACTGGGTCTGCTATCCCTCTTGTACCTAGGACAAAGATGTGGACTCCAAGGGTCATAAGGTAGACCTCCTGTTAAAGTTACAAGTCCACAACAAGCTACAAGAGGCCTTTTCCTGCAACTGCCCAGCTGACCAGTTGCAACTGGACCTGGACTGAATCCCACTCTGGCCTCTGCCTGCCATCCTGTGTATCACTAAGTGCCTCCCTTCAGGTCCTGGGGGCTTAGAAGTGTATTCCTGTGGTGGATTGGGAATTAAAGGACTAAAGTCAGAAGGCAATATCTTTGAACAGGACAAATCTGGTTAGTGTATCTGACCTGTGCTCTGTCGCGGACAGCGTCAAATTGCTCCTAGGTTTTACCGTGACCATTGACTGTCATTGGCACTTTGGGTTTCTTAGCACTATTTCAACCTAAAACTTTAGAAATTCATCTCTACTGGCCCCCTTGTTGGCTTTTTTCCTTTTACTTGTGAAATTTTACTCTGCTTATCTAATTAATTTTGGGATTTTTATTGTTTTGCATTTGTTACTGTTTTAGCACTACATAAATACTTCACACATTGCCTCTAAGTTAAGCCTGTCTGCTCTGTGCGCTAGGTACCTGGGGTTGAGCTCAGATTTATTTAGTGACTTTAGTCATTCACCCTGACATGGGCTGTGATTATTATTTGAGTTGGGTACTCATCCAACTCAACTAATAACCCAATTTCTTACAGTCATCCAATATTGCAATGAGATGCATTTGCTCCCATGCAGCTCCCACACATCCTGTGTCCTCCAGCTTTGGTTGATTGCTCATCTTAAAGGGAGGAACGTGCATAATAATTTCTTTGTTTTTCAATTTAACCACAGCTAGAGCCTTACTATATTCTGTCCGTAAATAACATATGGGCCCAGATTCATGTACCAAATTAGCAAGTTGCTTCTGTTATTGATTCATAGCACCTTGCAAAAACAATAGCATAATGATCTATACAAGTAAAAGCCATAGAATGTAGTAAACCGTTTCTCCTTGAAAATGTACGTATTCACAATTAGGAAATTGTGCGTTAACAAGTAGCATTCATTCTCCAATACCAACAAGCATTGGCATAGCCAATAGGTCTCGCCTTTGGGGCGTTATAAGTGTTTAGATAGAGCTATTGGCTTTGTTAACGTTTTTAATATGGGTGGTGTACAGTAGTTCTTTTATTTGTACATTTTTGGTGTGCTGCGCAGCCTCAAGGTGCTACGTGTTCCAAACTTTGCAAAACAGTAATCATTTTGAAGGGAGGACGACTTTCCGAGTGTGTGACCCCAATGCCTTTCTTAACACAAATGGGGCCGCTCCCAGTACAGTGACTAGAGGTACTCTAGGATAAAACTGTGAATGTGGACATCTCACAAAATGTTAAGGACTGGCCTCAAACACCACCAGGTGTCATGCTTCATCATTGGCCGTCCTCGCCCTCTAAAAACTCGGTTTGATAGAGGGCGGGCCTTCACCTGACGACAGGGAGGCACTTCTAAACTAAGTGGGGGCCCGTGAAAAGTGAGTGAAGTAAAAACCATTACAGTTACCAATTAATTTTAATAGGACGGGTAGCTGTATGGTATTAAAAAGGTGGACGGTGAGCTGGGGGAATTTATTGTCCCCTCACCGTAGTGAAGATGGTCAACATGTTTCTGCCGCTTGGCCCAAAAAGGGTCCGTGGCATTCGTCAGGACCAGAAGATGGGGGCTCCGTTCCTACCAATTCTATGGTGAGAGGGTACCACTTGGTGGGAGGACCTTTGTCACACCCCACTAGAGATAGGGGCTCGTATTCAAGCCTGAAAAACATAAATGTATATATACAACAAGAGGTCCATCAGAACAAATAAAATAAAATCACGGAATGCTTAGTTACTTTAAAGAAACATTCAAAACCACATACACATAAAATTACGTGAGTGGCTATATGTGTGTAACACGTGTCACGCAGCTGTGCACACACAGAGATAGAGAAACAGTTTTGGTGAGAGTTATTCTCACATATCTTACCCTAGGCACAGACCCTACATGCCCCATGGAAGGAGAATGGAAGGGGGACCCCTATTGTCACACTCTGGAGGGGGAAGTAAAAAACAACATAAAGAATGACCAGGAGTCAACAGGATACGTTGTTCTCAAAGGAGCCTATGGATACTCCCAAATCAGCTCAATCGCGCTAATTACATTCACACACGCATTCATTCCCTTACTGCATCAAGGTGCGTCTCCCGTGATATCACCTAGGTGTGTTCATCCGTCCTTCCCGATGTTAACTGAGCAGGGGAAGAACCCTGATTTAAATAGTGCTCCTTAATTGGGCAAGGGAAGATAATTAGCCTCGTGATCTGCTTAAGTGCCTACAATGTTATGGGTTCTGGTGTCCCAGTCTGTATCATGGAGAAATTACAGAGGAATTGCCTGACCTGCTCGTAGCGTGTCTGGTGATCTCCCACAGCCTGCCCCCAAGATCCGGTGTCCGTGCTGGACGTTCGTTCGAAGGGACAGGCACTGGCCTGGCTATGGGCGCTGCCTCGCTGCTAGCCAATCCTGAGTTGTGTCGAGGCTGGGAGTGGCCGTAGTACGCGCGTCAGGGTCAGGCATGCCTGACTAGCGCGTGTGAATAAAGCGTCCCCTCATGACGTAAGGAGACGTTATGTTATGTTATGTTAAAACCACTTCTATAGCGCACGACTCACCCGGGGGCATCTCGGCGCTTGTGTTGAGACATACCAGAGGGACTGCCTAATGTCCTAGAACAGAAAGGCTTTCAGTTTTTTTCTGAAGGTGCTGTAGGAAGGGGTCTCACGGAGAGCCAGGGGCAACTTGTTCCAATATTTAGGAGCAAGGTGGGAAAAGGCTTTCCCCCCAGTACGCTTAAGGCGTATTCGGGGCACCTGTAAGAGGCCAAGTGAGCTAGATCTAAGAGTTCGGCATGGAACATATTTTAAAAGTTTCCTCTGCAAGTACCGGGGCCCTTTGCCTCTGAGAGCGTTGTACGTGAGGCAACAGATTTTAAAAAGGATCGCCTCTTACCGCTAACCAATGTAGTTCTCTCAGCAGAGGGCCGGACGAGGAGCCTGTAGGGCGGTTTAAAATTAGCCTTGCGGCCGTGTTCTGGATCACTTGTAGTTTGGCGAGCGAGGACTCATCCGCCTCTGCCAGTAGGGCATTTCCGTAATCCATTTTGCTAATCACCATAGCTTGAACAAGGGTTCTACGGGAATTTATCGGTAAATAAGGAAAGATCCTACGTAAAAGGCGCAGGGCATGGTAGCAGGAGCTAGTGGTGGCATTTATGTGATCCTTCATTGTTAATGATTGGTCCAATTTTATCCCAAGGTTTTTCACAATTTTTCTGGGTACGGGGACCTCTCCCAATTGGGGGGGCCACCAATCACCCACCCAGATGGATGAGGCTTTCCCCATTAACATAATCTCAGTCTTACCGGGGTTCAATTGAAGGCAATTATCCGTCATCCAACTAGATATTGCAAGCATTCCTGTAGCAAAGCGGATTTTCTCTGTCTCAAGGTTAGGACCAATTTTAAACATAAGCTGTGTATCATCAGCATATGATATTATCTCAAACCCAACCTGTTTCACTATTTTTGCCAATGGGGCCATATAGACGTTGTCACGTGGACGGGACCCAAGGTTTTCATGAGCTCCTAATTTAAAAGAGTTCCGTTTACCGTACTGCCAGAAAATGTAGCGGGTGCGTTCTCACCTTTCACAATACAAGGGAGCGAGTGCATGCCCCGTATAAAGCATGAATGCATGGTATCTGTCAGAAATATATGTGGCACACAAACGTGTATTTTCTTAGTGGTGGTGTTTTCAGAAAAGACCTCAAGGACAAAAACGTAAATAAATATTTTTTATCATTCCAGGAAATATGCACAATGAAAAATACACTAATGTGTGGATGATTAAATCAATAGAAAGTGTAATGGCATGTAGAGCTCCAATTTGTAGTAGTAATGGTACCCCAGCCAAACCACTTTTAATTTGGGTAGATGCTGGGTCAGACACTCTCTGTGTTCTACCAATGTAAACTATAATTTTTCTAAATTTGTGTCTTATATAATGAATCTTTATGCCCACCTAACCTGTCCAGGTTCCATGATATTTTAGAGTAGTGGTTTGGGATTTGTTAGGTGGCAAGTGTGGTGTTGTGAGCCGACCTTAATGAAAGGGTTTTATTGCACCATCTGGATCCATGGTATTTCATCGTTAAGACCGTTTTCCCATGATCGAAGGCGGTAGACCCACCGTAGTTCCCTGATGTATAAGGGCTTGGTAATATCTGTTTTCGTTTTTCTCATGACTTCCAGAACCACCCATTTTAGGTCGGTGTCACTATGGTTTTGTTCCAGGAAGTGTCTTGTTAGTTTAGTATTGGATTTCTTACACCAGATGGTACTCCGGTGTTCGTTGCTACGGACCTTAATTTGTCTTCTGGTCATGCCCAAGTACATGAGGCCGCAGGGGCATGTCAGTAGATATACCACATTCTCCGTATTGCAATTACTGAAATTATTCAGTTTCCAGGGGTTGTTGGTGCCTATATCTACCTCTTTGGTTGTGTTTGGGAGCGGACACGACACACATCCCACACATGGGTAATGTCCTGTTGGTCTCTGGTGACTCCAGAGTGTGGACTGTTCATCTCTTTCTTGCGTTGGAGTTTTTGCATGGACCAGTTCGTCCCGTAGACTCCTATTCCTCCTGAATGCAAAAAGTGGGGGGTCCCAGTTCTTCTGTGTAGTGTTTAGGGTGTGCCACTTCTTCCGTATGATGTTTTGAACTGTGTTTGACGCCGGGGTGTATGTGGTGACACACACAATTTTATCTGTTTTCTCCCTTGGCGTGTCTTCCAATAAGGCTTTGTGGTTATTATTCCTGGATCTCTTTCTCGCCCTTCTGGCCATTCTCTTCGGGTAGTGGCGATCAAGTAATTTCCTCTCAGGTTGTTCAGCCTGTTCATTATAGGTGTCTGTGTTTGAGCAGTTTCTGCGTACCCGTAGAAATTGTCCCACCGGGAGGTTTTGTCTGAGAGATCTAGGATGGAAACTTTCGTATAAAAGTAGGCTGTTTTTATCAGTGTTTTTATTGTGTACTTTTGTGCAGATGCCATCCGTCGTCAAGGTGATGTCCAGGTCCAGGAAGATTGCGTGGTCTTTACTGATGGAGTGTGTGAACCTAAGGTGTTCGTCCTTGGTGTTCACCCACTGCACGAATGCTGCCGCTTCTTCTTGGTTGCCACGCCACACGATGAACACATCATCTATATAACGTTTCCAGGTTTTCAGATGTGTTATATACGGGTTGTCCTGGTTGAAAATGTGGTCCTCCTCAAACTGGTGTATGTAGAGGCATGCCATGCTGGGAGCAAACATGCTACCCATGGACGTGCCTTTGATCTGATGTTATATGACCTCTTCGAACTCGAAATAGTTCTCTGTGAGTGCCACCTCTGCGCACTCCATAATAAAGTGTTGCGGGGTTGTAAAGTCCCAATTCCTATTAAGAAGGATCTGTTCCACAACAGCTAGTGTACGTCTCTGAGGAATGCTGGTGTAGAGGGCCTCTATGTCCATTGTGATAAAGAGGTCCTCAGTAGGGTTGATCTCCAGATCTCGTAGGAGGCAGAGGACGTCCTTTGTATCCCTTAGGTAGGAGGGTGACTTCTGCACGATCGGTCTCAGGAACCAGTCGCAGAATTGCGATAAAGGTTCAAGGACTGATCCAATGCCCGACACTATCGGTCTTCCTGGTGGCGGCATTTTGTCCTGGTGAATTTTAGGCAATGTTATGTTATGTTATATAGTTTATAGAGCACACGGCTGCCCCAGCAAAGGGGCGTCCCGGCGCTAATAACAGTCAAATGGAGAGGACCACCAAGAAAGGCACAGGTACCTAAGGTGAGGGAAAGAGATGAGTCTTAGTTGCCTTACGGAATGCCAGGTAATTATTTAGGCTGCGGATGGACAGTGGGAGAGAGTTCCAAAGTTTGGCTGCCAGTGTGCGAAAGGCACGCCCCCCAGCCCGTGCTCTCCTTACCCTAGGAACAATCGCCAGATGTTGGCCCATGGAGCGAAGTTGGCGGGAGGGGATGTAGGGCGAGAGCAGGGTAGCCAGAATGGCAGGTGAAGAGGAGTTCAGGATCTTGAAAGCAATGCAGAGGGACTTAAATTCCACACGTCTGGCCACCGGCAACCAATGTATTCGGCGAATGGCAGCAGAGGTAGAGCAAGTCCTCGGGAGGCCAAGAAGAGTTCTGGCCGCCGCATTCTGAACACTCTGTAATCTTAAGATCTCTGACTTGTTGGTCCCCAGGTAGAGCGAGCTGGCGTAATCCAGTCTCGACAAAATGGCAGCCTGGATGATAACCTGCCGAGTGGACGGATCAAAGTAACCTAACAATGGTTTGAGTCCCCGCAGAATGCCCATGTAGAACCTTGGAGTTCTCGGGTTGTTATTCATGAGAAATTCTGCCTCATGTTTGGTGATCCAGTCGTTCGTGAGTCCTTCTTCCACCATGCATTTTATTTTGTTGGTAAGACGAGCCGTGGGATCGCTACGGTATACTTCATAACTCAGTGCGTCGGAAAGCAGCCGGTTGCACTCCGCTCGGTACATCGTCTGGTTCATAACGACAATTGCGCCGCCCTTGTCCGCTGGCTTGATGATCAGTTCCGTGTTCTTTTTAAGTTTCTGGAGGGCTAATCTTTCGTCCTTTGTCAGGTTCTGAAAGCCTTTGCTGTTCTGGAAATCAATCTCCTCCACTTCCTTGAGTACTGCCTGTTCGAAGACTTGTATGTGGCATGGGATGGCCTGTGTCGGAGGTGTAAATGTAGACTTCTTCCTGAGTCCTGAGTCGGTTTTCTCATCCTGGTTGTCCCTCGCGTCCTCAAAGAAATCCCTGAGTTTTATTTTTCTAAAGAACTGGGCCAGTTCTGCATTCAGAATAAATGGGTCTTTAGTAGGTGTAGGGACAAAACCTAGGGGCCTATTACGATGGCGGTCGGAAAACCTCCCCGACCGCCATGGTAGCGGGAAAAGACCACCCGCATGGACCGCGACATCACCGCCGGTCGAATTACGATGACCCACGGTCGAAATCTGACCGCGGCGGTCGGATCGTGGGCCTTAACATTGCGGCGGTTGCTGCTGCCCGCAGCACCGCCGCGTTGGCCAAAGGAGCATGTCCTGCATTTCCCTGCACTGCATGGCAGGCACTGCACAGTGATTGCCACCTGGTACAGGGAAATGTAGGGGGGGCCATGGGTACCCCCCCAGTGCACCCACACCCCCCCAAAACATTGGGGGCCCACAACAGGCCCCCAGAAGACAATCTCCGCATGCCTTTCCATGGCGGTTTGACCGCTGAGGAAAGGCTGGCTACCGCCGGCATCAAAATCGTGCCGGCGGAGCCTGCTCTGCACCGCCACCATTATCCTGGTCCTGCTCCATCCGCCAGGCAGGAGTGCGGATGGCAACCGGCAGAAAAGCGGCAGACGGAATTTCAAACCGCCGCGGTCACCACCGCCATCCTAATTTGACTGGCGGTTTTCTTGGTCGCGATCGCGGGCGAATTGCCACCGCCGGTCCGGTGGGCGCCACCGCCGGCCCGGTGGTGGACATCTGACCGCCATCGTAATAGACCCCCTAGTCCTTTGGAGAGAACAGATTCCTCATCTTTAGTAAGTACATGGTCACTGAGGTTCACTATATTGGTTGCTCCCTGCTGGTTGTCGGACCGTTCCCTCTCCCCTTGCTTCGGGTCACCACGGTGTTCGGTGTCTGATCCTCCCATTGTACTCTGGTATTTTGTCTTGGTTTTTGTCTTCCCCTTGCCCCTGTATAAAAAAGGCTGTGGGCCCTGTGGAAGTCCGAATCCAGGTGGGTAGAATGGCTGTTGCCAAAAGCCAAACGGGTTCATTGGGGGTTGCATCATTGGTTGTTGGAAGTTTCGGTGTTGTCTCCCATATTGTTTACCAGTGCTCTCATCACTGCTACTTTCACTAGTGCTCCTTTCCTCTCCAGAGCTGAATGTCCAGTTTTGCGGGGTGGGTCTGAATCGTTGTTGTTTTCTGCCCAGCTGCGGCTGTTGTGGTTTGTCGTAGTGCTCATCCGTGATGTACGGATAAACCGTCTCCCGGCTAAATTTCTGCACGTCTTTCTTCAATTTAGTGAGTTTCGACTGGGTAAGGTATTCTTTATATTCAGAGTGGTCTTTATTAATTTCTTCCAGTTTCTTTTTAAAGACGATGATGTGCACCGATGTTTTTAGCCTGCTCTCACTTTGTTGAATCTCAATTAAGAGAGCATCCGCTAGCTGCCTGGCCGTGTTGATAATCAGTACTAGCCAGTCTTTGGTACATTTCCATGCGATGCATGACCAGTTTGTGCGGAATTCTTTGTTGTTAAGGAACAACCTAGGTTCATTTGTAACGATGAGGCCCCTTGGTGCGGTATTGTTCCGCAGGTATTCTGTCATAAATGCCCCATGTAGGGCTGTGCGGATTTGTTCCTTTTTCTTGGCTGAAAGGGCTTCCCATTCGTCAGTGTTTTGGACTGTCTGTGTTATAACCACTTCTGCTAGTAAAGATGGTGCTCTGAGAATCTCCGCAATCGTTTCATCATCAAAGGTCAGTTCGGTATCCATTTCTGTCATAGGGTAAGTGAGCTTCAACCAGAAGGTGGAAGGCTCTCGAGATATTGTGTGGGAGTGTCCGTACTTTAATGGAACTCCTTACTGTCCGGTCCTAATGACCAGTCCAGGAACCGCTATTGGTTATGTGTGACCCTCAATATGTTCCCACAGCCGTCAGCTGTACATACAATGAAACCACACTAACCCCAGGAGAATCCTGGGGGAGGGAACTAGAGGTGCAGGGTGCTAGGAGCAGGCCAGCCTCCAACACAAATTTCTTAACACAAATGGGGCCGCTCCCACAGTGACTAGAGGTACTCTAGGATAAAACTGTGAATGTGGACATCTCACAAAAAGTTAAGGACTGGCCTCACACACCACCAGGTGTCATGCTTCATCATCGGCCGTCCTCGCCCTCTAAAAACTCGGTTTGATAGAGGGCGGGCCTTCACCTGACGACAGGGAGGCACTTCTAAACTAAGTGGGGGCCCGTGAAAAGTGAGTGAATTACCAATTAAATTTTAATAGGACAGGTAGCTGTATGGTATTAAAAAGGTGGACGGTGAGCTGGGGGAATTTATTGTCCCCTCACCGTAGTGAAGATGGTAAACATGTTTCTGCCGCTTGGCACAAAAAGGGTCAGTGGCATTCGTCAGGACCAGAAGATGGGGGCTCCTTTCTTACCAATTCTATGGTGAGAGGGTACCACTTGGTGGGATGACCTTTGTCACACACCACTAGAGATAGGGGCTCGTACTCAAGCCTGAAAAACATAAATGAATATATACAACAAGAGTACCATCAGAACAAATAAAATAAAATCACGGAATGCTTAGTTACTTTAAAGAAACATTCAAAACCACATACACATAAAACTACGTGAGTGGCTATATGTGTGTAACACGTGTCACACAGCTGTGCACACACAGAGATAGAGAAACAGTTTTGGTGAGAGTTATTCTCACATATCTTACCCTAGGCACAGACCCTACATGCCCCATGGAAGGAGAATGGAAGGGGGACCCCTGTTGTCACACTCTGGAGGGGAAAGTAAAAAACAACATAAAGAATGACCAGGAGTCAACAGGGGCAAGGGCAGGGGAAGAGGAAGACAAAAACCAAGACAAAATACCAGAGTTCAATGGGAGGATCAGACACCGAACACCGTGGTGACCCGAAACAAGGGGAGAGGGAACGGTCCGACAACCAGCAGTGAACAACCAATATAGTGAACCTCAGTGACCATGTACTCACTAAAGATGAGGAATCTGTTCTCTCCAAAGGACTAGGTTTTGTCCCTAAACCTACTAATGACCCATTTATTCTGAATGCAGAACTGGCACAGTTCTTTAGAAAAATAAAACTCAGGGATTTCTTTGAGGACGCGAGGGACAACCAGGATAAGAAAACCGACTCGGGACTCAGGAAGAAGTCTACATTTACACCTCCGACACAGGCCGTCCCATGCCACATACAAGCCTTCGAACAGGCAGTACTTAAGGAAGTGGAGGAGATTGATTTCCAGAACAGCAAAGGCTTTCAGAACCTGACAAAGGACGAAAGATTAGCCCTCCAGAAACTTAAAAAGAACACGGAACTGATCATCAAGCCAGCGGACAAGGTCGGTGCAATTGTCGTTATGAACCAGACGATGTACCGAGCGGAGTGCAACCGGCTGCTTTCCATCGCACTGAGTTATGAAGTATACCGTAGCGATCCCACCATGGGCGTAGAAAGTGTGGGGGACGCAGGGGACATATCCCCCCCAGATTTTGGAGTGGGGGGGACGCAGGGGACAAGGGTGGGGGGGAACGAGAAGACAAAAGAACTTCTTGTCTCCCTTCTTTAATTCACAGGGCCTTTAGCGCGCAAAAGCGCTACCTTTAATGGCCCTGCAGGCAGAGCCAGCCTTTGCTAAGACAGCGCCCTCGGCGAGAGACATTTGGCGCCCTTGCTGATGGTAGGGAATTGAATGAGGCAGCAGAGGGTTACTTTTGTGTACACTCTTCAGTACCTGGATGAGCAGGGACACGCACTTTAACACAAACATCCCAGACCTCACCTAAATCACATTTAGCTTAGCTGCCCAGTCAAATGATGGGTTTGATGATGTGTGCCAGCAGGGGTCAGAGGGTGAAGGGAGGGTAAGGAAGGGGGCAAAAGGGGTGTTAAAAACATCACCTGCCATATGACAATGAAGTAATAAAACCACTTTAAATTGGCAAATCAGACAGAAAGAAACAGGCAGGGACAAGGCTGTAGCAATGTGAGAAGGGCGCTGCTGTTGGCATAACCATAATGCACACAGCTCCATGCGCCCCTCATAAAATTGGTGATCAGGGCCTGGGCCCAGCTCGAAAGGCCAGCCCTGACTGCACATGACCTGTGACCAGCCTCCAGTTACCTGTGACCAATCTGACAGTCACAGAGGCCACCCGCCCCCTAACTTCAGTTGCACTGCAACACTCCATGAATTGTTTATAATCTCAGCCACAGCTGCCATCAGTCTGCACTTCTGAGAAAAAGGGGGAGAGGTCCTTTGTTGATTGCTGTCTGATACTGGCCCTCCTCAGCCCTACCCTACCTACCGCCTTGAAGACCTAGGCCTGAAGGCAGCAGTAAGATTTGAAGAAGTAAAGTAAGGAGATTTGGGAAAATACAGTATTTGCCTAGGTGCTTCACCACTCTTGCAGCGAGCATCCTCAAAACACACACACACACACACATGCAAACACGCGCGCGCACACACACGCGCACACACTGGCACCCACGCGCGCACACACGGGCACACACGCGCGCGCGCAAGGTTGTCCGTGTCCCCCTCAGAAATTGTGTGTCTCCTATGCCCCTGGATCCCACGGCTCGTCTTACCAACAAAATAAAATGCATGGTGGAAGAAGGACTCACGAACAACTGGATCACCAAACATGAGGCAGAATTTCTCATGAATACCAACCCGAGAACTCCAAGGTTCTACACATTGCCTAAAATTCATAAGGACAAAATGCCGCCACCAGGAAGACCGATAGTGTCGGGCATTGGATCAGTCCTTGAACCTTTATCGCAATTCTGCGACTGGTTCCTGAGACCGATCGTACAGAAGTCACCCTCTTACCTAAGGGATACAAAGGACGTCCTCTGCCTCCTACGAGATCTGGAGATCAACCCTACTGAGGACCTCTTTATCATAATGGACATAGAGGCTCTCTACACCAGCATTCCTCAGAGATGTACACTAGCTGTTGTGGAACAGATCCTTCTTAATAGGAATTGGGACTTTGCAACACCGCAACACTTTATTATGGAGTGCGCAGAGGTGGCACTCACAGAGAACTATTTCGAGTTCGAAGAGGTCATATACCATCAGATCAAAGGCACGTCCATGCGTAGCACGTTTGCTCCCAGCATGGCGTGCCTCTACGTACACCAGTTTGAGGAGGACCACATTTTCAACCAGGACAACCCGTATATAACACATCTGAAAACCTGGAAATGTTATATAGCTGACGTGTTCATCGTGTGGCATGGCAACCAAGAAGAAGCAGCAGCACTCGTGCAGTGGGTGAACACCAAGGACGAACACCTTAGGTTCACACACTTCATCAGTAAAGACCACGCAATCTTCCTGGACATCACCTTGACGACGGAGGGCATCTGCACAAAAGTACACAATAAAAACACTGATAAAAACAGCCTACTTTTATACGAAAATTTCCATCCTAGATCTCTCAGACAAAACCTCCCGGTGGGACAATTTCTTCAGGTACGCAGAAACTGCTCAAACACAGACACCTATAATGAACAGGTTGAACAACTTGAGAGGAAATTACTTGATCGCCACTACCCGAAGAGAATGGTCAGAAGGGCGAGAAAGAGAGCCAGGAATAATAACCGCGAAGCCTTATTGGAAGACACGCCCAGGGAGTAAACAGATAAAATCATGTGTGTCACCACATACACCCCGGTGTCAAACACAGTTCAAAACATCATACGGAAGAACTGGCACATCCTAAACACTACACAGAAGAAATGGGACCCCTCACTTTTTTCCTTCAGGAGGAATAGGAGTCTACGGGACGAACTGGTCCATGCAAAAACTCCAACGCAAGAAAGAGATGAACAGTCCACACGCTGGAGTCACCAGAGACCAACAGGACATTACCCATGTGGGGGATGTGTGTCGTGTCCGCTCACAAACACAACCAAAGAGGTAGATATAGGCACCAACAACCCCTGGAAACTGAAGAATTTCAGTAATTGCAATACAGAGAATGTGGTATATCTACTGACATGCCCCTGCGGCCTCATGTACGTGGGCATGACCACAAGACAAATTAAGGTCCGTATCAACGAACACCGGAGTACCATCTGGTGTAAGAAATCCAATACTAAACTAACAAGACACTTCCTGGAACAAAACCATAGTGACACCGACCTAAAATGGGTGGTTCTGGAAGTCATGAGAAAAACAAAAACAGATATTACCAAGCCCTTACACATCAGGGAACAACGGTGGGTCTACCGCCTTCGATCATTTGAAAACGGTCTTAACGATGAAATACCATGGATCCAGATGGCACAATAAAACCCTTCCATTAAGGTCGGCTCACAACACCACACCTGCCACCTAACAAATCCCAAATCACTACTCTAATGTATCATGGAACCTGGACAGGTTAGGTGGGCATGAAGATTCATTATATAAGACACAAATTTAGAAAAATTATGGTTTACATTGGTAGAACACACAGAGTGTCTGACCCAGCATCTACCCAAATTAAAAGTGGTTTGGCTGGGGTACCATTACTACTACAAATTGGAGCTCTACATGCCAGTACACTTTCTATTGATTTAATCATCCACACACTAAGGAAGATCCTCCCGCTGTTGCCAAAGATGGCCAGAGCTTTGGTTGTTGGTAGTATCATCCTCAGTAGACTTGACTACTGCAATGCTCTACAGTTAGAGGCCCCTAAATTCTTGATTGAGCGCCTCCAAAGAGTCCAAACCGTGGCGGCCAAATTGGCACTGAGGAAATCACGACGCTCGTTAGGTTCACTGGCCCTTGCAGAGCTTCATTGGTTGCCTATAATGCAGAGGATCCAGTTTAAGTCTCTGTGTTTGGTCTTCAAGGCTCTTCATGGCCTGGGACCCACACCCCTTCAAGAGACCTTTACATGGTACACTCCAACAAGGTGTCTCCGCTCTGCCACCGCCTGCTTGGTGAAAGTCCCGAAAATTCGAAGAGCTAAGTCAGGAGGCAGAGCGTTTAGCTCGGCCGCTGCCAAGCTCTGGAACAGCCTCCCTCTGGAATTTAGACAGCTACATGATCTTCTACAGTTCAGGAAGAAGATCAAAACATGGCTGTTTCCCAGAGCTTGACAGCTCTGGAGCTGCCCTGTTGGTTTACGCCTGTTTTTTCCCTCCACTGCTTGATGAGGATTCATGTACTATAGCGCCAAGATACCCGTTGGGTGATAGCTGCGCTCTACAAATACCGTATACAATACAATACATTAGTGTATTTTTCATTGTGCATATTTCCTGGAATGATAAAAAATATTTATTTACATTATTGTCCTTGAGGTCTTTTCTGAAAACACCACCACTAAGAAAATACCCGTTTGCGTGCCACATATATTTCTGACAGATACCATGCATTCATGCTTTATATGGGGCATGCACGCGCTCCCTTGTACTGTGAAAGGTGAGAATGCACCCGCTACATTTTCTGGCAGTACGGTAAACGGAACTCTTTTAAATTAGGAGCTCATGAAAACCTTGGGTCCCGTCCACGTGACAACGTCTCCTTACGTCATGAGGGGACGCTTTATTCACACGCGCTAGTCAGGCATGCCTGACCCTGACGCGCGTAACTACGGCCACTCCCAGCCTCGACACAACTCAGGATTGGCTAGCAGCGAGGCAGCGCCCATAGCCAGGCCAGTGCCTGTCCCTTCGAACGAACGTCCAGCACGGACACTGGATCTTGGGGGCAGGCTGTGGGAGATCACCAGACACGCAACGAGCAGGTCAGGCAATTCCTCTGTAATTTCTCCATGATACAGACTGGGACACCGGAACCCATAACATTGTAGGCACTTAAGCAGATCACAGGGCTAATTATCTTCCCTTGCCCAATTAAGGAGCACTATTTAAATCAGGGTTCTCCCCCTGCTCAGTTAACATCGGGAAGGACGGATGAATACACCTAGGTGATATCACGGGAGACGCACCTTGATGCAGTAAGGGAATGAATGCGTGTGTGAATGTAATTAGCGCGATTGAGCTGATTTGGGAGTATCCATAGGCTCCTTTGAGAACAACGTATCAATCAATCAATCAATTGGACCATTTATAGAGCGCGCTACTCACCCGTGAGGGTCTCAAGGCGCTAAAGGGGGGGGGGAAGAAGCAGCTACTGGTCGAACAGCCAGGTCTTCAGAAGTCTCCTGAAGGTCAGCAGGTCCTGGGTCTGTCGTAGGTGGATTGGGAGGGTGTTCCATGTCTTGGCGGCGAGGTGGGAAAAAGATCTGCCGCTGGTGGTCGTGCGGCGGATGGGAGGGACTGTGGCGAGGGTGAGGTCAGCGGAGCAAAGCTGGCGGTTCGGGGTGTAGAAGGTGAGTCGTTCTTTGAGGTATGCTGGTCCGGCTTTGTGGAGTGCTTTGTGAGCGTGGGTGAGGAGCTTGAAGGTGATCCTCTTGGTGAGCGGTAGCCAGTGCAGGTCTCTCAGGTGGGCAGTGATGTGGCTGTGGCAAGGGATTCCGAGGATGAGGCGTGCGGAGGCGTTTTGTATGCGTTGGAGTCTTTTCTGGAGTTTGGCCGTGGTTCCCGCGTAGAGGGCGTTGCCGTAGTCCAGCCTGCTGCTGACCAGGGCCTGGGTGACCGTCATCCTGGTTTCGGTGGGGATCCATCTGTTGATCTTGCGGAGCATGCAGAGGGTGTTGAAGCCGGAGGAGGAGACGGCGTTGACTTGCTGGGTCATAGAGAGCGTTGAGTCCAGGATGAATCCCAGGTTGTGTGCGTGGTTGGCGGGTGTCAGGGCGGCTCCCAGCGTGGCCGGCCACCAGGAGTCGTCCCACGCGGAGGGGGTGGAGCCGAGGATGATAACCTCCGTCTTGTCAGAGTTCAGATTCAGACGGCTGGACTTCATCCACTCTGCGACGGCATTCATTCCCTCGTGGAGGTTGGATTTGGTGGTGGCCGGGTCCTTGGTGAGGGAGAGGATCAGCTGGGTGTCGTCGGCGTATGAGATGATGTTGAGGTGGTGCGCTCGGACGATGTTGGCGAGCGGTGCCATGTAGATGTTGAAAAGGGTTGGGCTGAAGGATGATCCTTGGGGTACATCGCAGGTGATCGTGGTGGCTTCTGAATGGAAAGGGGGGAGGCGGACTCTCTGGGTTCTGCCAGTGAGGAAGGAGGTGATCCAGTCCAGGGTTCTGCGCGGATCCCTGCGTCGTGGAGGCGTGTGCACAGGGTGTGGTGGCAAACGGTGTCGAAGGCGGCCGAGAGGTCCAGGAGGATGACGGCCGTTGTTTCTCCGTTGTCCAGCAGGGTCCTGATGTCGTCGGTGGCGGCGATGAGAGCGGTTTCGGTGCTGTGGTTGCTGCGGAAATAGGATTGGGAGGAGTCCAGGATGTTGTTTTCTTCCAGGAAGTGGTTCAGTTGTCTGTTGGCGGTCTTCTCAATGATTTTCGCCGGGAACGGGAGCAGGGAGATGGGGCGAAAGTTCTTGAGGTCCTTAGGGTCCGCCTTGGGTTTCTTGAGTAGGGCGTTGATCTCGGCGTGTTTCCAGCTCTCCGGGAAGGTGGCAGTCTCGAATGATCTGTTGATGATCTTTCGCTGTTGGGGTGCGATGATGGAGCTTGCTTTGTTGAAGATGTGGTGGGGGCAAGGGTCGGACGGTGAGCCGGAGTGGATGGAGTTCATGATTTTGATGGTGTCTTCATCGTTGATGTTGTTCCAGGAGGGAAGGAGGTCGGTGTGTTTGGTGGGTGTTGGGTCGGGGGTGTCGGCGCCTGGCGTTGGTGTCTGGATATCGAAGCTGTCGTGGATGTCTGCGATCTTGCGGTGAAAGAAGGTGGCCAGGGAGTCGCAGAGTTCTTGCAACGGCGGGATGTCATTGGAGCTGGAGCTGGTTGTGGCGAGTTCTTTCACGATGTTGAAGAGCTCTTTGCTGTTGTGTGCGTTATTGTCGATGCGTTCCTTGAAGGAGGTTCTTTTGGCGGATCGGATGAGTTGGTGGTGCTTGCGTCTGGCATTCTTGAGGGCTGCGTGGTTGTCTGGTGTCTGGTCTTGGCGCCACTGTTTCTCGAGTCTTCGGCAGGTTTGCTTGGAGGTTTGGAGGTCGGCAGTGAACCAGATGGCTCTCATGTCGGTGCGTCTGTTAGAGGGTTTCCTGATTGGGGCGAGGGTGTTGGCACAGTCGCTGATCCATTGTCTGAAATTGAGGGCCGCTGCGTTGGTGTCTGAGGGCTCGGATGGAGGGTCTCGGGCGAGGGTGGTGAGGAGCTGGTCTTCGGTGACTTTGTTCCATCTGCGGTGTGGGATTCGTTGCGGTTGGATGTGCGTGGTGTGTTTCTCAAAGGAGAAGTGGATGCAGTGGTGGTCGGTCCAGTGGAGTTCGGTGGTGTGGCTGAAGGTGACGTGGTTGCTGGCGGAGAAGATGGGGTCGAGCGTGTGTCCGGTGGAGTGGATGGCTGTCGTGACGAGCTGTTTGAGTCCGAGGTTGGCGAGGTTGTCGATCAGGGTTGTGGAGTTGCAGTCCTTGGCGTTCTCGAGGTGGAAGTTCAGGTCTCCGAGGAGGATGTGGTCTGTGGAGGCGAGGGCGTGCAAGTTGATTACGTCGGCGATGGAGTCGCTGAACTGTGGTTGGGGTCCCGGGGGTCTGTAGACAAGGGTTCCTCTGAGGGTGGTGTTATGATTGACGTGGATCTGGAAGTGTAGATGTTCGGCCATGCTGAGGAAGTCTTCAGTGTTGGTCGATATTCTGATTGTGTTCCTGTGGATGATGGCGATTCCTCCTCCTGGCTTGTTGTTTCGGTCCCTGCGGGTGATCTTGTAGCCGTCCGGGATGGCTATAGCTATGTCGGGCGCCGAGGAGGCGTTCGTCCAGGTCTCCGTCAGGAAGGCGACGTCCGGGGAGGAGGAGTCGAGGAGGTCCCAGAGTTCGACGGCGTGCTTGTGGACTGAGCGGACGTTGAGTAATATGCATCTGAGGAAGTTGTGGCCTGCTTTAGTGCGGTGGGCGGGGTGTGCAGGTGTGTGCTGGCTGGTGTAGCTGCAGTTGCGGCAGGTGAAGGGTCCATGGGTGAACTTCGGGGTGGCCTGGAAGCAGGTGAAGGGACGGCCGGCGTTGAGTGCGTGGAGGGTGTTGGCGTTGTAGCAGAGTTGGGTGATGTGTCATACGGGTGGACCAGGGGGTCTGGCGCTGGGCGCGGTCCAGGCGTGGACGGGCGCAGACAGGCTTGCCTTAGGCGCGCCTTTGGCGCGCCAGCGGCGCGCCCGCTGCGCGCGTCTGCTGTGCAACCACGCAGCGGTCGCCATATACAGGGGAGGGGGGTGGGAGCGGGGCTGAGAAGGGGGCAGGTCGCGGGGACAGCAGTGGCGGGAAAGCGGGCAGAGTGAGGGGAAAACCACCACAGAACAGTAGCCAAGGGGAAGTGAAAAACAATTAACAATACAGAGCGGCAAGCAGGGGCAACAGGTTCAGAACAGAGCGAGGGGCCAAAGGGGGGTGTAATAAAAAATAAATTCACAGAACAGTACAGTACAGTAAGTCAAAACATCGCGGCAAGCAGGACACAGTGAAATGGGCAATAAGGCACAGCGGGTAGACACAAGGCGAGACCTGTCGCGAAGGGACGGGCTGCTGGCTCGAACCCTGCTCGGCGGGAGGACTCTGTGCTGGTGCGGTGGGCAGAGCGGCTGAGCTGCTGGGGAGGGTGCTGGCCTTGGCCCGAGGGTCAGGGTTTCACGTATCCTGTTGACTCCTGGTCATTCTTTATGTTGTTTTTTACTTCCCCCTCCAGAGTGTGACAACAGGGGTCCCCCTTCCATTCTCCTTCCATGGGGATGCCCCTCTGTTGTGGAGTCCCTCAGGGATCTTCCCTGAGTCCCACCTTATTTAATGTCTACACTTGTTCCCTTGCAGAGGTGGTTTTACCTTTTGGAGTGCACATAGTCACTTATGCAGATGACACGCAACTTGTAATTGGGCTCAATAGAGCCGTAAGTTCCCCTCTCAGTCTGCGTCCATGCTTGGAAGAAATTGCCAACTGGATGAATGAGTCTTTCCTAAAACTGAATGGGGAAAAAAGCGAAGTTATGATCTTGGGTAATAGTTCTCCCCTTGATCTAAAAGCAATCTGGCCGACCTCTCTCGGCCTAGCTCCTACCCCTAAGACCCAGTTAAAAAGCCTGGGTGTCTGGATTGACTAAGACCTCACATTTAAGACACAAGCACGGATGACGGCAGCTACTTGCTATGGTATTCTGAAAATGATTCGGAAGGTACTTCCCCTTCTCCCTTTTCAAGCAAGGAAGATTATGGTCCAGGCTCTTATCTTGTCCCGGCTGGATTACGCGAACGCCCTTTATTTGGGTGCCCCTGCTGCTTCCTTCTCCAAGCTACAGACAATACAGAACTGGGCAGCAAGACTCTTATTAGGCATTCCTAAACATCATTCAGCCAAACCTGCCTTGAGAGCACTTCATTGGCTAACAGTCCGGGAGAGAGCTAATTTTAAAGCTCTATGCATTACCCACAAGTCTCTAGCCGGAATAGGCCCCGCCATTCTTCAGAGCACTATTCAGCCTTACCGGCCCAACAGAAGCCTTCGTTCTGAGACTATGAATCTTGTCATCGTCCCTAGGATCAGGAAAGCCAGAAGCGGGGGCCGGCAATTTTCTTTTAATGCGGCTAGACTCTGGAACTCCCTTCCTCCCCAATTATGTGTAGAATCTAATCACTTAGCCTTTCGTAAATTGTTGAAAACCTCGCTTTTTCCCTAACTGGCGAAACTCACTACTACTGCTACTACCAGCGCTGGGATGCCTCCGGGTAGCCATGCGCTATAAAAATGTTATTTCAATTCAATTCAATTCAATGGGGCATGTAGGGTCTGTGCCTAGGGTAAGATATGTGAGAATAACTCTCACCAAAACTGTTTCTCTATCTCTGTGTGTGCACAGCTGCGTGACACGTGTTACACACATATAGCCACTCACGTAATTTTATGTGTATGTGGTTTTGAATGTTTCTTTAAAGTAACTAAGCATTCCGTGATTTTATTTTATTTGTTCTGATGGTACTCTTGTTGTATATATACATTTATGTTTTTCAGGCTTGAATATGAGCCCCTATCTCTAGTGGAGTGTGACAAAGGTCATCCCACCAAGTGGTACCCTCACACCATAGAATTGGTAAGAACGGAGCCCCCATATTCTGGTCCTGACGAATGCCACGGACCCTTTTTGGGCCAAGCGGCAGAAACATGTTGACCATCTTCACTACGGTGAGGGGACAATAAATTCCCCCAGCTCACCGTCCACCTTTTTAATACCATACAGCTACCCGTCCTATTAAAATTTAATTGGTAACTGTAATGGTTTTTACTTCACTCACTTTTCACGGGCCCCCCCTTAGTTTAGAAGTGCCTCCCTGTCGTCAGGTGAAGGCCCGCCCTCTATCAAACCGAGTTTTTAGAGGGGGAGGACGGCCGATGATGAAGCATGACACCTGGTGGTGTGTGAGGCCAGTCCTTAACTTTTTGTGAGATGTCCACATTCACAGTTTTATCCTAGAGTACCTCTAGTCACTGTACTGGGAGCGGCCCCATTTGTGTTAAGAAATTTGTGTTGGAGGCTGGCCTGCTCCTAGCGCCCCGCGCCTCTAGTTCCCTCCCCCAGGATTCTCCTGGGGTTAGTGTGGTTTCACCCCAATGCCTTTGCCATTTTCAAAGTTCCGGAAGATAGGTAGCAACTTGTCTGTTTTTCAGTCGGTGCTCCTTTTTTTAGGACTGAAGCCTCTAACATTAACAAAAGGAAAACTCCAAGGTCGTTAAATATAAAACTCAGTTATTCCGCATGCGCATCTTCGGAAAAGAGGGGTTTAGGGCGTAGTGTATGCCCTGCCAGTTGTGTAGCGCTCAAACTCTGGCGAAACAAGGCGCTAGGAGAAACTGACAAAAATGGAATAGGTGCTAATTGGCATAAGCATCGATAAGTCAACAGCGAAGTTTTCTGGTGCACACGTCACACCTGCATCATCCAGCGAAGGCCTATGGAAATAAGCAAGCAGGTGTGTACTGCACGTTGAGGACCGACCTGCTTCGAAGCACTTGTGCGTTTTCCTGTAAAGACTGGACTCCCAAAATAAGACAAAAGCAGAATTCCCAACATGGAAATTGGGATGGTTTCCTGGCAGGCCTTTAATTGTAAAAATGCAATAGGGCTGGGGAGAACAGTGACAACCAGAGAAAAGGAGGGACCCCTATAGGCGGATGAGGGTGGGTAAAACAGGGGATCAAGTAAACAGCACAAGACAGCAGAAGAATACCCACCCATTCAAGAGATTGATTATTAAGGCCCACAAAGGAGTCCTGTAATTATACCTAAACAACCAAGGCTATCAAGTGCATATATTGAAGGAAACCAGCAAGTGTAACTGACAATTTTTTCTTTTTATTAACAAGGTATCAAAAAATATATTATATCATAGCAAAGTGATACATACAAATAAAATACAATAAAAAGAGTACCCCACAACAAACCGTCATACACACATACACACTCAAAAAATTCACATGACCTCTTTGCATCCATCAAACATTCGTACACTTGGCATCTATCCCGATGTTTAAGGAGGCCAAAAGGTGAGCTGATGTTTTAATAAATTGGTCCAGATGGTGAATTGAAAACCACTTCCGGGTTTAAAGGGACCAAACGCCGATGCGTGTTTCGGTGAGAACCCTACACAGGGGCTACAACTTCATCAGGGCAGGTCATATGCAGTGAAATAGATGGCGTGGGACACTCAAATACCTATAACAACATAAAAATGTGTCACTTCCAGTACTTAATTACAAGCTTCACATCATAATCAATACATGCACGAGAAGCCTTGGAAAAAATTATATCTAAGGATAA
Source organism: Calotriton arnoldi (assembly GCA_963921515.1). NCBI lineage: Eukaryota > Metazoa > Chordata > Amphibia > Caudata > Salamandridae > Calotriton > Calotriton arnoldi. The sequence goes on from CAWUFW010002250.1 coordinate 1,490,122, forward strand.
AAGGATTGGAGTCAGACAACAATGGTCAAACAAGCAATAGAGGAAACGTGCATCAAGAAAAGAAAAGAAAAGGCCCAGCCTGGGTCGTTTGATTTAAAAAGTCAGAAAAAACCAGTGACTTCTATGTTTATACTAACAGAAAAAAGCAAAACCAACCACCAAAAGGGAATATTCAGAATAGTTCCCAAGGTGAATAAAAGCGAGTAATGATGGTCATGCCAGTAGTGGATTCATTGTAAACCCCACGCCTAAATGGTATGTACATAAGCATACCTATTGAGGTATTCTAACAAGGCATCATCCAGCAGGGTTGAATTCAGAAAATAACCATATAGGCCTAGAGATACTAGACATCTGCATCCAACAAATCTATAGAATAAAGGACAATCGCAGTTTTTTACAAACGATTGAATAGTACAATTCAAAGTAGACAAAACAAAACAAAAGTGCCCAAGGGCTGCCCATATGAACCTACCCTTAATTGTAGGCATGGAGGAGGGCTTGACGGGGAACCACCTTTCAAAGATTCAGCCGGATCGGATTTCAATGTGGTCCTTACTCAAAACGTGATATAGGGATAGATCTTAAAGAGATACCGGAGGGCAAGAGTTAGCAATGCTTTGAAAAAATTGTCAAAAACTAGATGGCAACGCTAACAATAAACATGCCCTGAAATGTATAACTAAATGATGGAAAGCTACCCCCGAACAACATGGAGAGAGGCACAACACCAAACGAGGCTCGTATAGTCCTACAGCTGACAAGGTTGGAAATGGTCCCTCGGGCCACGAGGTGTCTACAAAACTACAAGGCCCCCACAGAGATGGACACATATCCGCGGTTAGCCCAAAGAGACGGAATAGTTGCCTGAGAGTGCGCTCAAGGATCAAACCGGGTAAGGATGCTGCCCGTTTCCGTCTCCCGTCGAGATAAGAGGGGAGTGGAAGTCGGCTCAGCTTTTAAACGCGTCAATCGAAAGCGCACCCGGTGGGGGATGCAAACAGAAAAGAAGGACACCCAAACCCAGGAAAACTTTATGGCAAAGAGTGGCGGCCATGTTGAAGTGGGAGAGATAAAATTCCCTAATGTAAGATACAATGAGCAACAATAGCTACAGGGGCAACGACTAATCGAAACCCAGCGAAAATAAGAAAAAATAAGAAACAAAAAACGATCCTATGTATGTGTGAAAAATACATTACATCAAAGGTGGAATACATAGAACGACAGATAGCTCCAAGGACAATAAAATATTCAAACACGACGAAGATAAGAAGGAAGACAAACCATGCTAATGGATGAAGTGAGCAGTTCTTATATAATGGCATTCTCCCAGGGACAACACTCATTGAGGCCATTCTTCGCAGAATTTAGGGAGTAAATCCAAAACACTTCCCGTTTTTTCATAACCTGAGTGGGATCCTTTCCAGAAGGCGCTTTGATTTTCTCAAGAATAGACCATCTAAGATCTAATTCAGTGTGATGTTTATTGAGCCAATGCTCCACCAAAGGTGATGAAGTCTTTTTTGTACGAATGTTAGATTTGTGCTCACCAATTCTGAGTCTCACTTCACGTCCAGTCTCACCAATGTAAATGGAGTCACAAGGACATGTGATGATATATACCACATTCGATGTCCTGCAGTTGGTCATATCATGGAGCGATATGGAACGTTCCCTGATCTTAATAGCGTCGCCTACCAAAGCGTGGGCGCACGCATGACACGAACCACATCTGTGGTTACCATGAATGGGATTAGAACCTGTGATGGACTTCTGGCAAAGGCCAGAAGCTTGAGCTATCTTGCCCATCACTAGGTGGTTTTTCAGATTCTTGTTTCTCTTAAATGCAAACAGTGGCTTGGCGAGTTTAGGCTCACTGTTGTCCATGTTTAGCAAGTACCAAAGGGAGTTGACAGTGCGTCTGATTTTATGATTGATATTAGAGTGTTTGGTGACACATACCACTCTATCCATTTTCTTATTCTCCTGGGTCTGAAACATGGCTTCCCGGTTAAAATACCGGCTCGCTTAAAGGAATCCTTAACCAATTTGATAGGGTATCCACGATTAACAAGTTTACTTTTCAGGATGTCTGCTTGTTTGAGAAAATCAGTAATATTAGTACAGTTTCTCCGGAGACGGAGAAACTGACTAAAAGGAATACTGTCTCTTTGAAAGCGGGGATGGTAACTCCCATACTGCAGCAAAGTGTTTCTAGCAGTAGGTTTGGTAAATAGCGAGACAAATAATTTGTTCTCATTGTGTTCAACCCAGACATCAAGAAATTCCAATTTGTGGTTACTGGAATGAGCCGTAAATTTCAAATTCACATCGGCCGCATTGATCCATGAGATGAATTCATCAAAGGAAGTGGAATCCCCTTCCCAGATGAAAAAGATGTCGCAAATGAACCGAGACCAAGCTCGGACATTTTCATAGAAAGGGGCCATCTCATTGTATATGTGGGTTCGTTCAAATTGGCCCATGTATAGGCAGGCGACGCTGGGGGCGCAGGACGCCCCCATACTTACTCCCTGGATCTGATGAAAAAAACTGTCGTTGAACTCAAAGTAGTTCTCCCCGAGAACCACTTGGAGACAATCCAGGATGAATGAGGCATTGATGATACTCGGTTCATTGGAAAGAATTTCCTGTATGGCTCTCATGGCACCTTCCTGCGGTATATTAGTGTATAGGGACTCCAAGTCCAAGGTGACTGGGAGTTCCCTATCGCTAACATACGGCATCCCTTCAATTCTGGAGATGAAATGTCCTGTGTCCTCAACAAAAGAATCCAGTTTCTGGACTAAAGGTTTAAGAAATTGATCCACGTATTTAGTGAGAGGCTCGGTGGCCGCTCCAATGGTGGACACAATGGGTCTCAGGGGGGGCGACGCGACATCTTTATGAGTCTTCGGACCCCGTAAATGATTGGCATGCGGGTGTGGGTGGGCGTAAGATATTCAGCTTCACTGGCACATAAAAATCCCTGTTCCACAGCCGCCTCCACCAAGTGTGCAATCCGTCGTTTCAATGCAATTTCAGGATTCCTCATGATACGTTTATAGTGTCGTGTAGAGGAAAGAAGGGTGTTCATCTTCTCAATATATGTGGAGGTGTCAAAGATCACAATCCCTCCCCCCTTGTCACAAGGCTTGATTGTCAATTGTCTGTTGTTCTTAAGGGACAATAGGGCAGAGTTTTCTGTTCTCAAAAGATTGTCAATGGATCTGGGGACAAATTTTATGATTTGTTCAATTTTTGAAAGAACTGCCTTCTCAAAGAAGGCCACTTCAGGGCCAACTGAGTCCAGGGTAGGAGTAAAATCGGATGGAGGTTTCAAACCAGAGATATTATCATGGTACTCCACGTGGGGTCTTGTGGAGAAGAACTTCTTCAGTCTGATTTTTCTGAAGAATAAATGCAGATCTTTCATGAATTCGAATTTGTTGAACCCGGTCGAGGGGACAAAAGAAAGACCCCTGGATAACAAGTTGAGTGACAACAGCACAGTACATCTCAGGGCAGGATATAAACCCCGAACTCTGACTTGCTCTGCCTCAGCCCCGTCAGCCTTTCAGAAGCAATGTCCTCTCCTGATTTGCCTAGACCCCCTGTATCCACCGACAACTTTCACTGTGAAACAAAATGTGTTTTTGTACAGCAGCAGCACGCTAGAGGTCTGATACTGGTGTTCATGCCTTTCCTCATTTTAAAACTCAGGATAAAATTGTAAGCGAGCCTGTGGTGCGAGAGAGCTATATTTGGCCTCAGAGGCCCCCAACCTGAGGTATGGGAGCACAGATCTAGAAAACAGGAGAGGACAAGCGAGAACAATACCTGGTATCAACAGAACTATATCTGAGGTCATAAGATCCCGGCTCGATAATAGGCTCAATGCTCTTTCATTCATGGAAATCGAGTTCCATTGATGAACGCGGTCTGCTGAGGCCGGTGCCCCGCGGCATGCTTGGTAATGCATAAATGGGAGGCAGATTAAAATACAAAACAAGCATGGGATTCTCGTTCAAATCCCCGGGAGTAAAAAGCGGGCATGCACTGTTGTGGAAGCGGTAAGGTGGTGTGGGCATGGGCACGGGGAGATTAAGAGCGGCACAGCGGGCGCCGAAAAAGGCAGCGCCGATGAAGGTTTCGTGGCAGGGAAATGAGCAGAGACAGGCAAATGTAAACAAGCGCGGCCATGCGGCCGCGAAAGTGAAAGCGACTGCGCTAATTTGAAACATGATCCACAACAGATGGCACCCTGCGCGCAGCTGCTCGCTCCCGCAAGCTGGATGCCGTGGGAGTAAACATTTACTGAAAAAGGTGGGACATGCACACGCCTTTGGCCAATTGCGTGCTTTCATTTTTGAAAGCCACACGCAAAGGCCAATACAATGTGTGGAAAATCTAAAGCCACACGCACGAGTTTTCAGAAAGTCTGGAGTGATTCCAAGAGGCCCTCTCCTAGAGCAGCGCATGCGCGCTGCGCTAGGCTCAACCTAAAAAGGCATGCACTGATGACATCACTGCTCCCAAGATGCATTGCAAATGTCTGAGACGGTCTGCAGTACAGACTTCTGAGGACAGATGCTTCCCACACACAATCCAAAACCATCCGCACAGATTGGCCACAGCTGGCAATATCAGGAAGAAGATGTTAGTGAGGACGGATTAAATACACTGATTCTGGAGGTTGACATAAACGCAATAACAAAGTTTTGGCAAAGTCTCTTGGAAAGTACCAGAAAGTGCATAAACGCCATCTGGACAAGACCCTGGAAGTCAGTCAATGCCCTGGAATTCCCCTACTGTGACACTTGTGACCTACAGAAGTTTCCAGAAGCAACAACCCTACAAAAGAAGGGAAGGCGTGTCACCTGACTACAAGATAACCAGAGCGCTCAGCGTCTCTCAATAGCTACTCAAATGTGCCAGACGGAGAATGGGGCCAGGGTAGGCTCAAAACACCTGAATGAAGCAAGAAAATGGCAAAAACCAGTGTCCCTAGTATAAAAATATATTTTATTCAAATTTAAATGATTAATGAGTATTTTAGAGATTCTTTAACGCATTCAAAATAGATAATAAAGCGAGTCAAATTACATGATCCTGTACATATTCTTTTCAAATAAACACCCACAACAAATAGTGTTGTGATTCATAAATTGGACCCAAATCTCAATAAATCACGGCAGAGAAACAACTAAAAAATCATCCTATCAATAATATGAACAGCATCCTTCCATCTGCTCAATCATACCGTGCTAACATCCATACATCACTCATACTCAACAAACCAGCAATAAAATTGAAACATAAAGTCAGGAGCCTCGCATGAGGTATAGTAGCGATATCGTGTACAGCTTGAAGTCTGGATACAGCCTGTGGTGTTACATAAAGTTATACAGACTCAAGGTAACAAAAATACTGCAAAAATATAAATGGATGGGCTAGTGTCAACAGATAGCTATATACATATTTCGTTGGATCTGTCAACCTAGTTCAATAAGCATTGCTTTTCGTATGTCCATAGAGAGAACGGATAATAGATCCAGCACATTAGAACCATATAGTCATCTATCTTTTCTTTACATGTATCGCTGCGAGGTTCCTGTCAAAGCGCAGTGCCGACGCGCGTTTCGGTGAAGGGCTAAAATCTAGCCGCCACCTTCTTCAGGGCACAAGCATGTAAAGAAACAGTGTCCACCATGAAAGTGACACTTGAAGTCAGGATGCCCGCTCAAAGCATGGGTGAGTCCATATTACTCCCTGGGGCAGTGAGCTGGCTCTGTGGTGGGATTCAGCTTATAAAGAGCCACAGGGACAAGCAGCAGGTGACTAAGGCAAGGGTACAAATCCCTTTACTAGCAAATTCAAACGAGCCACTATAATTTCCCTGTATGACGTCGAACAGTTTACAGCAGCGTCTTTTAATTACATTGTGTGTGTGTGTGTATGGCCACACAAGTGCAAATGCCATCAGAACAATCCATTTTACATGTAGCCACAGCATCCCCATTTCACTGGAAGTGCCAGTTGTGGAGCTACCGGGCAAAGGGCACAAATCAAAAACCTGCATAAGCACTGGCATACTTTTGGTAGTGCTGTAACCCACAAACACATGCCGCCTGCCACACTAGACAATGTAGCACCTAAGGAAGAGACGAAGAGGCCGGTGAGACGGTCACCATCACCCTCGAAGATTTAACACCACTTGCAGCAGCTTCAAAGTCAACTCCATGGCAGCCAGGTAGGTCTAAAAACTGCCTGTACCGCCAGGCCTGGGCCGGAAGAAAGGGCCACACAGTAGCAATGTGAAAATGCAAGAATCTTTGTAGCACATGGCAGAGGGTTTAGAAGGGATTGATGGGCCCATAAAAACAGAGGTGTTAGGCCACCAAATATGTGTCCTCATGAGAGGCACGACAAGCCACACAGTACTTCTGAAGGCGCCATGGAGAATACACATTCTTCTACAGCTGGTGCACAGACAGCATGCTAGAGGTGTGCGAGCTACTGAAAACTCAAGCCAGATGCCCGGTTCTAGCTCAGCTCAAGGCACTCTTGGAATCTCTAGCCAAGCTTTTGCTGCAGGCGACATTGCCTAGTGGGTACAGCTGCCGACCATGTAATATGGAAAAACTGGTTTAAATCTCGGCCTCGGCTAAGCATCCTGTGGATCTTCTCCATGTGCCGTAAAAAAATGTGCAACGTAGTTTGGGTCGTTGTGAAGCGCTCGTATGTACTTAGGCAAGGGTCATGCTACGTAAAACTGCCACCAACAAAATGTGGGTTTGGCTCTTGCCCACACTCTAATCTCATACTCCAAGAATTAAGGACAAAGAATTATTCTTTGATGTCAAAACGAGATAGCCATCAACTGGGTAAATTGCACAGTATGAAATTGGAAAATCTGGCCTCAATCCCCGTTTCTCTGCTTGACCAAATTGTGTGATCCTAGACCTAGACAAATACTTTATTTCGCTGAGCCTCCTTATTGTTCGTTATTACATATAAGAGCACTTTTAAATACATGAGTTTGGGATGTGAGGTGTACAAAAACCTCTTGTGTTTGATTTAGTAACCTATAATGTTGCTCTATCCGTAAGAAGAATCTAGGCAACATATGCGGTTCACATGACAACCGATTTGTGTCTTAGGGCCTCATGTACAAAGGGTTTTAGTGTTTGCAAACCCTCTAATTTGCTGAATTTAGCAAATGCTAAAGCCCTTTGTCAAATATAGTAAGACCATTTAACAATTTTAAAAAAGGTTTTCGAAATCGTTAAATGGGTTAGGGAAACCATACCAAATCGCACATTTGAAAGGAACGTGTCTAGAGCAGCCCTTCCAAATCCTGATTCCTGATAGTATGTATTAATACTTTGTGACCAGAATCCAGACAGAAAACAATATTTCACCAACTACTCAAAGGTGGAGGTAACTGATTCGCAAATGGGACGAGGTTTTCCAAGAACCCTTTTCCCTTTGTGAATGGTCAAAAACTTTAGGAGTTGGCAATAGTCCAAAGTTTTCAAAACTTTTTTTTTTTTAAACACAGCCCATTTTTTTCTTTAAAGAAAACAAGCTGCATGTTAAAAAAAAAGATTGCTTTATTTAATAACATTCACAAGTATGGTGATCTGCTGATCCGAGTTGGCCACAATCCTTGTGATGGTAACAAACCACAGTGGGTCGCTATTTGCGACCTACCTCATTAATTATGCATGAGGTAGGTCGAATTTCGGCCCATGGTGATTCAGATTTTTAAGAACTGACCTATCAGTACATAGGTAGGTGCTTAAAAATCTTACCGGGTCGCAACAGTAAATAGTACATATGGTCCTTAGTTCACTAATAGCAATGCCATCATGACGGGGCAGAAGTGTTTCGTAGTTCATGTTTAAAGCTCTCCCTTTTAATAAATACTTCTCAATACAGAGAAATAACCTGATGTACTAAGGTGAAACATTTTTGCGTGTTAAAGAAATAGACTTTTTTGAATTTTGAAGACACCATATCATATTCTAACATGATGCTTGTAGCATGATTGTCATGCCAATTATTTTCAAGTCTCGGCTCATGCGCGGGTTCTTAGGGCCAGAGCCACCCTGTGGCTCGGCTCTGGCTTAGCCTCTCATTTATTTGTGGTTCATCCACCTCTACTGTATTCACACAGAGGTGGCTCGATATAACACTGACCCACATTTGTATTGCAACAATGCAGCTGAGTGCAATCAATGCAGACACACAGAAGACATCACTCACACCAAGCGCATGAGGAATCGAGGCTCCGCAGCCTGCAGCCATTGCTTGTTTATGTACTAGGGGCAGAAATGCTCGTGCCAGGGGCATCAACAGCCGCAATGAGCCATGGCCGATAAACACAGAGATGTCTCTCAGACGGATTCATTACAGCATCTTCCTCTGTCAAGCACTCTTCGCCTTGTTTTTCTTTAGTTGTGTCTCAATGTTAGTTATCATCTTTGAGTTTCTGACTAGGGGGATATATTTTTGGTATTCATTTCAGCATCGAGAAACAAGATGTTCGACCGTTCGAACATGTGCCCTCTACATATGTTGTAATGATGTACGTCCACTGACCTTAAAAATAGATCACTTCATTCCAGATGTCGCGTCCTTCCATGACCTGGCGACCCTCCTGCCCATGTGCTGCCTGTCCATCATCCGCACCGTCCATGTCATCCAGGTCTACAGTCTACATGGTAATACCCCTGCACATGGCTATGTTGCGCATTGCTGCGCATGTGCCCATGAATTTGCTGTATGTTACTTACTCATACAGCATTACATCACCAGATATCAGTGCAGTACTTAATTTGTAAAATTAAATTAAATTAAAATAATAATTGCCGGGGCCCTGACCAGGAGGCCACTGCAGCTTGAACCACCCATTACCCCGGCCGTCATGGCTGCCAATGACGGTACCAAAACAACTACTCTTGCCTGCAAGTGCGACAGTCCAGATTATTCCAAGTCCCCAAAGCTAAAGGAATGGCTGGGGAGGCAGGTATTAGTATTTTTTTTTAATGTATATTGTATTCATAAACAACCGTTGTTCTGCTCATCTCTAAATTAGATGAGCAGCGCCACCATGTAGCAGAGTGTCATAAATATGGTGATGACATTTAAGGGCTGGTGCCAAGCCCCGGAAACCAATTGAGTGCCGGTGCCGAGCACCGGAAACCAATTAAGTGCCGGTGCCCAGCACCGGAAACCAATTAAGTGCCGGTGCCCAGCACCGGAAACCACCGGCTCAAATTAAGCACTGCCAGATATACACAGGCACATGAATCCTGACTTCCGGTTGCTGATGGTATGTGCCACCATACACCGTGTGCAGCAATGCGCTGTGTTATTTCTATGCCAGATCGCATGGTTCCTAAGGTGTGCAGCATATTCTAGCTATCATAGTCACTCTAGGACATATACTTTCTTCCTGTTAGCCATCTCCGACCTAGCTAGCTATTCGCCAGAAGTTGATGTATTGCACAGTGTCTTAGTATGTAGGCATCATGTGTGCTGCCAGGGTGTCATTGCTCTAAGCTGCGATGGTATTGTCAGAGTCACATACTACCTGCACACTGTGAAAGTGCTTATCCTTCTTGTTACAGAGCATGTGCTTTGCCATAGTGGGTGGGCATGATGAGATGTGAGCGCTCTCAGTAGCACCAATGAGACTTCGGAATTTTGAGGAACTGCAGAGAAACTCTATCCAAAGTGAAGCCTGGGTACTGGCACGATACGAGGAAAACAAAGGTTCTTTTCGGAGGTATACAAATCAAATATGCTTTTACGATGTTAATAACAATGAAATGTTAACTGAGAACAATATATGGGCTTAAAAGAAGATACACATCAAAAACATTCTAGATCATGGTATTTAATGCACAAAATGTATGTGGCAAGGCATGAATGAGCCTCAAGTGTGAATGATTTAGAGCTCAGTGCAAATATGTAACACACTTTCATGATAATGGAGACAAAATGAAAAGTGAAAAATGGACACCAGTAATAACAACAAGTGGCAAAATATTTAGTAAGGGCTAGCCCAACAAAATCTCATTGTCATAATGACATGACAAGTCAAGAATCCTTACTATCTCGTTGTGCAGTGCCACTTGTAGTAGGTGACGTTGCCGCCTGTTTGACTGTCTGTGTGGGTCATCATCAGGATGGTTTAAAGCTTATGGGCTTATTAGAGTATTATTACGGCTTATTACGAATCATGCGGTCCACGGACCACCAGACTCATGGGGGCATGGTGGGGGTGGTCTTCCGACTGCCCTATTATGAGCAGGGGGGTCAGGCCGCCCTTGGACCACCGCAACCACCAGGGATCAGAAATACCTGGCAGTGGCGCAGCGGTCTTGAGGCCGTAATATGCTTTGCGGGGTTGCTAGGGCCCTCCAAGCATATTACGAATTTCCTCACTGCGACACTTTTCATAGCAGTGCGACTGCCATAAAAAGTGTGGCGTGAGGAAACAAAGGCCCCCTTGTGCCTCTGCGCCATGGGGTGCATGCAGGGGGGCACATGTTGTGCCCCCCTGTGTGCATTCACCCCAGTACCTGCACGGCATGGTGTGGAGCAGTCCATGCCGTGCACGTACTGATTTGGACGTTCCAATTGCGGTGCTCACCGCCCTTGGAATGCCAAAGAACCACCCGCCAGACAGGAGAAAACTCCTAATCTGGCAAGAAGTTCAACCATGTGTTTGGCGGTGCAGGAGTGAGGTGGTCTCGCACCCACACCGCCAAACTCATAATGAGGCCCTTAGACTTGCATGTTAGACAGCTAGTTATCATTTGCACTGGGTGCTACCAGTCGTGGCCGGCATATGTAAGAGCGGTGGAGCGGTGGAGTGGGGCAGGGCGGGGATGGGGGTTGGGAAAGTCGACATACAACAGGATAAGTTAAATTAAACTAAAAAATAAAACCACGAGTCGGCGATGCGGCGAGTGCAAGGAACGTGGTTTTATTTATTTAATTTAACTTATCCCGTTGTATGTCGACTTTCCCAACCCCCACCCCGCCCGGACCCACCGCTCTTACCTGTGCTGGCTGCCATTGGGTGCTACACCAATGCGCACTTGGTGTATTGATATTTTTGTTTTGTGTCTTCTCTTGAGCCTCATTAATTGGACTCAGTTAGCATTTTATTGTTGTACACATTGTAAAAGTATATTTAATTTGTATATTATTGAACAGAATCATTGTTTTTTATACTTAGGAACTGGGCAGTGTTATAGAACTGTTCCTTTAGGCGGGTTAGGTCCGCAGGAGTAGCAGGGACGTGTATCTGGGTACTGATTTTTTTTTTAGCACAACAGTGAGGAATAGGAGGAGTGAACGATTTTACATCACTCTAAGGTACGCTGCTTATCATGTCTGCTGTGAACCTATAAGTCCAAGAAAATAGTAGATGCGGTGCAGCAGTACCTACTCATAAGCTGGGTGTGCCTGGTTCATGTGGATATGATGCAACAGTATTGGGTTTAACTCAAGGGTACGGTCATTTGCCACCTCTCTAATAGATCTGCGTCTCCTATCTATTTTACTCGCCCTGTTCGAGTATTGTGGGCATCAGACAAAACTAAACAACTTCTCCCTTCTCCTGTTGATGGCAGTCAGTAGACTCGCGTCTCTCGCCACCGTATAGAGCCCAGGCGTGGATGTGTTCCATTCTGGGGTACCTTTTCATTGTTGATCCTTCTTGTTGCCCCCCACTTTTAATTAGTGCCGTGACAGTGCTATTTATTCAACTTGAGGATGGATTTACAAACTTTGAAAAGTTTGCTTTTTTTCTCACATTCACATTCCGATCTACATAACACAATCCACAAGTCTGCAGTGCGATTTTCTGTTAGCGGTCCCTAATTAACCTTGGTTTTTGTTGTCATTTGCAGCGCTTTATCATGTTACCATTGTGCTGCAACCGCATTACACACTTTGCGCATGCTTCATGTATTGCGAATTCACTTTGCCTGATTGGGGTCGGTTAACCGCCATTAACAGTGCTTTTTGTGCATCTTATGCAAGATTATGCTGACAGCACCGCTCACCTTTGCTTCTCAGGCCTCCTGCCCAAACCTGCCAGAGAGCTTGTCTTTTTTTAGTAAGAGACACGAAGGAGCACATGTGAACTCTTAGTACACAAGCCCCGGCCTGAGAGACTGCAGACGGCAGCTATTTACAGAGTTCTCAGTGCAATGCACGGAGTTCTGTGGGAGGTAAACACTCCCAGCCACAGGCTAATGACCACAATCTGACACTTCTGTCTCTGCCCCAGTGGAAACTTCAGCCCAGATGGACATGTTGCTCAATCACATGCTCTGTGACTCAAACTGTTCAGATCACCAATGATGAAAATAATAGAGGCTTAAAAACTGCTTAAAGTGACATTACCCTTCCAAGCTTGAACTAGGCACAACATTTATGAAATGTAGAAGAGGCATTGGCCACAATGATAAAGGCACAATCAAGACTCTCTGGAACTTAGGGCCAGATGTACTAATTACTGCTTGCAAAATATTGGCTGCAATTTAACACCAATATTTTTGAGACCAGTAAATAATTTTCTGAACCAACCTATATACAAATACGTCAGTTACGAAAATTCAGGTTTGGGGGTGGCCGCAATATAACCTACCTCCTTAATATTCATGAGGTAAGTTGCATATTTCGGTTCACTCCGCTTGGAGGCCATCACAGGGATGGTGGCCTGCTGCAGACAGTAGAACACCATCTCTGTGATTGACTTTCAATAAAGGAAGCTTTCTTAAAATGTAACCTGGTCTTTCTTAAATGAAATGAGGCTGCGTTTAAAAATAAAAGTATCTTTTATTTGTTTGAGAGTTGGCAGTGATCCTGGGAACCACTGCCTAGCCGCCAGCAACCTTTTTTTTTTAATTCACAGACAGAAAGGGGTCCTAAAGGTCCCCCTTCCCTTTTCCGAATGGGTTACCACCTAGGTTAGAAGGGTAGGCAAAATTTCAATGGTTTGAGACCATATTTCAGTCGCAGAACACTGATACATATAATACTGATTTGCTATTTGAAAGGGACGCGTTGAACACAACCCTTCGAAATACCAAATCAGCATCCATTTAGAGCCCCAATTTAGGAGTTGGAAAGCCTTTTCTGACTCCTAAAATGGGATTAGTACATAGCAAAAAGCATTTTAATGGTTGTAAATGCCAAGCTGACCATTTGCCATTTGCGACAGTTAAAATGCCTCATACACCAGACCCTGGGGCCTCATGTGATTCAGAAAGATGTAGGAGGGTCCAGGGGTTAGACTGTAAGGATTATGTATTGATAATGTTCCGTGAACTGCTTCTGATTCAGACACTGCACTGATCAGCTATCCACCCTTCATGAACCAGTAGATACATGGGGCCTCATTACAAGGTCCCGGGTTTGGCATGATGGGGCCGTTACTGGCCCCAAGGGAATTAAGTGGTCACTCATATTGAGATCCCCTTTTTAGAATGAGATCTCAGGCTTAGACAAGTGCAAGTTACTCCAGCACCAGCATCATAATGACTCCCGGGATTATGTAATTGTAATTGTATTTGCATTTATATAGAGCTTACTACCCCTGACGAGGCGCCAAAGTTCTTTTTCGGCGAGTAGCACACTACTCCGGAACCCATAAAGGATTAGTGGTGAATTAGTATAGTGAAATATGAAAGTAATTTGAGCGGTGGATTTGTTAGTCTATTATTTCGATTGAGAAGGATAGTGGAAGGAAAGAAAAGGGAAAAGGTTTGCATTTTTATAGCGCTTGTCAGAGGGAAGGGTTTAGAAAGGCTTGTTTGGGACATCTGAATAGTAAAAGAGGTATGAGATGATGCAAGGAGGGGTAGATGAGGGAAGAGTCCAGAAATGGTTATTTGGGGGATCATAGTAGTGGTATGGGATGAATGAGATATTGGAGAAGATGATATATTGATGGAGGTATAGGGTGAGAAATAGTGTAGTGCATTGGAAAGAGTAGTAGAATGAGGTTTAAGATGAGTCAGAGAGTTGAGGTAGAGTATATATTGAGAGAGCTATAGAGTGAGAAATAGGGTAGTGCTTTGGATATGCTGAATTAGAAGCAAAGTAATAAATATATAGATACATAAGTACATGGAAGGTAACTATATGATTATGCATAAGGAAGGTAATATATGTAGATTAAAGTCGCATTTAATAAACTCCGGCTTTCAAGTGTTGTTGTACTTTAAATTAATTTATTTGTCTTTATTTTTTGTAATTCAATAGTGAAGCAATTGTAGATAAATAGTTATGATAAAAGATTTACTTATTTATGCAGTCACCTCAATACATGTTAAAACATAGAATAATGTAACTATAAGTAATATGTAATTTTTTTAAGCAGAACTAAGGAATTTCTGTATTTTAAAAACATAATTATTATACACGCTTATACAAAGCAAAACACATGTAAATACATACCTATAGTCCAAATAAATGCTTGTATACAGAGGGACATGCTGTATATTTATGTTTGCGTATGGTGGTTATGTGGGGTAGAGCCAATTCTTGAGTAGTCTTCTGAAGATAAGGTGGTTATCCGTGGATCTTATGTTTGGGGGTAAAGAGTTCCATAGTTTGGCTGCTTGAACAGAGAAGGATGTGCCACCCATGTTTTTATTCTTGTACGGTGGGATTTTGAGGCGAGGTGCCACTCTAGAGTGGAGGCTCCTTTGTTAAATATAATTTGTGATTTTATACCTGATGAAGAACGGTCCTGTTCCCTGTATGGCTTTGTGGGTGTTACAAAGCAGCTTGAATGTGGATCTTCTGGCAACTGGTAACCAATGCAGGGCTTTCAAGGCAGGGGAGATGTGGGCTTGTGGCTTTATATGTAAGAGTAGTCTGGCAGCAGAGTTCTGAATCCGTTGTAGTCTTTTCATAGTTGTTAAAGGTGATCCGTGGTAGAGGCTGTTGTAATCGAATTTGGACAGAACATGAGAGATGGTAGCCTGGACCTTGTGTGGAAATCCCTGATGGGAGAAGATGCGTTGCAGAGTTTCTATAGTAACAAAGCGTGATCTTGCTAGTTTGTCCACGTGGGCATTCATTGATAGCTTGGAGTCGATGGTCATTCCAAGGTTTCTTACTTTCTTTGATACTTTAGCCGATGTTTCCAGATCATCAGACCAGGCAGTGAGTGGGTCATCATTTTTCCAATCGCCACACGTGAGTATTTCCGTTTTGGAAGCATTCAATTTGAGATGGCTCCATGTCATCCATTGATCCACGGCTCTGAGACAACTGAAAATTGGTGAGTTTTCAATGTCTTTGGGGCATTCCAGTTGAAGGAGTATTTGCGAGTCATCTGCATAGTTATAGCACGTGAGGTGAAATTGATTGATCAGTGCTGGTAATGACTTCATGTAGATGTTGAAAAGCATGGGTGAGATGATAGAGCCTTGGGGGGCCCCTACTTTTGTGAAGTACGGTTTGGACGAGAAAGGGGGTTATGGATGACATTAGTTCAGTTGTGAAGGTAGGATGTGATCCAGTCTAGAGCAGTCCCCTCTATGCCGGCTTCGTAGATTCTTTGTATCAGAGTGTCACCGTGTCACAGGCAGCTGAGAGGTACAAGAGAAGTAGCGCAGCAACCCCGTTGCGGTCAACTGTGTTCTTCAGGTCATCCCAGAAGGCAACGAGGGCAGATTTTGTGCCTCTTCCTGGACGGAATCCCGGTTGGAAGTCTGAAAGTATGGCATTATCTTCAATAAATTGTGACATCTGGGTGAATGCTGCTCTTTCTATCAGTTTACACAGGAAAGGTCCATTTGTAATCGGTGTGTAGTTGTCAGGGTTCAGCGGGTCCAGGTTTGTTTTCTTCAGTAATGGGCGTGATGGAGCAGGATAAATGAAAAATTTAACCTCCTAATAATTTTCGTAAAATAATTAATAAACATGTTCGTTTAAGTAAATAACCAACAATGTATGTCACATGTGAAGGGTTAAAGGTAACACGCTATTTTGTGTGCAAATTAATCTACTTATAATTGTTGACGTGTCTAACATAATCTAATATTTGCGTACTAATAAAATAATAAACGCATGATTTGTGCTTTGAAAATAAAACGTGTGGTGGCAAAATAAAGCGATGGTAAGTAAGGGACGGCTTTATATGTTGCTTTTTGCTAGGTAATACCTAATTGGGGTACGTAGAAAGACAGGAGGGAAACGAAAGGGTTTATATTCTTTATTTTAACAATATTTTGTTTATCTTTGAAAATAGTGCGCTTAGGCCTGTTGAGCAGCGATATAAAATGGCCGCCATGAGCTAGAGTACGCATGTGCAAGAAGCCGTGTGGAAAAGGAGAAAGGCTGTGAAAAAGAATGACCACGTGTTCGTGCTGAGAGCCTAAGATGGAAGTATGGTCAAGGCTATTGTGACCTTATTGAGCAAATGTGTGCCAAGATGATCAGCAAGAAGCGTGAGAAGACAAAATGAATAAATGGACAAACGGAACTGTTAAACCTAAAACGTATCAAAAAATGATACAAATTGGACTGATCGAAACTGATGAGTAATGTCATGAACTGTGGGAAACGATGCAAGCATGGACATTCCACAAAGAACTGGTTAAGACAAGGAAGTTTGATAAAAATGTATATGGACTTGAATGAACCAATGAGAGAGAATCACGCCATAAAGAGGCAACATTTTATTTAGTAAGCGAGAATTAGGGTATAAGAAGACCTACTCCGGGAGGGGTTAGAGTTAGTAGTATTATTATTTTTCTTGATGATGATGAGCGAGCGTACTGTTAGGAGAAGAGAGCGATACAAAAGGGGGATGATGGACGGAACGCTTGAGCCAATCAAACACTCACCCCCAGTCAACTGATCTGGGTTTAATCCATCATCATTCTTTAGCTCACTCCACCACCCCAGTTCAGACATGGCCATATGCAAATCAGTCTGACCCTGTGCCTCATGGGAACAGTCCAGCCCGAACTGCCAAGCCATGTCTTCCCTGGACCGGAAACAAGCATCCTAGGACCGGTTTCTGGCATTTCAGCCGTCATCAGCCAGGCTTGCTTGAATCCAGTGGCAAAGTGAGCAAGGGACCCACGTCTGGGCATACCCCCGCCAACTTAGGGCGACCAAAGCGATACAAAAGGGGGATGATGGACGGAACGCTTGAGCCAATCAAACACTCACCCCCAGTCAACTGATCTGGGTTTAATCCATCATCATTCTTTAGCTCACTCCACCACCCCAGTTCAGACATGGCCATATGCAAATCAGTCTGACCCTGTGCCTCATGGGAACAGTCCAGCCCGAACTGCCAAGCCATGTCTTCCCTGGACCGGAAACAAGCATCCTAGGACCGGTTTCTGGCATTTCAGCCGTCATCAGCCAGGCTTGCTTGAATCCAGTGGCAAAGTGAGCAAGGGACCCACGTCTGGGCATACCCCCGCCAACTTAGGGCGACCAAAGCGATACAAAAGGGGGATGATGGACGGAACGCTTGAGCCAATCAAACACTCACCCCCAGTCAACTGATCTGGGTTTAATCCATCATCATTCTTTAGCTCACTCCACCACCCCAGTTCAGACAAGGCCATATGCAAATCAGTCTGACCCTGTGCCTCATGGGAACAGTCCAGCCCGAACTGCCAAGCCATGTCTTCCCTGGACCGGAAACAAGCATCCTAGGACCGGTTTCTGGCATTTCAGCCGTCATCAGCCAGGCTTGCTTGAATCCAGTGGCAAAGTGAGCAAGGGACCCACGTCTGGGCATACCCCCGCCAACTTAGGGCGACCAAAGCGATACAAAAGGGGGATGATGGACGGAACGCTTGAGCCAATCAAACACTCACCCCCAGTCAACTGATCTGGGTTTAATCCATCATCATTCTTTAGCTCACTCCACCACCCCAGTTCAGACACGGCCATATGCAAATCAGTCTGACCCTGTGCCTCATGGGAACAGTCCAGCTGTTAGGAGAAGAGAGAGCTGAGATTGCGGATAGATGAGTTGCGGGTGCGGAGTTGCTGTTGCGGATGATCGAAGCTGCTGCTGCTATTTTCCCTAGGTATAAGATGCTGCTTTTTAAGAACCTTTTTACTCCTGATAGATTTTTCATTTAGAGCTATTAGATTTTCCAAGACAGATAGATAGATCTTTTTGAAGTTCTTGCTGTGACAAACTTTATCTTCCATCCAATAGGTATGCATTGTAATTTCAATTTATTCTTATAATAATGATAAATGTAATAATCTGAGTGATAAACTTAAACTTATGCATTGTTTCTAAAAACTTTATATAAATTTTATTATCGTTAAACAAAAGACTCAGTGATTCTTTAGCTCAATAATTAAGGTAAAATGTTAAAGAGTTTATTGTGATTGAGCTGGTCTTAATCACCATCAACTGATTCCTACTAGTTGGTCCATCGACCAATGAGCGGAATACCTTAAAAGCAATGAGAAACATTATGTCGTGTTAAAAAGAGGTATCCCGTCTCCTTCCAGCAAATCGTTATACTGTTTTTTCTCCTAGTTTAAGGACGGAGGTAATCCAGGGAATAAATGAGTAAGTGAATGTATATGCGGTGTCAATGGGCCCCACCGTCATATGGATATAGTCTGTGTATTGGAGAGATAGTTGTACCTGGATGACCGAGTTATATAGGAGAAGAATTTTTATTGTTAGCGCTGGATCAGATTTCTTGGTAGCAGAGTTATGGTTACTATAGATTAGTTTGGTGATTATTGATTATTGATTATTGATAAGTTCATGTCTAACACTTTATGTTGAGTCGCGTTATGTTATATGTAAGTTTTCACGCTTCCGGGAAGTAGGAAGTGGAACACGTGTGGCAAGAGAAGTCACATGGAATAATGCATTGTCTGAGTTCATATTTGGTGATAACACAGGTTGTGTTATGATAGGAACATTTTCCGCATAAAAGGTGTGTAAGAGAAATAGTGACCGGTTTTCTTGTGAAACTTTGGCCTTAATTCTCAGGAGCAGTATAGTCTCCACATGTGTTTTATCCCCAGAGAAACGGGTTTACCGCTTGCTTGAAAGAAGGGTAAGGTAGAGGGAAGTGCTACTTTATCAGCGAAACTGGAAAATTCTGTGGTAGGGTAGAGGTAAGCGCTGCCTACTGGAAATACAGAATTCTTGTGTAAATGGACAAAGCTATCTCTTTGGTTTAGCGAATCAGACAATGGAAATGTGTTTTAAATGTTGTAACTAACCAAGAATTGTTGAAAAAGAAATTGCCGATAAATTTTGTAAAGGAGGGGTCAAGAGCAGAACTGACGTAGACAAAAGCCGCGCTGGGATTGGACAGTTCGCTAGTCATACAGAAACAGGAGCAGAGCTGACGTAGACAAAAGCGGCGCTGGGATTGGACAGTGCGTTGTAGACAGAAACTGCTGTGATTGGAGTGTTGGTGTGAGTCGCGCTAGTATTGGTCGAATAGACTAGTGACGTGGAAGTTTGTGATTGGAGTGTTGGTGTGAGTCGCGCTAGTATTGGTTGGAATAACGCATAGAGAACAGTGTTGAATTGCGGATCGTTTGAGGAGAGAAAGCGATTGTGAATCATGTCGTATTATGAATATGGTAGAGAGAAAACGTCGTGGATGTCGAAAGTTAAGAACTTCTTTAAGAAAGACAAAAAGGTAGTGACTAGAGAGGGACAAGTAATTCCTCCGCCGAAATCACCAGCTTCACACATGATGCTGAAATATGGATATCATACATGCATATGGTTAGAAAATTGGACAAAATATACCAAGAATGATGGAGCATTGGCTTTCCCTGAGAATGGTTCATTTAATGTAGCTGTACTACGGAATTTGAGAGAAAAGATGGCAATGTTAGAACCTAGACCTAGACCGACACAGTTTGAAGCTTTAACTGAATGGGAAGATGAGATGTATGAACGAGAGAGATTCAGAGGATTAAAGAATCATGAGTTTGTGCCTGGAAGGTTATGGGGAGTAAATCATGAGGACAGAATAAAGCGTTGGAGATGTGCTAATATGACAGGAGGTTTGTTTCCAGTTTTTACAGTTGAGGAAGAAGCAAAGAAAAAGTGTACAGAGAAAAAGAAACATGTGGTTATGGAAAAGTATGGGTATGGTGGTAGTGAAACGGAAGATGAATTGCTGGAAGATATTTTAAACAGAAACCCACCTCTATACCAACAGACTTCTGCTGTGGTGACACCTAATGCACCGGCAATGGAAACTGGGAGGAATAAAATTCCCGAACGAAGAAATGAGATAAATAGGTCACAAGATCAATTGAAAACTTCACAAAGTGAAGAGATAGAAAGTGACAATGCAACTGAATTAGCAAAAACCACAAGAGAATTGACTGAGAAAATAAGAGAATTGACAAAGAATATGGAAGCTGTAACTGTACCAGTAACGATAGGTCCAGTAATGACAATTTTTGAGAATCAGAAAATTGATGAACGTTCTTTAGTGATTCCCATGAATTCACATTTGCAAAGAAAAAGAGAAGGGATGGAACTAGATAATGAAGGTGCACACCATTTGGTTAGTACCTATAGACCAAGCCCACCTACTAATTTGACAATAAATGAGAATGAGTTCAGGAGAATACCTATGGTAACGGAGTCTGCATCAGGGACATCAGAAAAAAGTAACAATTGGATAGAATTAAATAGTACGCCTGTAGGTCCGACTCCAGATGAGTTAAATGAATGGATGAAAACGCTAAAAACGAAAGAGACAGAAGTAAAACCATTAGATGTAATTAGGTTAAAAATAGACATGGAAGTATTGATTTTAGGAATGATTGGTACAGAAAAATTAAAAAATTATCAGGATGATGAGATTATGTTTTTGTGCAAAAGTCTTACATGGAGAGCTAGAAATTTACATGACAAATTAGAAGAGACAGCAAGTGAACTGGGAGTAGAATTTGCAAAAGTGAGAACGTTGCAGAAACCATATAGAGTAGATTTTTGTGAGAAAGATATAGAGAATCTGAACACATCAGGAAGATTGACCCAAATAAAAGAATTAATTGTTTTACTGAGAAAATGGGGTGATGTGGATAGATGGAGAAGTAGATGGATAAAAAAGAATGAGAAAGTAACAGATAAAGCATCTTTGACTTTTGCAGTGACAGATAAGGAACCAGTTGTAAGGGAGTACCCGATGAGAGAAACTCCAGGAGGTAGTTATGTGCATGTTCCATGGTCTAGACAGGATATACTGTCATTTACAAATGATTTCCCAAAGTTGAGAGAGAAGCCAGTAGAATGGTACAGACAAGTGGAGAGATTTGTTAAAGTTTCAAAGGTATTGTGGATAGACTTGGATGGATTGTTTGATATAGTAGTGCCAGCTGATTTGTGGACAGAATGTAAGATTACTATTGATTGGCCAACTGTAGAATATCCAAGAGATGCTAAAACAGGAGCGCCAGGATCAGAAGTGATGAGAAAGTACGATCAAGTAATTACCTTTTTGAAGAATAAGATTCCACCTAAAGAAACAGATTGGGTAAAAATAGACAGAACAACGCAGGAAAGTAAAGAATCAGTGCATGCTTACTATGAAAGGCTGTTGTTAGTTTTCAAACAGTATAGTGGTTATGAGACACTAAATGAGAAGGATATGAGTCATTTTGTATATAGATTTGTATATGGGTTGAAACCAGAGATAAGTGAGATGATTAAACAGCATATGATTTGTTGGCAGAATAGCACAGTCGATGAAGTTTTGAGATATGCTAAGTATTGCAGTGATGATATTGAGAGTAGACAGCGTAAATTGAAAGAAAAAGCCATGTGGGCACAGGTGAAAGTTGCAGAGAAACAAGAAGCTCAATTGAGTAATACAGGTAATGAAGCAGGACAGGCTAGATTTCGACCAAATATAGGTAAAGGAAAAGGACAAATGAGCATAGATGAGGCAAAGAAAAAGTGGCCATGCCACAACTGCGGAAAGCTAGGGCATTGGAGAAACGAGTGTAAATTTCCTCCAAAACTTAATGTGGAAAATCAATCATTAAATTCACAGGTGCAGAGTGAGGTAGTTACTCAGCAGAGTCAGGTGCCACAACCACCACTTCCCAAGAGTGTTAACCAACAGAAATTCAGTGCAGAAACAGGATTCTACGGAGGAGAGCAGGTAACATAGTTGCCGCGGGCAGCTGCCATTTCTCAATATTGGTTACGACAGGATGAGGATGAAACGGATGAAAGCTTCTGACGGTGCCTAGGAGAGGGGGAAGAGTGCGTGCTTGGCGCAACTCTAGAGGTAGATCAGTCTGGTCCATTTGTGGATGGAGAAGTGAATGGTGCAAATGTAACATTCCTTGTGGACACTGGAGCTACCCGTTCTACTGTTAGGTCAGTGGAAATTCCAAACCTTCCTCTCTCAGGTGAACATATCCAAGTAGTCGGAGTCTCGAATCAGTAAATTAAGACGCCTCTCACTAAATTAGTGGAGGTAAAGATTGGTCAATTTAGTGAAATGCACCGATTTGTGGTATGCGATTGTAGTCCTGTGAACCTATTAGGACGCGATCTATTGTGCAAAATGAATTGCACTATCTATTGTACTCCAGATGGAATTGCATTTCAGACCCCAGATGAAGATGTATTGTATAAAATGACACTGGTGAATTTAGAACCAGAAGTAAATGATTTGTTTCCTGTATTTGATGCAGAGAAAATCCCAATTGAACTGAAAAAGACAGTGAAAGAGGAAGTGTGGGACTTTACAGGAGAAGATATAGGATTAATGAAAGAAGTAGATCCCGTTAAAATCTCTGTAAAAGACGGAACAAGTTACCCAAATACGCCCCAGTATAAATTGACACCAGAAATAATTGAAGGAATAACGCCAGTAATAAATAAAATGGTTGAACAAGGGATTCTAAAAGAAATCATGAGCAGTCCATGTAATTCGCCAATAATGGGACTGAAAAAGCCAAACGGAACATATAGAATTGTACAGGATTTGAGGAAGGTAAACAAAATTGTAGTGCCTTGTTGCCCAATAGTACCGAACCCTGCTGTGATTCTATACCAGATTCCACGTGAAGCAGAATGGTACACAGTAATTGATTTATGTCATGCATTTTTCTCTATTCCATTGCATCCAGATAGCCAGCCATTATTTGCATTCAGGTTTGGAGAGCGTATTTTGGCATGGTGCCGAATTCCTCAAGGGTACACAGAAAGCCCTTCAATCTTTAATCAGATTCTAAAGAAATCCTTGGATGATTTAAAAATGCCAGAAAAGTCAGTGATGGTTCATTATATTGATGACCTACTGGTGGCATCAAAAACGAAGGAAGCATGTGTCAATGATACAATTGCTTTGCTGAATCATTTAGCCAAAAGAGGACATAAAGTGTCCCCATCAAAATTGCAGTTTTGTCAACAAGAAGTCCAATATTTAGGGCATAAAATTGAGAAAGGAGTGCGAAAGGTAACGACTGAAAGAATAAAAATGATTCAAGGAATGAGAGCTCCAATGACGCAAAGAGAGGTAAGAATGTTTTTGGGAATGGTTGGATATTGTCGACAATGGATAAGCGGATTTTCGTTGATCGCCAAACCGTTGCAAAAACTGACAAAAAAGGATGTTAAAGATCCTTTTGAAATGAATGATGAGGAAATGAAAGCATTCAGAGAGCTGAAAAAGAAATTGTGTGAAGCTCCAGCATTGGGAATGCCTGACTATGAGAAAGACTTTGAGTTGTATTGCAGTGAAAGAGATGGATGTGCATTTTCAGTTTTGGTACAGAGACATGGAACCATGAAAAGACCCATTGCATATTTTTCAGCTGTTTTAGACCCTGTAGCAAAAGCGTTGCCTGGATGTTTGAAAGCAGTTGCTGCTACTTGTGTGAGTCTGGAACAGAGCGAAGGCATAGTGATGGGATATCCACTGAGAGTATATGTTCCCCATTCTGTGGAAATTCTCTTGACAAGAACGAAAACACAATACATGACACATAGTCGGCTGACTAGGTATGAAAAAGTAATTTTGAGTGCAGATAATGTGACCATTGACAGATGTATGAATGTGAATCAATCAATCAATCAATCAATCAATCACAGAATTTGTAGAGCGCACTACTTACCCGCGAGGGTCTCAAGGCGCTGGGGAGAAAAAAGGGGGGGGGTGCTGCTACTGGTCGAACAACCAGGTCTTGAGTAGCCTCGACATCATTGCCAGATGAAGAGAGTGTAATTGAAATGGACGAAGTAGATCACGATTGTCTGAATGTGCTTGAATATTGTACAAAACCAAGGCCAGCTATACAGGCTGAGCCCTTAAAGGAATCAGATTATATTCTGTTCGTGGATGGCTCATGTTTGAGAACAAATGATGGAGTTCTAAGTGCAGCGTATGCAGTTTGCACAGTAGCAACTGTAATGGAAGCATCTTGTCTGAAAGGGATACGGTCTGCCCAAGTCGCAGAACTAGTAGCTCTGATTCAAGCTTGCAAGTTGGGAAGAAATGTACGGGTTACGATTGTGACAGATAGCCAATACGGTTTTGGAGTGGTGCATGATTTTGGTCAGATTTGGTCACAAAGAGGTTTCTTGACGTCTGCAGGAACGCCAATTAGAAATGGAGATTTTGTGAAAAAGTTGCTAGAGGCGATACAGCTGCCTAAACAGATTGCTGTTGTGAAGTGCAATGCACATAAAAATGGGGAAGACTACATAACTGTCGGCAATAAGTATGCTGACGAGATTGCACAGTACTGTGCAAAGAATGTGGTCTCTTTGAACAGGAGCCGAGAAAGAGAGCATATTTCTTGTCCTTTGCTTTTTACTAACCCTGTTGAGACATGGGATGAGGTGAGACAGTTACAGGAAGCAGCAGATGATGAGGAAAAAGATACATAGATAAAAGCAGGATGTAGAAAACGTGAGGAAAATGATGTTTGGGTTTACAGAGATGAAAGACCAGTTATGCCTGATAGCATGATTTCTGACATGGCATGGATGTACCATGGACAAGCCCATATTGGGAGAGATTCAATGATCAGACTTTTAGACAAACATGGTATAATCCAAAATTCAGAGCCATAGCTGAGAGTCTTTGTCAAAGATGTCTTATTTGTCAACAATTAAATCCAGGAAGGAAGACAGTAGTGAGTCTCGGAACAATAGGACGAGAAGGAGGTCCGTTCACTAGAATGCAAATGGACTTTATAGAAATGCCCCGAGCAACAGACTAAGGTATGTCCTCGTAGTCGTCTGTTTGTTTTCCCGTTGGGTGGAAGCATACCCGACCAGAAGGAATGATGGAATCACGGTAGCAAAACTTATGCTGCGAGAATTCATTCCGAGGTATGGTTTTCCAGTCACGATTGAAACAGATAGAGGAACACATTTCCAAAACGAATTAATTAAACTGATTTGTGAAGCACTTAGTATTAAACAGAAACTGCATTGTGCATACAGACCAGAGGCTTCTGGAATAGTAGAGCAAGTGAATGGAACAATTAAGAACAGGTTAGGAAAAATGTGTCAAGCCACAGGACTCAAATGGCCAGATGCCTTGCCATTAGTTTTAATGACAATCAGAAGTATTCCGGAAAGGAAAACTGGACTCAGTCCCCATGAGATAATTATGGGACGAGCAATGAGACAAGCACATGTACCTGTCAACAAACTACTGACTATAACTGATGATCTGGTGCTGGATTATTGCAAAGGATTGGCTGATGTGGTGCGTTCTGTGTTTCATCAGGTTGGACCGGATGCGACCACTCTTGAAAGAAAACCAGCTCACGACTTGAATCCAGGAGATTGGGTCCGCATAAAAGTCCACAGGAGAAGAAACTGTTTGGTTCCTCGCTGGGACGAACCACGACAGGTGATCCTGGTGACAACCACTGCAGTCAAATGTGCAGGAGTGAAACACTGGGTGCATGCCAGTCACACCATCAGAGTTCCAGAACCTGAAGATCGACATGTGAGTCGACATCTGGAAGTGTTGGATAACAGTTCAGCATCAGAAGCAGAAGAAGAAACAAACAGGGTGCCAGAATCTGAAGATCGACCTGTAAGTCGACATCTGGAAGACCCAACTACAAGTGCAACGACAGAAGAAGTAGAGGAAATAGCTGAAGTTCCAGAACTTGAAGATCGACATGTGAGTCAACATCTGGAAATATCAGATACCAGTTCAGAATCTGATACAGATCATTCGGATTGTGAAGAAATTCTGAAAAGAAATTGGAAATTTGAAAGCATAAGAGAAGAAACTGAGCACGAAGACAGTAACAGTGAGCAACCAAGTACAAGTTGTGGTAAAAATCCTTCGGAGATAATATTAATAGATGAAGAAGGGAGAGTTTCAAACAGAAAGTTAGAAAAATCGGAAGATCCCCGAGGAGCAATAGGGACAGATAGCCAAACAAAAGAACAGGGAAATTTAAAAGCAGATAGAGAGATTGACACAAATTCGGAAGAACCTCGAGGAGGGACAGAAATAGGTGAACGAAGGAAGATAAGAAAAGAACCACAAGTAGAGGAAGAAAATGAAATTATAAGATTCAAAATAAGAGACAATAAAGAGAAAACAGAAACAGAGTCTGAAGAAAGTGGAGAGGAAAGAAACCAAAAACTAGAGTCAAGAAAAAGGAATTGGAAAACAGAAAGAGAGGAAAAAGGAAGTGAGGCAAAAAGGCCAAGAAAAGGAGACAATTGGCCCAACGAAGTAAGAAAATTAAGATACAGGATCATAAGGTTAGATGGAAAAAGTGCTGAACAAGTGAATGAAATAACAAGTCAGAAAGAGCAAGAAAAACAAGGTGGAAAACACTTGCAGAAAACGAAAAGAGTAAAGAAAGTAAATCCGAAGTATAGATCGCCTGAATGGTTGTATCTTGCTTTAACTGATATCAAAGAAGAAAAGAACACTCACGAGAACCCAGAACAAAGAAACCTAATGGGTGAAGGTGAAGTGCAACAAACTTGAAGAAATTTAAACAAATTTCTACCGGACTTGACAAAATACTGGATCTGACGAATTTCTACCGGATTTGGCAAAATACTGGATTTGACAAAGAAAGAATTCTGAAAAGAATTAAAAGAAAGTACCAAGCAAAGACAGAAACATTGGAGTGCAGAGTGGCTAATAAGTCATTTCTGAGGTGTAGTGACACAATTTTCTTGAAAATAAATAAATAGGTTATAAATCAAAATGGAGGATACTAGAGATAGAAAATGTAGATGTGAGTTTTTAAGTAGATGGTGTAAGATGTGCTTCTTTTGTACAGGATTATTAATAACAGTATGGGTGGTTTTAGCAATCACTATTCCAATTAGTTTAGCTGTAGTAGAAACGTCCAATCACACAGAGAAAGAAAAAGGAGATAACACTCAAGAAACAGTTATATTAAAAAGTAGTGCAGAATTACATAAGGATAAATCAATAACAGATTTTTCAAAGAATGTTTTTACTAAATTATTATATGAGTATGTAGAAACTATGGATGTAAGAGATTGCTATGTTTGTATGCAATTGCCTGCGTCTGTAGCAGAGGGTGTGACTTATCATCACCTTCCTTTGACGTATGGAATAACATGAAGGGGCCGATTCCGATCTCGGCCGGTAGGGCTCCGAATCGGATTCGGCTTAACCGGATCCGATTCGGAGCCCTATTTCCCGACCGATTCGTACGCGCGTCCGGGCGAGCGAGTACGATGCGAATTCGCCGACCGACTCGTCCGGGCGTCCCGACCGCTCCGACCGACTCGTTCCCGGGTCGAACCGCACCGACCGACTCGCTCGGACTCGACTCGCACCGCGCAATGGAGACATTCCCCGGCCGGGTAAGTACGATGCGCGCCGCGAGCAGTCCGACCGAGCCGCGCACTCCGGCTCGAAAGAGCAGTCGGAGCCGTACTTTGGGGGTCCGACACGGAACCCCCTGTACGCGTAGCTGCGCGAGTCGCACACAGGGGGGACCCATGGGTCCCCCCTACCTGTGCATGTACGGCGCGAGTTGCTTCGCCGCGTACACACTGTAGGGGGCGCCCTTGTCCGCCTCGCACCCATTGAGTCAATGGGAGCCCGCGTACGCGTTGTACGACAGGCTCCCATTGACTTCAATGGGAGTCCGACCGACTCGAGTCCGATGGCATACATGCGCATCGTACTCGTTCGGTCGGGCTGCACGGGTCCGATTCGGTCGGAAATCTCTCCGGGTCCGGCTCGGTCGGAGAGATTTCCGGCCCGAATCGGAATCGGCCCCGTAGTGTTTTAGCAAGTTTATTTTATAAAACAGGTAGATTAGAATATTATTACACTGACATAGATAAGATTTTTGCGAAAGTTTCTGTAGTTCCCGAACTAAACAAAATAAAAGAGGGAAAAACTTTTGGTGAATTTTTCATAGAAGATAAGATTTTAACATTAGATAATATAGTTAAAAACAACCTTACCTGTGAGTTAAAGAAGGAAGAAAAAGTATTTTTAGAGATGGTTGAAGAAAGAAGAGTGAAATTTCAAAGAAAAGTGATAGAAGAGACAAAAACACCTCTTTGGGCGTTTGAGGAAGACAATCATGACAAGAAAAAGACAAATGCAGCTATGACTCTGGATTGGCCCCAACAGGGAAGGTTGTGCATTAGAAGAAATAAAACAAGATATGACAATTATTTTGTGGGTTCCAGTATTTGCCATGACAAGTATCAAATTTTAGGCGGATGGGGATTCAAAGGGGGAAAAGATCCAATATTTCCTGGGATCTATTATGTTTGCGGTAATAGGGCTTATTACAGGTTGCCGGACCATTGGTATGGGTCATGTTATTTAGGCCTGGTCTTTCCAAAGATTTTTCATATGGATAGAAAAGAAAAAGGAACACACAAAATGATAAATACCTTTACACGTAGAAAAAGGGAAAGTTTTTCAGAAATAGTAGGTGATATTTTTGGAGCATTGATACCAGCAGTGGGAATATCTTTGAATGCATTTAAAATTCGAAATTATCCACAGTGGTAGATCGTTTATCTACAGATACTGCTGGAGGGTTCTTGATGGTAAATACCGAGATGGTTGCCATGAGAGCTATGGTGATGCAAAATCGACTTGCCCTTGACATTCTTTTGGCAAAAGAGGGTGGAGTCTGTGGAATGCTGAAAGTCCAACATTGTTGCACTTACATTCCAGATAAAAGTGAAAATATACAAAAGTATATAAAGAATATTACAAGTTTGCACAAAGAACTTGTTCCACTGGAGGTTGAAAGTGCATTTGGAAAACTTGGTAAAGGGTTTTCTTCAGTAATAAATTGGTTAACAAGAATGAGTGGATTAATAATAGGGAAAGTTATAATAATAGCAACCATGATATTAATAATAATTTTAGTGCTGAAGCTTGTAATTACATGTATAAAGAAAAGAAGAAGACAGAATAAAATAGAAAAAGAAAACATGATAAACAAGGAGAGAGAGAGAGAAATGGGTGAAATAGAGCTAGAAGAGATAAATGAGAACATGTACAAGAAGACCAAGAGACAAGTTGAAAGGGATACAGTTGTGTAAACTAACAAAAGCAAACGGATAAAAGAAATATGCTGTCTGAGAGAATTGTATAACTTGGGTTTTTGTGGTGATATTAAAAATCACCAAAGGGGGGAGTTGATGGAGTAGGATAAATGAAAAATTTTAACCTCCTAATAATTTTCGTAAAATAATTAATAAACATGTTCGTTTAAGTAAATAACCAACAATGTATGTCACATGTGAAGGGTTAAAGGTAACACGCTATTTTGTGTGCAAATTAATCTACTTATAATTGTTGACGTGTCTAACATAATCTAATATTTGCGTACTAATAAAATAATAAACGCATGATTTGTGCTTTGAAAATAAAACGTGTAGTGGCAAAATAAAGCGATGGTAAGTAAGGGACGGCTTTATATGTTGCTTTCTGCTAGGTAATACCTAATTGGGGTACGTAGAAAGACGGGAGGGAAACGAAAGGGTTTATATTCTTTATTTTAACAATATTTTGTTTATCTTTGAAAATAGTGCGCTTAGGCCTGTTGAGCAGCGATATAAAATGGCCGCCATGAGCTAGAGTACGCATGTGCAAGAAGCCGTGTGGAAAAGGAAAAAGGCTGTGAAAAAGAATGACCACGTGTTCGTGCTGAGAGCCTAAGATGGAAGTATGGTCAAGGCTATTGTGACCTTACTGAGCAAATGTGTGCCAAGATGATCAGCAAGAAGCGTGAGAAGTCAAAATGAACAAATGGACAAACTGAACTGTTAAACCTAAAACGTATCAAAAAATGATACAAATTGGACTGATCGAAACTGATGAGTAATGTCATGAACTGTGGGAAACGATGCAAGCATGGACATTCCACAAAGAACTGGTTAAGACAAGGAAGTTTGATAAAAATGTATATGGACTTGAATGAACCAATGAGAGAGAATCACGCCATAAAGAGGCAACATTTTATTTAGTAAGCGAGAATTAGGGTATAAGAAGACCTACTCCGGGAGGGGTTAGAGTTAGTAGTATTATTATTTTTCTTGATGATGATGAGCGAGCGTACTGTTAGGAGAAGTGAGAGCTGAGATTGGGGATAGATGAGTTGCGGGTGCGGAGTTGCTGTTGCGGATGATCGAAGCTGCTGCTGCTATTTTCCCTAGGTATAAGATGATGCTTTTTAAGAACCTTTTTACTCCTGATAGATTTTTCATTTAGAGCTATTAGATTTTCCAAGACAGATAGATAGATCTTTTTGAAGTTCTTGCTGTGACAAACTTTATCTTCCATCCAATAGGTATGCATTGTAATTTCAATTTATTCTTATAATAATGATAAATGTAATAATCTGAGTGATAAACTTAAACTTTACGCATTGTTTCTAAAAACTTTATATAAATTTTATTATCGTTAAACAAATGACTCAGTGATTCTTTAGCTCAATAATTAAGGTAAAATGTTAAAGAGTTTATTGTGATTGAGCTGGTCTTAATCACCATCAACTGATTCCTACTAGTTGGTCCATCGACCAATGAGCGGAATACCTTAAAAGCAATGAGAAACATTATGTCGTGTTAAAAAGAGGTATCCCGTCTCCTTCCAGCAAATCGTTATACTGTTTTTTCTCCTAGGTTAAGGACGGAGGTAATCCAGGGAATAAATGAGTAAGTGAATGTATATGCGGTGTCAATGGGCCCCACCGTCATATGGATATAGTCTGTGTATTGGAGAGATAGTTGTACCTGGATGACCGAGTTATATTTTTATTGTTAGCGCTGGATCAGGCGTATGCATTACTTTTTTAGTTCCATTGGAAATATTACGGTAGTTAAGGAATTGTTGATGATTCTTCTTACTGGTGTGGAAGCAGAAGTTGTTAGAAGGATTCTCTTGAATGTTTGTGGAGGATACAGGTCAGAAGGGCTGCCGCCAGGCCTACTTGCTCTGACCAGGCCCATAAATTAATTGTGTGAAATTTGTTGGAAGGAATAGAGAGGCTGGGTTAGAGCATTCTTGGATTGTTCATTTGGAAAAGGGTCGGCGCTGGTGCTTTTTCTTTGTTTTAAATATGAGTCCAATGTGTCTGCTTTGGACGTGTAATGATCTGCCAAGTTTGTCTATGAAATCTTAAGTAACAGGATGAGCTCCTTCTAGGCAATTTGGTTTACGAAATTCAGTGATAATGTTATAGAATTCTTTATTTGCACATTTAGCTTTTTGAATTCTGTCTGAATAGTACCTTTTCTTAGTTTTTTTGATAGCTGACTTGTATAATCTAAAGTTTCTGTAGGTGAAGTTTGTCTTGATTGGTGTTTGTTTTGAGCCAGGCACGCTGCAGCTTTCTAATTTGTTGTTTTATTTCTGTATTTCCCCACTCCTGTATCAGCATGCTTTAATGTCCTGAATCTCATATTAAGGGGGTTCCCCTGATTAGGACACATAGAAACCTTGCTAGGGAACCTCCTGGATCTTATTTTTATTCATTTAATTGCTTCTGTACGATTTTACAATGTTGAGTAAAAATACATCTGAGAACAAAAAGGCATATTTCAGAAATATCCATATTTATAAAAAAAGGTGAGGAAAGTCCATCGACAGACTCATAGTAATTCAGTTTAGTTAAACTTAGCCTCCGCCCATATTTCCCTCCGTACCTAAGCACATACCTCCATCCCAGTACCATTATACTGTTATAGTTGTTTCCTCCAAGTTATCCTTGCATATTGCTCATATGCCATTCTAATCCTGGATTAAAGGTTGCGGAGGTTGGAATGGGTGACATCCCCATAAGGAGGCAGAGAAAGTGAGTCCACGCACCTTTTTGTCTTATACTGTTGTAGTTAGGGAGGACGTGTGTAGGTTTTTTACCCTCGCTCTCCCCTTGTGTAATGAAAGGGGCCCATCCCTAACTGGTATTGCAAACGGTTTAAGATCAGCCTGCTCAAATTACCCTTAAAACCTTGCTGTATGGCCTCAGAACAAGTGATAGATTATGAACCGGTAACTAACAAAATATAATCTGCAAATAAAGCAAACCCTTTGCCTTGTGCAAAGGCGGGACACCATGGCTTTATATTCTAGATTCGTCTTTGGATTTTTTAAAGATTTTTTGCTTGTAGGTCCATACAGTGTTTTGCCAATATATTACAACCAAGATAACATCTGACAAATATGTCATGTCCCCATTGTTATGTTATGCTATGTTATTTGTGTATTTATAGTGTGCTGATCACCCTTGAGGGTATCCAGAAGCTCCGTAACCCATATGTGAGGCCAGCCCCTGGAGCGATTACTCAAAGAGCCAGGTCTTCAGCTTCTTGCGAAAGTCAAGAAGAGAGGAGGATGCTCTGATGTGCTGTGGGAGGTTGTTCCAGGCTTTAGTAGCCAGGTATGAGAAGGCGCGACCACCTGCTTTGCTTTTGTGTATGCGTGGGTTGTGTGCTAGTGAGAGACCGGCTGAGCAGAGGTGTCTGGAAGGTTGGTGAAAGCGAATGCGATTATTCAGCTAGGCAAGTCCTGTGTTGTAGAGTGCTTTGTAGGTGTGGGTGAGGAGTTTGCAGTGTGTGTGCTTGTGTATTGGGAGCCAGTGGAGTTCCCTAAGGTGTGGTGTGATGTGGACTCGGTGTGTGAGGTTGAGGACTAATCTTTCTGCTGCGGATTGGACAGACTGCAGTCTTCTTGTAAGCTGGTAGGTTGTTCCTGCATACTGGGTGTTCTCATTGGCGTTGATAACAGAAAATCTTTAGCTGATTGGAGGATATTTTTGTAAACAATATGTAGTAGTCAATACTTCTGTCAGACAAAATGTTTGCTATTAATAATATTTTACCATACAGTCATCTATGCTAGATCTGATAGCATCTATGATCATCATCACCATCTAAAATCATTCAGACTTAAAATGGGTGGATGTGTAAGCACAGCAGATGCATATATATGAAGAATAATTAATGCAACATGCACAAGAAGAAGACATGGGGCCTCTCAATGAAAGGAGTGTCAGGGGACCCCGCAGGAAGCCGCCATTAGCCATCCAGTGCCATACTATGTTATGTTATAAAATTTATAGAGCGCGTAGGTGCTGCAGAAACAGGACTTCCCAGCGCTAGTCTAGAAACAAAACGAACTGCCGCAAATGGCTTATGAAAGAAAATGCCAAAGCAAAGGTCCTAAGCAGAGAAAAGCTAGGTCTTCAGATTTTTCCTGAAGACCAAATAGTCTGGGACATTCCTGATAGAAAGGGGAAGCCCGTTCCAGACAGGTGCTGCCTTTGCACGAAAAGAGCACTCTCCCACTCTTACTCTCTTAACACAAGGAACAGTAGCCAGATTAAGCTCAGCCAAAAGAAGGAGACGTAAGGGTCAATGCAGGGATAGCAGATTAGACAAAATGGGGGGCCCGTGGGTATATAAGACCTTATGGGCAATACACAAGGTCTTAAAGTGCACACGCTTATCCATAGGGAGCCAGCTCAGTTTTCTAAGGAGGCCGGATTCAGGGCAAAATTTTGGAAGAGAGAACAACAGCCTTGCTGCGGCATTTTGAGCCAGCTGGAGTCTTCTGATGATTGGCTTATTGACTCCCAGGTAAAGAATGTTACAGTAGTCTAACTGGCGTAGGATTGCTGCCTGAATGATGGTTTGTCAAGTGCAAGGGTTGAAAAATCCAAGAATGGGTTTGAGGACTCGCAAGAGCCCGAAACAATGCCTGCTACTGATTTGGCCTGCGCTTCAAAGGTTAAGGTGCTGTCCAGCCAGATGCCTAGATTTTTGACAGTGGTCTTGGGTCTTGGGAGGCCTAGGGAGGATGGACACCAATGGTCGCCCCAAGACTGGGTATCTTTTCCGAATAGAAGAATTTCTGTTTTGCTTGTATTCAGTCATAAACAGTTGGCATCCATCCTCTCTGCGACCGTAAGCATTCCCCTTTGAAAATTGGCCAAGTCTGACCTGGGATTGTCAGAGAAGGAGAGCACGAGCTTGGTGTCGTTTGCATAAGACACCAGCGCAAACACCAAAGATTTCTCGACCTGAGCCAAAGATTAAATATAAATACTATCCATTTAATTACCTACACAGAATATACCTTGCTACTCAGAAACCCAGGGCTTTTTGGCAGATCCACTCTCCTGTAAACCTGCACTGTGGAGGATTCCATGGGGATTTCTTACACACTGTGCAGCTGTGCTGTAGGATCAGACCCTTTTGAAAGAGGTAATCTACACCCTGTGGAATATGGCATGGTAATTTGAGGATTCCGAAAAGATCATTCAACTAAATATCGTTTCCGAGCTGGAGACCAGTAGATACCTTCTGCCCTCCCACTCATTTGGCCTAGTTAATGCCAAGAAAGACATCACCAGACACTTGTGCAATAGACACCACCAGCTTTGGAGTGTTGCAGGTGAGTGATGGATCAATACATGGCCCTGGACATCCTGATATATAAGGCCAGGGGATGACCCCAGAAACACCACAAAATATGGGGGACTGGGAATATGTTCGCGTGATATGAAGTCAACCTAGCCTTCCTACAGTGGCGAGAATAATGAGCATATACTATCAAGATAGGACTGACATATGCCATACCTTTGAATACATTTATGATGTTTCATTTTGTAACCATGTGTTGATGAAGACATTTATGTACACAATATTGTCTAAATGCCAATAAAATTATTTATTAAAATGTTTAAAAAAAGAATGATTAATTCAGGCTACAACATACAAAGGGCATTTGTGGTTTGATAACATTGCAAGTTCGCCTGCCGCACTGTAGCTCAAATTTCAATATACTTCTATGACTTTCTTAATAGAAAATCATTTAACCAGCAAATGAGAATATTGCTTAACAAAGCAGAGAACAAAAGCAGAACATCAGATTAATCTTACTACAATTGCTTATAGATCCTGTTTTTTAAAAAGTGAAATGAACATCGGTCTGCTTACTTCCTCATAGATCAGTTGGCTTCAATCGCTGCTATGTGAACGAGGCCAGTGGTGGTTTGCTGTGATGCGGTGTTTGGACACACACACCTCAGTTTTTAACTTATCTGTTTGCACTGAGAATTTTACCTGCAGCATGACGCCTCAGATTCATCTCACACCTGGGGTTGGTTTTCATTTCCATAGTAGAATCTGGTTGAGTCGAGTCACCAAACATGCCAGAATCTCTCTTGAGGTCTTCGAAAAATCAGTCGACCGCCACTCTCTCTTTCCTCCAACATTGTCTTCAGCTGTATGCAACGTTTGCTGGCCACTTACTACTTTTATTTGCATCTCCTTAAGATTCTGTGATTTGTTAAAACACGATGTAATGACTATAGTTTTCCTGTTTTGACTTAATCTCTTCCTTAAGACTTGCAAGCCACAATGGATCTCCTGAAATCTCTGAATTTTTTTCAAGACTTAGGGGCTCATTACGATGGCGGGCGGAAGCACAACCGCCGTGCTGGCGGATGCAAAAACCACCAGTTACCGCCGGCACGCAGCAGTCCACACGCCCGTCCAATTACGATGCGTAAAGTAGGCCAAACACCGCCGGCAAGCCAGCAACACCGTCCGCCATCAAAGTGCGCCCGTACACGTAGCGGCGCAGCACAACTGACACACACCGTCCGACGAAACACGTCCCGCCCGGCGTATAAATTACGATGCCGCAAACAAACGGCTCCCACGGCTAAGAGACACCGCACGTGAAAGAGAGGCGGTAACACGGACGCAGAGCACGGAAAACGAAGAAGCGGCATCCCGAGCATGAATCCAGCACTGCAGGCCCTCCCCATGCTTCTGCTGATGCACCACCAAGGACGCAACGTACCGCGGAGACGCAGGTAGGCACACACACAACAAGTGCACGCAAACAGCGCACACAGTGCAAGGGCGGAAAAAGCGGACAACCCCCACCAGCGCGTGTACACTACACATCCACCATTGCATCCACATATGACACACAGGCCAAATCCTAACATCGCGGAACACATGTGTACACACCACCTGGGACTAGGAACCAACCACCCCGTCACGGCCACAAAGCGCCGATGACGCCGCCACACATGCGCACAACGCAGAGGCCAACCGCAGCGCCATGCATGCGTCGCACACAGACACAGGGACACAACCAAGCAGCACACACATCAGCCCCACCCCGAACGCACATGACACGTGACAGGCCTGCCACAGACATGTCCCCAACGCCCAAATCACGGACAACACCCAACGCCACACAACCGACGCACACATGTCAGTGAAGTCACGCAACAGCAGGACACACCCCAGTGTAACAAACATGGCGTAGCACACAGCGGCGGCAACACCAACTAGGAGAAGCAGGGCCCCTTCGGGAAGAGGAACGCCAGTACCACACTGAAAAACCCATACCACCCTGCACATATGAACAAGACATATAAAACGGAACACCAAAGAGCACGGGGACCGACAACAGGTGGCCCAAGAATTACATCCACACACAAGGCCCAACGCAGAGCGGAAAGGCAGCCTGCCGCCCACACAAGGGAGAGCAGACAGCACTGAATGACCTTCCATTCCAACACCGAAACCACAGCCCTACGACAGAAGCCGGTGAATACAGCCATTGTCCAAGAATAGACCAACACAGGCATGCCGAGGAGACCGACCACAGGGCAGATAGCGCATATCACAGAAGCACACAACGGACGGGGAAGAAAGAAGAAAACACTCCCCCATGTCGGCCACATGCAAGTTAATTGGAAGGAGTCACACAGCACCGACCTTGAACTGTCTGAGAAGCATGTGGGAAGAGGGCCCGTGTCCTCCAAACAAGCCAACAGAACACAAGTCCTGTCTCCCCACGACTACACAGAGCTCACAGCAACCCCGGAGCGTGCACATTGCAGACTGCACACACAGCCGGAGCACGCCACCTCTACGAACCGCTGCGAAATGGCAACCGCAACACACCTACCCAACTACGCCGAACAGCTCAAGCTGTACCAAACCAACACGATACATACATTGGGATGCGATCTCCTGTCCCTGCTGAACGTAAGTTACCGACTGACTTACCGCATCACATTGTTCAGCTGCGTCATGCCCGTCTTCTACTGTCGGAGGTGTCCCTACCAGCATCCCGTCGAGATATGCCTCTCCAACCCGGCATGTCTGAAGGCGGACCTGCTACCACTACTCCTCCCTCTGGACGCACACGACAGGGCCTGCTCTGCCTATGGGGGCATGGCGTATGTGGCCAACATCGCACGCGCACTGAAATGGAACCACTGTGCCTCCACACGACGGATCATCGAGAACAGCTACATCGAATGTCACCCAGCATGCCCCATCATGGTCCTCCAAGGGACAACCTACGAACAACACCTTGACAGCCACCATCCGCTTCATTGGCTGGCAAACATGTACACCACCAATGACATGGAAGCCCTGCTGGACGGCATCGCATACCTGACAACCTGTAAATACGTCGGACCACAACGCAGGTTCCCCGAGTGACCAATGAAGTCCAACCCCGCACCCATGCTCAGCTTCCGCACGGACTGGCCAGTCACCACCACAACAGCCATACCAAACGACCGGCAACTGTAACCACACCATCAACGACATCGCCATGACATCGGATATGACCGGGACATGCACACTGTTCCCCATCACATCCAGGAACACCGCATGCATCGTGGGAGGCAGTGGCATGGGCTCTGTGCATCGCACCCACATGGACGGAACTGCACGAACAACCAGGACACGACATGGATCCAGCGCACATGGACACACACACCGCTCAGTGGACATGAATAGGTCGCCTGGAGTCTGTGGGTGCTGCACCCCTCCCACCCCCGCCCCGGGAATCCCATACCAGGACCTTTGCATGGACGACAAGTGCATACAACAACAACACGACCCCAGTGACTGTGACATGTCCAGTAACCACCACAGTGCAACAACAAGTGGCACGCCGCTGCATGCACGCAAGCACATGCCCTGATGTCATCTCACATGCACGCGTGCATGAGGAACAACCGCAGCAAACCTGTCACATGGAACTGAGATGGACTGTGCCCATGATGCCGAGCGGTCTGGTAGGCTACATGTATACCGTCTGTGTCAAAGTCCGCAGCTCCGCAGCTATACGTAAATGTACATTAGCACAGCCTTGGCCAAGCAGATGTAACCCCACACCCTATCCCATTTGTAATCATGCTCAGTATATCCTCAACATGTATTCCGCTGCCAGTAGTGTCCACTATACTGCATCACAGAGGACAGAAGACTCAATATAATGTTTGAAACCAAAACTGTCTCCGCTGACTCATTTCACAAGTACGAATGAGAGAGGATGAGAGTATGTGAAGTACACGGCAGTCGTGACATGACCATGTAGTCCACTGGTAATGGATGTCAACGCAAATGAGTAGCACTACTGTGGAAGACACACATGTGTCGTGTGAAGTCGTATGGACGCAGTGCTCAGGTGGGTGGGTGCGACGGGTAGATGCGCACATGCCAAGTTGGAGCACGCCGTGTTGGGAGGGGTCATGAACAGTACACCACCGCTTCCCTGGGCATTGTGAGAGGACACCTGTCGGGGGGAGTGAACACGTGTGTGCACAGCAGCCGGGCACACGTACAAAGCGGTACCAGGCGCACCTCAGCCCACCCTCTGTGGACAAGCTGGATCCTGTTGTGCGCCCGCCATGCCCCTTGACATGGCACACACAGCCCCAGTCGACCAGGTGTAACCCCAACATAGTCAATCCGCACAGGCGATACAGGGCACGGGATGGCAGTGGAGCATGGTGTGTGAGAGGTCTCCTCGCGCTCCTCCTGGTCATATCACGCAGGCAATAGAACCTCAACGTCTAGCATGGCACAAGTCAGATGGAAGTGTAGGGGGACGCACCACAGCACGAGCAGCACTGACGTCACGGGAGGTGGCTCGCACCATCCCATCCATTGCCCATCATACCAACCACGACACATGCCATTGCGACTAAGTGCAAGCGCGTGCGCCACCACCCCCGAGCCCTCCCCAGAGAGGCCAAAGAGTGAATGTGTGGGCCAACAGCCACAGACGGACGCGGCCTGGCCGCAAGGGCAGCCACAGCCACTGGGTGTCGCAGGTGGCGGATCCGGAAGGCGAAGACTGTGATGCATAGTCCATGCAGGCCGGGTCTCCATTTGGGGCACCACGCAGGTGGACGGCGTCCCGCCACACATCATACCCTGAGACAGCCCACTCGTGCAACTGGACCCACACATACACTCCTTGCCCTCTCTGGTGCGAGCTTGGGGCTGCCTGTGCAAGCGCTAGCCTCGCAGGTGAGCATGCATATTGGGGGGCGAGGGGAGGACATGAGGGCTGGGGCGAAGATGACTGTATCACTGTCAGTTAGTACAAGGGATGACCCAGATGTGGAAAGGAAGAGACGTGTCCCGTGTGTACTGCAAGTAGTCGCCAATCCAACTACCCCCCATGTCCGGAATGTAAGCCCGCACCTAGGCCCGCCCATCCGCCACATCGAACATACCACCAGCACGACAACCTTCCCATTCGAAACACTGACTGGGGGTGGCGACCAGTGAACAATCATGTGTAGCCTACCCACGCGTACATGTGGGCCCTCCATGATCCATGTCACCTGCGGCAAAGACATGACATGCGCAATGAGGGAAGTGAGGAGAGCTGTCCGCCCCACGCGCAGAAGGTGCATCAGCTCCACAGACCCAGCAGCGAGTCCAGCAGGGGTCACATGTGCAGGGGCAGCT
Source organism: Calotriton arnoldi (assembly GCA_963921515.1). Classification (NCBI taxonomy): domain Eukaryota; kingdom Metazoa; phylum Chordata; class Amphibia; order Caudata; family Salamandridae; genus Calotriton; species Calotriton arnoldi. The sequence continues at coordinate 1,530,422 of CAWUFW010002250.1, forward strand.
GTGCCTGGTGTGAAGGCACATGCATATAGACAGCACATCGACCAATGTGTAGTCTGCCCACATCCACAGTCCATCATCATGCGGACATAGGAATCGAACACAGGGCAACACATCTTAGTTGGTGCACCCACCGTGACCAACAATGCGCAATCATCGACGTACCCGCCCTGTGCATGGCCCCCCACCCAACGGAGGCACATCCAGTGCCACCATCCCACACACACAAGCCTTCCACGGAACATGCTGTGTCCAATGGTCAGTACAGAGTCAGCGCCCATCTGGTGGATCCTGAACAGGAGACACATGCACACACATGCCAGCTCCCACTATGTACGTCTGCCACCTGGCACGTGCAATGTAACCTCTCACCTGTGACGTGTGACTGCAAGCACACAGCCGTCTTGGCATGGGGCTGTCAATGTGGACACCTGTCAATGTTTCGGGAGCTGTGATCCGTACAGTGCTGTACATAGGGTGCAGTGCTGACACCTACTACTGTCTCATTTCCCCTCGTGCCACAGGTCCCACTTGTATTGGCCGCTCAGCCCGTGCCCACATCGTCGTCGTCGTGTGCCATACTCATCCAGCCTCGGAAGCAGTTCCATGCTCAGCAGACACTCATGTCGCCGTGGCGTTGCCGCTTGACGAATATGCAGTCAGTCCCCATCAGCACGCCCCGCAAGTCATTGGGGCCTAGATCCCCATGTGCATGACCATGGCAGTGGTATGTCTCACTTGCCATTGCCATTGTTGGGAGACCTGTGTAAGTGTATTGTGGCCGTGCCGTCCCAGCTTGACAGCTGGGCTGTGGCACATGTGCTTGCTCAGTCATGTCAGTGATGTGTATGCGAAATTGCTATGTGTCGTGTTGCTTTGACATGTGTCCTCTGCCATTTTCCCCAGGCGGAGACCGAACATTGACCGCCCATACCAATTGCTGGCGGACATGGACGATACAGAGGTTATCAGGAAGTTTCGGCTGGACAGGCCAACCCTGCATCGACTGTGTGCCATGTTAGAGCCCCATCTCCGTCCCCGCAGGGTGTATCCGACTGCTGTCACCCCCACGGCTAAGGTGATGGCCGCCATGCATTTCTTCGCCACTGGGTCATTCCAGCACACAGTGGGCAGTGGAGGTGGGATGTCCCAGCCCATGTTCAGCAAGGTGCTGAGGGATGTACTGGCAGCCATGATGCTTTACCGGAACAGGTACATCCGCTTCCCCAGGGCTCGTGAATTGGCGGCAGTGAAGGGTGCATTCTATGCCCTTGGCAGAATCCCACACGTCGTGGGAGCCATTGACTGCACACATGTTGGCCTTGTCCCACCACAGGCCACTGAGCACCTGTACCGCAACAGGAAGCACACGCACTCCCTGAATGTGCAAGTGGTGTGCCTTGCGGACATGGTGATCACCCACGTGTGTGCCAAGTTTCCAGGCTCGGCCCATGACGCACACATAATGCGCAACAGCATCTTGCCACGACTGATGGCCAATCTGCAACAGGATCGTGGCTGTATTGTCGGTGAGTATGTGGAGTGGTGTAGCGTGCTGGTTGTGCGATGCTGTCCCCTGTCCAGTTGGAATAGCAACGGTTCTCTGTGTCCCTCACACCCAGGTGACTCTGCGTACCCGAATGGGGCATGGCTGCTCAGTCCATTGAGGAATCCTCGCACCCCAGCAGACGATCGATACAATGAGGCACATGGGAGGACCAGACGTGTGGTCGAGCGTACCTTTGGCCTCCTCAAGTCCAGGTTCAGGTGCCTGGACCGCACCGAGGGTGCACTGGCGTACTCCCCACAGAAGGTGTGCCAGATAGTGGTGGCGTGCTGCATGCTGCACAATCTGGCCATTCGGAAGCAGATCCCCCTCATTGTGGATGACGGAGATCAACCAGGGCCCCAGCCCGCAGACCAGGACAGCTCGAGTGAGGAGGACAGCGGAGAGGAGGAAGCTGGGAATGTGCGGCAGCAGCTCATCGCCCGCTACTTCACTTGACGGTGAGTGTCCATGTACGACGGCTGATGTGGCTGTATCTGTGCAGGTGTGTGTGTGCTGTGTCAGGGTGGCCGTTTGTTCACTACGTGCTGTGTGTCAACGCTCCATGGCCAGGGTAGTATGCCACTGTCGGTGACTGTGGCATTGTGCCCTATTGCTCTGTGCGATGTGTGTACATTGCTTGTAGTTGTTGACATGTACTGTGTGATGGGTGTGTGACACACTCATTGAATGTGCTCCTGTTCTGTCTCCCACCCCTAGGTCCCTACAGGCCGTCCGGATTCCATTGCCATGCCACGCATCAGGTGCCTTTCCGCCCAAGGTGGCCGTTGTATTCCGTACAAATAAAACACAGGGCACAAACAGCAGTTAGTGAAAAAGGTGCATTTATTACAAACTGTGACATGTGATTGTGCGTAAGGTGATGACAAAAGTGGTGCGTGCAGTGTCAATGAGCTGTCGGTCATGGCTGCGTGAAGCTCAGGGTGTACCCACTGGTTCTATGTCCATGGTCCAACACACACATGCCATCCAGCTGGCTGTGTGGAGTGGGATCGTAGAGCAAGTCAATGCAGTGGCTGGTCAAGGCAGGCTGGCGGAAGGCTGGCTGGCTGCCTCACTTGCGACTGGTGCGTGCGAAGTCCTCCCGGGAGACCTGTTTCCTCTTCGGACGGCCCCTTCCACGTTTGGGAGGGGGTGTGTGGTGGCGACCTGCTGGTGGTGGGTGAGGTGTGCTCACTGGCTGTGGTCGCAGGGGATGTGGACACTGCTGGCCGACCCTGCGCCCTAGCAGGTGGTGGCGGAGGTGGTGTTGCTGGCTTTGCCTGTGACCCCACCGCCACCACCAGCTGGCCCATGAGGTCCACGAGTTGGTCCATACGGGACACGATTTGGCCCATATGGGCGTCCATGGACCTCAGCACCCCCAGCACCTCCCGCGTGTCTGTGGCAGACCTGACCCATTGTTCTTGGGCCTCCTCATAGGCCCCAAGGACTCTGGCCATTTGAGGCAGGGCATGGCTCCCAGGGGAGGCTGGCGTTTCCCTGACCCTGCTCCTCCTACCAGTCCTGCTGCCACCGGCCTGCCCACTAGCCACATTGCATACCGCGGTCCTCGCTGTGGCTCCCAGGGTGGATCCAGTCGGCCGGGCCACCACCTGCGCTGGGGCTGGTGCCAGCGAAGACGTGGTGGTGGTGGTGGCGGTGGTGGTCGGTGCGGCGATGGTGGCGGTTGCGGCAGTGGTAGTGGCCGCAATGACCGTGGGTGTGGCCGCAATGACCGTGGGAGTGGCCGCAACGACAGTGGCAGCAGGGGACTGGGACTGTTCAGCAGCCCTGGATGATGGGTTGGTGGGTAGGAGGGGTCCTGGGGAGCGGCTGGGCCCTGCCACGCCAGATGGGCCAGCTTGGTGGTCCGTGTCCGAAGAGGTGGACAGATCCTCCAGATCCGTGTGTCCTCGTTGGGGGCTTGTAGGCTGGCTGTGCTGGCTGCTGTCTCCATCCCCAGCGTCCAGCAGTTCGTCACCTGTGGAGAGAATGAGATTTGTTATTGTGTTGCACCTGGCGAAGTATGTATTAGTCGTCTGACATTGGCAGTTCGTGCAATCTCGTACATGGGTTTCCCGGAGGCGAGTGTGTGGCTGTGGCATCTGTAGTTGTGTGTGCTAGGCAATGGGACTGTGTGCTGTGCACATGTGGCATGGGACGGATTGGCCATGCCGATGGGTGTGTTGCTGTGCCCCTACTCATTGTGACTCTGGTGTATGCGGGCTCCTGGCCCATCCTGGGTCTGGTTTTACTTTGCTTTTGGAGTTCATATGGAACGCTTAGGAACGCATATGGCAACATGGGGGCCATGCCCCAGATTCGCATTTGGGAGGGAATATGCTTTTGGGGTTCAAATGGAACGCTTAGGAACGCATATGGCAACATGGGGGCCATGCCCCAGATTCGCATTTGGGAGGGGATATGCTTTTGGGGTACATGCTGTGAGCCATGGGTGCCGAACGTGACATGTGTTGTGGCAGCATGACAGTGCATGGTCTGAGGTGTGTGCATGCCTGACATGCCCTGCATATTTGCTGTCTGTTGTGGTTACTGGACATGGCATTGGACGCATCGTTATGAGTGAGTGATAGTTGTGTGCCAGCCAACGTATTGCAGTTGTCCCATCTCCTTGGTGTGCGTGCTGCCCTGTGCCATGTGCATCACTGCAGTGCTCGGGGGGGTGTGGCCCATGTTGTGTGTTGTTGCTCACAGTGTGTCGTGCGCTTAATTGACTTCTGGCACATGGTTGGTCATGGGCATGTGTCTTAGCGTGACTGCTGTATGTGTGGCAGCTGTGCGGATGACATGCCTTTCATGAGACTGGGGCTGACGGATGGGATGGATGGTATGTTGTATGTGCATGGTGTGTCTGTGAGTTTGATGGGTTCAGTGGTGTTCGTGTGCATTTCTGTTGTTCCGCTCTGTTGCGTCTAGTGTTGTTTGTCTTACATAGGCGTAGTTGTGGGGTGTGGGGTTGACAGGCAGTGGGGGCTACATGGACAGGACTTCAATGGTGTTTCGGTTGTGTGTGATGGGTTGCACAGTGGCTGCCGTGTGGTACTATGTTCAGTGTGGCTTGTGCATGCAGACGTGGCTCCTTGGGTGTTGCTGTGTTTGTGATGGGTCATGTGGGGTGTGAGTCTGTTGTTCATGTCCGTGTGCACATTGTTCACTTGTTCGTGACGGTGGGCGGTGCTGCGTGTTCGTCTGCTACGTGACATGTCCCATGTGTTGGTCGTGTTACGGCCCTCATGCCTCCAGTGATCCAGCCCTGTCCAGTTTCCCACCTGCAAGTTGTTCGGGCGTGCACTGTACTGGATGCCACATGGCTCTAAGCGGGGGTGCTCCATGTTGCAGGTCTGTGGGGGTGGGGGGTGTTGTGGGTCGTAGTGGTGGCTGGACACCCACTGACACCGATTGCTGTGGACCGTGATGTCTACCTTTCGGCTGTCGTTGTGCACTGCGGTGGCTGACACGTGGCTGTGGGGTGTGGGGGATGCTCCTCCTTGCTGTACTGTGGGACTAGGGGCCTGGTGTGTTTTGTACTTGGGCTGTCCACCCTCCCACCCACTGCACTTTGTGTTCCTGCCACTTAACTGTTACTTGTCGGTTAGTGCAGCTATGGCGGACACATGGGTGTGGTGGGTGCTCGTTGTGGCGCTTCTGGCATATTTGGGGACCTGTTGGTGGTTACGTGGCTGGCTGAGTGTACACATGTCCCCACGCATCTTACAGTTGTTCTGTTTGGGCTGTGTGTGGTGGTGTCTGTTGCATGTGTGTGTGATGTGTTGTGTATTGTGTGCTGGACATGGGGGTGTTTGTCCCTGGGAGCTGTGGCATGGTGGTAGTGCATGTGAGTACATAGCGGTGTGCTGGTATACATTAGTTTGTACTTACCAGCCTCCACTCCCCCTGCTAATCCGGCGAGGATCTCGGGATGGATGATGACTCGCACCTTCTCCTCCCACGCTTTGAAGGTCTTGAAGAGCGCGGGATTCCCTCCGCCAGTGACTGCAGCCAGCTCTCTGTTTTTGCCCTCCTTCTTCTTGACCAGGCTCTTGACGTCATTCCACCGTTTGTTTATTTCGACTCTGTTCCTGGGCAGGGTCCCGACTGCATTGACCTGGTCTACGATCCGGTTCCACATTCTGTTTCTGGTGGCTAGTGGTGTGTGCTGGACCATGTTCCCATAGATTTGTGGGTGCACCTTGATGATCTCGTCGACCATGACCGTCAGCTCCATGGGCGTGAACTTGGGCATTCTTTGTGGTGCCATGGTGTTTGTGGTGCTGGTGCGGTGTGTGTTGTGTAATGTGCAGGGGGTTTGTGGTGCCGGTGTTTGGTGATGGTGGTGGTTGTGATGTGTGCGTTTCTGTGGTGTGCTGCTGTCCTTGCTGTGTCACTGTGTCCTCTCCTCTCCTCTCTGGTTTGCAATGTTGCAAGGGGTTGTGGTCTGTGGGAGTTCTGCTTTTGTACTTACCTATGTGGGTGTGTCCTCATGGTCTGTTGTTTTCAGGTGTGTTGTGTCTGGTGTTCTGGCCTTTGTAGTTTTTGTTTGTCCGGGGGGTGTTTTCGGGATGTGTACTGTGCTTGTGTATTTGTGCGTGCCTTGCTGTGTGGACTTATTGGCCATGTTGTGTGCTATTGGTTTTGTGAGCGGATGGTTTCTGTGCAGGGACGTGGGCGCCATGGTTTCTGCCGTGTCGATTGGCATCGGCGTTGTTTGCGCTGGCGGGCGGTATATTTGTGGTTTTCCCGCGCTCATGGCGGTGCGATCGTAATTTCACGTGCGGTGTGTCGGCCGTGAGGGCGGGCGGTTTTGTGTTGTCGGGCGTGTTTCCGTCCGTGGCGGGCGGTTTGACTCCGACTCGGACGATGGCGGGCGGTATTTTGTGTGATTTTTCCGCCGATGGCGGTTTTCGGTTTGTGTTATCGTAATGGCGTGGTCGGTGTTCAGACGGTGTATGCGGGCGGTATTTTGCCGATTCCATGCCTGGCGGATTTATTTACGCCGGGTATCGTAATGGGCCCCTTAGCTCTTTTCTTCCTAATTTTGCTGGCAACCCTTATTTTCTTTTTTTCCTACTGCCTACAGCTATGACTCCTCATAGATGCAGCAAACAACAAATGCTCTGTAACATTTGACCATCTACTCCCCTCCACTCCAAACCCCCCCAGTTAACCCTAAAATTACCCTTATTACCCCGAAATCCTAACAATTACCCGTGCCATCCTTTACTACTACCTATCCCCGAACCCTAAAATTAACCTTACTGCCCTTTACCACTGCCCACCCCAAAATGCTAAAATTTCCCTTACCACCCTTTACCACTTCCCACCCGTAAACCCCAAATTACCCTTACCACCCTTTACCACTACACAAGGGTATATATATATAATATGATTATTCTACGGCGGTTCCACCGGGTAGTTATAATTAGGTCAGCGTTACCATAGGAAACACGTTTTTGTGTTGCTAATAACTTTTGCACCATTTGAAGATTCTTCATGAAACGTTCCAAAAAAGTAGTTTGTGCATGGGGAGATTCTGGAGTGATCCATCAGATGGGAGCCGAGAAAAAAGGAGGGTCCCAAAATGCAAAATCCCCTTTGCATTTTCCATTGACTATTTTTATACAGCGCTACTGCAAAAACTGCTGAACGAAATTACACCAAATGTGGCAGAAAGCTAGATCTTGAAAGTATGCTTTTTGTGATTTGGTGTAAATCCATTTAGTAGTTTTTGAGAAATTAAGGTTACTTTTTTTTATATATCCAGACGGTTATGTCTGCGAAAGTGTTGTGGGAGTGGCAATTTAAAAATAGAGGGTTCTGAATGGTCCAGGGAGCAGACTCCTGCAGGAGCAGGTGCTCTGTACGGCTGCCGGCAACATGAGAGAAATGTTGCTGACAGCCATTATGGGACTCGGAGACTTAGGAGGCGCACCCAATACCATTCGGTCGGGAAAAAAGCCATGCGAATGCCTGTTTCCCGACCGAACCGTACAGCACACCGAACGAGTAAGTACGATGCGCACAACAGCACAGAATCCGGCCGAGCCGTACTCACCCAAACCAGGTCCTGTTCTCCGACCGAGGCGAATCCGGAAACGCTGAATCGAGTTGCACGGAAGGGAAAATGCAGCTCCGTCCGGCCGAACAAGTACGATGCCCTTCCCGTACGCGCCGAACCCGTCGCTACGCACAGCACGTCAAAGCATCCGGGAGAGGCGCACATAAGCTCCGATTCGCGCCACAACACGATCCACGGCTACGAGACGAACACGCCAGCGAGGAGGACGAAGCGACGAGGACGACGCGAAGCGACGAGGACGACGCGAAGCAACGAGAAGGACGAACGACACGAACCAACCATGAATCCCTTCGTCCCGATCATACCAATATTCTACATTTACTACCGGAACAGGCACGGACGCGTACGGCGCAGAAGGTAAGTCAGACACCAACCACAAAACACATACAACACGTACACGACACATCACACACACACAGAGGGATGCAGAATATACTTACACCAGCAACAGCAGCACCATAGGGGCGGGATGCCCATCACCAATGCCACATATGCACACAGGGGCCTGAATGCGCACCACCACCCCTACCCAGGGGGGGCAGGATGCCTACCACTACTACCACCCTTAGCCAGGGGGTGATGGATGCCTACCACTACTACCACCCTTAACCAGGGGGGGCTGGATGCCCACCACCACCCTTAGCCAGGGGGGGCTGGATGCCTACCACTACTACCACCCTCACCCAGGGGGGGCTGGATGCCTACCACTATTACCACCCTTAGCCAGGGGGGCTGGATGCCTACCACTACTACCACCCTCACCCAGGGGGGCTGGATGCCTACCACTACTACCACCCTCACCCAGGGGGCTGGATGCCTACCACTCTCACCCAGGGGGGCTGGATGCCTACCACTACTACCACCCTCACCCAGGGGGGCTGGATGCCTACCACTACTACCACCCTTAGCCAGGGGGGCTGGATGCCTACCACTACTACCACCCTCACCCAGGGGGGCTGGATGCCCACCACCACCCTTAGCCAGGGGGGCTGGATGCCTACCACTACTACCACCCTTAGCCAGGGGGGCTGGATGCCTACCACTACTACCACCCTCACCCAGGGGGGCTGGATGCCTACCACTACTACCACCCTCACCCAGGGGGCTGGATGCCTACCACTACTACCACCCTTAGCCAGGGGGGCTGAATGCCTACCACTACTACCACCCTCACCCAGGGGGGCTGGATGCCTACCACTACTACCACCCTCACTCAGGGGGGCTGGATGCCTACCACTACTACCACCCTCACCCAGGGGGGCTGGATGCCTACCACTACTACCACCCTCAGCCAGGGGGCTGGATGCCTACCACTACTACCACCCTCACCCAGGGGGCTGGATGCCTACCACTACTACCACCCTTAGCCAGGGGGGCTGGATGCCTACCACTACTACCACCCTCACCCAGGGGGCTGGATGCCTACCACTACTACCACCCTCACCCAGGGGGGCTGGATGCCTACCACTACTACCACCCTGAGCCAGGGGGCTGGATGCCCACCACCACCCTTAGCCAGGGGGCTGGATGCCTACCACTACTACCACCCTTAGCCAGGGGGGCTGGATGCCTACCACTACTACCACCCTCACCCAGGGGGGCTGGATGCCTACCACTACTACCACCCTCACCCAGGGGGGCTGGATGCCTACCACTACTACCACCCTTAGCCAGGGGGGCTGGATGCCTACCACTACTACCACCCTCACCCAGGGGGGCTGGATGCCTACCACTACTACCACCCTCACCCAGGGGGGCTGGATGCCTACCACTACTACCACCCTTAGCCAGGGGGCTGGATGCCTACCACTACTACCACCCTCACCCAGGGGGCTGGATGCCTACACTACTACCACCCTTAGCCAAGGGGGCTGGATGCCTACCACTACTACCACCCTCACCCAGGGGGCTGGATGCCTACCACTACTACCACCCTCACCCAGGGGGCTGGATGCCTACCACTACTACCACCCTGAGCCAGGGGAGCTGGATGCCCACCACCACCCTTAGCCAGGGGGGCTGGATGCCTACCACTACTACCACCCTTAGCCAGGGGCTGGATGCCTACCACTACTACCACCCTCACCCAGGGGGGCTGGATGCCTACCACTACTACCACCCTCACCCAGGGGGGCTGGATGCCTACCACTACTACCACCCTGAGCCAGGGGGCTGGATGCCCACCACCACCCTTAGCCAGGGGGGCTGGATGCCTACCACTACTACCACCCTTAGCCAGGGGGGCTGGATGCCTACCACTACTACCACCCTCACCCAGGGGGGCTGGATGCCTACCACTACTACCACCCTCAGCCACGGGGGCTGGATGCCTACCACCACTACCACCCTCACCCAGGGGGCTGGATGCCTACCACTACTACCACCCTTAGCCAGGGGGCTGGATGCCTACCACTACTACCACCCTTAGCCAGGGGGGCTGGATGCCTACCACTACTACCACCCTTAGCCAGGGGGGCTGGATGCCTACCACTACTACCACCCCCACTCATAGGATGGACAATGCATGACACAACCAGCACACCACAACCTAGGGAATGCAAGAAAAAGACATCCCCCAACACCATGACAAGCGTGTGTAGACTGTGTCAAATACCTACAACACCGAACATGACTTTGAACATACAATGTGACCCCCTAGCACATGTGCCACACATATATGTGTGTGGCACCCACAATGCAAGCAGGCCATGACCATTGTGGCAATGGGGTCCAAACCCCCATCATCACAGTGACCAAAATGTAAGTGTGGGGTCCATAGCTGAAGCACATTTTGAACATTGTGGCAATGGGGTCTAAACCCCCATCATCACAGTGACCAAAATGTAAGTGTGGGGTCCATAGCTGAAGCACATTTTGAACATTGTGGCAATGGGGTCTAAACCCCCATCATCACAGTGACCAAAATGTAAGTGTGGGGTCCATAGCTGAAGCACATTTTGAACATTGTGGCAATGGGGTCTAAACCCCCATCATCACAGTGACCAAAAGGTAAGTGTTGACAAAGAAAGAGGTGCAACTGCCAAACTGCATGGATGATTCCTGGTCACAGAACAAAAAACACATCAGTGGCAAAGTAGTGTATGTGTCCCATTGCAACATAAATTGGGTGTAGCCAAATACTGCAGTGCAAATAAGACATACCTTTGGCCATGTGCAGACAAACAACACCCATGGGGGCTGACACCGTCAACATTCATCAGTGACACAATGACAGAAGTGACCATCAGAATGCAGACCCACATATTTGCACCAATGGGCACACAAATGCAGATACCCTGTGGAGACTGCAGATGTGAGGTGAACAGAAACCATACCATGGCAGCAATGGGACACACAAACCATGATCATTGTGCTGACCGATGACCTAGGAGTCCCAGGGACAGCAGGGGAAACCCACCAAACTACATACAGCCAATGGCACACCCAAGATATGCCAATGCAGTGGTGCAGATGCACAAACACAAACAGGCAGACCCACACTGCACATCATACACAACAGGTGAGGGGGGTGCCAGTGTCCCCAGGCAACCACACAACACATGAGGAGACCTGAATACCAATCATACAGATGTGCATACAGTGCCACACAAAGGTAACTCATGGATCCAAATCCCCTATGTGGGCAAGCAGGCATTATCAGATGAGAGGGAGCACAAATCACACATGTCTCACAGGCACGTAGGAACAGCAACTGACACAGCAAGACCAGACACACCACAGCACCACCCCCAGGGCCCCCACAATGTGGTGACCCTGGGCTGCGTTACTAATCCCACTGTGATGACAAAGCTAAATGTGGTTCACACTGTGAACCACAGTCATGTGTCCTGAGCAACAAACTACCATCACACCTACACAAGCACAAATCAATCAGCATGGCCAGTAAGCCAAGGCCAACATGGAGGCAGGGGCCTAGCCGGGCAACAACTCTCATCTGCACACACTCAACACCACACCCCTCGACCTCCAACAATGTGCAACAGTGAAGTACAGATGCACTGGTGACATTGCACATGCACTCATGACTATTCCAGGGTGGTGGGTGGGAACCAAGGTGCAGAAACACATCACACATGGCCACTCAACAAGACTCCTGAATGTCTGACACACTGCATACTACGCTGTACATGGACATGACGGCAATACCACACCAACCAATGGGATCCCAGCCACAGTCACACACCAATGAAGAAGCCAAGGTCACCCACAAAGAACACACATAGACAACAACCAACATTGCAGCCCGGACCCTGAGGAGTGCCAGCAGTCACACACACAACGTGTCACAATCACTGAAAGATAACACAAACTGGAAATCACATGACAGGGGCAAACAACAAGTGCCAAGGGGAAACCTGACTGTGACCCATCTGCGTCTGTACACAAACTCAGCCCTGACAGCAAACACACCTATGGGTGACACCCTGATGACCAGTAATGTGCCATGCACCCACATCACAGAGAACCCAGGTAGAAGACTTTGGGGGAACATAGGTCAACTCAGCTAGCATCACAAACAGGTACAACACTAGGGATCACAGCATGCACAGCTAAACGGAAGTGAACACACAGACATGCACATACAACACACACCTTGGGCGCAGGCAATGTCACAGGAGTACACACTGCCATGAGGGGACTCCACTCCTGTGTGAGGAAAGCTGTGCCATATGTTGCCTCAGTAGGGCCCCATCATGTCAGCTGAGCACTTGGTCACACAATCAACAATTAGCACCAAATGAGGGCTCCCGTCACATCAGCCTGGTCATGGAAGTGCCAACGGAATCATCAGCACAGATCCAACACACTTGTATAGCAATGATGCACTGACAACACAGATGAGTCCTTCCCCATTGATGCCCAAACCTGCATGTCCAGTGGAGATGGCCACACGGTCAGGGAAGTAGACGAATTGAACAATGGCAGGCACAACAGATGTGCAGGGGTGGAAGCCACAGATGTGAAATAGCTAATCTAAGTAGGAAATCCCATTGCCAAATACTGAACACATTACACCCTCAGATGCTGCTATGGATGACATGGATACACCACAGGATAGGACACATTCCCCCTGGACCACATGGGTTCCTGCACAGTAACACTTCATTATCATGAGACCAAATATCACCATCACTGCAGCAAGGGCATGGTTAGCATCATCAACAACATGTACATCAGAAGCATAAGCACTAGAGAACAGAAAGTTGCTTTATTCAGCATATGTGTGGAATGAAAACAAAGTCCAGAAAAAACACAAAGGCCAATGGCCAGTCCATTGTAAAAGTCCAAACAGGGTGACAGTGGCAGATGTCACCCTACGCATGCCTGCACAAAACCAGGGACAATCCACTAGGAGGGGCAACCGGGGGGCAGGCCAGGCACCGCAGGGACAGGATCAGGGCTCACCAGGAGGAAGCAGGGAAGGGGTGGTGGGTGCTGGAGAGCCACTGACAACTGCAGTGGAGGTATCTGACATGGTGTGTGCCGGCACAACTGGGGGCATGACTCAGATGTTGTGGGTGCCGGCACGACTGCAGTGGACCCTGCAGATGGAGTGGACAGGTCCGCCACTGCAGTGCCCAAGTCAGACAGGGTGGTAGTGGACTCCACTGCAGTGCCTACCACCAGGGGAGGAGAATGGGGAACAGGCAAGGTGGGCTGGACAGAGGGGAGGACACCCTCACCACATCAGTGGCACAGACAGGCGCAGCAGGGGGTGTGGTGCCGGGAGAGCAAGTGGCAGGGGAGAAGGCCGGTCCTCTTGGGGATGGTATATCTGTGGGTGGGGAACCTGGGGCAGGGTGTGGTGGGGGCACCTGTGGAGTGGGGGCCTGAGGGATGGAGGAAGGAGACCTGGTGCCTGAGCTGCAGGGCGGCAGCGGGGTCTTGCTCTTACGACTCCGGGGGACTTGCGGGTGGGGGCCTCAGTCTGTCTGCGCCTGGGGGAGGGTGTCCGGGGGCGAGGGCACTCTGCTCCGTGTGGGTGGGCTTCCTCTTCCCCCTGGATGCTGGAGCAGCTGGATCGGAGGGGAAGAGGCCGAGGTCACTGAGGAAGAGGCGCTGGGTCTTTGGGGTTGCAGGTGAGGCAAGGGAGGGGTGTTTTGGAGGGAGAGGCAACTGAGGACTGCGCAGTGCTCGTGGATGCGTGTGTGTGTTCCAGGGCCCCATCCCCTGTGAGTCTGGTTTCAGTCCCCTGACTGTGCGTGCATGTGCGTTTGTTTGTGGCGTGTGTGTCTGTGTGCTGGATGTGTGTGTGCTGGTGTGTGCCTGTGCCGGTGTGTGTGTGCTTGGGACGGGTAAGGTGCTGGGGAGTGTGGATGGAGCAGAGGCAGGAGGGGTGAGGGACTGTCTGAGGAGGGACACTGCTGCCGTCAGGGAGGAGTCCATGGACCTATTGCCCCTCTGTAGGTCAGACATGCCCGATGAGATGCCCTCCATGAACGACACCAGCTGAGTCAACAGAGCGGTGTGCGCATGGAGGACACTCAGCATGGCTGTCTGCCCTACATGGAGCTGGCGAAGGAGGTACACAGACTCCTCACTCAGGGCAGCAGGGGACACAGGGCAGGGGTGCGGTGCCTGGCCCAAAGGAGACACGCTCCAGAACATGGGAGCCTCCACGGACCTGGGGAATGGGAGCCAATGGGAGGGCGGTGGTGGTGCTGGTGGTGGCGGGGACAGCAACACTAGCTGGGGTGTGGTGGCTGCTGACACCCGCCTCCATAAGGGAGTCATCCTCCGAGTTGCTCTGGTCCTCAGCTGAGGTGGATGGTGCTGAGGACTCCTCGGTGTGGCTCCCCTCGCCCTCCGTGCCACTGGGTCCCTCCGACCACTCCTCGGCTGCTGACCCAGTCTGGCTCTCCGGCTCCTCCTGGTCCGTGGAGCTGTCCCCTTCCGTGGCCGTGGATGTATCTGCAAACAATGGGGAAACAGACAGACATCAGTCACCTGCACCAAACGCACACACCACTGTGAGCACAGCACATTACAGAGCAAGCCCTGGCATCATTAGTTGTACATTGCTAATAGTGCCCTAACTGAACAGGAGCAGCCAATTGTCAGTCTGATGCCAACCATGGCACTCACATCCCACATGGCCTTGCACCCATCTGTCTGGTGTCTGTCTGGATTGCAACACCCCAGTGTGGACACATGCACCAACTACACAGTAGTTGGACAGTGCAGAGGACACGGTGTGGCATGTGGACATGCACACATCACAGCTCTTGCCACTGAGTCAGTACAGGTTTCCGGATGAAAGGGATGCCCAGAGTCAAATAGGAAATGCATGTGATGCATACCAGCGACAGACACCATGATGCACCCATGTCCTGATAGCCATTGCCACAATGGTGTGCATGTAGCACATGTCACTCCCCTGCAGGATCACCAATAAGTAGACACATGCCATGGCGGAGGCATGACTGCTAAGTCATACATCACTGTCTCAGTGATGTATGACTTAGCAGCCAGACAACAACACTCTGCACTGTGTCACAATAGTAGGTCATGGGGAATGCAAGTCCTGGAGCTGCACAAGTGCACATGTACATCCCCCACAACACATCATCTTAACCCTCATCTGTCCAGGTCATACCTATTGGACATATGGGAGACCTGTGACACTACCCTCTGAACCTGAGCCCCTCACAATCTGCTGTGAATGGGGAACAGCTGCCTGAACTTCACATTCGCATACCCCAGTCTGCACGGGCAGCTGATCAAACACCTATGTGACACACAAGTATCGTCTCCTATGGTCTCATCTCCAGGGGCATGCTGAGCCCCTACCAAGAAACACCCCAGCAGTCCTGGCAACTAATCCACAGCACACTGACACAGAGGCAGACACCTGAGGGGTCAAATCACTGCGCACAATGTGTCAGATGATACACGGGAGTGGGAGTACAGAGTGCATTGCAGGGCCTGGAGTAGGCATGACTGTCCTGCCCCACATGAATGAGGGATGAGCCCTGGACAGTGGATAGCTGGCTATGTATGTGTGACATACGTAATCTGCACACTCCTGGGGCCCAAACATTGTTCCCACCCGCTGCATGGGCGTGTGCCACATACCCCAGGCACATGTGGTGGCTCAGCTCAGCAAGTGGACCGCATATCAAAGCAACACGCAGATTACATGTCCGAACACAGGCGTTGTGTGAACAATGGACCCACCCATGATGCCCACAACAGAGTTAGGGAAACAGATGCTGTCCCCCACCTTTAGTGAAGCAAACTGCAAGGACGCAGTCCCAAGTGACACAATTCCCTGAATGTAAGGGCCACACCTGGGTATCAGATGAGCAGTGGGCAGTGCACAATAGAGGGACATGGCTCCTGGACAACATGACTGCTGCACTGTGGCAGTTGAACCAGGCCAGAGGAGGGCACAAAGCATGTAATACAGAGTTCACAGTGCAGTCTTTGACTCACCCCCTCCTTGCTGCTGTCTGGCCTTCAGCTGCCCATCCAGGTCTGGAAACACCACCGCCAGGATCTGGAGCATGTGGGGGGTCAGGGTCCGTGTTCCGCCCCTCCTGCGAGGAGGCGACAGCTTCAGCTGGACCCGTGCAATCCTCCGGGTCCAGCCCCGAAGGTCCTGCCACCTCTTCTGGCAGTTGCGGATCCGGCGCTTGTAGACCCCCACGGACCGGACAGCCCGGACGATGTCCTTCCAGATCTCCTGCTTCCGATGGGCATTAACCTGTCAGGATGACAAAGTGAAAAGGCCATTACTACACATGCAACATATCCGTGCATGACACAGTTGTATATACATGTCTCAATCACAGGGGCACATGATGTACACAGGCAGTGCAAAGCTGCCCATGGACAGTTTGCCAGACGTCACTACATGGTATCATTGCATGGGAAGTAAAACCTTGTTCAAATGCACTGTCACTGCACCATACCTGTCCAGTGCATGTCACTACACACTATGGGGGGTGACAACTACTCAGTGAGCCTGCTAGCCAGTGCCGTGCAGACTTTCAGCCTTGCTAGTCAGACAATATGCACATTCAGAAAGGCAGTGCACAGAACACTCACCTGCTCCCCTGGTGTCCCATACAGCTTGCTGTACTGTGGAAGTAGGCTGTCCAGCAGGGCCTGGTTCTCCTCAAGGCTGAAGGCTGGGGCTCTCTCCACAGTACGTGCCATTGCAGGGTCCAGAGGGGCAGAGACAGCAGCAGTGCAGTGGCAGATGTCGTCCTGGAGCATGTAGTGCAGGCAAGTGAGCTCTCAGGGGAACAGCCAGCAATATATATGTGCTGGAGAGGCAGATACTGTCCCTTGTGTCCAAAGTGATAGGTCCAAGTCGTTTGCATCTTCTGAATCTGGCCAATCCATGGAATAGCAGCACCAATACACGCCCACAGCATCCTTCAAATCTTCAACTTCATGGCATACATGATTTTGCAACATTGTTGTGGGTGACCAACTGAATTTCCAGCAACCGACTCGTTCGAAATTCGAAAACGCGTCCGTTGCCAGGCAAGGCCATTGTCAATGGGTGCGCACCGATCGGTCCATTGCGGTACAACGCGTACATGGGTACAACACGTACCCGCACACATTGAATGCAATGGGCCGGCCGGGGGCACCGATCGGTCCATTGCAGTACAACGCGTACAGGGGTACAACGCGTACCCGCACACATTGAATGCAATGGGCCGGCCGGGGGCACCGATCGGTCCATTGCTGATCAACGCGTACAGGGGTACAACGCGTACCCGCACACATTGAATGCAATGGGCCGGCCGGGGCCACCGATCGGTCCATTGCGGTACAACGCATACAGGGGTACAACGCGTACCCGCACACATTGAATGCAATGGGCCGGCCGGGGCACCGATCGGTCCATTGCTGATCAACGCGTACAGGGGTACAACGCGTGCCCGCACACATTGAATGCAATGGGCCGGCCGGGGGCACCGATCGGTCCATTGCTGATCAACGCGTACAGGGGTACAACGCGTACCCGCACACATTGAATGCAATGGGCCGGCCGGGGGCACCGATCGGTCCATTGCAGTACAACTGCGTACAGGGGTACAACGCGTACCCGCACACATTGAATGCAATGGGCCGGCCGGGGCACCGATCGGTCCATTGCTGATCAACGCGTACAGGGGTACAACGCATACCCGCACACATTGAATGCAATGGGCCGGCCGGGGGCACCGATCGGTCCATTGCGGTACTGGCACGTACAGGGTACAACGCGTACCCGCACATTGAATGCAATGGGCCGGCCGGGGGCACCGATCGGTCCATTGCTGATCAACGCGTACAGGGGTACAACGCGTACCCGCACATTGAATGCAATGGGCCGGCCGGGGGCACCGATCGGTCCATTGCAGTACTGCGCGTACAGGGTACAACGCGTACCCGCACACATTGAATGCAATGGGCCGGCCGGGGGCACCGATCGGTCCATTGCTGATCAACGCGTACAGGGGTACAACGCGTACCCGCACACATTGAATGCAATGGGCGGCCGGGGCACCGATCGGTCCATTGCAGTACAACGCGTACAGGGTACAACGCGTACCCGCACACTGAATGCAATGGGCCGGCCGGGGGCACCGATCGGTCCATTGCAGTACTGCCGCGTACAGGGGTACAACGCGTACCCGCACACATTGAATGCATTGGGCCGGCCGGGGGCACCGATCGGTCCATTGCAGTACAACGCGTACAGGGGTACAACGCGTACCCGCACACATTGAATGCAATGGGCCGGCTGGGGGCACCGATCGGTCCATTGCAGTTCAACGCATCACTGTACATGTGACTGGCATATGTCACCATGCCTGTCTCAGATGGACATATGCCAGCCACAGATAGCTCCCAGGGAGTGAGGGGCACACCTACATCATGACAGCCTGTCCAAACTTTATCATAAGGCATGTAAGGCTGCATTTCCTATTGTGTGTATGTTGGTGTACATGTTGTCCTGTGGGTGTCACCTGTGGGCAGCCACCCCCAGGCTGTGCACGTGTTCATGGGGACAGGATCCTGGGTGTTACGTGTACATGACCACTGTGATGTGCAACTGTTCATATCTGTGCATGTGCCATGGTCACATTTCACGGTGGTGTATGTGTATGTCATGTCACATACCCTGTGAGTCCCATGTGGGACGGTATGTTTGAGCCAGGGTGTCCCAGTGGCACAATAGTGATGGTCCTCCACAGTCTGTGTGCATGTAGTGTTTACAATGTCTCTGATTTCATGTGCACAATGGGAGACAGTCTCCACATCCACGTTGTGTGTGCATGGACTTTGATGTTGTGCGTGTGTGTGTCACAGACGTCCATGTCTGTCCTGCCGTGGCAAGTGGGACCACTACCTGTGGGGGCCATGGTTGTTTTGCTGTGGTGTATACATGATACTCCATGTAGTGCCAGTGTCCATGTGGCAATACAGGGTCCCTGGGAATGTACCTGTCGTTGAGCTGTGGTGCCTGGGGCACATCTGTCCTCACATGTCACTGTGGGGGGTGATTGTGACACGGCAGCAGGAGATGGGAACTGTGACACGGCCTCATGATATCCAATGGGCCAACCTGGGACTAATTGATGCCACTTGTTGGACCGTGTTGACAGATGTTGGCCATGTATGTACCATACATGTCCTTACGGAACTGCACACTTCATGTAGTTGTGCCTCATAATGATGTATGTTGGGATATTGAGTGTGTTCAATGCCGCATATGTGGGGTGACTGACAATCTTGCTTACTTCTCCTCTGCACTGCAGGGCTCCTGCTGTCCATCGACCATTCCCAGACCTGGCAACGATGGTGGAACGGGACAGCATCCGACGGTACCGCTTCACCAGGCAGCTGATTGAGGATTTGGCAGTGCAGTTGTCCCCACATTTGCAGCCTGGTCGGCCGTATCCTACAGCGCTGACCCCCAAGGTGAAGGTGATGGCAGCCCTACACTTCTTTGCCACCGGTACCTTCCAACATACTGTGGCGACTGCTGGTGGGATGTCACAGACCATGTTGAGCCGTGTGCTCCGCGATGTTTTGGCGGCAATGTTGCTATTCCTGAACCGGTACATCTATTTCCCTAGACTGCGACGACTCACTGACGTGAAGAGTGACTTTTATGCCCTGGGGAGGATGCCGCATGTCATTGGCTCCATTGATGGGACACATGTGGCTTTGGTACCACCACAGGCCCAGGAGCAGGCCTACAGGAACCGCAAGCACTACCACTCGGTCAATGCACTGGTGGTGTGTCTTGCAGACATGACCATCACACACGTGTGTGCCCGGTTCCCTGGTTCAGCACACGATGCCTTTGTGATGAGGAGTAGTCGCATCCCCAGGATGATGGCACAGATGCAGAACCAGCGTGCCTGGCTTGTCGGTGTGTACTGACTTTGTGCCATTGTGTGTGATCTGATCTGTAGTATTCCGCCCACTTTTCCAAGTCAGCTAATGTGCACTTGTCTGTCCGTAGGTGACTCGGGATACCCCAACATGCCGTGGTTGCTGACACCCCTCAGGAACCCTGTGACACCAGCCCAGATGCGCTACAATGAGGCACATGGTCGGACCAGGAGAGTGATTGAGCGGACATTTGGTCTCCTGAAGAGCCGCTTCCGCTGCCTGGACAAGACCGGAGGGTCCCTCCCATATGCCCCTGCGAAAGTGTGCAAGATTATCATCGTCTGCTGCATGCTCCACAACCTGGCAGTGCGGAAGGAGTTGCCTCTCATCCAGGATGACAATGACCAACATCCGCCACCTGTGGAGGATCCTGGCCTGGACCACGATGCCAGTGACGATGATGATGATGATGATGAGGGTGATGTCCGCACACAGCTCATCACCAACTTCTTTAGCTGAATGTGAGTATCCTGAGGTGTCATGTCAATGATGTGAGTTGGCATGATATGTGTAGGTGGTGCTCTGGTGCTGTTGGAGTGTGTCCATGGGCTACTTGACTGGATGTGTGTTGCGATGTGTGCTTACAGGTGGGCTGTACTCCCCAACAGTGTTGACATGCTAACTTGGTTCTGGGTGGGTATCTTGTAACATGTATTGTGCATGAGTTTTGCTGTTCTGTCCTGTACTCCATTGCTTTTGACTGTGTGTCATTTCTGTCCTTCACAGGGTACTTTCAGATTCGTTTGGTCAACTGTGTCCACCGACGACGTGATTGCACTTCCAGGGTGGTAGCTGTTGTGTCCCTACAGGTGATGTGCGCCACACCCATGGACTTCCTTCCGTCTACAGTTGTTGACTGTGTGCCCGCTGCCAGGTGGGATTACCTTGCATCTGTAGTGGTTACGACATGTTGCAACTGTGTAATAAACCTGTGCTTCACTTTGTGATGTGCGTTGTCTGTGGTCACACATTTGACTGCCATTTGCTTACTGCACCTGTGGGCTACTTGACTACAACTGGGAATGGGTGTGGTGTCTGTGCATTGCACCGTCTTCCCTGGCAACATCAGTGTAGGCAATGAGTCAGATGGCCTAGGTGTGTATGTGTTGTGTAGCCCTGGTGGTGTGTCTCCCTCATATGTGTCACGTTGCCTTTACTCACATGCCTGTGTTGTACTTGCTGTTGCAGTTCGCATACACAGTGTAATTTTGCAGTTCATCATCCCCATAACAGCACCCACGTTGGAATCACAACAGAGGCAAGTATGGTGTATTAGTGTGTTTATTGTGATACATTTGTGTGAATAGTGCATAGGATGGGTAGTGCTGTACATAAATCTTGCAATCAGAAGTTCCTAGGTGAATTGAAAGTCCTGGTAGACAGAATCCCCAGTATCGGGGCCACAGTTGTCTGAGACATTGGTCCAACTTGTACTCCCCATGCAATGTGTGGGAGTAGTGTTGCCGTCAACAGGGTGAACAGTCTGTGCACAAAGGTGAACATCCAGAACAGGTTCAGGCTTCCTGGGAGTTGCGCTTGGCCATCGGCCTCTCACTTGCCCCTCTTCGGACGACCCCTCTTCTTGGGGGGGCCCTCAAGTACAGGCTGCTGCGGTGCAGGGGACTCTCCGCCAGAGTCATCCTCCCTCCCTGTGGCAGTTGCAGTTTGGGCAGCACCAGATGTTGTTGGCACACAGGGAGGTGTGGACTGGTTGCTGTTCATCTGGCGGAGGCATTGTAAAATGTCCCTGTGCACCGCCGTCATCTCATGCAGTGCATCCCACTTGGACTCCACGCGGGACATGTGTGAGTCCACGCGGGACATGTGTGACTCCACGTGGGACATGTGAGAGTCCAAGCGGGCATGATGGGCAGCCTGCTGCTGTTTCATGTCTCTGAGGAGCCCCACTACCTGGCTGAGGTCTCCGGTGCTGGACTGGTACGCATCAGCTATGCGTACCAGTTGTGGGTCATCATGCACACCAGCAACCTCTGCAAGCAGCGACCTCTGTCTCCCACCCCTCCACCCCTGCTGACATGTGCAGTGCGTGCAGGCACGCACAGATGACCCTGGTCCACCTTGGAGGTTGGTGGTGGTGGTGGTGTCCATGGCCCCAGGTTGGTCCAGGGTCCCTGTGCTGGTGTTGCTCCTTGTTCTGTCCATGTCGGCAGGGATGGTATTTGTGTTGACAGTCGTTGGAGGGGTGGGTGCAGGGGGTGCAGCTGGTGGTCCTGCTGGTGCTGCAGCTGGTGGTCCTGCTGGTGCTGCATGTAGACTTGCACCGGATGTGCCAGGTTGGTCTTCTTCGTCCGAGGAGGGCAGAGGCTGTACGACACCAGTGAGCTCCGCATCCTCTTGAGCCTGGGACTGGGACTCCTCAGCGTCTGCTGCTGTGTCCCCATCATCACCTGTTTTTGGGAGACACACACAATGTATGTTATGTTTCTGCAGGCATCAATGGTTGACACACATGACAGTTGTGACTGTGCCTCTGGGTGCGGGCCTGTACATTGCATTGTCCTAAGTCGTCACAGTCAGGGGTTGATATTGGTGTGGCACATTGTCCTGCATTATTTGGGCATTTCTATGTATTTGTTGGAGTGTGAACATGGTCTGCATTGGTTGTGTTTGGTTGACAGCCGGCCCTCCTTCCCACCCACCCAGCCAGTCAGTTATCCCACCATGGACTGTGCTTGCATTGCAGGGAGTGGAAGTTGTCTCTCAGGATGTCAGTCAGTGGTGTCCTGCTGTTTGTTGGTGCACAGTTCCCAGCAGGGCCTTGTGCTCCCCACAGCAGTAGCCAGTGTCAGCCATCTTGTGAGTCCTTCTCCACTCCCTGTGATGTGAGCATGGTTCAGGGTGGTGTTGATGGGACAGTTGTGGGGGTGAGCTATGTCTGTGACTGACTCCCATCATGCTATTGCCTCCACCCCACTTGCCAGCATTCCCATACTTACTTGCTTTTGTGGGGAGTTCAGTGTGTGTGGGTGTGGGGGCAATGGCAAGATGGCTGACAGTGGTGTCCTGCTGTTGGTTGGTGTGCAGTTCCTAGCAGGGCCTTGTGCTCCCCACAGCAGTAGCCAGTGTCAGCCATCTTGTGAGTCCTTCTCCACTCCCTGTGATGTGAGCATGGTTCAGGGTAGTGTTGATGGGACAGTTATGGGGGTGAGCTATGTCTGTGACTGACTCCCATCATGCTATTGCCTCCACCCCACTTGCCAGCATTCCCATACTTACTTGCTTTTGTGGGGAGTTCAGTGTGTGTGGGTGTGAGCGCAATGGCAAGATGGCTGACAGTGGTGTCCTGCTGTTGGTTGGTGTGCAGTTCCCAGCATGCCCTTGTGCTCCCCACGACACAGCAACAGTGTCAGACATCTTTGATGGGCCTTTCCACTCTCTGTGGGATGTGCATGCGTGAGTGTGAGCTTGCTGGGCCATGTGGTGGGGGATGTAGAGCTGTGACTACGACTCCCATCATGCTATTGCCTCCACCCCCTTCCCAGCATGCCCATGCTTCCTTCCTTTTGACTCGGCTTCCCTGTGGGGTGGGCTGCCTGTGCTGACAGGATGGCTGGGAGTGTTGTCCTGGCAGTTGTTTGGCTAAAAGTCCCAAGAGTGTCCCTGTGCTTCACACAACATAACCCAGGGTGGTGGTTCTTTGTGGGATCTTGAGTTAGGATGGGAGGCATTGCATTCTACCAGGTGGGTTCTGTGGAGTTTGTGTTGAGGGGGGGTGTGAGGGGAGGTGCTTGTGACTATGGTCAGTGCTGCAAGTCCTCCTTCCCAGCCAGCCAGCCAGATATCCCACCATGGAACGTGCTTGCATTGCAGGGAGTGGAAGTTGTCTCTCAGGATGTCAGTCAGTGGTGTCCTGATGTTTGTTGGTGCACAGTTGCCAGCAGGGCCTTGTGCTCCCCACAGCAGTAGCCAGTGTCAGCCATCTTGTGAGTCCTTCTCCACTCCCTGTGATGTGAGCATGGTTCAGGGTGGTGTTGATGGGCCAGTTGTGAGGGTGACCAATATCTGTGACTGCCACTCCCTTCATGCTATTGCCTCCACCCCACTTGCCAGCATTCCCAAACTTACTTGCTTTTGTGGGGAGTTCAGTATGTGTGGGTGTGTGAGCAATGGCAAGATGGCTGACAGTGGTGTCCTGCTGTTGGTTGGTGTGCAGTTCCCAGCATGCCCTTGTGCTCCCCACGACACAGCAACAGTGTCAGACATCTTTGATGGGCCTTTCCACTCTCTGTGGGATGTGCATGCGTGAGTGTGAGCTTGCTGGGCCATGTGGTGGGGGATGCAGAGCTGTGACTACGACTCCCATCATGCTATTGCCTCCACCCCCCTTCCCAGCATGCCCATGCTTCCTTCCTTTTGACTCTGCTTCCCTGTGGGGTGGGCTGGCTGTGCTGACAGGATGGCTGGGAGTGTTGTCCTGGCAGTTGTTTGGCTAAAAGTCCCAAGAGTGTCCTATGCTTCACACAACATAACCCAGGGTGGTGGTTCTTTGTGGGATCTTGAGTTAGGATGGGAGGCATTGCATTCTACCAGGTGGGTTCTGTGGAGTTTGTGTTGAGGGGGTGTGAGGGGAGGTGCTTGTGACTATGGTCAGTGCTGCAAGTCCTCCTTCCCAGCCAGCCAGCCAGATATCCCACCATGGAACGTGCTTGCATTGCAGGGAGTGGAAGTTGTCTCTCAGGATGTCAGTCAGTGGTGTCCTGCTGTTTGTTGGTGCACAGTTGCCAGCAGGGCCTTGTGCTCCCCACAGCAGTAGCCAGTGTCAGCCATCTTGTGAGTCCTTCTCCACTCCCTGTGATGTGAGCATGGTTCAGGGTGGTGTTGATGGGCCAGTTGTGAGGGTGACCAATATCTGTGACTGCCACTCCCTTCATGCTATTGCCTCCACCCCACTTGCCAGCATTCCCAAACTTACTTGCTTTTGTGGGGAGTTCAGTATGTGTGGGTGTGTGAGCAATGGCAAGATGGCTGACAGTGGTGTCCTGCTGTTGGTTGGTGTGCAGTTCCCAGCATGCCCTTGTGCTCCCCACGGCACAGCAACAGTGTCAGACATCTTTGATGGGCCTTTCCACTCTCTGTGGGATGTGCATGCGTGAGTGTGAGCTTGTTGGGCCATGTGGTGGGGGATGTAGAGCTGTGACTACGACTCCCATCATGCTATTGCCTCCACCCCCCTTCCCAGCATGCCCATGCTTCCTTCCTTTTGACTCTGCTTCCCTGTGGGGTGGGCTGGCTGTGCTGACAGGATGGCTGGGAGTGTTGTCCTGGCAGTTGTTTGGCTAAAAGTCCCAAGAGTGTCCCTGTGCTTCACACAACATAACCCAGGGTGGTGGTTCTTTGTGGGATATTGAGTTAGGATGGGAGGCATTGCATTCTACCAGGTGGGTTCTGTGGAGTTTGTGTTGAGGGGGTGTGAGGGGAGGTGCTTGTGACTATGGTCAGTGCTGCAAGTCCTCCTTCCCACCCAGCCAGCCAGATATCCCACCATGGAACGTGCTTGCATTGCAGGGAGTGGAAGTTGTCTCTCAGGATGTCAGTCAGTGGTGTCCTGCTGTTTGTTGGTGCACAGTTCCCAGCAGGGCCTTGTGCTCCCCACAGCAGTTGCCAGTGTCAGCCATCTTGTGAGTCCTTCTCCACTCCCTGTGATGTGCGCATGGTTCATGGTGGTGTTGATGGGACAGTTGTGGGGGGGGGCAATATGTGTGACTTGGACTCCCATGATGCTATTGGCTACACTGACTTGGCCAGCATACACAGAATTCCTTCCTTTGAGTGGTCTTCACTGTGTGTTGGTGTTGTTGTGGTGGCTACATGTCTGGATGTGTTTGTTAGTTCTATTTGTGCCACTGCCTAGCTGTAGTTGTAGTTGTGTTTGTACATGTGATGGCACAGTTGGATGTAACTTTTTTGATGGCATGTGTTGTGTTTATCTGACTGACATATACATTTTGGGATGATTCTGTTCTGGTTGCTATGAGTGCATGGTTTGACTCTCCCCTTGACAGTGATGTGTGTGTGTTTTGTGGCAGAATATTTTGTACATTTGTTGTGTACTCACCAGGCTCTGGGATGTTCTCTAGTCCATATACGCTCACTGGCGGTAGGATGGCCCGCACCTTCTCCTCCCAGGGCCTGAGGTATATTGGCTTGGCAGGAGGGCCACTGCCGGTGTGTTGGCTGATGATGTAGTCTTTCTTGAGCAGGTCCCGTACCCTCCTGCGCACGTCATACCACCTGTTCTGGATGTCGCTCTTTGTGCGCAGACATGGTGATTGTGCGTTCACCCTGTTGATGATCCTCTCCCACATCTTGGTTTTCTGGGAGATGGGGGTCTGTTGGACCAGTGTGCCAAACAGCTGTGGCTCTACCCTGAGGATCTCGTCTACCATGACTTCCAATTCACAATCTAGGAACTTGTGATTCTTCTTGGGGGCATGGTGATGGGTGGTGATGGTGAGTGATGTGTGTGTTGGTGTGCAGGTGAGGGTGTGTGAGTGTGTGTTTTGCTGGGTGTATGTGAGGTAGGTATTTGTTGGTGTGCTGATGGTGTGTGGCTTGTGTGAGGGGTGAGCTGTGGGTGTGTGGTTGCTGTCTCTTGGGTGCTGGCAGTGGAATGGCATTTGCAAAGGATCATGGTTGTGATTTGAGTCCTTTATATGGGTGGAGTTGTGGGTGTGTCTTTGTTCTCTGTCCCCACCCCCAGTATTTATTGGCTTTGTAATTGCTTGTTTGGCCTTTTTTTGTGTGATTTTTCCTTTGTACTGTCTGTGCATGTTGGAAACGTTCTTATGACCGAGTCGGACCCTGCATTTGTCTCGTACGGTGTTCTCCGTTTCGTTGCACGCTGTGTTTGTGCAGTTTTCTATGCTGCGTACGCGTTGGTCGCGGTGTTTTGTGTTGCTTCGGCTCGGTTTTGTATGCGTGTCGGTCGTACGGCTTGTCCTCCGTCCGACTCGGTCGTGGTTTTCGCGCCTTGCATCGTACTTTGCGGTTTGGAGTTCGCGTGTACGTTTCGGTCGGATTTGTTCCGGGTGCGTGTCGGTCGGTTGGATTTGCGTGTTTTTCCGGCCGGATTGCTGTTTTCCGTGCGGCTCGGTCGTTCGGCTTGGGTTCGGTACGTGTCGGTCGGATTTTGCACGCCTTGCATCGTACTTGGCGTGTCGGGCGCCACAGGTACGTGTCGGTCGGTATTATTTCCGGCTCCGAGTCGGTCGGTGCTTTTTCCGGCCCGAATCGGAATCGACCCCTTAGTCTCCTGTCCTGAAATTTAAAAAAACAATTATATAAGGAAGCAGGGTAAGTATAACCTGCCCCCCACCACACCTCCAGGGCCCATGGGGAGACCCAAAGGGACCTCCGGGGCTGAAAAGCTTTAAAAAATTTACAGTTTTACTACAATCCCGTTAAAGTCCCACAGGATCATGGGGGAAAAAAACAAAATGGCTGCCCACCATTTTATATTAGTTATATGGGGAGAGGGCGTCAGTAGGGCCTCCATCCCCAGCCCATTTAAGGCCCTGTGGGTCCCATCCCCGGGGCCCAGTGTAACTATTTAGAGGAGGAAGGCGCACACCACCCTTCTGTGAGTCGTTTCTGCCCCAGGCAAAACATCCCCCGGGGGCCTGTATAATTATTTAGGGGGAGGGAGGCACGCGCATGGGGTCGGCTGCCTGCGGGTGGGTTGGCTGACTCCGGGTGGGTTCGCCACAGTGCGTGGCTGCAGGTGAGCTGTGCACAGCGTGGGGTTGGCTACCTGTGGGTGGTTTGCCGCAGGCGGCCAGTTCATGCGCGGCAGGAGTTTGGCTTTAAATATAGAAGTAAAATATTACCTTACATTTTTTTTAAAACTAGAAATTCACTGAAAAAAAGGTTAAAGCAACGTTATTGTTAGGTGATGTCATCAATGATGTCATTTGAAATATCATCAGTGATGTGCTAAATGAAGTCATAGAACATATGTGTGATGTAATATGTGAAGTTATAAGCAGTGCACGGCAGGGGCGCAAGTTATAGTTAACTGCTAATTATAGCTGGTGAATTTCTGTGTTTTTTTTAGTTCAAAATGTTAATGTTGTCACTGACATATTCACCTAACTAGAATGTCACTTTAACCTTTGTATTCTTTTCAGTGAACAGATATATATATATATATATATATATCCAAGATGTATAATCCACAGTATTTTATTAAGATATATATATATATATGTATACATATATATATCTTAATAAAATACTGTGGATTATACATTTTGGAGTGCAGCCACCTTCTTGTGTTAAGATTAACACAGTTGTAAACCAAGAAAGCTGGACCCTGGGTAAGTATCCAGTCCCGGGATGCACTACCTTGTTGCGGAATTTCATGTAATGAACAATCTTGACTTCGTTTAAACTGATTCTTCCACATTTTTATTTCAATGTCTCCATTCTTCATCATTCCAACCAACTTAACCATATTCCTCATGCGCTAGGATGGAGCGTGATACCGGGTTTTGCACACCAAACTTATCGCCTGTGAGCATGATTCATTTGATTGAAACTTTGGGGGCAAATTGGAGTGCATATCTTGCCACCTCTTAGAATAAGATTAAAACAGTTGGCTTTGAAAAAATATATATATATATATATATGTATATATATATATATATATACACTAACCAATACTTACCAAGCGTGGTAAAGGCACAAAAATATACTTGCATGGTAAAGGCTGCGTGGTAAAGGCTGCGTTTTAAAGGCTGTTTCCCGAAAAAGGAACAAATGAAAGAAAGACTGTGGAATGAAAGAGTGATCAGAGAGAGGGAGGAGGAGAAATACAGGGGAAGATGTGGTGTTGCCGACAGAGCTGCCGACTTTTGAAATGGTTCAAGCCCTGGCTTTGGTTCAACATCCTCTGATTCTCAGCAAGTCACAATCTCCCTGTGCCAAAAACAAAAAAAATGAATCTGACGTTGTGTAATGTAACTGGTGCTCGTGTAAAGTGCTCCAGTGCCCTGGGGTCGAGTTCTCACTATATAAAACTGTAAAAATAAATAAATAAACAGAAAATGGATGGATGGAAAGAGAAATAGAGTGGGGGAGAAGGGAGTGGTATTGGTTTGACCATTTTTGCCAAGAATCATTTTGGTGCTGGGTCCGGCTGTGGATATCGGTTTACATTTCTGATCAAAAAATACTTTTAAAAATAAGTTTGAAACCTTGCAAGATCAGTGTAGGATTGGCCAGATTTCTGTAGAGATTTTCTTATCCTATAGGTACATGAGTTAACTCTTGTTTCACATAATCCAGGTTGCAGAGGCCCTCATTGGATAAAGTGCCTTTCCCTTGGAAAACTGAACGGTTAGGATCTTATGGATTTTGATTGTTGGAATTTATTTTTTACTGAGGTTGTTTCTTTAAAAAGGGAATCTGGATTAGTTTGCTTTTCATGGAAAGGTGATTTATGTTATTGAAGAACTGAAGAATGTTGTCTGCTCTCCAAATGTGACAAAAATCTCTCAACTATATAAGCCTTTAAAGCCCTCATTTAGAATCTGGTAGGAAATTCAGGGTCATACCACGATTCTGATAATTACGCTACCACAAGTGGTAATTGTGATCATATCACAGATTTTGAGAATAATGAAGAAAGCGCGCTGAAACTGTGAATATGTTTTCCACATTTAAAGATGTGGAGTTATCACCAGTGTTTTTGCTGATGGCAACAGGCAAGGATATTCTGTGCAGAGAACTGGCATTACCACATTACCTTATGTAATAAGATCCCATTTCTCTAAATACAAACATTTAGCACAATTTTACGGATCCAAGCAATGTCTAAAAGAGGGCCTAAGCGTACAACAATTTTCACACCATTTGGGAATCTTGAACCTTGGAAGGAGAAGGCCAATCTAGACATCTCAACTGAGGAACGCATAAAGGAGAATTTGAGAATGCACACTGTGCTTGCCTGAAAAAGCTGATGGAGAAAACAGTTTCTGGTTGAACAGGTTATATTATACACGAGTAGACATAAAAGAAATGGCTTAAGACGGCGATGGTTTCTGTAGCAGATGTCATGTGGCCTAGGACACATGGGAGCGTGTTTTGGTGTTGCCTCATGGTCTACCTTTTCGCTAGTCTAGTAGCAATACTCGGCAGGGCTTGAACCTCAATAACAGTGCAGTGCTGACTCTTCCAGGTCACTCAGTAAGGCGACCCAGAAGAGTTAAATGGTGGGTCTTTGAAGGGAATATTGTTGCAGGAACTGTTCTAGTAACACATTGGAAGGACACTGATGATTGGAAGAATGGAAATATGGAAAGAATTTGGAAGAGTTATATCACTGCAAATTGAACCTGATTCCTGGAGATAGGGGGAAACACGTTTTGCTTAAAAAGTAAGAGGCTTAGTTTCTTTTCTTTTGTTGAAAATGATTTCGATGCCTCGTTTTCTTTTTTTTTTCTCCCCTCTTGCATTGGATGTGGCGTATGTCCGTGCTTTAAAAAAAATCTAAAAAAGAGAACGTTTCACTAGCTTCACATAGTGAAGAAGACAATAAAAGAAGTGGAGGCAGGCAGAAAAAAACAGTCTCGAGAACGCACGAAGCGGTTGTGTATAAGTTCGACATAAAACCTGTACTCGAAAGAGACAAACAGGCCGTGAGTGAATAACAGCAGTCAGTATCCTTCCTGAGGGCTCCCTTGGGGGCTGTGGCTACACCACACGCTTAACCTCTTTACAGGGCTCTCCCCGCACCAGAACATTCCTTTGCTGTGGTCAGAGGCGGGGAGCACCTTTTCATGGGAAGTGGTGAGAACGTATCTTTCTAATTAATTTGTGACGTGTGCCTGTTTTTCACACACTTCCCTGAACAGGCTTTTCCGATTCCTATAAATTATGGTTAGCTGTGAATGGCGGGCTCGAATGACCTCCAGGAAGGAAAGCAGGTTACTGTTACTCAGAGTACATGGCGTGGGGGAGTGTGGAAACAGTAAGGTGGTGCCTGACGCGTTCACATTTCACTGGTTTCGATGGAGTTTGGGTGGGGAAAGGAATTCCTGAACTGGAGGAGCTGTGTAGCTTATGAGGAAATGAGAATGCAGTCTTAAATGTGCAGCCTGAGGTCTGGATTGACAGCGCTGCTGCTTCCAGATCTTATGTGATCAACAAAATAGAGCTTACAGGGCCCTTCTGAGAGGGTTTACTTTAGGCTCCAACCGTATGCTGGTTTTCGTGAGTACACGATTTAGTTGGGCTGCAGTTGTGCGGATCCACTCACAGGGGTGCTTGTTTTGCACTTTTTGGCTTGTGGCAAAGTATTTACTCTAGGTCTGATCTGTTTATTATGAATTGTTACGATAAAGGCAGTAGGCCTAGCATTTAAAGGATCGTGACAATCGTAAAGAAGATCCTGGGATTCCTCCCAGAAGCCTCCAAGAAGGCAGTAGTCCAGGCCCCGGTGATGCCCAGACTAGACTATTGCAGTGTCCTGTATCTGGGAGTCTCACGATCTAGACTGATGAGACTCCGGAGAGTGCAAAAATGCGACAGCTTATGTGCTGCTGAATCTTCCGAGGCCATCCCCTGCGGGTCACTGGCTCCCCTTGGAAAAAAGGATGTCTTTTCAAGCCATGTGCTATTGTCACAGAATTCTGAATAACAAGGGTTCTTGTTATCTGCGTTCCTTTGTTAAACCTGAACTACCCGGCAGAAATCTTAGATCTGCCGGGGCTTTCTTAGCCTGCATTCCTGTGGTGAAAAAAGTCCGCACAGGAGGGTGCTCCTTTAGTGTTCTGGACTGTAAGATGTGGAATCCTTTACCTTTATCACTCAGACAGGAAAGATCTGAACTACACTTTTGCAGGAAGTTAAAAACTTGGTTGTTCAGACTGAACGGAGTGATCAGTCCTAGTTGTCTTTCTGGTTCTGTTCCGGGAGCGAAGCCTCAGTAAGGGGACACTTCATTAAGAAGTAGCAAGGCGCTTTATAAATCACTTTATTATTATTATTAAAAGCATATATTAGCATCAATCAATTTATGGGTGCAACCATATTACTCAGTGATAATGGTTGCAGATAGGAACTTTGTTACATGGAGTCCCACAGCTTACTGTTGTAGGCAAGGGTTTTGGTGTTAGTTAACCCCTCTGACAACCATTGGGTATATAAGAATAGCGCTGTGAGAATCCTTGTTATAAGAGGTAGTATTTTTCTTAGCCAATCTTAATTTTGTATGCATTTGTAATTTTATGAACGTGTGCCTGATTATTGACTTGGGGAAAAGCATACACTTATAACAGTAGGCCTGAGTTGGCTATGGTGACAAACTATAGGACTGATTGATGCACTGTGAAATGTTATGTCTGATGCCATAGGTCTGATCTGATTATTATGAAAAGTTATGACAAATGCAGTAGGCCGGATGTATTTACTATGTAACTGGGAGAAGTCCTTTCAGAGGGCCCAACCATGGTGGTTGAGATCTTTTACTCCTGATGTTCCGGGGCTCGAGCTACTATGGATGCTGAGCAACTAGGCTAAGTACCCCTTCCTCACTTAACTCTCAGTGGCAGCTGTGGACGAGCAGTCAAAGGCTCCCTCAAGTGGGGGGGGGGATAAAGATTAGTGAACATGACTCATAACTCAAAGTGCACTCATCATTGTCAATAAATCAATGTCCAGTGAAATGCTAATATTAAAAGAAGTTTTTTATTTCTAACTCTACGCATGCAAAGAAGTAATACGACATTCAAAAACAATAACACAATCCCTTTGAGTTTGGGGCTCTAGTTTGCCTTATACTGTGCCCAGGGTTATTTCCTATTCAACGGTGGCCGCATCCAGGGAATGTTCACTAGTAAGCCTTACTCAAGAGTCCACTCTGACTCTTAGGAAATATTCAGAAGTGTCTATGGTGCCGTAGCATCTTCAACAGCAAGTCCCCCAGGGCTCGACCGGCCCTTCTCAAATCTTACCCTCTCCAACAGCACGGAAGCTTCCAGCATTTAAGCGGGTGCCCCGAAAGCAGGCACTTGCAATGCTCAAATCCTGCTTGATTGAGTCGGTCCACATGGGGGACGCATGACAGCACCTGGCAGATGCAGTATCTCTCCTGAGAAGCTCGGCCAGACTCAATAGCCTCAATAGCAATCAGAGATGCTCCAAGCTTCCATTGGCACAGTAAGTTCAGCTTTTCCCCCACACAGGGGGAGGGGGTTGATCTTCATGCTCCCAAGTGGGTCCCAGTGATTGAGTGAATACATATCTATATAGAATCATAGAGGAGCTTTGTGTCAGCCCTCTTCTGCCATTGGTCTGTCTGAGTGTTATTTACTGCATTATCTTATCACATCTGCACATCCACCTAAAAGTGAGAGTGCTTCAGGGTCCGGGCTTGCTGGATAGTCCTTTATTTTTCATTTTTCTCCCTTTATAGTTCAACTTTCATTTCTTTGCTTCTCCTCTTTTTATTTTAAGTTTTCTTAAGAGGATACTACAGCACCCCAGGCAGGGCTAACGGGCCACATGCTTGCCGCGTTCATCTGCACATGGCCGTAACCTTTGAGGTCACTTCCTCTAAACCAGATGACCATTATGGAATGCTGTTGTCCGTGATGTACCATTGTTTTACCATTCCAAGATGGCCAACACGCCAACATGTTGATTCTAAATATGACAGCCATGCTAGAACTTTAAACAACAATAGAATGTGCACAAAACCAATGCAAGGTGGACACTCACTGCTATCTTTAATTTCATTATGGCAAGCATATGCCCATCTTCTTTAGACGGCAGCTTGTTTTTTCTACTTGTATTCTTTTAATTTATCTTGCATATATTGTTGATTTTGTGTGTGTGTTTTATTGTGGTTGTGTCAGAGGGTGAATACAAGAATGCCTCTGCTCACCTTATCTAGAGACTTCCAAAACTGACATCAATTTCCCCTTCTTTAAGATTTCTCTACTGGCTGCCCATTAAGAAGCGGGTCCTTTTTAAAATCTCTTGCCTTGATCCATCAAGTACTTTTTCTGGACAGCTTTGGCTACCTTGTGGACAAATGTTTTCCCTACTGTCCTGTAAGATCATTGCGCTCGGCGTCGGTAGCCTTGGTGATAGTGCCACGAATAAGGCACATAAGGAAGGGCATTCCTTTACTTTCCTGGCTGTTAAGGCATGGAATCAGCTTCCCCGGGAATTAGTCTCTGGCTTTGGAAGCTGCCTTCCATAGGAGACTGAAAACTTGGATTTTTTTCTTCTGTTTAACCGTAGGTTTTCAGGTGTTTCTTTGTTTTTTGGCTGTACCTGCAGTTATTAGCACCGAGACCCTTTTGCGAGTAGCTGCATGCTGTGTAAAACAAGTTCATTCATTCATGCAGATGCATAATTCAAAGAGCTATGATACCAGGAGTATAACTTGTGACCTTCGGGTAGTGTAGACTAAAACCAACCCATTGAGCTATCTTACATAAAACACAAATATGTGATCTGAATGTAATACATTGTGGTCTGCAGCAAACACATTACCTTGTATGCTATTTTATGATGAGTTATCACTCCAACAGAAGTACAGCAGCACACAGTGCAGCACTCCTGCACATTAATAATACACAGTGCGTCTTTTGAAACACAAGCGTCTGCAACACTCTCCTCCAGGGCTATCAAATTGTCCATGCATATGAACGAGTAGCCCAACCTGTTGAAGTTTTTACTGTGGATCCTGGGACTTTTGATCTTTATTTTAAAATGGGCTAATCAGTACTACATGCCCCAGAATGCAACATCAAAAACTGGATTAGCTCAGCTACCCTCTCTCGAACCTAGGAAACCTGAGAACTGTGCTCTCCTTTACCAACAAATGCTCAAAGTACAGCTCTCATATTTCTAAATTAATGCAGCGCTGCTCACATTTACCAATATTTTAGCTAAATATACCATACAAACAACAGTATTCAATAAAGCTCCACTTTACAAACTATAGGGTTTCGTTTCTGTTCATCCAAAAACACAGAGTGCTGCTTCCATTAGAAGTGGGCAAGCCACTTAAGACTCCAGCCACTACTAGAATGCTCATTAAATAGCAATAGATTTACATTGTGTTCTCTTTATGGATCTACTAGGGACGATCCGGAAATTTTTGCATTTTTAGATTCAAATTTAGCTCTATGGCCCTCCCCAATGGTTATCTGTGGGGACTTTAATATTAATGGTTTGGGGGTTTAGTGGGGCACTTTAGGAAGTAATTACTCGGGTAGGAAAAGAAGGACTGGTAGTGCGTTAAATAACTTAATAATGAATAATGGTTTAACTGATATGTGTGCATATTTGAAGCCTACCGATCTTGGCAGTACATTTTTTTCCGCACCACATAAGATTATCTCTCGTTTAGACTATTTTTTTGTCTCTCATCACCTTCTCCCCAACTCCAGTATAGAATTGCACCCGCGGATATTATCAGATCATAACCCATTAATCCTTACAGTTAGCTTTTATGGGGGAGGGAAGCAACCTCGGGGATGGACCTTCGAGCGGAGGTTGCTATATGATCCAGAGTATGTCCTATATATGAAAGGTTGGATTAAAGAATTCTGGGAGTTTAACCGAGGGAGCGCAAATATAGGAATAGTCTGGGATGCTTTTAAAGCGGGGGTTAGAGGGGAGACGACCAGTTATAGTTTGCATCGACAGAAAAAGGAGCGACAACGGGAGGAGGAGGTTAAAATTAATCTAATAAAATTGGAAGAGGTATTGGCTACTACTCTTAGTCAGGGTAGGTCGGCCGACGAGGTTATACTCCGGCTTGCTATAAAAAAGGCTGAGGCGGGCGAACATATTTCCGCAAAGGCTGCAGAAATTTATCTGGGAAAAAGAGAGCATTGCCATGAATATAATGAGCGGGTGGGGCATACACTGGCAGTAAGAGCCAGACAGAAAACTGTGGCCGGCCAGATTTCCGAAATCTATGACAAGAATAAGAGGGTAATAACAGATTCCTCAGGGATCCGAGAGACGTTTAGGCTTTTTTACCAACATTTATATACTGAAGACCCACTAGAGACGCCATTGGAAATACGAAAATATTTAGACAGAATAGCTGTAAATAAAGTTAACCCGGTTGACAGGGAGAACTTGGAACGTGCCTTGTCTCAAGAAGAGATAACGAGAGCCTTACAAGATTTACCTTCCGGCAAGGCGGTCGGACCAGATCAGATTCCGTTGGAGTTTTATAAAATATTTATAGATATTATTGGACTGGATCTGTGTGAGGTCATTCTGCAGGCTCAAAGGGGGGACCCCGCACCCGAGTCTTGGGCTGGAGCGGACGTTCTGGTCTTTTTAAAAAAAGACAAGCCACCGTGGGAGCCAGGTTCATACCGCCCCATAACATTACTGAACAGCGATGTGAAATTTTTTTCGAAAGCTATGGCCACAAGGTTAAATAAAATTATAAAGAAAAGTATTCATCCATGTCAACATGGGTTTATAATGGGTCGTGGGTAACCCTGGGCGTAGTTCGCGAAGTAGCGCTTCGCGAAGCTACGCAAAGTGAAGTTCGCACTACGCGAGCTTCGCGTAGCACTACGCGAACTGCGTAGTGCGTGTTCGCAATGATTACACAGTGCCGGATGCTTGTCCGCACTGTGCAATCATTGAAAACGGCATCTTGCACAGTGCGAGCTGTCTTTTACTGCCGCTCGAGTAGATTTTTACTCGAGCGGCAGCTTTCTCAACGCGGACTGGTAGTTTCTCATCGCGAGCGGTCGCAAGCATACGCGACCACTCGCAATGAGAAACCTGACCTCCCGCGTTGAGAATCTCGCCGGAGGTTTATTTTCCACGCTCGCGATCGGCAACTTGTGTTGCTGATCGCGAACGACGAAAAAGTCTCGCCGGGATGTCATTTTGCTTGCTCGCGGTCGCCAACTTGACGTTGAGGACCGCGAGCAAGCAAAATGACCGCTGCACTACGCTACGCTACGCGTGTTTGCACTGTGCTACGTGCAATTCGCGTTGTTCGAAGTAGCGCAAACTTCGCAAACTACGCGAGCGTAGCGTAGTTTTCCGCCCAGGCCTAGTCGTGGGACCACCCAGCATGTACGGCGAGTGATAACACTCTTTGATGCAACAGAGACCTCAGGAGACCCTATGTCCGCCTTGTTGCTTGATGCTGAAAAAGCATTAGATAGGGTCTCCTGGGGGTTTTTATGGGAATCATTGAGATGGTTTGGGCTGGGGGAGGGTTTCATTAAAACTATTCAGGCACTTTATTCAACACCCACGGCTCGTTTAAGGCTAAATGGTGTATATACACAATCTTTCGCTATACAGCGGGGGACGCGGCAGGGGTGCCCAGCTTCTCCCCTGCTATTTGCTATATATATATGGACCCTCTAATTCGGTTACTTGTGGCTAGTAATGGAATCTCCCCAATTATCTGTCAGGGTATTGAATCTAAAGTGTTAGCTTATGCTGACGATGTAGCTATTCTTACAGCTGATCCCTCCTCGGCAATAACTGCGGTTGAGCTTATAGCGCAAGAGTTTGGTAGATACTCTGGATATGCCTTAAATAGTACTAAGACCCAAATTATATTGAATCAGTTTGTTAACTTTGAGGACCCACGCGTTACAAATTCAGGAGTATATTTGGGAATTTCGATTATGTCTGATCTAGACAACTTAGTCGCCACGAACATCGGACCAATACTTAGGAAGGCGAAAGGTGATTTTAATAGGTTAAATAATCTTCATTTTTCATTGGTAGGGCGGCGCAATTTGGTGAAAATGATGTTTTTGCCAAAATTCTTTATTTGTTTAGGGCAATCCCGCTGGAATTTTCTAAACATTGGTTTATGGCTCTGGAAAGCATAGTTAATCGTTTTATTTGGGCACAGGGTAAAACCAGGAGGGCTCTTCGTTTTATGTGTTTACCACGAGAGAGAGGTGGATTTTCAGTCCCGGATTTTCGCAGCTATTAATGGGCTGCTGCTCTTCAATATATGGGTATACTGTTTGGTGCACCTTCCCGGGATAAAGACAGGGAAACTGAAATCCCGGATGTTTATAAGCTGTTATTGGGGGATCAGGCTGAAAATTGCTTCTTTAAATTTACAGAGCATAGCTATTATAAAAGGACTAAATTTAAGACCCTTGCCGCTGCATTTAATATCTGGTTGGCGCTAAAAAAGACGATTGGTGTGGGGAGATTCAACTATTACACCCTGCTCTACAAAAATCCTACGCTTCCGGAAATTTTTTCAGATGAGGTATTGGCCTTCTGGGCAAGGAAGGGAGTACAGATCGCTGGGGACTTAATAACGCAAGAAGGGGTTCGTCAGTTTGGGGATATTCAGCTGGAGTATGGGTTGGAAAGGGGGAGTTTCTTTAAATACTTACAGCTGCGCAGCTTTTTGGTAAAAAATTGGGGGGGTTTAGCGGATTCAGTAGAAATAAAGTTTTAGATACTATTCGGGGCAGCACTAAGGGTACTATTAGGTTATTGTATGTTGAGTTGATTGAATTAAAGCAAGATGACTTAGTTAAGCATGAGAATAAATGGGTGGAACGAGTGGGACCTACACAAGAGGGGCTGGCAGAATCTCTGGATTTAGCTCAGACGGTTTTGTGCTCTGCCGGGCTTCAAGCACAACATTACAAAACTGTTTTCGCATTATATTATACCCCAGCAAGGATAAAGCAATGGGGTGGGCTCTCAGGGATTAATTGTGCACGGTGTGGTGTAGTGGCAGCAGATCTTGTGCATATGTTTGTGATTTGCCCACGTCTTCAGTGTTTGCTAGAATCTATTATGAGATTTTTAGATATGTCATTGGGGCTAAAAACTACGATAACACCTGTCTTGGTATTGCTGGGAGTTAGTAGTAGTGAACGGAATGTTATGGCTAATAAATGTCTCTTTGTGGCCATGGCTGTATTACGGATGAGCATAGCTTCGGCCTGGCTCGATCCCCTTCCCCCCACTTTTCATCAATGGCTGTCGCGTTTACTTTCAATTTATACAATGGAAAGGGCCATTTATGAGAGGAAGGGTAAAAAAGCAAAAATGCTGGGGCAGAGTATATGGGCATTATTGGCAAGATGGAAGGACAAATAGGAATTTTAAGGGCAACTATCTAGGCCAATTTATTCTAACGGGCGGTGTATCCATGAGGATTGTAACTCAATGTCAGAGTCATGAATTTAGATCATCGCCGATATCTGACTCAAGTCAGCCTTTCTTGTCTCTCATGTTCTTTGTTTGTTCTTATGTCTCTCCCCTTTTTCTGTTTGCTTAAAAATATTCTGGTTTTTTATTCTCTTATTCTTTTTTTTTCTTCTTATTTTTATTAAAAAAGAATTTATGCCTCACAATTTTTGTCGTTTTATTTTACATTAAGTATGTTTTTATATGATTCGCTTTGTATGTACTTTCAATTTATTGCGAACTTGTGCTGATCCATGGGGAAAAATTTGTAAAAATTTAATAAAAATGTTTAAAAAAAAAAAAAAAAAAAAAGACTTGAGCCACGCTTGAGCCAGAGGTCCTCTCGGACCCTTGATCCCAAAACGAGCCGAGCTTTAATGTGGCTTCTGCCTGCCACCCTCGCTCTACCATCATGTGCCAAGAATGAAAATCAAAGCATAAACATTGAGGGGCAAACTTACAAACCCCTGTCGCCACAGGAACGTCACTTTTTTTGATGTTTCTGTGGAGATACGATGTTCGCCTTATTTACAAGGCAGTGTTAAGCCACTTAGCGTGGCTTAACGCTGCCTTGTAAATAAGGCATCCTTTCACGTGAAAGGGGAGCTCAATGGGTGTTGCGGTGGGCGTTCCGCCCAACACCCATTGATTTTGACACTGCCCCATATTTACAAGGGTGGTGTAAATAAGGGGCTGCGCCAAAATTAAGACCAAAAATAGCTGGTCTTAACATGGCGAAATGAGGAGAAATGCTTTATTTCTCCTCATTTATGTTGTTTCTATGTGTGCTGCATTGTGCAGCACACATAGAAACAGCAAAACATCATGCATGATTGTTTATGTGCAGGGAAGGTGCTTTTTCCTGCACATAAACAATAATTTTAAAAATGACGAGTTGAAACTTCTATGTGTGCTGCACAAAGCAGCACACATAGAAGTTACAAATCACCATTTAAGATTGTTTATGTGCAGGAAGGGACACCTTCCTGCACATAAACAATATTTCCCACAACGCAGGCCCCCTTACACTATAGTGCAAGGGGGCCTGCGTTGCCGCTAGACAGCTGTAATTAGCGCCAGCTTAGGGGGAAATGCAGGGCTGCACTGCATTGTTGTAAATACGGTGCAGCCCTGCGTTACCAAAGTGGCAGAGCCCAGTGTTAAGCCAAGAAGGCTAACACCGCGCTCTGTCACTTTCCTTGTAAATATACCCCATAGTGTTAAAAAGGAGAATAATAGGTAAACATCTACTGGGTAAATTGTATAATGTGAAACAAGAAAACCTGGAATCAATCCTAGTTTCCTCGCTTTACCAAATTGTGTGATCCTAGGCAAATGTTTCATTTTTCAAAGCCTCCTTTTTCTTCATTATTGCATATCAGAGCCCTTTCCAATATGTAAGATCAGGGTGTGCACGGTACAAACATAATCTGATGTAAGAAGGTGAAACGCTTTTGCAAGTTAAAGAAATTCCCTTTAATAATTTTAATGAGTATCATATTTTCACATGCTGTTTGATGCATGATTTAGATGCCAACAATTTTCAAGGCTTGGCTCGTGCACGGCTCTTAGAGCCCGGCTAGACCCTTGGCTCAGCTCTCTCTGTTAATTTGTTGGCTCGCCCAGCTCTACTTTCTTCTACAAAAAATGGCACAGAGCACTAATTTCTTGCACAAACCTGAGTGTGCATTTCCTCTCTTAAAGCAACCAAAAGCACATAATAAAGCCCGCTTGTACAAACAACAGTACAGCCTTATTCACAATATTAGAGCACAACAGACTTCTGTAGAAACATTATTATAGGCATCTCTCTCGTACACACCCTGGCCCATTCTCCTCTAAAAATATTAGATACAGATCGTTTAAACACGGCACCATGGTGGTAAATAGAGCTGTAGCGTGCACAGACGCTTTTAGGCACTGCCCTGACCAGTATTTGCCTCGTGAAATGTTGGGGGAGGAGCACGGCACGCAGTGGTGAGCGAGTACGGCTGCCCTCTATGTGCCTGTGGGCAGAAGCTGCTGGCGCTATGTCTGCTGTCGAGGCCTGTGGTTCTAGGGTCCCCAGAATACAAGGCGTTCTGTGGCGAGAGGACAGAATAACTGGAACCCGTTCGGGGCCTCGTGGTAACTGCGGACCACATTGTCTGGGCCCCAGACACTCGGCACTGGGCATAGGCCAAGTCCTGTAACTAGCCCTGCACTTTCAGGCGCGAGGCCACAGACCTCGACCCTCGGCTGCACCCGGCGAACTGCAAGGGTGACAGTGCGATCGAGGCCACGCCCTAGAAGCACACACTGGGCTACGCGGGGCGCGAGGCCAGACATCCTCGCGCTGCCCGGCCCGGCCCTGCTACAAAACACTGCTCTGGGGATGCTGGATTCAAGGTCACGCTCTCTGGGTGCGCATCGAGCCTGGGTGCTAAGGGCTCAGACCAGGGCACGAGTCGGGGGTCCACGCGGGTGGACGGCGTCCCCCCACTTCTTTCACAGGGTGGATGCCGTCCACCCTGCCAAGAAGTTGGCCCCCACTAAAAAAGATGCTGAATTCGTCACGGTGTAATTTCCAAACACCGGGACACATTCAGCAGCGCCTGCACGTTGTTGTCTGCTTTCGATCACAACAACGTGCAGGAGGGGACGGGGCTCTCTTATTTCTGACTCCTGCTGGGATACTCGGCCATAACAAAGGCCGAGTCTCAGGGGTCATCAAGCCTCCTTTTGTTGGAGTTTCCAGTCAGGAGCCTCACACCTGATGCAAATGAAGCAGAGGGGAAACAAAGCCTCGCACCTTGTTAGCACTTCACACATACTTAGGAGAGGCAGCTTTTCACTTTGTTCTGGCTCTGTTTAGGAGATATGCATGTACTGTAGAAACTTCAGATGTGTTGATGTTTCCCAGCATTTGCACAAAATAAATAGCATTTATATAGCGCTTATACCCCTGAGGAGGCGTTGTAATAATTTAAATATCACTATTTCTTTTAAAGCACTATGGCTATAGAAAGCTTAACGCTGACAAAAGGTAACATTGCTTTATATGTAGCTTACAAAAGTGAGAATCTTCTGCCTAAATCAG
This sequence comes from Calotriton arnoldi, assembly GCA_963921515.1. Classification (NCBI taxonomy): domain Eukaryota; kingdom Metazoa; phylum Chordata; class Amphibia; order Caudata; family Salamandridae; genus Calotriton; species Calotriton arnoldi. The sequence goes on from CAWUFW010002250.1 coordinate 1,572,773, forward strand.
GAGGGTTTGCAAGTATACTCGAAATGTGCTCAAATGTACTCATGATACACCTGCTAAACATATATGTGAGGGCTTAAGATCTGATATCACTTCTTGTGATGTCCCGCGCTGTGATGTCACACGCTGGGATGTCACGCGCTGTGATGTCATGCGCAGTGATGTCACACGCTGCGATGCCATGCGCTGCGATGCCACGCGCTGCGATGCCACTTGCATACTGATTAACTAGGTTAGTCCCCCCACTTCTTTTTTTAGGACTTGTGCCCTGGCTCAGACCAAGCCCTCCTGCTCACCCCTCGAATCCTAGAAATAATAAAGTGGTCCAGTGTCCACCTCTGACGCAAGTGTTTTCTTAGTTCAGCTCTCAGTCTGCCCAAGGCAAGGATGACTCCTGTCCAAAAACAACAGAGCGGTCACAGAACGTGTATAGGGCAGGTGTCCACGAGAAGGGTCACAGTTTCTGGAGTTAAAAGCCAGTGGCACTAAACACCTCCAGGGATGGAATATTACGTGGACTTCTGATTCCTAGAGAGAGGAGAAGCGTCCAGGGTGAGCTACACCGGAAACTAGCACAGACGGCACTGACGACTTCAGAGATGAAGGAACCGGTTATGTACGTAATATATAGATGGTGCAAAAATAGTAAGTGAAGGGGCGATGAACCCACCAAAGAACACTGCGGATGTTCCAGGACGCAGATTAAGGAGCAAAATGCTGCCCTTTTATAGTGGGAAATAGGAAAAAAGAAGTCACAAAAGGCACATGCCAGGCCTTAAATAAATTGCTGTCTTGAGTTAGTTCATTTAAAAGACTAAAACCAGGAATGAAGTGGAATTAAGGAACCGCATTTGAAGGGCTTCTGCATGCCCTTACGCACATGATTGTCCCTTTTACACAGGACGTCCATGATGTGGTAGGCAAGTTCCTGCACTGCCCATCATCACCCACAAGCTGTGCTGAGAGAGAATCATTGTGTGTGCTCTGAGGCACCAATGGCTGACATGGACGATACGCCCCAGCTCGGGTAAGGATTGGGTAAGTAAATCTGAGCCAGACACTCCTCCCTACCACTAACACAACCCCCGCTCGCAACGTGGCCCAATGAAACCACAGGCTTCCAACCAGAGCCACCAGGCCCCAGACGCTCTGTCCAGAGGCGGCCACAGGTGCGATCCAGCCCCTTTGGGCACCCACTCAGCTCAGGCGAGATTTATCTGTACCACAAGAAATCGCCTCTGGCTTCCCTTAGTCTCATTCAATAATGTGCCGTGGCCAGGCAGTCTGTCCTGGGCATACCTCAGACCTAGGTGATACTGGGACTTTGGGCCCGATTACGAGTTTGGCGGTCCTAGAGCGGCCGCCATACCACTATCCGCTTTAGGACTGCCAAACAGGGCTGCTGCCGCCCACCAGATTATGAGTTTTTCATGGTCTGGCAGGCAGACGGGCGACGTGGCGTTCCTGTGGTGGTGCCTTTCAAATGCACCTATGTATGCCTTAGAAAGGCACCGCCTCAGGACCGCTACAGCGCTTTCCAGCACGGCATGGACTGTGAAGTCCATGCTGTGCTGGAACTGGGGATGCATGCACATAGGGGGACACAACATGTGCCCCCCGGCATGCACCCCCATGCATGGGGCACAAGGGGGCCCTGTAGGGTCCCCTTTGTTTCATGACCGCCAGCAGTTTCATGGACGAAGAACCTCCATGACACCGCTGGCGGTCCTGAAACTTGTAATATGCATGCAGCACCGTCCGCATATTGTGAGCCCCTGACCGCTGCGGGACCGACTGGGAATGTGGTTCTCTGCCGGTTACAGCGGTGCAATGGCGGTCTGACCGTCAAAGTTGTAATACGGCGGTCGGACTCCAGGTGTGGTGGTAGCTGGACCGCCGCTCCCTGCGAGTCTGGCGGTCTTCGGACCACCAGACTCGTAATCAGGCCTAAAGACTGAAATATCTTGCCATGTCTCAGATCCTGGCAGTGGTGTAGAACAGGCCAGGCCTTTGATCTGATACCCCCCAGACTCCATGCCTTCTAGGCACCCCTCAAACCCCAGCACTTGTAGGTTCATGCCACACCCTCCATGAAATATCTCACCACAGGTGACTTTCAATCTTAAACAATTCTTTCTTGGACACGCCTTGAACCCATATTGTACTGGGTCTCAAGTCAGACCCTCATTTTATGGCACCACCCCGGATCCAGGGTATATTAGGCAAAAAACCCACATGTACTGCTTTAGCGTAACAAAGCCCAACAACAGACTTTGGACACGCCATGAGGCAAGGTGATGCTCCGATCAATACTAGGACCGTGTGGCGCCACTTAGAGCCTGGGCAATATTGGGCACCATGTCAGGGCCACAAGGCGGCCTGTGCAATATGCCTTAGGCCTGGCCTTCTCTGCAACACCTTGGCAATATCCCAATACCGGGTCCACTGGGCCAGTATTACGTCATGGGCCAGGTCCTCTCGCAACTCCCTGGCAGTATGCGGCCCCAGGTAAGGACATCTACTTTAGTCATATGGACCCAAAGCGTGTCTTCTCAGGAGATACTGTGCCCAGGCTCTTGGCTCTGGGCACCACACAAACCACACAAGCCACACAAGCCCAAATGATGCTGGGCTCGAAGCCCTCATCCCAGAGCACCTGTAAGCCTGGGCAGTACGCAGTCAGCCGGGGGAAGCAAGGCAGACTGACCCTTTGGCTCACCGGTCCTGATTTAAGCACAGGCAGATCCTCTGGGCAACGCCTGGGTCGAGTGACTAAAACAATACAAATATGTATCCTCGGCCCCACGTCAGACCCTCTGCCATGGACAGGTCTGTGAACGAGGCGATTCTTGACCTCAGGCCTCCCCGGGCCCCGTGGATAGTGGCCTCAATAAGATCCTATTAGGCCCACCTCAGACCCAGGCCCGATAAGTCATTCAGACCGCTTGAGGTGGGCGATAGGGCTGCCCAGGACATCTGTCCTGTGCGTCCGTGCGGCTCAGGCACCTCTGGCTGACGCTGGCAGGTAATTGGAAGCAGACGCTGAGCACAGGGTGATTTTAGGTGGAGAGGACAAGAGCCTCAGAGGAGGTTGGTAAACCACCGTCATTCCCCACCGGCCCACAAGACCCTTTGTCAGCAGAGATGGCGTCCGTCACACGTCAGAGGGGGAAGAGGGGACTTGGTGCGGTCGACGTTACGGAAACATGCAATTTATTTCTCATGGGATGACCACTCAAGGTAAACACAGAGTTGCCCCATCGTGAGTTCCTGGTATGGCCCCAGCCCAGACTAGAGACCCACAAAACCCAAGGCTGAGAGCCAAGTCTGGTGCGTGCCACCAGCAGAGCAGACAGGGCAGAGGGGTTAAAGTGGGGGCACGCAAGAATCCCAGAATACGAGGGGCTATAATGGCTGCCGTGGACTCACTACAGCACATGCAGGGGCACTGCAGACATTTACACTGCAGTCCGTTACGGTTTATACTGGGCACGCAAGGAAAATAGGGCCCGAGGATGGCATTACCGGGCCATGCGCATACACTGCATGACATTAGGGTTGCAGGAGGCAATGACAACAGGGCAGAAGGCCGGCTGCACCTTGGGAAGTGCACAGTAGAGCAAGAGGGACACAAAATTATGCGCAGGAATAGCAGAGGTTTGCAGAATGTATTCAGGGACAATAGTGCATGAAAACGGCCATACCAGGGCCATGCACACACCACTGCACATTAGGGTTTATGCTGGAGTACGGAAGGACTACAGTGTGCGAGGATGGCTGTGCTGGAGGCATGTGCGCACGGCTGCACTTTAGGGTTAGTGCTGGAGTATGGAGGGACGATAGTGCGCGAGGATGGCTGTGTGGGAGGGAGGCATGCACGCACACGGCTGCGCACTAGGGTTTATACTGGAGTACGAAGGGGCGATAGTGCGCCACAAGATGAGTATGTTGGAGGCATGCGCAGGCACGGATGCATAAGAGTTTATACTGGAGTACGGAGGGGCGATAGTGCGCGAGGATGGGTATGTTGGAGGCATGCGCAGGCACGGATGCATAAGAGTTTATACTGGAGTACGGAGGGGCGATAGTGCGCGAGGATGGGTATGTTGGAGGAATGCGCAGGCACGGATGCATAAGAGTTTATACTGGAGTACGGAGGGGCGATAGTGCGCGAGGATGGGTATGTTGGAGGAATGCGCAGGGACGGATGCATAAGGGTTTATACTAGAGTACCGAAGGGCGATAGTGGTCGAGGATGGGTGTGTTGGAGGCATGCGCAGGCACGGATGCATAAGGGTTTATACTGGAGTGCGGAAGGGCGATAGTGCGCGAGGATGGGTTTGCTGGAGGCATGCGCAGGCACGGATGCATAAGGGTTTATACTGGAGTACGGAGGGGCGATAGAGCGCGAGGAAGGATTGTGCTGGAGGCATGCTCACGCACGGCTGCGCACTAGGGTTTATACTGGAGTATGGAGGGGCGATTGTGCGCAAGGATGACTGTGCTGGAGGCATGCGCACGGACTGCTGTTCACTAAGGTTTATACTGGAGTACGGAGGGGCGATAGTGCACGAGGATGCCTGTGCTGGAGGCATGCGCATGCACGGCTGCATGCTAGGGTTTATACTGGAGTACGGAGGGGCGATATTGCACGAGGATGACTGTGCTGGAGGCATGCGCAGGCACGGCTGCACACTAGGGTTTATACTGGAGTATGGAGGGGTGATAGGGCGCGAGGATGGCTGTGCTGAAGGCATGCCCATGCACTGCTGTGCACTAGGGTTTATACTTGGAGTACGGAGGGGTGAAAGTGCGCAAGGATGGGTATGTTGGAGGCATGCGCAGGCACGGAAGCATAAGGGTTTATACTGGAGTACGGAGGGGCGATAGTGCGCGAGGATGACTGTGCTGGAGGCATGCCCATGCACTGCTGTGCACTAGGGGTTATACTGGAGTACGGAGGGCGATAGTGCGCGAGGATGCTGCACATTAGGGTTTATATTAAAGTATATAGAATCTATAGGTTTTGTGGACGGCTATACAGGGGGGGGCATGACCACACTGCAGTATATAAGGGTGCGGCACGGCATGCAGAGGTGATGGGGTTTGAAGATTGCTACACGGCAGCATGCATATACACAGCAAAGCATTAAGAATCTTAATGGGTATGAATGCAGAGACAATTAGGTATAATGGGGCTTACGGTATAAAATGAAGACTCCCCAGCATACTGCAGCACGCGATGGTTTGTACCGAGCAGGTTTATAGGGACGCTGCAGCACGAGAGGGGATACTGGGCTGCGTGGGAGCATGGCAGGACATGGAGGACTATAGAAGGGTCCAAGAAGGAACAAAGAGGTAGCAGAGGGCTGTAGTGGGGCACGTGTACACCTGCAGCACATGGGGGTGTACTGTGCAGGAACAGTGCAGAGTGTGGAGGACAGGACGGAGAGTTGCAGAATTAATTTGGAAAAAAAATTGGAAAATTGCTTTATTGCGTGATTTGTTAAAAACCCTTGCAACAATGTACAATAACAGGGATTCATTGCTAGGTACTTAGCTTTGATATAAAATTTAAAAGCGTTGTGGAAGCCTAATCTAAATAGACACTGAGGTCTAGTTTAAACAGTTAAGAATTAAGAAAAAGAGAGTCATAATGACATAAAAAGCTCTACTGCTTGATGCACTGTCCCTGACACACTGTGGATTATGTTCAGTGAAGGAGTTTAGCATCTTCCTAGTAAGGGGGGAGAGATAGTGTAAGAAAACAGTATAGACAAACAGACTCCTCTGCTTATGCCATGCATTAATGGTGGGACTGGAGCATGTCTGTTGGTCAGTGACCAGAGGCGGTAATCTCCGTGAGGCGAGGAGTCAGGTTGCCTGCCCGACCATCGTGTGCACATCTCGCCTCCTCCAGCTTCTTAATGAAGCGATCCATAAATCTGACCAAGGCATAGTTAAGGGTAGTGTTCAAGGGGTCAAGGCAAGCCAGAACCGCTCCTCTGCAAGATCTTATGTCCTTTGCAATCCAACCCCTTCGTAATAGGGCCCTTCTGTCTTCTAGGAGATTAGGAAACAAGCATATCACGTGTATTACGTCTTCCCTGTGTTGGCCACAGAACCGACACGTTTCCTGGGCACAGTCTCTTTTCCATTTCGGGAGGTGACAGGACAGGGGAATCACCCCCATTTTCAGCCTTAGGAACTGGAGCTTAGTACGTTCGTTAAAAGTGATCGTTAGGTAGTTCTGGGGTTTCAGTTGTGGGTAAGTGCGTAGAGTCATCCAACCATGATTCCGTACGGAGAGGCTGGCCCTGTCTTTTAATGAGGAAAGTCGTTTCGTGCTGATTTTTGCTAACCTCTTGAATTCATTTTGGCTGACTTGTAAATCCCAAAGGTTGCTGAGGCCAAGAGAGCTGATGCCGCGGGACAGGTAATGATGCACCGCCGACCATCGACTTGTGTTCAACTGGATCCATAAGTAGTGGGCCAGGCTGCCTTCCTTGGACGCCCTAAACTTATGGCAGCTTATTAGGAAGGCCGCCATACGGGCCAGTGCCTGTCTGCAGATGCCGAATTCCAGTCTGATTTGTCCTTTTGACGTGTAAGAGGGAAGCTGGAAGATCGTTCTGTAAATTTTTGCGACTGCTTTGTCTAATTGCCCGCTGTCCCTCCCTTTTAGAACCTCTCACCCATATGTTAGGGTTGGGATAACTTTTTCCTGGGCCACCTGAAGGATTGGAGAGAGTGTTGGACCGTTTAGTCTTTTGTAGATGGATCTAAGTGCAAAAGACAGCGCAATACCTTTCTTTTTTAGTTCTGCCAGCTGATTCACATACCTGCCATTGTTGTTGAAGAGGACGCCTAGGTACTTGTGACATCTGGTTGCTTCTATTCTTTCCTGGTGTAGGGACCATACCGGATTTTTGGTCCCAGATGTGCGGACCGCAAGGATTTTGGTTTTCTTTTTGTTTATCTGTAACCCATTCCTGTTGGAATATATGGCGGTCGCATCCTAGGAGGCGTTGTAGGCCAATATTTTTGTGGCTAAGAAGAACCAGATCGTCAGCGTAGAGTAGGTTGGATAAACGAAGGCTACCCAATTTGGGTGGATGCAAATTGACTAAGTCAAGAACTGCAGAGAGGTCGGACAAAAATAGATTGAAAAGCATAGGAGCAAGGACACAGCCTTGCTTGAGGCCTTGCGTTGTTGCTATGGGTCGTGACAGTTGTGTACCATCCCCAATCTTAATCCTGACCCATGTGTCATGGTGCAAGAGCAGAATTAGAGATATGCAAGAGCTAGATTTGGGCAAGTGAGCACATTGTAGCTGGCAAGGGTTAAAAAGGGCAATACCGGAAGATGATGGTGGCTTTATACTCATGGCACATGGAAGCCCTCCAGCACATAAGAGCACTTGTTTGAGGTACACAGCAAAACAAGCACTGGCAAAGCCAAAAGGTTTTACCTATGCGAGACCTATTGGCATTGTCAATGTTTTTTTTTAAAGATGTTGCAAAGCAGTGCAGGCTGCTGTGCAACATGGCTCAAAGTAAATAAAAACAAAGCGCTATGGCGCGGCCAGCGCTGACCATGTGATATCACTTTTTAAATTTACTTTAAGCCATGTTGCACAGCAGACCGCACTGCTGTGCAACATCTATAAAAAACATTGACAACGCCAAATAGCTCTGCGAAAGCTATTTGGCTTTGTAAACGTTTTTTTAAAGATATTGCACAGCAACATGGGCTGCTGTGCAACATGGCTTAAGGTACATTTAAAAATACCACTATGGAGCAGACAGCACTGAGCGCACCGTGGTGCTTTGTTTTTGTTTACTTTAAGCCGTATGCGCAGCAGCCTGCACTGCTGTGTAATATGCCTTAAAACAGTATGGTGGGGGGTGGCAAGCAACAAGAGGGTGGGAAACAAAGCATGTGCAGCGGGAGACAGCGGCGTGGGTTGAAGAGAACTGCAGGCAATGTTTTATAAAAAATGGATGGCGGGAGGAGGGCAGGATAAAAAGATCAGATGGTGGGTGGAGGGTGGGGTAGGAGAGTGACACAATATAAGCAAGAGGGGGCGGGGGGCGGGGGGTTAAGGTTAACACCACTGAGGGCGGACGTGAAGGAGAGGTACTGCAGAGGCATTACGTTGCAACTGCAAATCATGAAGTGCTTCTATGAACATTAGAGCCCTCACCCTAACCAGATTTTTTCGTGCGGCTAGAAGAAACTTCTCCGTCATCAATTGCTTCCTTCAGCTTGAAATCGTGAGGGGGGAGGATTGACACCACAGAGGGCAGAGGGGAAGGATGATCCAACAGAGAGCGGGAGGGTGGTGGGAGGGGTAAGGCTAACACCACAAAGGGCAGAGGTGAAGGAGAGGGACTGCAGAAGCATGCTCTCTCTAAGAGTGCATACTGAAAAGTTTAAAAAAAAGAGTACCTGCGAGAGCCTGCGGTCAGTGGAGGACACTGGCCACAGGAAGCTGTACTTGCACCATGCTCCACGGCAGTCATGAAGACTGAAGCTCAGGAGGAAGCCAGCGGAGGTGCTGACCAATATGAAGCAAGGAGACAAGAGTGACTTGGTAGCCAACCAATGGTAAGTAAAGGTAAGTAATGGGCAGGCTATTAGTCCCTTTTTAGATTTTTTTTTCATTACAAGAGATTTTGCCAGCACAGCACACCTAAACAAGCATTGGCATAGCCAATAGGTCTCGCCTTTGGGACCTTATAAGTATTTAGTTATGCAGCAGGTCCCAAAGGCGAGACCTATTGGCTATGCCAATGCTTGTTTAGATTGACCACATATGATCTGGCAACAGCTGTGCTGTCATGCCAGACCCAAAACAAGGCAGCAGGACTTTTCCATCAACGTGCCCAGGATCTGGAACATTCCCATATCCATCAGAACCGCCCCAACTATGCTCAAATTTAGGAAAGATTAGAAGACACATCTTAAAGAACACTACACCACCAACACATCGCAGCTTATCTCTGACCCCGTGCAGCGCTCCATTGTATTACCATACTCATAAATACAGAGTACCAGTTTGATTTTAGATGCAATAAGAATTATGTAACAGTGTCTACTAATCCTAAATTGTAAAATAATTTAACACAAGCATTGACAAAGCCAATAGGTCCTGCCTTCAAAAGGGAAGGGCCGACTTAATTGGCTATGCCATTGTGTTTTTGCATTGGCATTCCTTGCATATATATAAATAATTGTTTTAATTTACTTATCTAAAATTGCCTTTGGCCATGCCAAAACAGTAAATAAATAAAAAAAACTAAAAACTGCTGCCAGTTAGTTATAGAAGCAATCGGTATTCAAATAATGTTCTGCACTTAAAGTAACAGACAAACGGGTTGTTTTAATCATTACTGGGCACTGTCGTTGTACTGCACATATTGCAAAAACAAAGCCCATTTCGCGTTTTGAACGTCAGAATTCCAGCGGCATATACAGGGGTTACTCTAGACATCTTGCTGATTAAAGTGTTTACAAATTTAGGGCTTAAGGTTGTGAGCCCGTGCTACAAAAAAATAACACACAAGAGAAACGGGTTTGCTAAACGCAAACGATCTTTGTTTTGGTTAAATGCTATATGTATTCTAGTGAAACCGAAACCGTAACACGCAGAGACACTCTACTGGAACTAACGTAGTGAAAAGGCAAAACCAGTACACCATCAGTTGTTGCCGGTTTTAATTTCACCATCTGACTTTACAAATCACACGAGATATATTTTGGTCTGACAAAGAAAACAAATCGGGTTCTTACAGTTATTTTGGAATATAGTTCGTTATCTGCGCGGTGAGTTAAAATAAACAAAGCGTAACTTCCCTGATGGCGTCTGAGTTTGGGAGCAGTGAGTGTTCCACGATAGAGTACGGTCCGGGTGGCTCAAATCAGTTCAAAGTAACAAACACTGTAAAATCGCATGGGGACGGGTGCTGGGTAGCCACACTCCTTGTGTGGTAGTTGGAACGACATTTTAAATTTAATTAAGCAATTAAGTGACACTTTGCTTGAAATGAAAAGCGCTATGACTGCAGCCAGCGTTGACGGGGCAAACAACAATTAAAAGATGGGGGAAGGGTGGGTGTATGTTGAAGCAAGGACCGCGTGGAGGGGTGGTGGGATGGGGAAAACAAGAAACAGTGCGAGCAACAAGCATGGACAAACACCAACAGGAAACAAAGAAACAAGCATTGGCCGCGCGACCGTAAAAGTAACGCGGCCGCGCGGCTGAATAAGACAAGCCCGGGAGTTGTGTGTGCGCGCGCGCGCTAAACCGAACACGCGAGTGGTGACGCGATCTGTGGTGGGGGAGGGGCATTAAAGCGAGGCGCGAGCGCGCTTGTCAAAACGAGAGGAAAGCCAGATGGCGCCTCTGAGAAGGGAGGGGGTAGTGCGCGCAGAGGAGCCATTAGAGAACACCCAGATGGCAGCTACGCGCGTGCACGCTCGCGTGAATGCAAGCTGTTCGCCAGCAAAAGCCTCTCTGGTAGCACTTTAAAAACCCACTTACTAAATGTCTCGGCCAGAGCAGCGCAAAGCGCTGGCTCAGGCGAGACCTAAAAAGGACTGCACAAACGGGATGCAAGGGAACAGCCACTGTCACTTTGGAGCTCTGCAGCACATGTGAGCGGTACCTGGACAATAGAGCATATGAGGAATTTTATGGTAAGAAAGTAGGGAACACTGGAACACTTGAGGGATTGATGTGGAAGCAGGAGGGAAAACTGCAACACATGTAAAGTTTCAGCACAGGACCAGACATGGTTTGCTGTAAAGCACTGTCATGCATGAGGTTGTTTAGGAAGCTCTAGGTAACAATGCAGCAATGCAGTACACAGGTGCTATCTAGAACACTGCAGCACATGAGCATGTTCTGGTGTTCTATAGACTGACCCTTTCTATGTTCCTAGGGTTTTATTGACTGACCTTTCTCCGTGCCCCGAGTTTCTAAACGCTGACATTGCACTTTGCTCCTGAAATCTAGTTGGCAATGGCTTGCACCTTTGTCCAAATAGGGACCCTTCTTCCTAGCCAGGGTAAGGGGGATACATTTCCAAAATAACCCCTACTCACCCCCTTGGTAGCTTGGCATGAGCAGACAGGCTTATCTCAGAGGCCGCGTGTAAAGCAATTGTGCACACAGACAGTAATACAGTGAAAACACTACAAATGGACACCACACCAGTTTAGAAAAATAAGTAATTTTTATCTAAAACCAAACAAGACCAAAATGACAAAAAAATCCACAATACAATAATCAAAATATGACTTCTAGAAGGTGAAAACAATTCTCTCCATAGCAAACTCTAGATGTGACACTTTCAACACAAAGTACCTTGGATACATCACAATCACAAACAAAAACAGCATCAGGGAAGGTGATGCATCGGTTCCTTACTGCCACGCAGGGGAGGTGATGCGTCGGTTCCTAACTGAAGGGAAGGTGATGCGTCATTTTCTTACTGTGTGGGGATGTGATGCATCGGTTTCTTACTACAGCCTTGGCGTTCTTTTAGGCTTGGTGCCCCGGTGTGATGCGTGGGGATCGGGGATGGGTCAGTTCTCAATGCTGCAGCAGCAACGGCGCTGCATTGGTTTCTCCAGTCGCAGTCCCACGATGTGTTCGTTCTTGCAGCCGCACTGCAGGGCCTGCGTCGGAATTGGTGCGTGATCTCGGACTTCGGAGATCGGTGCATGGGATTCGGCATGCGGAGATTTCTCCAGCCGCGGGCAGGCGCTGCGTCAGTTTCTTCGGCGATGCGTCGGAAACAGGTGTGGATGCGTCACACTTCTCGTAGTTGTGTCGTTTTGCCAGCTCCCAACAGCAGGAACAACCTCCAGAGGCCCAACAGAGCTACAGGCACATCTTGGCAGGTCAGAACTCCCAGCAATGAAGTTCAGGGGAGCTGGTGGTGAAGTGTTTGTGTCCCTGAGACTTCAGAACAGGAGGCAAGCTCTACTTCAAGCCCTCGGAGATCTTCCTTAAGCAGGGGACACAGCACACAGCAAAGTCCTTGTCCTTTCCTTGGCAGAAACAGCCACTGCAGGCCAACCCCAGACAGCACACAGCAAAGGGGCAGTACTTCTCCTTCAGTTTCTCCAGCTCTTATCCTTGGCAAAGGTTCCTCTTGAATTCCAAAAATGATCTAAAGTTCTGGGGTCTGGGCCCCAATATTTATACAACATTTTCCTTTGGTATCTGGTGGCAGAGAGGCTCTGTGCTCAGTCAAAACCAGTTCTGTCCTCTCTGGCCCAGCTTCCTTGTAGGAGGTCGAGACAGCATTGTGTAAGACAGACCAGGCCTATTCAGGTGCAAGGAAATCTCCTCCCCCTACTCTAAATGCTGCCCAGGTCTTTTCAGCCCAGCCCTGACTCATTCAGGAAAGACAGGACACACACCACCACCCCCAGTGGCTGTCTGAGAGAATGCACATCCCCAGTCCCTGTCACTCCAAAGCCAGACAGTCAATCCACAAACCAGCAGAGGCACACAGGATGGCTAAGCAAGAAAATAGTCACTTTCTAAAAGTGATATTTTCAAACACACATCTTTACTAAAAGATGTATTTTTATATTCTGAGTTCAGGCATACTGAACTCCATCTTTCTATCTTGTCCCAATGGGAAGTAAAACTTAGAAGATGTTCTAAATAAACTCCCATTCTATCCTATGGGACAGATAGCCTTTCAATAGTGAAAAACGAAATACACTGTGTTTCACTATCAGGACATGTCACACACATCATACATGTCCTACTTTTCACATACACTGCACCCTGCCCACAGGGGTACCTTGGGCCTACCTTAGGGGTGACTCACATGTAATAAAAGGGAAGGTTAGGGCTTGGCAAGTGAGTGCACTTGCCAGGTTGACATGGCAGTAGAAACTGCACGCAGACACTGCAGTGGCAGGTCAGAGACCCTTTTAAAAGGCTGCTTGCGTGGGTGGCATAATCAGTGCTGCATGCCCACCAGCAGCATTTGATTTACAGGCCCTGAGCACACACAGTGCACTGTACTAGAGACTTAGTAGTAAATCAAATAAGCCAATCATGGAAACACCAATCCATAATCACACTTTACTGGGAAAGCATATGCACTTTAGCACTGATCAGCAGTGGTAAAGTGCCCAGAGTCATAAAACCAACAAAAAAAACAGGAGGCCAAAAGGCGAAAAGTCTGGGCATAAACCCGCTGAAAAAGCCAGGTCTAACATAATGCTAATCTATTTTCAAGAGATCCCATAGGTTGATGTTCCCGATTTGCCAAAGGAAGAAAGGAGCCATGCACCCTAGGACCCACTGACGTATTTTGAGTTGATAGAAGGTTGCTCTATTCCTGAGCCAGGTTTGAAGATAGAAAACATATCTTCAGGTCCATCATATTCCAGACTAGCATGAATCCTTAGAAGTTAAACAAATACATAAGTATAGCTATATCTTTCTCCACCCCTACAGAAATCAGTCCACTGACATTGGCTGCAAGAGTCCTTCCCAGCCCAAGTCCAGCTTACCTGGATACCCAGACCTTCCTCATTTCTGTGCAGCCTCACACCTTCACTGTCCTGTCAGCTTGGTCTGGTGGCTCAGTGGACTAATGCATCCAATGCTGGAGCCTGTGTTTGACCTCGTGGTCACAAGTTCAAATCCATGCAGGTACACTCAGCCTTTCATCTATCTGAGGTCAATAAAATGAGAACCATTGAGTTGGGAAACAATAACCATCTGTTACTGAGTGCCACAATGTCTACGGGTAAATATGCACTTTACAAACACTTATGTTATGTCCTATTTAAAGGCAGCCAGAAAATGAATTGTCTTTAAAGTTGATGTATTTTCCTTGGTCCTGCCTTTAAAGTTCCCTTATACTTTCACAAACTGTACATGTATAAAACCAACGATTACTGTTTTTTAGCAAGTCCTGTCTCTTCACAAACTATTTAGCTCTTTCCATAACCCTTTAACAGCTGTGGGCATGGGGATGCCAGTCAATACCCAAAGAGACAATAGTTGCATACAAAACTCCTTCCAACTCTGGTTGTCTTTGTTATATTTCCTTAAAAACTCTCATAATCTGCTGGATGAGCTTCAGCTTTGCCATCTGAACCAAATTATATTCGCTAAGGTGACTCACTTCCATGTGCGGAGTCGCCCCAAACTCTAACAATAATGGTAAATGTTGGACTCGTTCAGTTCCCTCCACCTGACTAATGTCTTCCAACTCATCGAATGAAAACCCCAACTGCTTCCCATTCTTCTCTACATGGACTCTCAACCTTTTAACAATTGAATATCCAGATGCCCAGTCTTCTAGCTTTCCGAGTGCAGGTAACATGCTTCCTGTGCAATGGCAAAAAAAAACACGACACACCTCCTGCCCTATCTTTGACGAAAAATCAAAGGCTAAACTTAGTTCATGCACCTGTTTCTAGCCCCATCAACTCTTTTTTTTCAACCCTAGCCTATGTGACCTCACTTACCTCCCCTTTAAGGAATGGGCATCAAACTATTTGGCTACATATACAATTGTCCAGACACCAACATTGTACTGAGACTTTTCAGCAACATTGCTACAACCTGGTCTCTTCAACCCCCTGATTGCTAGAGAATACCTTGCAGAATGAGTGCCACCCTAGCATGGGAGAAAAACTATAATAAATGGTGATTGCCTTTTTTATGCGTTTTATTCAAGACGTGAAAGTTCTCCCACGCAGATCCCTCCCCGATGGAAATACACTTAGAGCAAACTCGGTGTCCACCCTGGGTGACTGGTGCCTGTAATGAAATGCCTCTTTTTGCATGTTAACCCCCACATTTTTGGACTCATGCTGCTGGTTTGTCGCCTGAGAGTGCACTGAGGCCGGCTATCCAGACCTCAGTGCCAGTGTTCTAGCCCTATACAAAGTTATGTTAAAATGGAAACATCCAACTGGCAAGTACTGACTTACTTATAAGTCCCTAGTAGATGGAACCCCAGATACACAGGGAATGTAAGGCAGAGTGGTCATTCATGGTTGCAGCACTGTTGTGTCACCCTGCATGTGACAGAGACAAATTGGACCCCAGCCTGCCATTGCAGACTGTCAGGGCAGTGTTTTACACTGCTAGTTCGACTTTGCCATTACACCTAATGGCAAAGCCACCACTTCCCTTAAGGATATATGCAAGTCTCCCCTAAGGAAGGCCTATGGAGCCCTATGGCAGGGAGATGCATATTGTTAAGTAAGGTATATGATCTTCAATATATCGTAGCAGCAACACTTCCAAATTGTCATTTTGCTGAGGAAAGTTTAGCAGCCCCATTGGCTAACACAGGGTTACCGGATGGCATCCCAGCCCGGCTAACTTCCGAATGGGTCTACCTAACAAGGCAGAGTAAGGTATCTAATTAATTGTGTCATTAAATCCGAACTGGTAGGAGGGGACCTAGTAGACCACTGGCTAGTGCCCACGTGATCCCCTGGGGGCTGTTTCCTGGGATAAATATGGCACCCCTGGCACCCTGCCCTTCAGTTCACAGTGGAGAAGAAGAAGGTACCAAAGAATGACTGCCCTGCTGCCCTTGAACTGCACTAAGAAAAGTAGCACCATCAAGAGGGCCGCACCTGCTGCACTTTTGGGCTAGCGAGATTGGGACTGTGCTTGCTGCTCCTGACACAAGGAAGACTTGATTTCCCACCTTCTCCCACAGAAGTGACTCTAAGGATCAGTCGTCTGATCCCCTGAAACCAGCTCCAGGGTTACAAGAGCTGAAAGAGCCCACACAGACAAGTTGGTAGCCACCGCAGATATTTTGCCGCTACAAGTCGTCGGGCACGACAAAGGACAAATCTGAGATAGCTTCTGTGTCGGCCGGACCTAGGAGTGCTATCAGAGTCTGGATTCGTTGCATCTAAGGGACACTAAACCTCGTCAAAGGTTTTGCATCCAACTGCGGTGCAGCAAGACCAATAGTGCAGCATCAGCTGTTTGACTACTGCAACGTAGAGGACTTCGAGGGACCCCAATCTCCATGGCCAAAGTCGCCCCACATCACCCGTGCCCGAGGAACCACCACAGAGAAACCCCCGTTGACGCACTACAACCGGAGCATCCTTTTGAGAATCTTTGCCAGTATCCCTTTGTGAGAAGTTGGCCTGGTATATGCTGTCCACTAATTAAAGTGGGCACCTTGCACCACTCCATGCGACCCTTATGATGTATGAGGTCAAAGATAACCTTTAGAAAGCTATCCTAGTGGTAGCTGTGGAGAGCAGCCTTGAGGCTTAGTCTTGAAGGAATGTATAGCAGCTTGTTTTACCAGAATATCACCTCCTGAATGACTAAATGAAGGAGAACCACACAGCAGTTATATAAAAATATGTATTTATTAATATAACACTCTCTACTATCCTGTACACGAGGATAGAACACAAAGCACACAATACGAGATCAATAGAACAGTTGTAAGTAGCACAATACACAGTGGGCTCCAGGGGGAGACCAAACCATATACTAAAATAGTGGTATAACAGTCATGACTGGGATCAAGACCAGGTCTGGTGCACGTAGAATCGCTGGGACCTCAAGGAACCACCCAAGGAGAGTACACAGGGACCCCACAGAGGCCGGGTGCAGTGTGGGAACACGACCGCGGGCTCCGTACAATTCTATGGGGAAGTCGCAGTTACACTTTTAAAGTTTAAGGACCCTTCTAGGAGGACTTCGAGCGAACCCGTTGGAACTTAAGAGTTTGAAGAGCCACCCCACCCATGGATACCGAAGTACCCGAGTTACCTATCCCAGAGGAGCCGGGTGCATAGGTCTGAAGTGGCATCGGAAACTGCTGCCGTTCTCAATGGAGAGCTGCAAAGAAGTACTGCTGCTGTGAAGGTGAAAAGGGTCCGGTGGAATCCAAGCCTGGATTCAGGAAGGAAGGAATCTGAAAGCAGAGGGGACAGAGTCTGGGTCACTCCAGAGTGACCAGGGGCTCAGTAGACGAATGCCCACCGATGTTGGGTGCTTCAGGTGCGTAGAAGGGATGCTTGACTCTGCAGCCACGAGGACCAGGAGAGGTCGAGGATAACCAGGAGCTGGAGGTGAGCTGTCCCACAAAGGATGTTGAGTGCTGAAGGGTCGGTGTCCGGCGGGAGTACCAACAAGCCTTGGCAAAAGCAACCCACGCAAGAAGGTCTAGCAGGTTACGGTGTTGACCAGCAAGGTCCAGGGGGCTCCCCAAGCAATGGAGAGTCAGGGCACATCTAGTGCAACCAGGAAAGCCCAACAGAAATCAATATGATCCTCAGGAGGACCCACAGGCCGAATGACCAGGAGTCGCGAGGGGACCTCGAGCAAGATTGCAAAGTACCAGCCCACGGAGCACTTGGTGCGAGGAGGCCGGAGTTCTTTGGTGCAAATACTGATCAGGGTCAGGACTACATAAAGTCCAATGCACAATCTCGGGAATCGCCAACAAGCATATGCACTTGCAAATGGACACAGTGCACAGGGGTTCGGGTTATGCAGTCCCCACAAGGGATACTGGCCTCAATCTCAGTGAGAGGGCAGATCGTCCTCAGGGACCTTCGGAAACCCACCTCCTGTGTTGCTGAAATCTTCAGAGTCCGCAGGAGCTCAGGAGCAGCAGACCAGTGAGTTGCGGTTAGGTGCCTGCGAATGCATGGGAGTGACTCCTTCACTCCAAGGGAGATTCTTCAGTTGTCTTTAGTGCACCACAGGTCCTGCACAGAGCCTGTATGGAGCACAGGTGCAAACTAAGCTTCGGACGGAAAGGGGGACGAAGTCGAGCCCAGTCGAGGTCAAGCGAAGTCCAGGGTGTCCAGACGGTCGAAGGTCAGTGGTTTCTTCTTGTAGAATTTTGCCCACGTAAAATCTAAAGTCTTACAGCCAGGTAAGCCCTTTTGTACCCACGGGAGAGGGTTGGACAGATTCAGGGGACCCTCCTAGGGGAGGGGCAGGACAGAGGGGTGGTTACACCCATGTCCTTTGTCCAGTTTTGCGCCAGAGCAAGAGCCAATGGCTCCCAGAACTGGTTTGAGCTGGACTATGCACAGGGACACCAAATGTACCCCAGGTGCAGACTTTCAGGCACTCTCAGAGTGCCCCCACCCAGTCCCAATACACTAAACCCTGTCTGGGAGGTGGTCACACCTCCCTGTGGCAGGATGCCTATTGTGCTGCCTTCCTCTGCTCAAGCTGGCTCAGCAGCAGGAGGGCAGAAATGTGTCTCCGGTCGGCAGCATCCATTTTGTGCTGTCCGGGTCGAGAAGGCTGGCACTGGTTAGACCAGTGACCCCACGATGCTCGCTTCTGAAGGGTGGAATCATACCTCCCACACCAGTTACTGGTGTGGAGGTAGGATTCCAAGGTGTTTGATACCAAACACAATATGTTTCTATGCAGCCATTTTCAAGATAGCATTTACTGCGAGGTTATAATGCAACTCTACCTATATGTCCGGCTGAGTCACAGACAACCCGGGAGAATGGTCTCCGAAAGCTGCAGAGGGGCTCTGCTCATGCAGGGGCACCCTCTCACTAAAAACCCAGCACCTTGCCTTCAGGATTGTTAAAGCCTGCTATAGGGGTGACATATAAGTTTTAAGTGTAGTGACCACTAGATATAGTGAACCTATATCTAAAGTAAGTGGTGCAAGCACCAGCTTACACAGGTTGCAGTAGCAGACCTGGAGGTCCATTTTGTATGGCCTCTCATGGGTGGCATAAAATGCTTCAGCCCATGGGAGGCCTCTGGGGTACCTATGCCCTGGGTTCATGGGTACCACATACTAGGGACTGATAAGGGTACCCCAGTATCCAATATGGAGTGTGCCATAGTACATGTATGTCAATTTAAGGGAGAAAGCAGATAGACTGGGGTCCTGATTAGCAGGATCCCAGTCAGACTAGTCAAAAACAGTGAGACATCAAGCAAAAAGTGGGGGTAACCATTAGAAGCAGATCCTACTTTCCTACACAACCCCCCCCAAACGAAAGGACATGAGACTAACCTAGACCAGTTGAGTCTTCCTTTTCTAAGTGGAAATATCTGGAGAGTCCATCTGCATTGGCATGGTTACTCCCAGGTCTATGTTCCACTGAATAGTCCATCCCCTGTAGGGAAATGGACCACCTCAAAAGTTTGGGGTTTTCACCCTTCATCTGTTTTAGCCATAAGAGGGGGGCTTATGGTCTCTCTGAACAATGAAGTGAGTGCCAAACAAGTCTGGCCTCAACTTCTTCAGAGCCCAAACCACAGCAAAGGCTTCCCTCTCAATAGCTGACCAACGTTTCTCACTGGGGGCCAGCCTTCTGCTTATAAAAGCCACTGGCTGATCCTGACCCTCTTCATTCAGATGTGATAACACAGCCCCTACCCCCAACTCAGATGCATCAGTTTGAACAATTAATTGTTTGGAATAGTCAGGACTTTGCAGAATGGGAGCAGAGCACATGGCCTGCTTCAGGTCATCAAATGCCTTTTGACAGCTAACTGTCTACTGAACTTTCTTAGGCATTGTTTTAGAGGTCAGATCATTTAAGGGGGTCACTATGGATCCATATCCCTTAACAAACCTCCTGTAGTACCCAGTCAGGCCCAAGAAAGCTGTGACCTGAGCCTGGGTAGTTGGAGCAACCCAGTCCATGATGGTCTGGATTTTGCTCTGCAATGGTTGAACCTGGCCTCCACCCTCAAGGTGGCCCAGGTACACAACCTTATTCTGCCCTATCTGGCACTTGGTGGCCTTGATAGTGAGGCCTGATTTTTGCAGGGCCTCCAGAACATTTCTTAGGTGGACCAGGTGATCCTCCCAGGTGGAACTAAAGACAGCAATATCATCAAGATAAGCTGCACTATTGTCTTCCAGGCCTGTGAGAACTTTATTCACCAACCTTTGAAATGTGGCAGGTGCATTTTTCAAGCCAAAGGGCATTACCACAAATTGATAGTGCCCACTAGGGGTTGAAAATGCTGTTTTGGGTTTGGCATCCTCAGCTAGTCTGATTTGCCAATATCCAGCTGTGAGGTCAAATATATTCAAGAACTTGGCTGAGGCCAAAGTATCAATGAGCACATCTGCCCTAGGAATAGGATGAGCATCAGTCCTAGTGACTGCATTGAGCCCCCTGCAGTCCACACAAAACCTAATTTCTCTCTTCCCACCCTGGGTATGAGGTTTGGGTACCAGGACCACTGGACTAGCCCAAGGGCTATCTGAGAGTTCAATGACTCCCAATTCCAGCATCTTTTGGACCTCAGTCCTGATGCAGTCCCTGACATGGTCAGGTTGCCTGTAAATCTTATTTTTAACAGGCAGACTTTCACCTGTGTCTACTTCATGGGTACACCAAGTGGTCTGACTAGGAGTCAGGGAGAACATACGTCTGTACTGATTGAGGACCTTCCTGCAATCAGTCTGTTGCTGTTCAATGAGGCTGCCTGCCAAGGCTACACCATCAACTGAGCCATCATCAGGGTTCTGTGAGAGGAGGTCAGGGAATGGGTCACTCTCTTCCTCCTGTCCCTCATCAGTAGCCATGAGCAAGCCCATGTCTGCCATGTCAACAAATGGCTTGAGCCTGTTCACATGGAGCACCACTGTGGGGGCTCCTGGGAGTTCCAAGGTCCACCAGGTAGGTGACCTCTCCCTTCGGCTCAAGAATGGTATGGGGTCCACTCCACTTGTCCTGGAGGGCTGCTGGGGCCACAGGCTCCAACACCCATACCTTCTGTCCTGGCTGGTACACAGTCAGTTTATCCAAAGGAAGGGAAACTAGGGCTTTTTTATCCAGGTCCAGCATACATGCCCATTAATATATCTTAGCAGTAGTGGTATGCAGTTCCTATAGTGCAAAGCAGGTAGTTGTAAATGATCTGGGGATATATATGACAATATATAGTCAATGAACAGGAGAAAAGTTTCCTCCTTTCGGAAAAAGACCCTCACACACCCAGCCAGCTAGGTGTCTTGCTTCATCATCAGGTCTGCTCCTTATCGGGTCGGCGCTGCAATACCTGATCGGCACCCGTGATGGGGCCTTCTTGGCGGAGATCTTTATTCCTTAAGCCGTAGGGTGTAGTGCGTGTGAGGGCCCTAGGTCAATGTAGGTGATAGTGATGTGTAGGGATGTGAAATTTAAAACAGAAATGGTGGTCCACTCACAACCATTTTAATGAATTTTGGCCACCATCCTGATTAAAACAAAAAAAACGTGTATGCTCACTCTAAGGTTTGTGAGGTTATACGCTTGTGATATGGGTCAACATGTTTCTTGCCTATTATCAATTAGATGGCAATTCTTCAGGACCAAACCTAGATCTACCTACACTTTTTGGTGGTGGTCAAGAACTAGGTGAAGTGAAGTAATGACCACCTGTACAGCACCCTAAAAAGTGGTACCTGTAGATCTACAACATAACCTGCAACAAAACAAAATAACAAACATTACTATATCATATCAGAATACTCTAGTTGTTACACTGCAGTTGGTGCACCATCCAGGATCCAAGGTGCAACACATGCATGCTGAACACAGGTGAGCGGTGGCATGCGTCATTTAAGAACTAGGTATGATTAAAAACACATTAAAAAGCAGCAGCGAAATAGAGCATTATTGTGCTGATGGCACAGTCGTGGAACTCACCCTATTTGGGTCAAAAACGCACGGCATCGTGTACCGGCAGGTGTAGACACTAAGGTGTCGTGTCCTGATGAATAAGAGAAAGGAGAATTGAAATATGGATAATAAGGTACATTAACCTGTGGGCAGTATCAAGAACAGAGGCAAAACACAACACCGGGGCTGCCTTGCTGTGTCTCATCATGGTGAGGTATAAGCGCCTCAAAGGGAGATTCTATGTTCCCCTTCTGTCATGGTGACATGTGGACTGCGTACAAAGACCCCCCGCCAGCGCCAACCGGTGGCTCCTCCGAAACCAACCAAGGGTTAGTTTCAGATCGGTACCCGGTGTACGCCGCGGGACATCAATCAGCGCATGCTCCTCATTGCCCACGCAGTGTCCAGAACAGCCAGTCCGCGCTGAGCAAATGCTCCATAGTTATACACCGGAAATTTAAAATGCAGAAGCTAATCCCAACACCCTTACGGAAGCAGTCGGGTGTGCTGGGACGCGTCTGTGCTATGATAAAAACCACATAGAACCAAGTTGCACATTTCAGATTCGGAAAGGAGCCCTACGATTAGCCTCTACATCCGCATGACTGGAATCACTCAGGGCGAGTGCCTCAGCATTATTGCAATACTTACAGTTTTGTCGGAGACGAGTCGGTGGTTAGCCTACCCCTCACTCTGCCGGACCGGGTGGTGCCGAGTTCGTTGTGACTCAGTTAGTTATCCCACCGGCCGGCTGAGTGAAGGGGCGGTACTTCCGGTACTTCCGGGAAAACCATATGCGTAGCTAGAGCGCAAACCCCTGTCTCGGTCGCCATGTTGGAGTACCCCATGTAATGATGATGTCACAATGCTGGTCAACCGTAACCGTCGGCGTCATTCTCAAAGCCTCGTTGTGTTATAATTAGAAAACCTCAAAGGGTAGTGTGTGTTTCTAAAGGGACCAGTGCTAGCTGAAAACTGTGCCATAAACGGGTTATCATGGCAAATAAATTACTCTAATGTATATAGAGAGTGCCCACAATTGTGCCCAGTCTGTGATCTGTGTATTTGATTGTAAATGTGGAAAAACAAGCTTACATGCTGGGGGATAGGCCCCTATATGAGTCTCCATTGACAATGTTAATGTAGTAGGGTGAAAATAACCTAGAGTCTATAACTCTGATGTCAGAATTCAATAAATGCACCTGATCTCATGTCAGAACATCTCATTAGAGGCAAAGGGATTTCAATGAGACCCGCTGTGTGTAGGAGCTATATCTTGGTGCAGTCAAGAGGTGTATCACTAAGGGTTGGAAGACAGGTAGCAGATGGACATATACGAAATAAGCCCATGGAGCGAGTCAAGTCAAGAGGCTCCAGGGAATATCTTCGTTTAACCCTTCCTTATCAGTAGCTAGCCGTAGAACCCAACGTTGTTCTAAACGGAACAGAGAATTCTTGGACATCCCCGGGTGCGTCTCAAGTACGCCCCATTTAAACGAGTTTGGAAGGTGTTTTGCCTGTTGGAAGTGAGTAGTCATTTTTGTATTAGTTTTCTGGCATCTGAAGTTGCTTCTGTGTTCCGTTATCTGGACTTTAACCGGCCTTGAGGTCATTCCTTTGTACAGGAGTCCACATGGGCAACTCAGTATGTAAATGCAATTAGAAGTATTTCAATTGGTATGGGTGGTCATTCTCCAACTGACTCCGTTAGGGAACGTCAGTTCTTTAGTAACTCTGGTTTGGGGACACACTGAACAGGACCCACATGGGTAATGCCCCCTGATAGGAGGTAGGTCCCACAATGTTCTTTGTATATTACTCTGTTGTTTCCTGGGTCTCGTGTGTATAAGCATGTCCTTAAGGTTGCTAGTCCGTTTGAATGCAAACCTTGGTGTGGGTAAGCTAAGTGTCCCTGTATTAAGAATGTTCCAATGTTTGCGAATGATCTTCTTCATCCGGTTGGAGTCAGGGGTATACGTGGTTACACACGTGATGGTATTGTCTGGTTCTCTAGCTTTGCTTTCCAACAAGTTCTCACGGTTGTTGTATCTAGCCCTTTTGCGAGCGCGAGTAACAACCTGTTTTGGGTATTCCCGATGAAGAAGATCTTTCATCAGAGTGTCGGACTCCTTCTGGTAGTCACTCAGCGTGCTGCAATTTCTTCTAATACGAAGAAATTGTCCAAAGGGTAGGTTTTGTCTCAGGGCCCTTGGATGGTGACTACTAAATAGCAGAAGGCTATTTCTGTCGGTTGGTTTCCAATAGAGTGGTGGTGATCTTATCACCCTCTAGTTTGATCAACAGGTCAAGAAATGGAATCTCAGTTTCTGAAATAGTGTTGGTAAATTTCAGAAAAGGGTTCAATGTATTGATCCATGTACAGAATTCCTCACATTTTGTGCGTTCTCCTTTCCAAAGGATCAAAATATCATCAATAAATCTTTTCCAAATCAACACGTTAGTTCTATATGGATTCCTGGGGTTGTGGATCTCCCTCTCTTCGAACGCTGACATGTACATACACGCCAGGCTCGGTGCGAACGTGCTGCCCATCGAAGTGCCCTGCGTTTGGTGGTAGAGTTGTGTGTTATATTCAAAGAAATTTTCTGTTAACGCTATGGTGGCACACTCCAATATGAAGGCCACTGGGGTTGGCGAGTTCCAATCACTGCTGCTAAGTGCATCCTCGATTACTTCAGGTGTCGCCCTCTGAGGAATGTTAGTATAGAGGGCCTCAACATCCAGGGTGACCAGTAGATCCACTTCTTCTGGATGTTGGGCCCCCTCAAGTAGATGTAAGACATCTGTGGTGTCCCTGAGGAACGAGGGAGTTGCTCTTACGAGTGGTTGTATGAAATGGTCAACAAACCTGGAAAGAGGTTCCAGGACAGACCCGATCCCAGACACAATAGGACGTCCGGGAACCGGGGTGATCCCCTTGTGGATCTTGGGCAAACAGTAGAAGTAAGGGGCTTGGGCTCTTTAGTTATTAGGAATTCAGCTTCCTTTTTAGTAATCCAACCTTCAGTCTCTGCAGAGAAGACCATAGAAGATATAGTCCTACTCAATCTGGGAGTGGGGTCTTCTCTCACAGGGGTATAGTATCTCCTGTCGCTCAACTGTCTACGACATTCCACATCGTAGTCCACTGTGGATATGATAACCATGGCCCCACCTTTGTCTGCCTGTTTGATCGTAAGGTTCACATCATTTGCCAGGGCCTTGACGGCAGCGGTTTCGCTAGAGGATAAATTGTGGTAGGGGGCAGGGGTGGTCATTTTATTCAGATCTTTCAACACTGCTTGCTCGAATGTCAGCACCTCATTGGGAATCATGCTACTGTTCGGTGTGAATGTAGATGGTCTATGTAAGCCAGAATCGCCAGTAGGTGGTGGCGGTTGGTCCTGAAAGAAAGCTTGTAGGCGGATTTTACGGAAGAAACCCTGGACCTCACAGATGTCGCGAAATTTGTCAGTTTTAGGTGTGGGTACATAACCTAAACCTTTTGGAGGACCCTTACCTCCAGCGGAGAAAGGGCCCTCGAGGAGAGGTTGATAATCAGTCTCTCTTCCCCCTTGTCTGGCTCCTGGTCTCTACCGATCGTGCTGGCTGATTCTGCCATTGTACTCTTTTGCCCTCTCCTGCGCCCTCTTCCTCTGCCCCAGCCTCTGTCTAAAAAGGTGGCTCAGCCCCATGTTGGAAAAAGGGAGGAGGGCCTTGTTGGTACATTGGGTATTGCCAGAACTGGGGTCCCTGGTATGGGGGGTATGTTGTAGGGAGGATACAAAGGTTGTTGGAAAGGTCTTGTTTTTCTGCTATTCCAGCTCCCAGTGCTGGAGTCACTGTTTGATAAGGAGCCTCTCCGTGATAAATTGGAACTCTCATCTGAAGAGTAACCTGTTGCTGATGCAGTGTAGTCTGCCTTCAGATACGGGTAGACCTTTTCTGTTGAAAATTTCTGAATATCTTTTTGAAGTTTCGAAATCTTTTGTTTCATTAGGTATCCCCTATTGTCCGCAATTTCCGCATTGATCTCAGCTAGCTTGGTTTTATATGCTGCTGTTTGAATAATAACCTTGATTGCACCTTCTGCTGTCTGTATTCTTATGAGCAGAGCGTCTGCTATTCTTTTTGCCGTATTAATTATGAGGATGAGCCAGTCCCTAGTGCATTTCCATGCTACTAGGGACCACTCTTTCTTAAATACAGCATCCTCCAGAAATAAACGTGGGAAGTTTTTTACAATCAGGCCATTAGGGGCTATATTAGCCCTTAGGTTCTCTGTCATCATTGCACCATGCAGAGTCACCTTCAACCATTCATGTTTCTTGTTAGACAGTGAAGTCCAATCTTCTGACTGGCTACCGGAGGCTGAACTGCCATCAGGCCCCAGCAGTGACGGTGCTCTAAGAATTTCTGCTGCTGCTTCGTCGACGAAGCTCAGTCCATGGTAGTCCTCCATACTAATGGTCAGAGGTCCTTGTGGACTGTTTAGGAATAGTCGGGATAATATTATTCCCCCTATCTCTCGAAATGGGCCAGGAGAAACAATCGTAACTACCTGGTAACCTATGTATATGTTACCGCGGGTAGAACCCGTGCAGTCAATTTATCCAAAGGAAGGGAAACTAGGGATTTTTATCCAGGTCCAGCATACATGCCCATTAATATATCTTAGCAGTAGTGGTATGCAGTTCCTATAGTGCAAAGCAGGTAGTTGTAAATGATCTGGGGATATATATGACAATATATAGTCAATGAACAGGAGAAAAGTTTCCTCCTTTCGGAAAAAGACCCTCACACACCCAGCCAGCTAGGTGTCTTGCTTCATCATCGGGTCTGCTCCTTATCGGGTCGGCGCTGCAATACCCGATCGGCACCCGTGATGGGGCCTTCTTGGCGGAGATCTTTATTCCTTAAGCCGTAGGGTGTAGTGCGTGTGAGGGCCCTAGGTCAATGTAGGTGATAGTGATGTGCAGGGATGTGAAATTTAAAACAGAAATGGTGGTCCACTCACAACCATTTTAATGAATTGTGGCCACCATCCTGATTAAAACAAAAAAAACGCGTATGCTCACTCTAAGGTTTGTGAGGTTATACGATTGTGATATGGGTCAACATGTTTCTTGCCTATTATCAATTAGATGGCAATTCTTCAGGACCAAACCTAGATCTACCTACACTTTTTGGTGGTGGTCAAGAACTAGGTGAAGTGAAGTAATGACCACCCGTACAGCACCCTAAAAAGTGGTACCTGTAGATCTACAACATAACCTGCAACAAAACAAAATAACAAACATTACTATATCATATCAGAATACTCTAGTTGTTACACTGCAGTTGGTGCACCATCCAGTATCCAAGGTGCAACACACGCATGCTGAACACAGGTGAGCGGTGGCATGCGTCATTTAAGAACTAGGTATGATTAAAAACACATTAAAAAGCAGCAGCGAAATAGAGCATTATTGTGCTGATGGCACAGTCGTGGAACTCACCCTATTTGGGTCAAAAACGCACAGCATCGTGTACCGGCAGGTGTAGACACTAAGGTGTAGTGTCCTGATGAATAAGAGAAAGGAGAATTGAAATATGGATAATAAGGTACATTAACCTGTGGGCAGTATCAAGAACAGAGGCAAAACACAACACCGGGGCTCCCTTGCTGTGTCTCATCATGGTGAGGTATAAGCACCTCAAAGGGAGATTCTATGTTCCCCTTCTGTCATGGTGACATGTGGACTGCGTACAAAGACCCCCCGCCAGCGCCAACCGGTGGCTCCTCCGAAACCAACCAAGGGTTAGTTTCAGATCGGTACCCGGCGTACGCCGCGGGACATCAATCAGCGCATGCTCCTCATTGCCCACACAGTGTCCAGAACAGCCAGTCCGCGCTGAGCAAATGCTCCATAGTTATACAGCGGAAATTTAAAATGCAGAAGCTAATCCCAACACCCTTACGGAAGCAGTCGGGTGTGCTGGGCGCGTCTGTGCTATGATAAAAACCACATAGAACCAAGTTGCACATTTCAGATTCGGAAAGGAGCCCTACGATTAGCCTCTACATCCGCATGACTGGAATCACTCAGGGCGAGTGCCTCAGCATTATTGCAATACTTACAGTTTTGTCGGAGACGAGTCGGTGGTTAGCCTACCCCTCACTCTGCCGGACCGGGTGGTGCCGAGTTCGTTGTGACTCAGTTAGTTATCCCACCGGCCGGCTGAGTGAAGGGGCGGTACTTCCGGTACTTCCGGGAAAACCATATGCGTAGCTAGAGCGCAAACCCCTGTCTCGGTCGCCATGTTGGAGTACCCCATGTAATGATGATGTCACAATGCTGGTCAACCGTAACCGTCGGCGTCATTTTCAAAGCCTCGTTGTGTTATAATTAGAAAACCTCAAAGGGTAGTAGTGTGTGTTTCTAAAGGGACCAGTGCTAGCTGAAAACTGTGCCATAAACGGGTTATCATGGCAAATAAATTACTCTAATGTATATAGAGAGTGCCCACAATTGTCCAGTCTGTGATCTGTGTATTTGATTGTAAATGTGGAAAAACAAGCTTACATGCTGGGGGATAGGTGTCTACCCTATATGAGTCTCCATTGACAATGTTAATGTAGTAGGGTGAAAATAACCTAGAGTCTATAACTCTGATGTCAGAATTCAATAAATGCACCTGATCTCATGTCAGAACATCTCATTAGAGGCAAAGGGATTTCAATGAGACCCGCTGTGTGTAGGAGCTATATCTTGGTGCAGTCAAGAGGTGTATCACTAAGGGTTGGAAGACAGGTAGCAGATGGACATATACGAAATAAGCCCATGGAGCGAGTCAAGTCAAGAGGCTCCAGGGAATATCTTCGTTTAACCCTTCCTTATCAGTAGCTAGCCGTAGAACCCAACGTTGTTCTAAACGAAACAGAGAATTCTTGGACATCCCTGGGTGCGTCTCAAGTACGCCCCATTTAAACGAGTTTGGACGGTGTTTTGCCTGTTGGAAGTGAGTAGTCATTTTTGTATTAGTTTTCTGGCATCTGAAGTTGCTTCTGTGTTCCGTTATCTGGACTTTAACCGGCCTTGAGGTCATTCCTATGTACAGGAGTCCACATGGGCAACTCAGTATGTAAATGCAATTAGAAGTATTGCAATTGGTATGGGTGGTCATTCTCCAACTGACTCCGTTAGGGAACGTCAGTTCTTTAGTAACTCTGGTTTGGGGACACACTGAACAGGACCCACATGGGTAATGCCCCCTGATAGGAGGTAGGTCCCACAATGTTCTTTGTATATTACTCTGTTGTTTCCTGGGTCTCGTGTGTATAAGCATGTCCTTAAGGTTGCTAGTCCATTTGAATGCAAACCTTGGTGTGGGTAAGCTAAGTGTCCCTGTATTAAGAATGTTCCAATGTTTGCGAATGATCTTCCTCATCCGGTTGGAGTCAGGGGTATACGTGGTTACAAACGTGATTGTATTGTCTGGTTCTCTAGCTTTGCTTTCCAACAAGTTCTCACGGTTGTTGTATCTAGTCCTTTTGCGAGCGCGAGTAACAACCTGTTTTGGGTATTCCCGATGAAGAAGATCTTTCATCAGAGTGTCGGACTCCTTCTGGTAGTCACTCAGCGTGCTGCAATTTCTTCTAATACGAAGAAATTGTCCAAAGGGTAGGTTTTGTCTCAGGGCCCTTGGATGGTGACTACTAAATAGCAGAAGGCTATTTCTGTCGGTTGGTTTCCGATAGAGAGTGGTGGTGATCTTATCACCCTCTAGTTTGATCAACAGGTCAAGAAATGGAATCTCAGTTTCTGAAATAGTGTTGGTAAATTTCAGAAAAGGGTTCAATGTATTGATCCATGTACAGAATTCCTCACATTTTGTGCGTTCTCCTTTCCATAGGATCAAAATATCATCAATAAATCTTTTCCACATCAACACGTTCGTTCTATATGGATTCCTGGGGTTGTGGATCTCCCTCTCTTCGAACGCTGACATGTACATACACACCAGGCTCGGTGTGAACGTGCTGCCCATCGAAGTGCCCTGCGTTTGGTGGTAGAGTTGTGTGTTATATTCAAAGAAATTTTCTGTTAACGCTATGGTGGCACACTCCAATATGAAGGCCACTGGGGTTGGCGAGTTCCAATCACTGCTGCTAAGTGCATCCTCAATTACTTCAAGTGTCGCCCTCTGAGGAATGTTAATATAGAGGGCCTCAACATCCAGGGTGACCAGTAGATCCACTTCTTCTGGATGTTGGGCCCCCTCAAGTAGATGTAAGACATCTGTGGTGTCCCTGAGGGAACGAGGGAGTTGCTCTTACCAGTGGTTGTATGAAATGGTCAACAAACCTGGAAAGAGGTTCCAGGACAGACCCGATCCCAGACACAATAGGACGTCCGGGAACCGGGGTGATCCCCTTGTGGATCTTGGGCAAACAGTAGAAGTAAGGGGTCTTGGGCTCTTTAGTTATTAGGAATTCAGCTACCTTTTTAGTAATCCAACCTTCAGTCTCTGCAGAGAAGACCATAGAAGATATAGTCCTACTCAATCTGGGAGTGGGGTTCTCTCTCACAGGAGTATAGTATCTCCTGTCGCTCAACTGTCTACGACATTCCACATCGTAGTCCACTGTGGACATGATAACCGTGGCCCCACCTTTGTCTGCCTGTTTGATCGTAAGGTTCACATCATTTGCCAGGGCCTTGACGGCAGCGGTTTCGCTAGAGGATAAATTGTGGTAGGGGGCAGGGGTGGTCATTTTATTCAGATCTTTCAACACTGCTTGCTCGAATGTCAGCACCTCATTGGGAATCATGCTACTGTTCGGTGTGAATGTAGATGGTCTATGTAAGCCAGAATCGCCAGTAGGTGGTGGCGGTTGGTCCTGAAAGAAAGCTTGTAGGCGGATTTTACGGAAGAAACCCTGGACCTCACAGATGTCGCGAAATTTGTCAGTTTTAGGTGTGGGTACATAACCTAAACCTTTTTGGAGGACCCTTACCTCCAGCGGAGAAAGGGCCCTCGAGGAGAGGTTGATAATCAGTCTCTCTTCCCCCTTGTCTGGCTCCTGGTCTCTACCGATCGTGCTGGCTGATTCTGCCATTGTACTCTTTTTGCCCTCTCCTGCGCCCTCTTCCTCTGCCCCATCCTCTGTCTAAAAAGGTGGCTCAGCCCCATGTTGGAAAAAGGGAGGAGGGCCTTGTTGGTACATTGGGTATTGCCAGAACTGGGGTCCCTGGTATGGGGGTATGTTGTAGGGAGGATACATAGGTTGTTGGAAAGGTCTTGTTTTTCTGCTATTCCAGCTCCCAGTGCTGGAGTCACTGTTTGATAAGGAGCCTCTCCGTGATAAATTGGAACTCTCATCTGAAGAGTAACCTGTTGCTGATGCAGTGTAGTCTGCCTTCAGATACGGGTAGACCTTTTCTGTTGAAAATTTCTGAATATCTTTTTGAAGTTTCGAAATCTTTTGTTTCATTAGGTATCCCCTATTGTCCGCAATTTCCGCATTGATCTCAGCTAGCTTGGTTTTATATGCTGCTGTTTGAATAATAACCTTGATTGCACCTTCTGCTGTCTGTATTCTTATGAGCAGAGCGTCTGCAATTCTTTTTGCCGTATTAATTATGAGGATGAGCCAGTCCCTAGTGCATTTCCATGCTACTACGGACCACTCTTTCTTAAATACAGCATCCTCCAGAAATAAGCGTGGGAAGTTTTTTACAATCAGGCCATTAGGGGCTATATTAGCCCTTAGGTTCTCTGTCATCATTGCACCATGCAGAGTCACCTTCAACCATTCATGTTTCATGTTAGACAGTGAAGTCCAATCTTCTGACTGGCTACCGGAGGCTGAACTGCCATCAGGTCCCAGCAGTGACTGTGCTCTAAGAATTTCTGCTGCTGCTTCGTCGCCGAAGCTCAGTCCCTGGTAGTCCTCCATACTAATGGTCAGAGGTCCTTGTGGACTGTTTAGGAATAGTCGGGATAATCTTATTCTCCCTATCTCTCGAAATGGGCCAGGAGAAACAATCGTAACTACCTGGTAACCTATGTATATGTTACCGCGGGTAGAACCCGTGCAGTCAATTTATCCAAAGGAAGGGAAACTAGGGCTTTTTTATCCAGGTCCAGCATACATGCCCATTAATATATCTTAGCAGTAGTGGTATGCAGTTCCTATAGTGCAAAGCAGGTAGTTGTAAATGATCTGGGGATATATATGACAATATATAGTCAATGAACAGGAGAAAAGTTTCCTCCTTTCGGAAAAAGACCCTCACACACCCAGCCAGCTAGGTGTCTTGCTTCATCATCGGGTCTGCTCCTTATCGGGTCGGCGCTGCAATACCCGATCGGCACCCGTGATGGGGCCTTCTTGGCGGAGATCTTTATTCCTTAAGCTGTAGGGTGTAGTGCGTGTGAGGGCCCTAGGTCAATGTAGGTGATAGTGATGTGTAGGGATGTGAAATTTAAAACAGAAATGGTGGTCCACTCACAACCATTTTAATGAATTGTGGCCACCATCCTGATTAAAACAAAAAAGACGCGTATGCTCACTCTAAGGTTTGTGAGGTTATACGCTTGTGATATGGGTCAACATGTTTCTTGCCTATTATCAATTAGATGGCAATTCTTCAGGACCAAACCTAGATCTACCTACACTTTTTGGTGGTGGTCAAGAACTAGGTGAAGTGAAGTAATGACCACCCGTACAGCACCCTAAAAAGTGGTACCTGTAGATCTACAACATAACCTGCAACAAAACAAAATAACAAACATTACTATATCATATCAGAATACTTTAGTTGTTACACTGCAGTTGGTGCACCATCCAGTATCCAAGGTGCAACACACGCATGCTGAACACAGGTGAGCGGTGGCATGCGTCATTTAAGAACTAGGTATGATTAAAAACACATTAAAAAGCAGCAGCGAAATAGAGCATTAATGTGCTGATGGCACAGTCGTGGAACTCACCCTATTTGGGTCAAAAACGCACAGCATCGTGTACCGGCAGGTGTAGACACTAAGGTGTAGTGTCCTGATGAATAAGAGAAAGGAGAATTGAAATATGGATAATAAGGTACATTAACCTGTGGGCAGTATCAAGAACAGAGGCAAAACACAACACCGGGGCTCCCTTGCTGTGTCTCATCATGGTGAGGTATAAGCGCCTCAAAGGGAGATTCTATGTTCCCCTTCTGTCATGGTGACATGTGGACTGCGTACAAAGACCCCCCGCCAGCGCCAACCGCTGGCTCCTCCGAAACCAACCAAGGGTTAGTTTCAGATCGGTACCCGGCGTACGCCGCGGGACATCAATCAGCGCATGCTCCTCATTGCCCACGCAGTGTCCAGAACAGCCAGTCCACGCTGAGCAAAAGCTCCATAGTTATACCGCGGAAATTTAAAATGCAGAAGCTAATCCCAACACCCTTACGGAAGCAGTCGGGTGTGCTGGGACGCGTCTGTGCTATGATAAAAACCACATAGAACCAAGTTGCACATTTCAGATTCGGAAAGGAGCCCTACGATTAGCCTCTACATCCGCATGACTGGAATCACTCAGGGCGAGTGCCTCAGCATTATTGCAATACTTACAGTTTTGTCGGAGACGAGTCGGTGGTTAGCCTACCCCTCACTCTGCCGGACCGGGTGGTGCCGAGTTCGTTGTGACTCGGTTAGTTATCCCACCGGCCGGCTGAGTGAAGGGGCGGTACTTCCGGTACTTCCGGGAAAACCATATGCGTAGCTAGAGCACAAACCCCTGTCTCGGTCGCCATGTTGGAGTACCCCATGTAATGATGATGTCACAATGCTGGTCAACCGTAACCGTCGGCGTCATTTTCAAAGCCTCGTTGTGTTATAATTAGAAAACCTCAAAGGGTAGTGTGTGTTTCTAAAGGGACCAGTGATAGCTGAAAACTGTGCCATAAACGGGTTATCATGGCAAATAAATTACTCTAATGTATATAGAGAGTGCCCACAATTGTGCCCAGTCTGTGATCTGTGTATTTGATTGTAAATGTGGAAAAACAAGGTTACATGCTGGGGGATAGGCGTCTACCCTATATGAGTCTCCATTGACAATGTTAATGTAGTAGGGTGAAAATAACCTAGAGTCTATAACTCTGATGTCAGAATTCAATAAATGCACCTGATCTCATGTCAGAACATCTCATTAGAGGCAAAGGGATTTCAATGAGACCCCCTGTGTGTTGGAGCTATATCTTGGAGCAGTCAAGAGGTGTATCACTAAGGGTTGGAAGACAGGTAGCAGATGGACATATACGAAATAAGCCCATGGAGCGAGTCAAGTCAAGAGGCTCCAGGGAATATCTTCGTTTAACCCTTCCTTATCAGTAGCTAGCCGTAGAACCCAACGTTGTTCTAAAAGGAACAGAGAATTCTTGGACATCCCCGGGTGCGTCTCAAGTACGCCCCATTTAAACAAGTTAGGAAGGTGTTTTGCCTGTTGGAAGTGAGTAGTCATTTTTGTATTAGTTTTCTGGCATCTGAAGTTGCTTCTGTGTTCCGTTATCCGGACTTTAACCGGCCTTGAGGTCATTCCTATGTACAGGAGTCCACATGGGCAACTCAGTATGTAAATGCAATTAGAAGTATTGCAATTGGTATGGGTGGTCATTCTCCAACTGACTCCGTTAGGGAACGTCAGTTCTTTAGTAACTCTGGTTTGGGGACACACTGAACAGGACCCACATGGGTAATGCCCCCTGATAGGAGGTAGGTCCCACAATGTTCTTTGATTATTACTCTGTTGTTTCCTGGGTCTCGTGTGTATAAGCATGTCCTTAAGGTTGCTAGTCCGTTTGAATGCAAACCTTGGTGTGGGTAAGCTAAGTGTCCCTGTATTAAGAATGTTCCAATGTTTGCGAATGATCTTCCTCATCCGGTTGGAGTCAGGGGTAGACGTGGTTACACACGTGATGGTATTGTCTGGTTCTCTAGCTTTGCTTTCCAACAAGTTCTCACGGTTGTTGTATCTAGCCCTTTTAGGAGCGTGAGTAACAACCTGTTTTGGGTATTCCCGATGAAGAAGATCTTTCATCAGAGTGTCGGACTCCTTCTGGTAGTCACTCAGCGTGCTGCAATTTCTTCTAATACGAAGAAATTGTCCAAAGGGTAGGTTTTGTCTCAGGGCCCTTGGATGGTGACTACTAAATAGCAGAAGCTATTTCTGTCGGTTGGTTTCCGATAGAGAGTGGTGGTGATCTTATCACCCTCTAGTTTGATCAACAGGTCAAGAAATGGAATCTCAGTTTCTGAAATAGTGTTGGTAAATTTCAGAAAAGGGTTCAATGTATTGATCCATGTACAGAATTCCTCACATTTTGTGCGTTCTCCTTTCCATAGGATCAAAATATCATCAATAAATCTTTTCCACATCAACACGTTAGTTCTATATGGATTCCTGGGGTTGTGGATCTCCCTCTCTTCGAACGCTGACATGTACATACACGCCAGGCTTGGTGCGAACGTGCTGCCCATCGAAGTGCCCTGCGTTTGGTGGTAGAGTTGTGTGTTATATTCAAAGAAATTTTCTGTTAACGCTATGGTGGCACACTCCAATATGAAGGCCACTGGGGTTGGCGAGTTCCAATCACTGCTGCTAAGTGCATCCTCAATTACTTCAAGTGTCGCCCTCTGAGGAATGTTAGTATAGAGGGCCTCAACAACCAGGGTGACCAGTAGATCCACTTCTTCTGGATGTTGGGCCCCCTCAAGTAGATGTAAGACATCTGTGGTGTCCCTGAGGAACGAGGGAGTTGCTCTTACCAGTGGTTGTATGAAATGGTCAACAACCCTGGAAAGAGGTTCCAGGACAGACCCGATCCCAGACACAATAGGACGTCTGGGAACCGGGGTGATCCCCTTGTGGATCTTGGGCAAACAGTAGAAGTAAGGGGTCTTGGGCTCTTTAGTTATTAGGAATTCAGCTTCCTTTTTAATAATCCAACCTTCAGTCTCTGCAGAGAAGACCATAGAAGATATAGTCCTACTCAATATGGGAGTGGGGTCTTCTCTCACAGGAGTATACTATCTCCTGTCGCTCAACTGTCTACGACATTCCACATCGTAGTCCACTGTGGACATGATAACCGTGGCCCCACCTTTGTCTGCCTGTTTGATCGTAAGGTTCACATCATTTGCCAGGGCTTTGACGGCAGCGGTTTCGCTAGAGGATAAATTGTGGTAGGGGGCAGGGGTGGTCATTTTATTCAGATCTTTCAACACTGCTTGCTCGAATGTCAGCACCTTGTTGGGAATCATGCTACTGTTCGGTGTGAATGTAGATGGTCTATGTAAGCCAGAATCGCCAATAGGTGGTGGCGGTTGGTCCTGAAAGAAAGCTTGTAGGCGGATTTTACGGAAGAAACCCTGGACCTCACAGATGTCGCGAAATTTGTCAGTTTTAGGTGTGGGTACATAACCTAAACCTTTTTGGAGGACCCTTACCTCCAGCGGAGAAAGGGCCCTCGAGGAGAGGTTGATAATCAGTCTCTCTTCCCCCTTGTCTGGCTCCTGGTCTCTACCGATCGTGCTGGCTGATTCTGCCATTGTACTCTTTTTTGCCCTCTCCTGCGCCCTCTTCCTCTGCCCCAGCCTCTGTCTAAAAAAGGTGGCTCAGCCCCATGTTGGAAAAAGGGAGGAGGGCCTTGTTGGTACATTGGGTATTGCCAGAACTGGGATCCCTGGTATGGGGGTATGTTGTAGGGAGGATACATAGGTTGTTGGAAAGGTCAGCACAGCCTTTTGGTCATGCCAAGCTTTCTGTAATTCTTGGCTAGCCTCAAGGTTTTTACTTGCCTTCTTCATATACTCAGCCATCCTGGAGCGGAGACCACGTACATAGTCCACTATGGCTTGTTTAGGTGGTTTGAGAGGTAACTCCCATCCCTCCTTCACTAAACATAAGGGACCCCTAACTGGATGTCCAAACAGAAGTTCAAAAGGTGCTGTAGCCAATCCCCTTCTGAGAAACCTCTCTGTAGGCAAAGAGAAGGCAGGGCAACAGGACATCCCATTTTCGCCTAAGCTTTTCTGGGAGACCCATGATCATGCCCTTTACGGTTTTGTTGAATCTCTCAACTAACCCATTGCATTGTGGGTGATAGGGTGTGGTAAATTTGTAATTTACTCCACACTCCTTCCACATAGCAGTAATGTAACTAGACATGAAGTTTGCACCTCTGTCAGTTAGCACCTTCTTAGGGAAACCCACTCTGGAAAAAATTCCCAGGAGGGCCATGGCCACCACAGGAGCTGTGGTGGTTCTAAGGAGTATGGCTTCTGGGTACCTAGTGGCATGGTCCACCACCACTAGAATATATCTTTGCCCAGATGCAGTTGGAGGATCCATGGGACCAATTATGTCAATCCCAACCCTCTCAAAGGGAACCCCCACCACAGGTAGTGGTATCAGGGGGGCCTT
Source organism: Calotriton arnoldi (assembly GCA_963921515.1). Taxonomy (NCBI): domain Eukaryota; kingdom Metazoa; phylum Chordata; class Amphibia; order Caudata; family Salamandridae; genus Calotriton; species Calotriton arnoldi. The sequence continues at coordinate 1,609,879 of CAWUFW010002250.1, forward strand.
TGTGGTGCCGCCTGCCTTACCACTGGCTTGACAGGTGGTACAGGAGCGACAAAACTCCTTTGTGTCCTCTGACATGTGAGGCCAGTGAAAGTGAGGGACACGCCTGTCCCAAGTCTTACTTTGGCCTAGTTGTCCTGCTAAAGGGATATCATGTGCCAGTGTCAGTAGGAAGCCCCTAAACTTCAGGGGTATAACCAACCTCCTGGTAGCACCAAGCTTGGGGTCTCTACCTTCTGAGTAAAGGTGTCCTTCATCCCAGTAGATCCTGTGGGACCCACTGGCACTCCCAGCAGCAGCTTGCTGTCTGAGGGGTTCAAGAGAGGGGCAGCTGTGCTGCTCCTGACTCAGTTCTGCCCTGGAAGGGCCACCTGTCCCCAAGAACTCAACCTGATCAGGTTCAAGTTCCTCTAAGACAGTTCCTTCACAGGGACTGGAATCATCTTCCTCAGGAGACTGATCCTCACCCTGAGTCTGGGGGGAAGACACTGCCTTACCCCAACTGCTCCTTCTCTTGGAAGGCACCTGGTTCCTTTTTCCAGGATCCAGGGCCTGTTCAGTGGAAGACATTTTTGCCTGTGACCTAGTCACAGCAAACACATCTGCAGAGATGCCCAACATTGCTGCATGTGTCCTGAGTTCCAATTCAGCCTAGGTTGAAGTTTCCAAATCATTGCCCAACAAGCATTCCACAGGGAGGTCTAAGCTAACCACAACCTTCTTAGGGCCAGTTACCCCTCCCCAGCTGAAATTAACAACTGCCAAGGAATTATCTGTCCTGACATTGCTAGCATTGGTCACTTGGTACATCTCACCACGTATGATCTGGTCAGGGCTCACAAGACCCTTAGACACCATTGTGACACTGGCTCCTGTGTCCCTATATGCCATGGCCTCCTTACCATTTATTAAGGGCTGTTGTCTGTATTTGCCCAGATTACTGGGGCTGACAAATAGGGAGGCAATATCCATGCCTCCATCACAGACTAAAACAGCCTGAGCTGGAGTTCTGACTAGGCCAGAACCCATCTCAGATCCCAGGGTTAACCCTACTATACCCTTGTTCCCTGTACCACCACTTGGAGCTGAACTAGGGGGAACAGTTGCTTTAGGGGCAGTGGTGGTGGTAAGAGGATCTTTGGCCCTTGGGCAATTGGCATCTCTAGACCAATGTGTTTTCTCCTTACACAGGAAGTACCAAGGTTTCTTTCTGCCTTTACCCTTGTTAGATTGTGACTCACCCCCAGATGTAGGTTTTTGGGGCCCTGAAGAAGACTTCTGGTCTTTACCCTTCTCCCCACCTTTATCTGCTGGTTTAGCATCATGCTTCTTTTGGTCACCACCTGTGGTCTGGTTTTTCTGTTTCACCCTGGTTCTGACCCACCTATCTGCCTTCTTTCCCAATTCTTGGGGAGAAGTCAGATCAGAGTCAACCAGGTACTGGTGCAACAACTGATTTTGGCAATTATTAAGGATCTGCTCCCTCATAATCAAATTGTACAATCCCTTGAAATCATTCACTTTGCTGCCAAGTAACCAGCCTTCCAGAGCCTTAGTAGCACAATCTACAAAGTCTACCCAGTCCTGAGTCTTTGCCTTCTGGGTGTCTCTGAACTTAACCCTGTACTGTTCAGTGGTTAAGCCAAACCCATCAATGAGAGCACTCTTCAGGACTGAATAGTTGTCAGCATCCTCCTCTCTAACAGTGAGGAGCTTATCTCTACCTTTGTCAGCAAAGGAGAGCCACAAGATAGCTGCCACTGCTCTTGAGGGACCTTCCGTACCTTACAGGCCCTCTCTAAAGCAGTTATCCATTTGTTGATGTCATCCCCACCATGGTAGGGAGGGACTATCTTGCTCAGGTTCCTATGATCATAAGTATACTCCTTAATCCTAGGGACACTGTTGCTGCCACCATGGGACTCTAGTCCAAATCTCTTCCTAGCCTTCTGGAGTTCCAAGGATTCCTTATCTAGTGCCAATTGCTCTTGCGTGAGCCTAAGCTTGACTTTCTCAAGCTCTAGAAATTGTCACTCTCTGTCATAAGAGCTATCTCTCTTATGGGATATGGAGGTCCCTATAGAAGTTCCTGAATGGTGAGATTCAGCAGAGGGAGATCTAGATCTCCTGGGTAAACTCTGCACTCTTCCTGGAGGAGTAAAGAGAGGACCACTGGGGCCTTCTCCACCACCTTCTGGAAGATCTAAGTTGTCCAGGTGGGAATCATTTTCATCCTCCTGGTCAGGGTTTGATTCTAGGTCAAAGAAGGTTTCACTTCCTGGCCTGTCCTCATTCCCTGCCCCACCCACTCTTTCTACCTCATCTGACCCTGGGGTCTTCCTAAGGTCATCTAAGAGTAACACCTCAATGAGACGTTGGGTGTTGGCATTTCTCCCTGTCTTCAGCTTCCTAGAAGCACACATGGCTTTCAAATCCTGAAATGTGAGACCATTGTACCTAGAAGGAAGAGAGCCACTGACTTCTCCTTTAGAATACATACTAAGTGTGGTGTGGTGTATGCACCTTCCTAATCTAGTGGGAACTAAACTCTCTTAGGTTGGAGAAAGGGTGTGCTAGACCCTTGACTTACCCAACCCCAAGTTCAGTAGAACTTACTTATTCTAATCTTGAAGTATTATATGTGCCTAATACTTTAGTGGTTTTCAGTTAATCACTCAATGAGGTTTATCTGGTAAAACAATAGCAAGCTTGAATCCCAACAACTGCACACCAACGTGAGAAGTTGGCCTGGTATATGCTGTCCACTAATTAAAGTGGGCACCATGCACCACTCGAAACGACCCTTATGATGTATGAGGTCAAAGATAACCTTTAGAAAGCTATCCTAGTGGTAGCTGTGGAGAGCAGCCTTCAGGCTTAATCTTGAAGGAATGTAAAGCAGCTTGTTATACCAGAATATCACCTCCTGAATGACTAAATGAAGGAGAACCACACAGTAGTTATATAAAAATATGTATTTATTAATATAACACTCTCTACTATCCTGTACACGAGGATATAACACAAAGTACACAATACGAGATCAATAGAACAGTTGTAAGTAGCACAATCCACAGTGGGCTCCAGGGGGAGACCAAACCATATACTAAAATAGTGGTATAACAGTCACGACTGAGATCAAGACCAGGTCTGGAGCACGTAGAATCACTGGGAGCCCAAGGAACCATCCAAGGTGGGAACACGACCACGGACTCCGTACAATTCTATGGGGATGTCGCGGTTACACTTTTAAAGTTTAAGGACCCTTCTAGGAGGACTTCGAGCGAACCCCTTGGAACTTAAGAGTTTGAAGAGCCATCCCACCCATGGATACCGAAGTACCTGAGTTACCTATCCCGGAGGAGCCGGGTGCATAGGTCTGAAGTGGCGTCGGAAACTGCTGTCGTTCTCAATGGAGAGCTGCAAAGAAGTACTGCTGCTGTGAAGGTGAAAAGGGTCTGGTGGAATCCAAGCCTGGATTCAGAAAGGAAGGGACCTGAAAGCAGAGGGGACAGAGTCTGGGTCACTCCAGAGTGACCAGGGGCTCAGTAGACGAATGCCCACCAATGTCGGGTGCTTCAGGTGTGAAGAAGGGATGCTTGACTCTGCAGCCACGAGGACCAGGAGACGTCGAGGACAACCAGGAGCTGGAGGTGAGCTTTCCTACAAAAGATGTTGAGTGCTGAGGGGTCGGTGTCCGGTGGGAGCACCAACAAGCCTTGGCAAAAGCAACCCATGCAAGAAGGTCAAGCAGGTTACGGTGTGGACCAGCAAGGTCCAGGGGGCTCCCCAAGCTATGGAGAGTCAGGGCACGTCTGGAGCAACCAGGAAATCCCAACAGAAATCAAGATGACCCTCAGGAGCACCCACAGGCCAAATGACCAGGAGTCGCGAGGGGACCTCAAGCAAGATTTCAAAGTACCAGCCCACGGAGTACTCGGTGTGAGGAGGCCGGAGTTCTTTGGTGCAAATACTGCTCAGGGTCAGGACTACATGGAGTCCAATGCACAAGCTCTGGCATTGCCAACAAGCATATGCACTTGCAAATAGATATGGTGCACAGGGGTTTGGGTTGTGCAGTCCCCACAAGGGATAATGGCCTCAAACTCAGTGAGAGGGCAGATCATCCTCAGGGATCTTCGGAAACCCACCTCCTGTGTTGCTGAAATCTTCATAGTCCGCAGGAGCTCAGGAGCAGCAGACCAGCCAGTTGCGGTTAGGTGCCTGTGAATGCATGGGAGTGACTCCTTCACTCCAAGGGAGATTCTTCAGTTGTCTTTAGTGCACCTCAGGTCCTGCACAGAGCCTGTATGGAGCACAGTCACAAACTAAGCTTCGGACGTAAAGGGGGACGAAGTCGAGCCCAGTCGAGGTCCAGCGAAGTCCAGAGTGTCCAGACGGTCGAAGGTCAGTGGTTTCTTCTTGTAGAATCTTGTCCACGTAAAATCTAAAGTCTTACAGCCAGGTAAGCCCTTTTGTACCCTCGGGAGAGGGGTGGACAGATTCAGGGGACCCTCCTAGGGGAGGGGCAGGACAGAGGGGTGGTTACACCCATGTCCTTTGTCCAGTTTCGCGCCAGACCAGGAGCCAATGGCTCCCAGAACTGGTCTGAGCTGGACTATGCACAGGGACACCAAATGTGCCCCAGGTGCAGACTTTCAGGCACTCTCAGAATGCACCCACCCAGTCCCAATACACTAAACCCTGTCTGGGAGGTGGTCACACCTCCCTGTGACAGGATGCCTATTGTGCTGCCTTCCTCTGCTCGAGCTTGGCTCAGCAGCAGGAGGGCAGAAATGTGTCTCTGGTCGGCAGCATCCATTTTGTGCTTTCCGGGTCGAGAAGGCTGGCACCGGTTAGACCAGTGACCCCACGAAGCTCGCTTCTGAAGGGTGGAATCATACCTCCCACACCAGTTACTGGTGCGGAGGTATGATTCCAAGGTGTTTGATACCAAACACGATATGTTGCTATGCAGCCGTTTTCGAGATAGCATTTACCGCGAGGTTATAATGCACCTCTACCTATATGTCCGGCTGAGTCACAGACAACCCGGGAGAATGGTCTCCGATGGCTGCAGAGGGGCTCTGCTCATGCAGGGGCACCCTCTCACTAAAAATCCAGCACCCTGCCTTCAGGATTGTTAAAGCCTGCTATAGGGGTGACTTATAAGTTTTAAGTGTAGTGACCACTAGATATAGTGAACCTATATCTAAAGTAAGTGGTGCAAGCACCAGCTTACACAGGTTGCAGTAGCAGACCTGGAGGTCCATTTTGTATGGCCTCTCATGGGTGGCTTAATACATGCTTCAGCCCATGGGAGGCCTCTGGGGTATCTATGCCCTGGGTACATGGGTACCATATACTAGGGACTGATAAGGGTACCCCAGTATCCAATCTGGAGTGTACCAAAGTACATGTATGTCAATTTAAGGGAGAAAGCACATAGACTGGGGTCCTGATTAGCAGGATCCCAGTCAGACTAGTCAAAAACAGTGAGACATCAAGCAAAAAGTTGGGGTAACCATAAGAAGCAGATCCTACTTTCCTACACCCTTCAGCATCAGAACCAATCCATTGAAGTCTAAGGCGGTAAAGTTTGGAACTTGCTTTAAAAATGCTCTGGTGGCCAGGTAACTGTCCAAAGTGTCCTTTCTGGCCCCCTAGACCTTTTCCCTGCCGGATATGGTTGCCCAGCCTAGTCAGAGTACTCGCACTAACTCTTTCAAACTTTTGAAAAGTTTACAAACTTTATATTGAGCAATGCTTGTTTGCGGTAGCCTTTAAAAGTGATAAAAGCTTTAAAATCTGTATCTCAGGAAAACTCTGGTGAATTTCGATGATCAAGGTCCCTAAGAATTCATAAAAATGTGCTCTATTTTAAAAAATTGTTTTTGTGTCTTTTTATTGGTGTGTGATTTTCTTATTCTGTTGTTTGGTGCTGTTAAATGCTTTACACTAAGTTCCTTTGCCAAGCCATACTGCTTGTAGCCACAGCAACCCAGGGTTGAGCTTAGGTTAAGTAAACAATACTGACTTGACCCAGGATGGTATCTGTGAGTGTACTCCACGATAAGGCCCCAAAGCCATATAATATAGTATACCCAGATCCTCCCATTTGTTTCAGCTGTGAGATCCAGAACTTGTGTTTAGCTGTACCAGACATCGAATAAGTTAATGACCACTGATAAGAGACTGCCAAGTCGACATTAAGAAAAGTTCAAAAATTTGCCAGGTTCTGAAAATTCCAAAGGTACTGGTTCTCTAGAAGAAAAGTTCAAGTAGCAAAACGTTTTGTTTTCTACAAAAGTCTTCAAAGTTGGAGAGCAGGGGAATCAACTTGGCTGCAGTTCGAAATCGAGTCTCTAGTTGGCAGAGGTATGCACCTTGTCCAAATAGGGACCGCAATTCTAGTCAGGGTTAGTCAGTCACACACATAAATCAGCCCATGTTCAACCTCTGGCAGCTTGGCACAGAGTAGTCAGTATTAACATAAGAGACAATGTGTACAGCAGTTGTGCATATGTGGATACAGTAACATAGTGAAAACACCACAAAAAAGACTCCACAATGAGGTATGGAAATAGTATCTCTTTTACTCTTCAGAACAAGATAAAAACGATAAGAATCCAATTAAAGCATCTCAAGTTATGGATACTTCAAGAATGTACAATGCTGAAAAGCCCTTGCGCTCTCATTAGGTACATTACGGTTATGCTGGGGAAATGACAGTTTTCTACGCTGTGGATCGGGAACAGACTTTCTCTCCGGGTCAGTGCGAAGCAATGCTTCCAAAGTTATTACAAGTAAAATGCAATATCAAGTTTGCAGGAGACTGATCTACTCGCTCCATTTGGGGGCGCTCGTGAGAGGGCTGGTGGTTGGCATGGACCTCGTAAGTCCCAGAGTGCACAGTACCTTTCTCGGGGGATTACACTGGTGCATCGGCCTCGGGACCCATGTTGCTGGAGTCTCCCCTTGCTGTATAGACAGCCATCTTTCCTTGATGTGTGCAGAGTGCACCGGGTTGTGCTGGACTGCCTTCGGGGGCTGCGGCTTCGGCAAAGTCGACAAGCACGATGGTCTGCGCTCAAGCAGGCAGACACGATGGTTCTGATCGGTGCACCGCGCTGATGCGTGTGGATGCCCAAAAGCAGCTGCCAACACTCTGCTAAGGCTCAGGACTGGTTGAGGTTAAGTCAGGTGAGTCAGACTCTGGATTAGCAGAGCCTAGCAGTGGTCATTTGTGCGAATGAAATCTTTGATGGCCTTGAGATTTCCTGAACAGGGGGCAAACCAACAAGCCCTTGGAGCTACTTAGGTTGCAAAAGGTTGTAGAGAACAGGTTCAGTCCTTCTCACCGCCCAGGTCAGAGGCAGCAGGCCAACACAGCAGAACAGGTAGAAAAGTGGCTATCCCTCCTGTAGCACAGCTCCTCTTCTTGGCAGAGTCTCCTTGGGACCCCAAAGTGAACTAATGAGAGGGGGGTCATAGACCCAATACTTATACCCAAATGTGTACTTGAAGTGGAGGTGACCAAAAGCAAAGCCTTTGTGGTGCACAAGTCTCCTTTCAGCCCAGTTCTGTCTGTCAGCCTATCTGTGGGGGGTAAATCAGTGTTTTGTGTGAGGCCAGGCCACTACCTATTCAGGTGTACATGCCTGCGCCTCCCCTCCCTCTTGCCCAGGAAGACCCATCAGTATGCAGATGAATGCAGATGCACCCGAGTATCATCTACTAGCTGTTTAGAGGGATTGCACAAAGTGTAGCTGTCACCCCACCCCAGACGTGTATTGGAGACAGGCTATAAGGCACATAAGAGAGCTAAGAGCAGATAAATGTCCACTTTCTAGATTAGTAATACCAGATCCAACTGTACCACTTAAGAGGTTTTGTCATTACCAATCCAATTATATAAAACATAAAGCAGCTGCTCCTCTGCAATCAGGAATTACACTTAAAAAGGGTATTTAAGGAATTCCCAATGTTAACCTATGAGAGGAGCAGGCCTCATAGTAGTGAAAACGAACTTGGGTGGTTGTCGTTACCAGGACATGTAAAACAAAAAGGTACATGTCCTACCTTTTACTTGGTGCACAGTCAAAATATCAACTTTTAAATATTGACCTACATTAATATCGAGTTTTAAATATCGTAGGGACAGAACATCGACATCAAGAATATCGGTGACCAGAATATCGACTTGAAGGTAAGAAATATCGTTTTTGTTAATATCGAAGTTGTTAATATCGATAGTAAAAATATCGATGTTAATAATATCGATGTTTATGTTAGTGTTATGTATTTTAGTATGTATTTTATATGCATGTGTTCCACATGTTTTGTTATGTTTTGTATTATTTTTTTGAAATATATGTATTAATTGTTTAGAAGTTAGTAATTTTTTTAAAGTAAATTTTGCGTTTTAGTACCGTAGCGGGTTGTGGGTTTATAGGGGAATAGGGTGGGAAGTAATTCAATTATAGTAAATTAATTCATAATTTTTAGAAATTATTAATTATTTTTAATTAAATTTTGCATTTTAGTTCTGTAGCGGGTTGTGGGTTTATAGGGGAATAGGGTGGGAAGTAATTTAATTGTAATTAAGTAATTATTAATTTTTATTTATCGTTATTGATATTTAATTTATTGTTAATTATTAATTGGTAATTAATTTTTATTAATTGATAATTATATTAATTGTATACATTTTTTAGTGGAGTGGGTTGTGGGTTTATAGGGGAATAGGGTGGGAAGTAAATTAATTATAATAAAGTAATACATTTTATTTTTTGGTATTGATAATTAATTAATTGTTTATTAATTATTAATTGGTAATTAATTTGTATTAATTAATTAATTGATAAATATATTAATTGTGTTAATTTAGTTTAGGAGTGGGTTGTGTGTTTATAGGGGAATAGGGTGGGAAGTAATTTATTATAATTAAGTAATTGTTTATTAATGTTTATTGGTATTGATAATTAATTTATTGTTAATTATTAATTGGTAATCAATTTTTATTGATTATTATTTATTGGTATTGATAATTATTTCATTGTTAATTAATTATTAATTGTTAATTAATTCTTATTAATTGATTAATTGATAATTTTATGTGGAGTGGGTTTTGTGTTTATTGGGGAATAGGGTGGGAAGAAATTTAATGTTATTAAAGTAATTATAAATTTTCATGTAGGCAGATGTTTTCTTTTCCTTTTTTAGGTTTTAAGTTCAGGTTTGAGTTGTACATTTTAGAAAACAGATCTTATTGGTAATTAGCAATGAGCAAATAGCAGCAATATACTTCTCCATACTTCAGACTTCCCCCTACCGCGCGGCAGTTGGCTGTGTGGGCCTGGAATACGCAGATCACCACACCTGTGAACCATGCATTTATGATTTAAAGAACAGGGCAAGGGGGAGGGGGTACCACGGGTGTGAAGGTGACGGAAACGATGTCAATTGACCAAAACAAGAGGTAGTAATCCTGTTGGAAATAGCACGCAGTATTAATGAACCAATTGTACATGTATGATGACTTAAATTATAATGAAAAATGACACGTTGGATTGACTCGGAGGCTAAAGTTAGAAGTATAGTTATCCCACACACGTAATCGCCTCTATTTGTCATGAACACCTAAGCACTGTTGAATAAAAAGGTGATGACAGTTATGTCAAAATATGAAAATGCCAATAAAGATATTTAAACAAAAATAAATTTTCATTTATTGGTATTTATAAATAATTTATTGTTAATTTATTAATAAATCATTATTTAATTAAAACAATTATTTAATTGATAAGTATGTTATTTTTAACCCCTACGCTATCCAACACTTTCCCTACTGTTGCACTCTCTGGAGTGGGAATAGTAATTTTTACCCCTACGCTATCCAACACTTTCCCTACTATTGCACTCTCTGGAGTTGGAATAGTAATTTTTACCCCTACGCTATCCAACACTTTCCCTACTGTTGCACTGTCTGGAGTTGGAATAGTAATTTTTACCCTTACGCTATCCTACACTTTCCCTACTGTTGCACTCTCTGGAGTTGGAATAGTAATTCTTACCCCTACGCTATCCAACACTTTCCCTACTGTTGCACTCTCTGGAGTGGGAATAGTAATTTTTACCCCTACGCTATCCAACACTTTCCCTACTGTTGCACTCACTGGAGTGGGAATAGTAATTTTTACCCTTACGCCATCCAACACTTTCCCTACTGTTGCACTCACTGGAGTGGGAATAGTAATTTTAACCCTTTCGCTATCCAACACTTTCCCTACTGTTGCACTCTCTGGAGTGGGAATAGTAATTTTTAGCCCTACGCTATCCAACAGTTTCCCTACTGTTGCACTCTCTGGAGTTGGAATAGTATTTTCTACCCCTACGCTATCCAATACTTTCCCTACTGTTGCACTCTCTGGAGTGGGAATAGTAATTTTTACCCCTACGCTATCCAACACTTTCCCTACTGTTGCACTCACTGGAGTGGGAATAGTAATTTTTACCCTTACGCCATCCAACACTTTCCCTACTGTTGCACTCACTGGAGTGGGAATAGTAATTTTAACCCTTTCGCTATCCAACACTTTCCCTACTGTTGCACTCTTTGGAGTGGGAATAGTAATTTTTACCCCTACGCTATCCAACACTTTCCCTACTGTTGCACTCTTTGGAGTGGGAATAGTAATTTTTTCCCTCCGCTATCCAATATTTTTCTGTATTGTTTTACTTAATGTTGTGTATAAATTATTTTACAAAAATTAAAAATATTGTAATTTTTTTAATTTGTTAAATGTATTTATTAAATTTTTTATAATATTATTTTTGTATGTGTATGTCTGTATTTATAATTTATAAAATATTTTTAACAATTTATAAGTTATTAAAATAATTATTTATGAATATTATTAAGTATATATATTATATTTTATATGTATATGTTTAATTTATTTTAACATTATATGTATCAGTTTTTAATTTTAAATAATTATAACTATGTTTCTTTTAATTATATGTATTATTTACTTTATTTTAGATTATTTTTTTAACATTTAAAAAAAAACGATATTTTTTACAACGATATTTTTGACATCGATATTTAATTTGACATTTTTGTTCTTACCATGATGTAGATAGGATGTCGATATTCTTGACTTCGATATTTTTGTCACAATATTTTTGTACCTCGATATTTTTGAGGTCGATATTTTGTCAGTGATTCCTTTTACTTACGCCGCACCCTGCCCTTAGCAGTGGCTGATGTGTGATAAAAGGGGAGTTTAAGGCTTGGCAAGTAGTTGGAAATGCCAAGTCGAGGTGACAGTAAACTGCACCCACAGGCCCTGCAGTGTCAGGCCTGAGTATGGTTTGAAAGGCTACTTCTGTGAATGGCACAATTAGTGCTGCAGGCCCACTAGTAGCATTTGGTTTACAGGCCCTGGGTATATGGTATACCGCTTTCCTAGGGACTCATAAGTGAACCAAATATACCAATCATGGATAAACCAATTGTCATCACATTTTAGTTAAGAGCACATGCACTTTAGCACTGGTCAGCACTGGTAAAGTGCTCAGAGTCCCAAAGCTAGCAAAAACGAAGTCAAAAACAGGAGGTCAGAAAGCAAAAAGTCATGGGAAACCACGCCAAAAGATGCCAGGTCTAACAGCTGTCCTTCCCACACTCAAGATAAACACCCTGAGGTCCCTGTGCAGGGAGAGAACTTTTTTCTCAGGAAATACTGCCTTTAAGGAGGATCTAGAGAAAGCCCTCGAAGCTTGGGAGGAATCAATGAGGGCCCAGCTTCATCTGGAAGAGAAGATCACCCCCACGGCAGAATTTGATGACCTGGAGGGGGATGACAATGAGAGTGGAGTCCCCAAAATTCAATCAAGAGCCAACTGTCTGGGAGGGAAGGCAGTTCCTCATCAGTGAGGAGACCACAGAACCTGTCAGCCCAGCTCAGCCTTCTGAAGATCCAGGAGAGGAAGCTGGCCTCCGAGGAGAAGGAACTGACCGTAGAAGAGAGAAGGGTCAAGTTGGGGATGAAACCCCAAGAGAATGGTTGCAGCAGAGAAGCAGAGGTAATCACAGGTGGTGCCTATGATCCCAAGTTGCCCAAGGGTATAGTCCCTAAAAATACTGAGGAGAATGACATAGAAAAGTGGCTAGCATCCTATGAGAGAGCTCTTAGGATGAGGAGGGTGAGTGTGCAACACTGGGGTCCTTGCTATGGCAACTGATACCTACAGTAGGGAGAGATCGACTGCTTACACTTGAGGATGAGGTGGCAGAGTCTTATACTCACATGAAGGAGGCACTCATTGAGCTATTTGATCTTACCCCTGAGCAGTATAGACAAAAGTTTAGGAACATATAAAAGGGCGCAACACAGACATGGATGGACTTTGTGGATGCCTCTGTGAAGTCACTGGAGGGCTAGATTAAAGGTAACAAGGTAGATACCTATGAGGGCCTATATAATTTAGTGGTGAAATAACACATACTAACTGTACCTCAAAGAAGTTACACAAGCATCTGGTAGACTCTACGCTATCTAGCCTTAGAGAGCTGGGAAAGCTAGCTGATGAGTGGGTACCCACTAGGGTGCCCAAGAAATCACAAGGTGGAGAACACAAAAAGGGGGGACAGGCCCCACCTTCAGGGGAATGGTGGTGGCTAGTTTAAAAAGACTGAGAAACCTAAAGAGGATCTAAAAGTTGCCCAAGGTGGGGAGCCCAGGGCCACATACCAATTCCAAAAGGGGAGGGGGCATCAGGGAAATAATTTTGACCCATCAAAGGCTAGGGTGTGCTATGACTGTAGACAGCCAGGGTACAAGAAAAAGGAGATCCTGCATTCACAAAGAAATCACCCACTGGTGTTAGTTCCAAGGGAATTGTCTGTGTATGGATTGGGGTGGAAGTTAGCCCTGGGGGCTGCAGAGGTTACATTGAAGCCAAAACAGTTTTCCTGGGTGGTGAGGAAATTGAAACTTTGACCCACTGGCCTAACAGTATAGTAAAGTACAGTCAGTGGCCAAGAATCAATGGGGTGGAAATTCAGGCCTTGGGAGGTACAGGTGCCAGCATAACCATGGTTATGGCCAAGGTGGTTTCCCCAAGCCAGATCTTACCAGATGAAGTGCATGAGATTGTAAACTCTGACAATGCAACACAGTCATATCCCATAGTTGTGGTAGGCTTTGAGTGGGGAGGGGTTACTGGCCTTAAGAAGGTAGCTATGTCCCCTGCCATCCCAGTGGAGTGTTTATTGGGAAATGACCTTGAAACTTCTGCTTCGGCAGAGGTGGAAAGAAGGACTCGTGCAGTCATGCTGGGTCTCCCTGAGTGGGGTTTTGTCTCTACCAGAGCACAGAAAGCCTTAAAAGAAAGTCAAGGGACTGTGGATCCTGAATTAGTGGACCAAGTCCGTAGCACCAAGAGGAGAGGGAGGAAGCCTGGGAAGGCCTCTTCCAAAAGTCCCCAGAACCAGAAGGAGCCCAACCCTCAGGGGGAAGTCCTGGTCTCTGAGGAGGAGGGACCTTCCCTGAAAAACTGGCCTGACCTGGCGTAACCTCAAGGAGCATGGTGCCCCTCCAGAGAGGACTTGAGCAAGGAACAAAAGTCTTGTCCCCCTCTTGAAGGTCTGAGACAGTTGGCTGTTAGGCAGGAGGAAGGAGATGTCAGTGGTACCCATTAGGTAAACTGGGAGGAGGGAATCCTGTACAGTGAGGCAAGGGACCCCAAACCAGGAGTAACCAGGAGAGTGGTGGTCCCTTAATAGTACAGAGTGTTCCTCCTTAACCTAGCCCATGACATCCCCTTAGATGGACATCTGGGGCAGACCAAAACCTGTGACAGGTTGGTCAAGCACTTTTATTGGCCTCAGATGTCAGAAAAGGTAAAGGAGTTTTGTGTCTCCTGTGTTACTTGTCAGGCCAGTGGCAAGACAGGTACCTTGCCAAAGGATCCCACCATACCAGTTCCAGTGGTGGGGACTCCCTTTGAGAGGGTGGAGATTGCTATAGTTTGTATCCTAGACCTAACTACTGCCTTTGGGCACGGGTTTATCCTGGTGGTAATAGACCATGTCACTAGATATCCAGAAGCCATTCCCCTAGGACAGACACTGCTCCTGCAGTAGATAGAGCCCTACTTGGTATTTTTGTTAGAGTGGGTTTTCCTAAGGAGGTTATTTCAGATAGAGGCACAGACTTCATGTCTACCTTTCTGAAAGCAATGTGGGATTATTGTGGGGCGACTTCTAAGTTCACCACACCATACCATCCACAAGGTAATGGCCTTTTTGAAATATTTAATGAGACCATGAAAGGCATGTTCTTCTCCCATGCCTGTTGTTTGCCTTTAGGGAGGTTTCCCAGATAGGAGTAGGATTCAGCCCTTTTCAACTGCTCCTTGGACACCCTGTTAGGGGTCCCTTAAGTTTGGTCAGAGAAGGTTGGGAGAGACCTCTCCAGGAACCCAAACAGGACGTCCTAGATTATTTACTAGGTCTTCACTCAAGGATGAAAAAGGCAAACAGCCAGGAGCTTGTGAAGCACTGGTAGGGCCAAACGGCTTTCCTGGTGGAATTCCAGGCTGGGCAGTTGGTTTGAGTGTTGGAGCCTGTAGCACTCAGAGCACTCCAAGACAAATAGACTAGTCCTTACCCTATCTTGGAAAAGAAGGGAGACGTTGGTACCCCAAGACATCCTCACAGGGTGATTCATGTGAATAGGCTCAAATTACATCATGACAGAGCTGACATTACAATGCTCATGGTGACAGATGGTGGAGAAGTGGAAGAAAGTAAGCCTCTCCCAGACCCAATGTCAGCTAATGTCAAAGATGGTTCAAATGAGGGAGTAGTTCTATCTACCACTCTGAGTAGTCAGCAGCAGAGAGACTGTTACAACTTGCTTGGCCAGTTTGCTGACTTGTTTTCCTTGACCCCAGGTTTGACAACATGATGCACACATGATGTGGAGACAAGTGACAGTTTACCTGCCAAAAGTAAAAGTTACAGATTGTCAGCCCAGGTCAAGCCTAGAGTTAAAGCAGAGGTTGCAAAAATGATAAAGTTGGGAGTGATTGAGACCTCTAGTAGTTCTTGGGTCAGCCCAGTGGTTCTGGTGCCCAAACTCAATCCAAAAGGAGGAAAACCTGAGTTAGTATTCTGTGTGGACTACAGAGGCCTAAATATAGTAACCAAGACTGATGTTCACCCCATCCACAGAGCTGATGAGCTCATTGATAGGTTGGGGACTGCAAAATATCTGAGCATCTTTGACCTGACTTCAGGTTATTGGCAGATAGCCCTCACAACTGGAACAAAGGAGATGTCGCCTTTTTAACCTCAGAAGGCCACTTTCAGTTTAAAGTGATGCCCTTTGGTTTGAAAAATGCACCTGCCACCTTCCAGTGGTTGGTAAATAAAGTGTTTTCAGGCCTGGAAATCTTTAGTGCAGTATATCTGGATGATATAGCTGTTTTTAGATCCACCAGGAAGGATCGCCTGGTCCTCCTGAAGGCAGTGCTTCAAGCCCTTCAACAGGCAGGGCTGGCTATCAAGGCAAGTAAATGCCAGATAGGGCAAGAGTCTGTAGTGTCCTTGGGCTACCAAGTAGGTGGAGGCCATGTACAACCTCTCCAACCCCAAATCCAGACAATTCTGGCCTGGGCAGCTCCAAAGACTTACGCTCAGGCCAGAGCCTTTTTAGGCCTGATTGCGTACTATAGGAGATTTGTAAAAGGTTATGGTATCATAGTGGTGCCTTTAACAGAGCTAACCGCCAAGAAACAGCTAAGAAAAGTAATCTGGACTGACATGTCAAAAGGCCTTTAACACCCTTAAGGAAGATATGTGCTCAGCACCTGTCCTTAAATCACATGACTTTAGTAAAGAGTTTGTTGTCCAAACTGATGCTGCAGAACATGGGATTGGGGCAGTACTGTCACAGCTGAATGACCAGGGTCAAGATCAACTAGTTGCATTTATCAGTAGGTGACTCCTCCCCAGAGAGCAGCATCGGAGTGCCTTTGAGAGAGAAGCCTTTGCTGTGGTTTGGTCCCTGAAGAACCTAAGACCCTATTTCTTTGGGACTCACTTCACAGTTGAAACTGATCACAGGCCTCTCAGATGGTTGATGCAGATGAAAGGAGAGAACCCCAAACTGTTAAGGTGGTCCATTTCTCTACAGGTTATGGACTTTACTGTGTGACAAAGACCTGGGACTGACTATGCCAATGCAGATGGCCTTTCGAGGTTCTTCCACTTAGATGATGAGAATCACCAGGATAAGGGTTAGGTTGCTCATCACTTTTATTCTGGAGGGGACCATGTAAGGAAATGCCTCTTTTTCATGTTCACCCTCACATTTTTGGACTGAGGCTGCTGTTTGTTTTTACTCTGAGAGTGCACTGAGGCCTGCTATCTAGAACTCAGTGGCAGTGTTTGTTGAAGAAAGACAATTTGCCGGTTTTCCAGTTTCTTCTTTATTTCTTATCGTAACACCACCAACATACAGCCTGCCTGTGTGCTCTCAATCTCCCACTGACTCCATGGAACATTCTCCTTAGAGACCAATAACATTCCAAGCATAAGCTGTGCAGGTGCACTTAAAGAGGCATGTACATAACCACAACACATACCTCTTACAAAGGAAAGAAAACAACGACAATGAAAACAATGGCACATTGATTTAACAATAACAAAAATTGAATTTAAAGTTAACTAAAAAAATAGAGGTAACAGGGTTATTTACTTCATATCAAAGTCCCTTAAGTGAATAGGAATTTTCCTATGCCTCTTAGTAGGATACCCGGGTTTCCCACTACTAATTGCCTCCTTCCACCCTCATTAGAACCACTCGATTCTCTAGAGATGTTATCAGGATATCTCACCAATCTGGACATGCTGCACTTACAATCAGTATGAACCGTCACTACATTCTTTTTAATGTATGTAATGGTGAAGGGACCCATGAATTCAGTCACACCTTTCTTCTCCCACCTCGGTTTCCTTACCAACACTAGGTCTCCCACATTCCATTTCTTCACTCTCACTGAATTCTTTTCATCATACCTCTGCTTATATTTCCTCTGGTAAGCGGTCACTCTATCATGAATCTCCTCTTCACTCACACTAGGCGTCTCAACGATAGGCAACCACACAGGATTTAGTTTAGAAGTAGCAGTTCTGCACCTTAAGAACTCAAAAGGTGATTTCTGTGTCACACAATTGGGGCGGTGCAGTGCGCCCACCACATGTCTCTCAATACCACCTTAAGTGGTACTGTTGTCTGTGCCGTAGTTTGTACGCAGACCTTCACCAACCTGTTCATGCGTTCAGCAAGACCATTTGCTTGTGGTGCATAAAAAGCTGTTCTCTGATGCATTATGCAAGATTGAATAAGGAATTCACACATCTCCTGCGAGGTAAACTGCACACCGTTGTCTGTGACCAAATATTCAGGAACTCCCTCACTTGCAAATTCATCCTTAAGAAACTCCAACACAGTCTTAGTGCAAACTGCACTCACACATCTGGTTGGCACCCACTTGGATGTGTAATCTACCAACAGCACCACAAACCATTCAGCTGATGGTAGTATCTCAAATGGAACCATGATATCTACACCTAATTTTGTCCATGGCTTGTCAGACACAACCACCGGGGACAAAGGAACCTTACTTGTTTTATGTGACTTATCAATGGAAGCCCACAAACAACACTCCTTCACAACTTGTCCCACTTGATGATCCATGGCTGGCTACCAGTATCTTTCCCGAACTCAGGCTTTGGTTAAGCTCCTGCCCAAATGCCCCCCTCATGACCAAGATTAATCGCAATGGATCTCATACTTGTTGGAGGAACCACCCTTTCCCCTCTTATAGGATTATCTTGGCATATAGTAAGTTCATCTCTCACTGACCAGAAGGATTTTAATTCAGAATTAAGCTCTTTGTAATCAGGCCAACCTTTCACAACATAGGTTTTTATAGTAGGAAGCCATTCATCCTCCACAGTACTCTTTGTCCACTCCTCTCTTGAAATGGCGGATTCCCTCACCCAACTCACACAATCAGACACATCCACATACTTCTCTTCCACTCCATCTTTTAAGTCTCGGAGTCTCCCTCTCATTTTGACCGCATGAGAACACTTGAACTAGAGGCTTATGATCTGTCCTCACCAAAAAGGGAATTCCCCACAAGTAAAATTTGAAATGTTTAATTGCCCATGCTATTGCTAGTGCCTCTCTTTCAATACATTGTTGCAGGGATTCTGCACATACACAGAACTATGCGCAGGATTATGGGACCTTGGTGTATAGGGACTGTGCCTTCCTACCACTTTAGTGCCCACGAGCCCAGGACCGACTAGCTATAGTGTCTCACTTGCTCTCCTACAGTGGCGTAGCTAGGGGGGGGCGGTGGGGGCGGTCCGCCCCAGGCGGCACTATTTTGCGGGCGGCAGCTGGCGGCTGCGCGTCACTGGTGGCCCGTGGCGGCGGCCTTTATTTTTTGGGGTCACTGACACTAGTGATGTACACCCACCACCCCCAAACCTACAAGTGCGGCTGTGACTCGCTAAGCAGCACTGCCTGCACACGTGCAGTTATAAAAGTGCAAGCGCACCTGCTTGCAAATGCTGCAGACAGTGCACGCACCACCCAGCATAGTGGTGGTGTGAGGTGCGCAGCGTACCGTGTATATGGGTCCCAGGGCCGTCAATCTTGTAGCGCGCGAAAGCGCTACCAATGACGGCCCTGGAAATCATTTTGGCCAGCCCCTGCGCTGTGCTGCTAAAATGCAGCAGTGACGCTGCGCACGCCACCACCACGGGGATCGAGTGTAGTCTCGGGAGTGCTGGGCGATTTGCAGCAGAACCCCTACGGTAGGGGCCCTGGCCTGCCACCACTGTGGAGTCTATACAGGAGGAGAGGTAAGACTCTAAACGTCGCACCCATGCCTGGGGCCGATCTGGCCCCTCAGCCTCGGAACATACCATCACTGGAGGGACCTTAGATGGCGGCCAGAGTTCCAACAATGCGGGCGCCTCGGGTCGAAGTTCCTGGAGACCACCTGGGTTCAATGCCTGCCTGGTGCCCCTGGGGCAGGGGGTTGAGGTCCCGTGAGAGAGCAGAGTCCACTGCATACTGTATTAAAATGACAAATGTAAAATCTGGCCTGTCATCTTACATGGTAGGGGTCCACATAGATTGCCTGCATTACGTTGGGGTTCAATTTTGGGCAACAAAGGCTTTGAGGGTGGAAGTATGGGGTGAGGAAAGTTGGGGCGTCACGGGGAGTTGTTTGTTGTCATGCGTTTTTATGTACTACACCACGTCCACAGGCTCCTTTTTTCAGTTTTTGTGCTGCTCCACACCCGCAGTCCGTACCCAAAGCAGCCATTGGCGGCGCTCCCATTGCCCTGGTTGGATTGGATTAATGATCGCTTGCTACCCCCTTATGCCTCCCCTTTAGCTGATGTCCCTGAATGCGAATGGCTTGCTGGACCTCAATAAGCACTCCGCTGTTTTGTGCTATGCCAAGTGTTTCCAGCGAGCCGTTCAGTATGCTGCAGAAGACTCACCTATTGGGCACTCATTGCCCCTTCCTCCGGAGGTTCGACTATGATGGAATATACCACTGGGTTTGTTCGGGGTCCCGCCACTGTCTGATGTGTCAGCGGGCAAAACCCCGGACCTGATGGATTTTCGGAAGTATACTATCGGAAGTTCTGCACTGATTGGGCACCCTTCCTGCTCACGTTATATGCCGAAGTCACTGTGTAAGGGGCTTTGCCAGAGTCAAGAGCTAAACGGGTGATAATATGATACATGTGGGAAATATTTGTGCCCGAAATTTGACAGTGAGGGCAGTGGTAATATTTGGAGGCCGAGGTGATTGCTGGTGACTGGGGAGGGGAAGTAAGACCTGAGGAGCGAGTAACTGTGAGAGCGATGAGAACGTAAGAGAAAGATGAGTGACGAGAGTCAGTGTGGAAGTTAAAAACGGGAACATTTTAGTTGAAATTGGGAAGGTCTTGCATGTGGAGATGAGAATTAAGGTTAAAAATACAACTCGCCTGGTGGTATCTCTTCCTCGTAATGAGTCTGTTGGTCTGCAACGGGAGATCTGTCACATCCTAAACCAGTGCCCTGGGCCCCTCGGAGTAGATACACAATGCCTGCAATATTGTATGTCCTGGGTCTATCCCCCAGGCGTGTGCTTTGCTGCTAGACAAGTTCGGAATGGGATAAGCAGCCTCAGCCTTTTGAAGACCTTAACAGAGTGTGTAAGGGAAATGAAATCTCTCGAAGTGAAAAGCGCGCCGGGGCTCACATATAAAGGAATGTACTTAGTGTGCAGCGCGCGCAGCACAGCCTGTTTTCTATTGCACAGCTAGGGCAGTGGGACTTCATGATGCAGCCCTTAGCTTTGCTTCTTTGTAATAGGTATATTCTGTGCTAAATGGAGTTTACCAAGTTGGTGATAACAAAGGTTTTTATCCAGAGAATTACGGGAATCCCTGCTCCATGACGTTGAGATAAGACTAGGGAGACTTTTAGCCATTTGAAAGTCCTTATTTTCATTTCTTTAGTATCCTGCTGAACTTCCATCTATTGTACCCTAACCCTCTCTCACTTCTATACAGTTTCTCCTCTCAAAAATTCATTGTCTTTCTTTGACCTTCACCTAGCTCTTACCTAGTGTTATGTCCATCTTTTCCATTTTTCCTTTTCACATAATCCCAAGCCTATTTGGACTCTGGTTTTTATCTTACATTCACCACTCTTTCCCTCACATCTATCTTTTGAGTTTCCTTTCACCTTAAAATCTTCCCCTTTGCACCAGTTTCCCATTCCGGTGTGTCCTATACCTTACACACAACACAACCACGTCACCCCGGCACTGATGCCCCGCCTTTATATTCTGAAGCAGTAAAAGAACCAGTTCCAGGTTTTGTGTTCCATACATGCAGCCTTCCATTGTAAAGGCACTTCCTACTTATAAGAAATGGTTCAACACTACCCATGAGAAATCTGTGATCTAGAAATGCTGCCTGTTCCTACTAAAATAATTCCAGGTATTGGAAGCATGGATTAAAGCTCTGATAGTTATGGTCCCCCTCCTGTGAAATTAGCTAACCTTTGAATTTTTATACCTCTGTCCTATCCATCAGCAGTAGGAACTTAACTTAAGGGTGGCTGTCAGCTTAAGGTATCTCTCGTCCCGTTGTTGGATATGGGTGACAGTTGGAAGGACCTCTAGTTTTGCTTTCACCTGCAGTGGAGTAGAGAGTGGCGTCATAACTTAAACCCTGCCAATACACCGCTGCTGCTCGCCATCCTTTTTCCCCAGCACCCCCATCCCCCAGCTACCTGCCATGGGCGGCAATCTGAGGGGTAGCCCCGGGCGTCAGAAGCTCTAGCTACGCCTCTGCTCTCCTACACACTCACGGAGAAGCAAATGATTAGACACCCCAGAACACAACACTCCCAGATCTCTCAGGAATCGCGGTAACAAGACACACCTTTTCACTCACACTCTTGTACCTGTCCACAATAAGATCTGACCGAGACACAAATATAATTTAACATTTTATTTTCACTAACGTGCTCTAACATGCAGTATACATGCCACAACAAGCAGAAAAATGCATAACACAAATATAGTTAGCATTGCAGCTAGTCCATACATCATGAAGGGAGATGTCATCATATAAAGACAATGGAGAAAGGACTATAGTGCCTAACCTCCCTTCCCTTGGTAAGAAGAAGTATTATTATATAATAGAAGATCTCTGGGCTTTGTCAACAGACCCCAGACCTTAGACTATATATGGTATTTCTACATCGTAGGTGCGTGTTGCTCTTCTCCCTCGAAAGGTCCCTCTCCAAGTGTGTGTCACCTAAACCTGTATCCCCATAATATCAAAGTACGAGTCTCCAGCAGCAGCTGAATTAGTATGTTTTGTCTAGATGCTAGGGCCTGATCAGAACAGAATAACAAGGGGCATTATTTATCCACCTTGCTCACAATGTTCAGACTAAACTCCAGGAACAGGCAGAGAACGAACACAGCAGACAGTTTTTATGTGAAAGGCATAAACAGAGTCTTGCAAAAATAAAGTCATGAAGTAGCATGCACAAAAGTTGCATCATGGCTGCAGGGCTCATGCTAACTTAGTGACGTCGACAATGTCCCCATCGGCCACGTGACACCCTCCCCTTGGCCAGGTAGTAGCATATAGAAAAACAGAATGCAACGGTAAGCAGAGCCAAAAACGCCTGTAAAAAAGTCGAATTGTAATAATCAAAAATACACGTTTTTCTCTCTTTTTTTTTATAGTTTAAGGCGAGTCCAGAAAATTCACCAGATTATGTGCACCGTGGAATGCAAGCTGTTCCAAAAGGTCATCCCTGTCGTTCATAGCAAAGAGGGACGCCATCCAGTTGAGCAGATCGAATGAACATACGTGCTCCTCATAATCCAATGCCTCCAGAGGCATATCCGGGCAACTTGCGTGATATTCGATGAAACTCCGTTGCAAGAGGCGCCGTGCAGCCTCACAGGTATTCCAGCCTGCCAATACTCCAAGTGCAGCCACACACATCAAACGGCCGTCCCCAGACCAGGCCTGGTCATGGGCCAATAATGGACCCACCAACAGATCATAATTCAGGTCAGCGCATGATGTATTAGAGAGGCAGATATCCAAGGCCCAATAGGGCACCGTCGGCAATAGAACACAGGTTGCACGCAAGTGAAATAGGCGAAGCGAAAGGTAAGCCCATAACTCACACCAAGCATCGCCAATGGCAAGCATCCAAAAAGTTGTTGCATTCATTCACGGTACAGCCGCAATTGGCCGGGTCTGTGCAATACCACATGATGGGCAGCCATTGCGTAACAGGAGCAGAAGTACCAGCACGCCTCACGCCAGCAAGAGGATCAATGGAAACCCTCCGAAGGTGCTGGAAAAAATAGAATGAATATCAAAATCGTCTGAAAAGATGAAACAAGGCCAGATCCCACAAGTTTAAAGAAATGCGCAATGCCTTCAGTATCAGATGCATTAAATATTTGATGAATCAGTTCCCCAAAATGTAGTGGGAGATTCGTATTCAGCAGTGACGGAATCTCAATAGATGTTCTAGCCACCTGTAATTCGAAGGTCTCTCGAGCCGAAGTGAGAGCAAATTCTTGTTGAAACAATAGGCCTTTGAGTCTGCTTAGTTTATTGAAGTCCGTTTTCAAAGTGGGAATGGAAGGCCACAGTGAACCATCTACACTCCCGTGTGGGGGCGGAAAAAGAACATTGCTGCAACAAGTAACACGTTGGGAAACAGTTACTATATACGGAATGCTGGCTCGTAAACCACAGCAGTTGTGGTTATTCAGGATAAGATAACTTCAGTTAGAAAGCAAAGTTAGCATGGGAATAATTGAAGGGACTGGTGTTCCTTTTAGAAAACAGGCCAAATTAGGTACTGAGGCGTTGCAAGCGCCATGAAGCTTAACTTGTGTGCATACTAAAGCATGGCCTACTGTAGAATCACAGTCCTCCCCTGTTAGGAAAACCTCCTTTTCATCACGTTGACAGTGAAATGTGAATGATAAGGACCACAATTCGTGCAGGAAATTACTACCAAGGGGCTCAAATCTACTGATTGGATAATGTTTCATGCACGCAGTAAACTGAAATAGGGAAATGGGTAATGAGATAACCTCGTGTATTAACCATACTGAGGAATCAGTCTCCGCTATTGAGAAGGGGAGCTGTTCTAGTTTTTCAATATGTAACAAAGTGTATGTAGAATCTTTCATGGACATAAGCTTCTGTTTGACTCTCAGATTTAAGGGCAAAAACAGGGCAGTAGCGTTCAAATAATAACGTGCGACTTTTCCACTTTTTAACGTTTGTACAGTCCAATTAAATTGCATTACAGAGAGCAATTGATTTTGACCATGATTCAACACAGATACATCATTCTGTACAATGTCAATAACAGATTAAACAATATTATCCAAGGTGTAAATATGAGAAGACAATATATTAATACTGTTATCGACCACATCTAAAACTTTTTTCAAATTGTCTTAAGTGGAAAACAGCCTCCATCTGGGACAGTTTCCAAAATTCAGCATATGCAGCATAAGGAAAACATTAAGGGCGAGGTGACTTTGGACCTAAATGGAATACCGCCAGATCAATGTCGCCAGATAAAAGTGAGAGATGTTGCTTCACAGACGATAATGTAGAATGTTCCAACCATTGCTGACATAATTTACCCACAGAATATGTAGTAACCGAATGTGATTGTGGGAAACAAGGGTCTGGTCTACTGAGTGTAAATCCACTGGATGCATTTGAGAAGCGCAACTGACAAGCATTAGTATTGAGAGGCCATATTAACCAGCCCAAGGAATTAATAGCGGACGAGTTAAGGGTACCATTTTGGACCAAATTATTCAAATCATCTAGAGTACAATTCATATACCGCTGCCAGGTGTCATAGGCTGCCAACGACGGAAACGAGGGAAAGTTTGAATTTTTAGCAGTAGCTAAACCAAAACAAGTAGTCTGTTGTACAGTCTGATTCAGGAACATCAGCTGTGATGGTATTAAACACGCACAATGTAATGATTCAGTTCCCTGCACCTGCCAATCTTTGGTACCCCATGTTGATTTTAAATCAAGCATGTCCTTCCAATAATCATAACCTTTCAAGGATAAATCAGTTATGAAAGTCGAAGAATATACCAATTTAGTATGGGTCAGCATGAATTTCGTGTGTGTTGGTGCATTCAACCTATAATAATAAAATTTTGAGTCTGAGAGATTATAGCCAGAAAAATAGACAAACTTATTCTTCTGTGTCTGCGAACTACCCTGAAACGGTGTAGGACAATGTTCCCATTGAGTATAATTAACCTGAGTTCTGACTGTGTTGGATTTATGTAAAAAATGATGACCATAATGTTGAAAACAGAATAAATCAGCATAATTAGCAGAATTTAAATACAAATCCTCAGTTTAAAAGGCAGTGTAATATTTTAAATCTGAAAACAGTGAATGTACGGCATTAACATCCCAGTCATCGGAATGCATTCCTGGCGTGATGACATCACCTAACGAGACACGGAAGATGTATAACATTCGAATTGTTTCCGTCAGACCGTAAATCTCATATGGAACTTTATCCCAAACTATGCCATCGCTGACTGGAAGTGCTGAGATGTTAACGTTGAGTTGATCCCTTTTCATTTTGTGAGATAAAGTGTGTGGGGCCAATACTCCATCGACCGAATGGACAGCAGAGCGTTCAGGTAAATAATGGCCATTGATTAGAAGGAAAAACACGGTCACAAACCCAATCCACATGAAGAGGAACACCATCGTAAGCACCATCCATATGTATGTCCATGGAGGAACCAGATAAGTTCTTCAAAACCATGAAAAGAAAATGGAAATAAGACTTGGGGGCTCCGCCACAGTAGAAGTTGATGAAGAAGATGAAGAATTTGAAGAAAAGTTATCTCTGTCCATATAATAACCACTTGCACCCAGGCGAAACAATGGGGGCTGATCAGCATTAAAAGATGAATGGAGCGCAGTATCGGGAATGTCAATAGTACGCTCCACTGGCGGAGAGGCATAGTCATGAGGCATAGCAGTTGAAGTTGACAACAAAACAGGCAATAAATCAATGGAGGTCTCCACATCGCGGTCCTGTTGCGAAGGATTCGCTGTGGAAGACATCGGGTGCAAAGAAACATCCCGCCGAGGAACGCTTCCAGGCATACTATTCAGTATTGACCAAATGGTGTAACTTGACATGTTCAATGGAAATGAATCGATTCTCCTTTCGACCAGGCAGTGGAGGTAAAATCACAGTACGAGTAACCTTCAATCCAAGAACTGGGACTGGTGCACGATAGGAGGGACCAAATTCTTTTTTGTTCTCCAACTTCTCTTGGACCAGATCACCAACTTTAGGAAGCCAGCCAGTTACAGGAATCAGCACTGCTGCTTCTGTGGACGAGGTCAAATGATCATTTGCAAGAGCATCTCGAGTCTTTTGTAGATCCTGTAACATAGCACAATGGTTATCTACTTCAAATGTTGCGGCAGCCGCCACAACGTCTAGACCATCAAGGTCTGGCACAAACATTTTAATGCCAAAGAGCTTTTCGTATGGGTTCCGCCCACCCAGAGATCTTCTAAGGAGATTATTTAGAGCACGTTGAACTTCATACAAATGAGTCAGCCAACCCCTGCCAGTACCTAAGACTCTAGCTGTCAAAGATTGCTTTAAGTCACGGTTCATTCGCTCCACTACTGAATTGCCCTCAGGCCTGTATGGAGACGAAAATTGCAATAGCACCCCTAGCGACTTCATTGCGTCCTTGTAAGCCTTAGAGGAAAACGCTGGACCTTGGTCAGAATGGAAGGTGCCACAGGCAAATGTCCCAACAAAGACACGCAAATCTCTAATGACATTTTGAGCATCAGCACTACGTTGCGGCCAAACCCAAAGGAATCTAGTGCACGAATCCACTGCAACCAAAATATGCTTATATGCAGTGTCAGACATTAAAGTACCGCAGTGATCAAGGTAGATACAACCAAATGGATGATTTGAAATGTAAAGCTGCGTATGAGGTGGACGTGCAACTGTGGATGGCTTAATCTGTTGACGAATGTCACAAGAAAGGACATAATTACGAGTCTGTCTATACAAGCCATTCCACCAATAACGCAGCAGCAAGAGCGAAACTGTCGCCGAAACTCCAGCATGTGCAGATGCCATGCCTTCATAAGCGGCAATGATAAAAGGAAGCCTGCAGTCCTCATTGGGAATCAGCCGATCCCCAATGGATGGTATCGTAGCAAATGGGACTTGCTCAGGTGTCAAATGATAAGAATTCTGTGAAGGGAAACCTTGTGGAAACTTCGTCCCATCCTTTGTAGCAGCTATAGCAGCAAGAATATCATTATCACTTTTAGTCATGGACCTAGTTACCGCTGCTACTGAACATGTGGCTACTGCAGATTTGGCTGCCTCATCAGCCAAAGAATTACCAACAGCATGTGCACCCACACGCTGATGGCCAAGAGTATGGATAACATGCGTGAGTGGCAAACATTCCTTAAGAGCGGCCACTCGAACCCAAAGCGTTTTATGCTTTATTGCGCTACCTTTAGAATCTTGATAATCATTTTGAGACCAAAAGAATAAATTGTCATTAAAGGATTGCACACAGTAAAAGGAATTGCACACTATAAGAGTGGTTACATCAGGATCAGCGAATTCTAAAGCCAACACTAAAGCATGTAGCTCAGCTAATTGAGCTGTACAGTCCCCAAGAGCCTGTGTTTGCACCAAGGAAGACTTAAAATCACCGTCAACCATAGAGCCTGCTACAATAGCGCAGGCCGCCAAATAAGCATGTTTAGAACCAATGGCCGGTTAAGAAGAGCCATCGGTATAAATGATACCTTTGTACCGATCAAGAGGAAGCAAAGATGGCGGAGGGGGATGAACTTGTTCATATTGTAAAAACTCCTGTGTCTGTAACGATGGGTCGAAGATAAAAGTGACATCAGCCGATGTCAATGAACTCGCCCACTGAATTCAACAAGGATGTACAGCTTTAGAATTTGGAACACTCGCCTTCATGACCCTTCCAGAGTAGGCACAGGCGAGACCATAAGAATGCGTTTACCTTGAGCAAGAGAGCGTTCGTTAAGAATTGCCATCTGGACTGCCGTATGAATTTTTTCAATGGTGGAAAAACGCATCTCTGCAGATGTGTACAAGTGCGATTTGTTAGCAATGGGGACTGTGTCTCCCTCATTGAACGTCAAGTAAGTGAAACCTACTTTACCCAGCACAATCCTTATGACCACATTTGTAGAATTGTCACGAGTTAACAAGAAGTTGGTCGCAAGAAGATCAGACTGCAAGAACCGAAGAATCGTGGTATGTTCCGGAAGCCTGCTGGAAGACGAAAAAGAGGGTTGTGTCAAGGCGTAAAGCGGTTGATACGCTGGGCATAGTCAGGAATATATGTCCTCCAGAAATTTAAAAAACCCAGCAAAGATTGTAATTTCTTTAGAGTGGAAGGAGGTCCCAACTGAGCACATTTCTCCAAAAAGTGGGGGGCTAACCCCCTACCTTCATTGTTGAGTTCGTAACCCAAGAAGAGTACCGCCAAATAGCCGATGTGAGACTTAGCAAAATTTAATTTGTACCCCAAGTCTGCAAAAGACAAAATGATGCGATCCACACGCACAAGATGCAGTATTAATTCGTCATCCATCAAATAAATGTCATTGACGTATGAGAAAGCATCAGGGTCTATGTTGTGCAATCGAGACACAACACGCACAGCAAAAGCCCCAGGACTATTCTTATAGCCCATAGGTAAACGCGTACATTTTTTCTGATCGCCGACCACGGTAAAGGCGGTCACGGCTGTCAGGAGCCAAATTGTGACTGTAAAATCCATTGGCTATATCTAGTGTGGTTTTATACTTTTTACGGACTATGTTACTTATTAACGCAGAGCTGTGGGTGTTCTGTACTGCAAACGTACAAACATGACAGTTTAAATTTGTGTAATCCAAAACTATGTGATATGAACCGTCCGGTTTCAATATCGGAAAAAGAGGATTATTTATTGATGAAACACAGGGTTCAATCACACCCTGATATTCCAACTGGGTCAAAATTTCACTTACGGATGCTTTTGCTTCTCGTTTGATCGGATATTGTGCCTGTGGCATAGATCGTAAAGGAATGTCATGTGTCGGTGAATCTCTATCCCAGCCTACCTGATTACGATACACAGCCGGCGCTAGGGCTAATGCCCATTGTGACGCGTAAGCTTGTTTAGCCTCCTCAGAGACGTAACGTGAAAAACTCGGGATTATCACGTCCTCCCCCCGGGAAGAAGCCAAAACGAATGGAGGAGGCCAATCCGCCTCCGCCAACAAAATGTGATAAGTTGTCCCAGAAGACTGCCTTAATTGTCCATTTTAGATCACCTTCAATTTGGAGAACTATCTCATAAAGCCTATCAGGGGGTGCAACTCGTGTATCTGCTGTTTCCACTGTAATGAAAGTATCAGTTGCTCTCGCCTCCAGACAAGGATGGAGTGCCTCCCGCACTATTATAACTACCTCCGCGCTGTCGAGGAGTGTCACCACCCATCTCCAATCGAGGAGCAGGGTTCTCACCGTCTGAGGTATACTTTGCTGTTAAAGCGTCAAATTTTTTCTTCTGAAACGGGGCACGATAAGGAGGTTGTCCCTCCGGTTGGGCTTTCACGTCAAACTGGCGTGGCGGATCACGTCGTTGTTGAGTGGTCTCGCCTTGTCTGCGATCCTGTCGCTCCCCTCCACCGAACTGTGGATCCGATGATTCCTGAAAGGAACGAGGAGAGCGCGGATCGGAAACCTGAAATCTCGCTGGTGTCTTAATTTTAGAGCGGTCACGCAAATCATATCTACGTTCAGAAGTATCAGGTGTCGGTAAACCCGCACGTGAACCTTACTTCTGTTGTTGCTGCGCCTGATTTTTATTCCATGCCTTTTTAGGAAGACTGGATGCCCCTCCTTATCAGGCGGGGGCTTATTCTGTGTCTGAGTAAAAGGTCTAATACCCAGATTATTGTGCCCCAAGGATTTATATACGTACGCAATATTCTTTGGCAATTCATGTTGTTTATCCACGTCCGCCACTGCCTCTAGGCGCTGACACACCTGTAAGCTAACTGCTTCCCCCTTGACGTTAGCAAGAATCATGTCGGAGACAATAGGGAACATGCCCACTAATCTCATCCCCAATTCCAGGCCAGCTTCTGCCCCGTGTTCATCTTGAACCTTTTTAAGAATCGTCGGAAGCATGGTCATGGAGGGGGTGCCAAAACACAGCGAATAAACCACCGCAAACACCTTCCCCCAAGTTGTGCAATCAGCCAGATTGTGAATAAGGACTTTTGGTAAGCTCATTGTGAGGATCCTGTGTTTATCCACAGGAGAAGTATGTGGAAAAACAGCTTCGAGTTGCTCAAATTTTTAGGCCAACCAGATAGGTAAATCATCCCTATTTTGAGGACGCTTCCCCATCACTGAATTAATCATGATAGGACTAATAACCATGCCACCACCATGCCCGGTGGCTGAGCGGCACCAGTCAGAGCCGCCTGGATAGTACGAGACATATATTGCATGACACTTCTGTGTATATGAATTAAAGATGTGTGTAATAGTCTTAGTTCTGTGTGCGTAACACCAAGGAAATTTGGATGGGGTGTAAATCCAGCCAAAACAGGTCATGTGGCCCCGTCGACAGATAAGGGGCCAAAAGGGTGAGGAAGGGCGCCATTAAACCATATGGTGTGCTCCCAAGCTGACAACGGATCTTCAAGTAAACAATATGGACGGTAAATTTGTGGAACCACGCCACATTCATATTCATGAAAGAAATTATCGTTTCCATCAACAGCTGGAAACTTAACCCAAGAATAAAAAACTTCGAAGCGGAAAGCTGCGGCTGCCTCAATTACAAATATAAAATCCGCTCCCGCAACCGGGACTCCATGTTGAGTCAAATGAGCAGTAACTGCGGCGCGGTTAGGCGCAGCAATGTTAATTGGTTGTGCCATTATAGACATTGTAAAGTAAGCAAGGAAAACGGTAGAGCAACACTGGGTTAAGAACAAATAAAACTAAACCTTTTTAAAATTCAAGCTTGAAAAACCTATAAAACTCTGATATAGGAGGTAAACCCCTCGCACCACGGACGTCTCCGTAACTGGTGAGAGGGTATTGTGGACAAGCACAAGCGCTACTCAGGGGTCTCGTGAATAAGTACCAGACCAAACGTTGGTGGCGCCATGTTGCAGGGATTCTGCACATACACAGAACTATGTGCATGATTATGGGACCTCGGTGTATAGGGACTGTGCCTTCCTAACACCTTAGTGCCCACGAGCCCAGGACCGACTAGCTATAGTGTCTCACTCGCTCTCCTACACACTCACAGAGAAGCAAATGATTAGACACCCCAGAACACAACACTCCCGGATCTCTCAGGAATCGCGGTAACAAGACACACCTTTTCGCTCACACTCTTGTACCTGTCCACAATAAGATCTGACCGAGACACAAATATAGTTTAAAATATTTATTTTAACTAACGTGCTCTAACATGCAGTATACGTGCCACAAAAAGCAGAACAATGCATAACACGAATATAGTTAGCATCGCAGCTAGTCCATACATCATGAAGGGAGATGTCATCCTATAAAGACAATGGAGAAAGGACTATAGTGCCTAACCTCCCTTCCCTTGCTAAGAATAAGTATTATTATATAATAGAAGATCTCTGGGCTTTGTCAACAGACCCCATACCTTAGACTATAGATGGTATTTCTACATCGTAGGTGCGTGTTGCTCTTCTCCCTCGAAAGGTCCCTTTCCAAGTGTGTGTCAATTAAACCTGTATCCCCATAATATCAAAGTACGATTCTCCAGCAGCAGCTGCATTAGTATGTTTTCTCTAGGTGCTAGGGCCTGACCAGAACAGAATAACAAGGGGCATTGTTTATCCACCTTGCTCACAATGTTCAGACTAAACTCCAGGAACAGGCAGAGAACGAACACAGCAGACAGTTCTCATGTGAAAGGCATAAACAGAGTTTGCAAAAATAAAGCCATGTAGTAACGTGCACAAAAGCTGCATCATGGCTGCAGGGCTCATGCTAACTTAGTGATGTCAACAATGTCCCCATTGGCCACGTGACAACATGAGTAATGCTTCTCAAACTTCTTAAGGGCCCAGGACACAAACGCCACCACCTTTTTCCTCTCCTCCCTCTACTTGAGAGAGAACTACTCCCAAACCCTTCAAACTAGCATCCGTAGTGAGGATGGTTTTCTTTCTGGTGTCAAAGTGCCCTAAGGTAGGCATTTTACTTATGGCCACTTTAATTGTGTGAAATGCCGGCTGACACTCCTGCGTCCATGTGAAATGGACCCCCTTCTTGAGTAAAGCTCTAATGGGCTCCACCACGCTGGCAAATCCTTTAACAAACTTAGAATAAAATTCTGCAAGTCCTAAAAAGGACCTCACCTGTTCTTTGTCTACAGGAACAGGGACAGCTACAATACTATCCGCTAATTTCAGTTTGGGCTGAATACCTTCACCAGATATAACATGACCAAAATAGGTAACCGATGTCACTCCAATCTTGCACTTTTGTTTTTTTACAGTAATGCCTTTCTCTTCTAGCCTCATCAAAACTTTCCTCAAAGTCATATCATGCTCATTTATGTCCTTGCCATATATAAGGATATCATCTTCAAAAAACAAAATATTGGCTATCTCCCCCAAAACCAAATTCCTTATCCTTTGGAAACAGGCTGCAGCGGAAGACAATCCAAATGGCATCCTAACAAATCGATAGGCCTCCAATGGTGTCACAAAAGAAGTCAGATGCCTAGAGTCCTGATGTAGTAGCACTTGATGGTATGCTGAGGAGAGATCAAGGACAGAAAAAAACTCTGCTCCCTTCAGCATGGTGAGAGATTCTGAAATGTTGGGGAGTGGCTAGCGATCCTGTCTAATTTCTCTTTGAGGGGTTTGAGCATCAAGTAAGGAACTTTGCGTACCTTATGCACACTTCGTTTAACATTACTTTTCAATACAATACGGTGTTCAAACCCTTTTAGTAAATCCAACTCTTCCTTAAATACACCAGGTAATTCTTCAAAAAACATTTTACCATCACCACACTCAAGCAACATTGCCTGGTCCTTGGCATTTAGATTAAGTGTAATTTCCATATCTCTTTGGTGTCTCCAACCCAGCAAATTGTCTCCTCTTTTTGCTATGTACACTTTGTCTATTGTTTCTCTACCTTTGAATTCAATTTTCTTCACCACATACCCAAGCACATCAATATGTGAGCCACCATAGCTGACAGGGTTAAAGTCTGGGGGAAGCAACACTTCCTCAGGAAACTTATTTTCCCACAGTTTATTACCAATCATGATGAACGGCGAACCAGAATCCGCCAATACAACAAAGGTTTGTCCATCAATCTCAACTACACACTTGGGCATAATCACCACATCTGCATCCACACTTCCCTCTTCACCTTTTACATTCAGTACCATAGTACACAATCCCTCTGTGACAGTGTCAACACTCTCTACTACAAGCACCTCCTTTGAGGCTTTACACAGCTTGGCATAGTGCCCTTTGACACCACATTTGCGACATGTTAAATGCCTAGCATTACAATTAGAACTATTGGCCATATGAGTGAAACACCCACATCTAAAGCATTTGGGTTTGCTGTTGTCAGGAAAAGTTTTAGACTTGGGTTTCACTGCGACTTTGCAAACACTGTCCACTTCCTGTTGTTTCTCCCTCTCCATCAACTCATGTATGCTACTCTGCACAGGTTTCCTGTCAGGAATCAGTTCCATGCTGGGTGTGAGAATATGACTTCTCATCTCCTTCACCTAACCAGATGCATTTTCAACTCCTTCTATGATGGCAATTGCTTCTTTGAGAGAGGGATTCTTGGCCGCAGGGCCGGACTGGTCATACCGGGCATCGGGCATTTCCCCGGTAGGCTGGAGGCCTGTTTTCACTTAAGGGGGCCGATTTTCACTTTTCGGGGCCGCTCTCACTGTAGGCCAGCAGTACAGTGCAAGAAAATACAAGCCTCAGGGCAGCCGAACGGAGCTGCCTGAGACGGACTATGCAGGGAGGGGGCTGGTCCGACAAAATTTGCCAGGGCTGCTTTTGGCTCTCAGTCCGGCCCTGCTTGGCCAACAGTTTTTCCTGTACCCTATTGCTATTGGTACATCTTACTAGTTGGTACCGGATCAGGGACTCTGTGAGCTCACCAAATTCACAGGCGCATGCTAACACTTTCAAAGATGCAAAGTAGTTACCTACGCTCCCATTTGGTTCTTGTGCTCTCATGAAAAATGTGTGCCTTTCTAATACCAAATTAATATGAGGTTCAAGCATTTGAAGAGACATATCAAATGCATCAGCAGGTTCACCAGTACCATCACCAATAGGTAATTCGTCTAAACTCTCATAAATGTTGCGGCCCTCAATACCAAGATTGTGCAAGAGAATTGCCTGCTTCCTGTGTGCTGAAAACCTATCTCCACCAATAGCCACAGTAAATGATTCAATGATTTTCTTCCAACGCTTCCGAGGTAACGCTGGTTCACCCTTTTCAGACAGAAAAGCTGGTGGTTGTGACATACTAGATGCTGACAATGCAAAACACAAACCCTAATACAATGTTATTAATAAAAATTGTTGAAAATGTCAAAAGGCACACAGAAACAATGGGGCATATTAGCAAGACCCACGATAAAATTATCGCCGTTTTAGCGGCAGGAAACTGCCGCTAAAACGGCGATAATGGGCTTGCTAATATGCGTTATAGAATTCCAATAGAAGCCCAGGTTAGATGTGCAGGACGTCTAACCTGGGCTTCTATTGGAATTCCATAACGCATATTAGCAAGCCCATTATCGCCGTTTAATTTTAACGTGGGTCTTGCTATTATGCCCCAATATGTGGAATATCTCAATGAAATTACATAGGTGAATTCAGTGCTATAATAAGTTAGTACCTCGTGAGGGAATAAACGCGACACACCTGTAATGTGAGGAACAGTATAGAATACTGGCAAAAGCAGTCACACAGGTTGCTGTCACTTAATTCCCTTCCTTGTAGTTCAATTATCAATGATGTAGCTTACCCGCTACAGCAGCTGCAGGGTGCTGTCTCCCAGTTCCCCTTCTTGCAGCTCAATAATTCAATGCAGCACCCACTACAACTGAATCCAGATTGCTGCAGATGCCACTTGCACGTCATGAAGTGTAGGTTTCTTTGTGCGCTTGTTTGCTTCCTATGCGATTTACTATACGATGGCGTCTATGCGTCGTGATGTAATGACGTGTGCGTTGCGCACATTGCTGTCAGTGATAGCCGCACTGCAGTTCGTCACTGATCAGCAATAATGCGTGATTCCGGTTGCCATGGAGGTCAGCATGCTCCCGGTGAAGGTGTCTCGCTCAGGGCCGAGTGTACTCAGGCTATGCACACTCGCGAGCCCGATGCGCAAAAAGAGACGCGCTCGAGCCAGATCGCTGTAAGCCGGATTCCTCTCTTCTTCTTTTATGAATATGAATATATTCATATAGAAATCACAGCAGGCAGGTCAAAAATAAAATAACGTTATCCCGAGAGTAGATGATGGCTGATCATCGTGACCATAGGCAACTCAGTTCAGATTATAATCAAATATCCACAGTGGAATTGGTGGTGCAGCCAGCTGGTCCCCAATTCAGCTTCGCTCGTCGCCAGTGTTGAAGGAAGACAATTTGCCGGTTTTCCAGTTTCTTCTTTATTTCTTATCGTAACACCACCAACTTACAGCCTGCCTGTGTGCTCTCAATCTCCAACTGACTCCATGGAACATTCTCCTTGGAGACCAATAACATTCCAAGCACAAGCTGTGCAGGTGCAATTAAAGAGGCATTTACATAACCACAACAATGTTCTTACCCTATTTAAAGTTATGTTAAATTGGATACACCCAATTGGCAAGTACTGACTTACTTACAAGTCCTTAGTAGATGGTACCCCAGGTACCCGGGGCATGTAAGGCAGAGTGGTCACCCAGGGCTGCAGCACTGTTTGTGCCACCCTGCATGTGACAGAGACAAAATGGACCCCAGCCTGCCACTGCAGACTGACAGGGCAGTGTTTTCCACTGCTAGTTCGACTTTGCCATTACACCAAATTGCAAAGCCACCACTTCTCTTAAGGTATATATGCAAGTCTCCCCTAAGAAAGGCCTATGGAGCCCCATGGTAGGGAGCTGTATATTGCTGAGTAAGACATATGATTTTCAATATGTCTTAGCAGCAACACTTCCAAATTGTTGTTTTGCCGTGGAAAGTTTAGCAGCCCCATTGGCTAACACAGGGTTACCGACTGGCATCCCAGCCCGGCTAACTTCTGAATGGGACTACCTAACAAGGTTGAGTAAGGCATCAAATTAATTGGGGCATTAAATCCGACCTGATGCCAAGGCCAGATTTAAAGTCATTATTAAAGAGTTAAGCAACTTTTAGAAAGTTGCCACTCTGCACTCTATCTAGTCCAGTGGCCTCACAAAGGCCCTGACACACCGACGGATTTCTGACTGCCCGGGGAGACATGGGAACAACTCCCAGGCCCGGGAAGAAAGGCAGTCTCCGCAGAGAGAGATTTCACCTCCTCTTCCAGGTTGGCCACACAGGATGTTATCCCCAAAGGCGAGCTTCAAAGGAGAAGCAGCCTTTGAGGATCCGACTGTGGCAACAACCCTGAGCAGGATGCCTTTTGTTCCTGCAGACAATTAGGAGACAGCCAAGGAAGAGAAACCTATGCCGAAATGGTTTTCCAGTGGGTGTGTTGCCCACTGGTAGCCACACCACTTGGGTTGGCTTCCCTGCTACTGATGACCAAGGAAGAGTTGTGCCATTTTGGAAGGGGCATGAATGGGGCACTATATGATAGCTAGATGCCAAACATCACAGGAAACTGTTCACTAGGCAGGAGGGGACCCAGTACCCCATTGGTTAGTGACCGCATGTTCCCTTTGTTGCTCTTTCCTGGGATAAATATGGCACCCTGCCCCTCAGTTCACACTGGAGAAGAAGAAAGGACTGAAAAAGGACAGACTGCTGCCCTTGAACCGCACAAAGAAAGGGTGCACCATTTAGAGGACTGCACCTGCTGCACTTTTGGGCTAGTGAGATTGGGACTGTTCCTGGGATTTTAACAAGTTTCTCATCCTGTCATTGCAACACAATAAGTATCTTTCTATGAAAAATGTATCTGGTAAATTGGCAATGTTGTGTTTAGTTTCTTGCAAATGATTATCGGATGTAAGAGCTCTGGATATTACAGGTAGAGTATTCACCCTGGGCGAGGCTACCTTCCATATTTCCAGGAAAATGAAATGTAGTTCCAGGATTGTTTCTTATCCAGGATTTGAGGAAGTTCCAAAGTTATGTGTGGTCAGATGCCTAAAAGGCTTATGAAGCATTGACGGAGGAAGTTCGCCAGGGGAACGTCAACTCCTAATTGCCTTACACAAACCACTTAAAGCAGTTTCTTCCCCCACCATAGCCTGCTGGGTGAGGGGTGTCATGCATGAGGCAGGAACTGACAAGTCTGTCTTAGTTGCGCATTCTGCGAGAGGTGCTATGGCATCTAAGTCTTTATCTGTAGGAGCTCGCATAGAAGACTTCTTGAACGCAGCAGACTGATCATCAGATTCTACGTTTAAGACATTCTATTTCAAGCCTGTAGTAATTATGGCTACACTGGTGGTAAGTAAACTTTGAACGTGCATAATCCTCACCTCCGTTCCTGACATAGATTATAAAATGTCCTATCCGTCGTAACAGAAAGTTTCATTTCTATTAAGGACACAGAGGCGACAATTATTCACACCCACATCAAGATATCTTGTTCCCTCCCTGGTGAGGTTTGCAAGCAGGTTGAGTCTTGGAATTCATAGGGTATAAGTATTACCGCCGGGACACTCTTTTGAGTAGCTGTGCGCTATATAAATGCCTTTTATTCATATTCATTCATATTCATATGATCTGTGGATGGTTGTTTTTCTGCGATAACGTTGTATAACATAATGTTTTCATTGCACCAATTACTATTTCTCAGAGTTGATGATATTCACATCGGTTTGCGGGCATGAATTACAGGATTGTCTGCACTTTTCAGGGAATGAGGCCTCCAAGCAAGAATGAGCCAAATATGGATGGAACTCGCAAGTCGGGAGGCATCTGTCGCACGTAGAAAGAGGGGGCATAAACAGTGTCGATGTACTATACGAGAAGTACTGTTTACTGATTGGTTATGCTGTGTTTCTAATTTTCCTTAGGGTTCTTGGGAACAGTAGTTTTGTTTTAATAAGGCTGCTGTGATTAATAAAATGACAAAAGATGAGCTTAATCCTCGCCTCTGTGTCCTTAATAGAATTGAAACTTTATGTTACAACAGCTGGGAAATTTTATATTCTCTTCAATAGATTCCTGTATTAAAAAAAAAAACAATGCAATGCAAGGGTAAGCAAAACCCATCTTCAGGGGTAACTGAAACCAAAACGAAAAACAATCTATTCAATAAGGCATAGCAGTGGGAACCGAAACACCACACGGCATGAACCAATGTGCGTGTTTCCTTTAGGGTTTTATAATTTCCTTTCATTCTATTTCATAATTCCCTTTAATTCGATTAGCCTATTATTTTTGCATAAATGCGGTTTGTTTTGAAATCACATCAATGCAACGTGGTTTAATGCAAACACAGCTTGTTTGAGCACACTTTAGCAGTATTTTCACAGACATGGGTGCATGTAGTTTTCAATCGCTCACTTTGGTTCACTCCGTTTGGTGTTTTGGTTCCCACCGCTCTGCTTTACTGAATAGATTTTTTGTTTTGGTTTCAGATATCCTGAAGAAAGATTTTGCTTACTCAAAATGTATTTGGTTTCTTTTATACTGGAATCTATTGAAGAGAATTAACACTTCACAGAGAATGTATGTTAAAAAAGGAATGATGATCCCTATGTTGGAGACTATTGTATGGCTTTGAATGAATGCAATACTCCAGGATTAAAAATAACTCGAAATGGAGCAAAATTAGGGTTTCATCCAGTTTATTTTCTGTGAAATTGATTGGGCCCACGGGCCTATTTAATCTGTGACTCTTGGGACTAGCCAGGTGACTTGCTGCCAGCAATTTCATACTAAAAGTGGGACCAGGCACTGCATTTGTCAACTGCAAGTAATAATGTCCAGAATGACGGGCATAAAGGAGTTGACGGCTCTAGTATTGACTGACTTTGAGAAAAAATAGTGATAGCCTTTGTTAATAAGATGTTTGCTGTAATGCTTCAAGGTAACACATGTACCCCCTTCCTGTGTGCTTGCTCAATCTACAATAATGTGCTGTCCCCATCCTGTCGGTTGCCACCTGTATGTATCTGGCCTGGGCCCACAGGGGGAAATAAGCAGGCCAAGAACTTAGTAGAGGATCACTGGGGGAGACCCCCCCCCCCCACTTCACAAGGAGAGAGGGACGCACTTTTTCCTGAAAAGAGTGGAGGAACGCAGTCCTAATTTTCAGCTGATGCAGAAAACAGACATCCTCACTGGATGGGGGTTTAGCCGCTTGCCACCAAAAGATACCCTCAGTTCCTTTGAAGGCATCGAACAGCCTCCTGCCAGCGCTGAACAAGAGCAAAAAAAGGCAAAAGCCAACACAAATAAGAAACACAATATGCTCAGATTTCTCTCTTTGTGGCAGCAGTGGGACATAGCAAGCCAATCCACTGCAACGAGCACGCAATCCACAATATCAGAAGCAAGCCAATCCACTGCAGCAAGGATGCAATCCACAATATCAGAAACACGCCAACCCACTGTAGCGATGAGTCAAGCCACAATATCAGAAACAAGCCAATTCATTGTAGTGAGGATGCAACCCACAATATCAGTAACAAGCCAATCCACTGCAGCGTGCATGCAATCCACAATATCAGAAACAAGCCAATCCACTGTAGCAAGGATGCAATCCACAATATCGGAAACAAGCCAACTCACTGTAGTGATGAGTCAAGCCACAATATCAGAAACAAGCCAACCACTGTAGTAAGGAAGCACTCCAGAATATCAGAAACAAGCCACCCCACTGTAGTGATGAGTCAAGCCACAATATCAGAAACAAGCCAATCCATTGCAGGGAGCATGCATTCCACAATATCAGAAACAAGCCAATCCACTGTAGCAAGAATGCAATCCACAATATCAGAAACAAGCCAATCCATTATAGTGAGGATGCAATCCACAATATCAGAAACAAGCCAATCCACTGCAGTAAGCATGCAATCCATAATATCAGAAACAAGCAAATCCACTGTAGCAAGGATGCAATCCACAATATCAGAAACAAGCCAACCCACTGTAGTGAGGATGCAATCCACAATATCAGAAACAATACAATCCATTGTAGCAATGAATCAAACCACAATACTAGAAATAGGTTTTCAAATAAAGTTCGCTAACTCTATCAGAACCACAATGATAAGGGCACTGGTACCCAAAGGGGCTCCGAAGTTAACAATCTAGAACTGCCAAATGCACCTAGGCCTACAAACGGATGCCAGTGAATTCTGACTCAAAAACAAATGCTCCAGATGAGGTGATGACGTTAGGGCTTTTGGAAATTTGTAATGTTGTTTTTATCCCACGCGGTATCCGAGCTCCAAGAGGCCCTGGCACTAGAGAGTCTTTAACTAGAGTCTGAACAGGTAGAGTTTGAGGTGCTTAAGAAGGGAACTAAGGGAGGAAATGTGAAGAGATGTAAAGAGATTTCCCTGCATTTGGCTGTGATTTTTGCAGAAGATCTATCACTGCCCCTGACACATTTGGATCTAGGGATGTGTAACAGAACATAAGCTGATGAATAAAGATGCATAGTAGGCTGATAGATTGATAGATCAAAGAGAACAGGATCTAGATGAAGAATGGGACCGTTTGATGAAATGCATAGTAACAAAGAGTGACTTGAAGAGTCGTTTCCAATGGGGGCCTGAGGATGGATAGTAAATGGGGGGAGATAGAGCAATGTTTCTTCAAGCCTTGTATTCAACAGGTTCTGAGTGATTTGAAGGAACATTTTGATAAACTCAGAAAAAGAGATTGCAATACTTGAGGTGGGGCAAACTTGGACAACTGTCTTATGAACATGTAATGGAAGATATGGAAGATTTATATTTAGGACTTTCAGAAAAAAACAAATAGAGAGACATTTAGAAATGTGATTTTGAAAGGAATATTTAGAGTGAACGATCACCTCTAGCTTGCAGGTGGCAGGAACTGGAGTGGAGGTTGGACTCAGCTCAGCAGGCTACCAATTGGTGTTCCACGCTAAAGGCAAGCCAAAGATGGGAACCTCCATCTTAGAGGGATTCAGGAACAAACTCTGGCATTCATCCAGCCAGCATTTGTTGACAGACAAGCTCTGGATTGTGACGGACGGGATATATGTCCTCTATCAAGCCTCAGGGTGAGTTGAGTGTTGTTAACAGATGAGAAGAGGGTTAATCCAGATAAGCGAATCAGGGAGACCAAAGGAACAACATAGAGATAAAATAAAGTAAGGCTTACAAATGAGCCCTGAGGAATACAGCGAATAATAGATTTGAAATCCGTTAACTCTTGTTGTTTGCCCTGCCTGCTGCTGCCTCGCTGCCTGCGAGGGGAGAGGAGAGGAACCACACCACTGAGCGGCGCGCACGCCGCACACGTCACGCTTTCGCGCCAGGTGGCGCTTTAACAGCGGCCAGGGCTCCCACAGCGCGGGATGCACGCGGGCGTACCCGGGAGAAGGGCGGGCCCGTCTGCGCCCGTCCAAGACCGGAGGAGGGCAGGCTGGGCCACACGATTAACATCCTGACGCTGGGACTCAATAGCCTTGCTGCGTAAGGTATAGTGTAATACCATTATTGTTATTAGTACTAGTGAGCCTTAATATGAGAAAATGAAAGTCTGGTACCGGGCAGGGAGTCGTGGGGACACTCGACGCTTTCCTTTTGAGGGCAGAGTCGTCCCTCATCCATGAGATTGAGCTCACGGAGAGCAGATTATCGCTGGAGCCTCAACTATCTCAGAACCGCTTAGTCCCTGCAGAGTGACCATTGCAACATAACTCTGAAGATACCTCACTTCAAGCCACTATTTCCTCTGAAGATACCTCCCTTCAAGTTACCCAGACACAACAGACAGGGATAGACTTGGTAACCACTATTCCCCGCGAGCCAGAAAGTAGACCAAGCAGACCAAGTAAGCCTACTGTAACAACTAGGGGTCAGAAGGCCAAAATAACTCATGCTAATAGCCATGAAGCTCCATCTAAAAAGAGGAAGGGTCGGGGTCCCCAGAAACAACCACAAATATTGCCAAAGGTAATGAGAGGTAACAACAAACCAGTTGATAGAGATTGTGACCAGGGACTTAGTACAGTGTCTTTGCCCACTGTTACAAATGGATCATCATCATGGCCGCATGAGGAGGACTTTTGGAAAAGGCTTGAGACAATGGTATCAGTCCTATTGGACCCCTTGTCACAGAAACTATCACAGATTGAAGAGAGGCTTACTAAACTGGAGGGGCACGCTACAAGCCTCCCATCAGGCCACATGGCTTTATGCTCATGTAGAGGCAGTGGCATGTCATCATATGGGGGGAAGGGTGCTGCGGTTAATCAGCCGTAATCAACCCTGTAAGTGGACAAGCACACTATCCTAGTAAACATTGCGCTACAACTAAAGGGCCAGTGCGACCCGACCTCCAAAACAAAATAACAACATCTCCACCATTAGAATATCAAGGGGTTTCGCACCCTTTAGAAGGCCTGAGCTCCACAAGTACACAGCCCGTAATACATCCACATGGGGCCCCAATTACCATAGGGAATACTACACTGAGGGACGGGGCGAGAGCTATAAATACACAGAACCCTCGAAGACTAAATCCTGGAGAAATTCCCAACCCAAATTTGATCTTGCATCTTCCACCAGAAGCAACTCCTTACACGGTCGTGTTAGCAAATGTTCCACCCTTACCATCCAAGGTCCCTGAACACTGGTCAACATTGAGGAACAAGTCATTACATCTATTGAGCACCAAAATAGGCATAACTAACACTCTTTTTTCAGAGTTCAAGATGGCCCGAAGAATAGGATGGGTCGGTAAAACAACCAAAACACTAGCCGGTGATTGTGTGGTTCTAACTTTCAGGTCTCCGGGTCTGGTGCAGTCCATTCTTGATAG
Source organism: Calotriton arnoldi (assembly GCA_963921515.1). Taxonomy (NCBI): domain Eukaryota; kingdom Metazoa; phylum Chordata; class Amphibia; order Caudata; family Salamandridae; genus Calotriton; species Calotriton arnoldi. Next base: position 1,652,863 of record CAWUFW010002250.1, read on the forward strand.
GGCCGGTAATCGGTCCATTATGTCGCAGGATATAAATATTCTACCTCTGGGGTACTTCTACCAACCCGCAAGAGACCCGTGGTTTAACCCTCTGGAGGACAGAGTCCGGGGGAACACACTGACAAGTTTTACGGTCCCAGTCAGTAACCGCTATGATATTTTTAACTCACTAGAAGACATAGATTGACTGACTCACTTGAGTGCCCCTTTTTCCACCTTGTTAGAACTGGGGGTCTCTAGTTGGCAGAGGTAGGTACCTTTGTCCAAATAGGGACCCTTGCTTCTAGTCAGGGTAAGGGGGATACACTACTAAAATAACCCCTGCTCACCCCCTTGGTAGCTTGGCACGAGCAGACAGGCTTATCTCAGAGGCAGTGTGTAAAGCATTTGTGAACACATACAGTAATCAAGTGACAACACTACAGATGGACACCACACCAGTTGTATATTAAAAATAAGTATCTTTTATATAGATTTACCACAAGACCACAAATGACAAAAATCCACAATACTGTGCTTAAAAAATGGTAGAATTAGCTCAGTTCTCTTAAGATGTAAAATGCGACACTTTGAGTTCAATGTACCGTAGGATGCGTAACGCTATACAACGAAAGTGTTGCAGGGAAGGTGATGCGTCGGTTCCTTACACGCAAGAACGGTGATGCGTCGGGTCCCTACTGATGCGTAGGGGATGCGTCGGTTCTTCTCGGCGTGGGGAGGTGATGCGTCGGTTTCTTACTGCGCTTCCGTGGCGATGCGACCAGCATCGCCTTGATGCGATGAAGATCCGGTGCAATGTGACAAAGATGGCGTCTTCTTCTTGATGCGACACGATGCGTGCACGCCCGACGGCCGTGCGGTGGCTCAACGATTCTTCTGAGCCACGACAGGCCCTGCGACACGCTTCCCGGGGATGCGGCGGCGTCTGATGCGACGTCGATCCTCTTCTCCGGTGATGCGAGGCGCTTCGGCAACGATGCGACGGCCGTGCGGTGACTCAACGATTCTTCTGAGCCGCGACAGGCCCTGCGACACGCTACCCGGTGATGCGGCGGCACCTGATGCGACGTCGATCCTCTTCTCCGGCGATGCGAGGTGCTTCGGCAACGATGCGACAGCGGCAGCGGCGGCGACACTCTTCTCCGTTGATGCGGCGGCGTCTGATGCGACGTCGATCCTTTTCTTCGGTGATGCGAGGCGCTTCGGCTGCGGCGGCAACGCTTCTTCTTCCTGAGTCGCGCTTCCAGCTCCTTGCGACACGCAGCCCCTCAGAAAGTCCAGCACAGCAACAGGCACTTTCCAGAGAGACTCTTGGGGAGCTGGTTGGTGAAGTCTGTTGTCCCTGAGACTTCAGCAGGAGGCAAGCTCTAGCTCAAGCCCTTGGAGATCCTTCACAAGTTGATGAAAGTACACACAAAGTTCCTCTCCCCTTTCTTTGGCAGTCAGGCAACCACTGCAGGCCAATCCCCCAAACAGCACTCAGCTTAGGGATAGTCTCTTCCTCAGTTTCTCTGGTTCCTCTCCTCAGCAAAGGTTTCTTCTTGTTTCCCAAAGTGATCTAAAGTTCTGGGGTTTGGGTCCCCTCTTTTATGCTCATTTTCCCTTTGTTCTCTGAAGGCAGAGAGGCCTTTGCCTAGTCCAAACCAGTTCTGGTCAGTCCTGGAGCACTTTGTTGACAAGACTCCTTCTTTCCTTTCACAGTGTAGGCCAGGGACATCAGACGCACCACAGGAGGTGGAGCCAGCATTGTGGAGGGAAGGCACAGCCCTATTCAGGTCCCAGGTGCAACTCCTCCCACCCATCTCCATGCAGATCTCTCTATTCAGCCCTGTGCTGACTCACCCTGCCTCCTGGAATCCCCCAGCCCCTGTCACTCACAAACCAGACATGGAATACACAACCTAGCAGAGGCAGGCTTGGATAGTTAGGCAAGAAAATACCTACTTTCTAAAAGTGGTATTTTCAAACACAGAATGTTAAAACCAACTTCACTAAAAGATGTATTTTATCATTCTGAGTTCAGGAATACTAAATTCGTTTTTCTACCATGTTCCCTGGGTCAGTTAGGATTATAAGATGTAATAATCAAACTGCCCATTCTGGCCTATGGGGAAGAGGTAGCCTTGCAATAGTGAAAAACGAAAATGGCTGTAATTCACTATTAGGACATGCCACACACACCAGGGCATGTCCTAACTTACACATACAATGCACCCTGCCCTAGGGCCTACCTTAGGGGTGACTAATATGCAGAAAAGGGAAGGTTTGGGGACTGGTAAGTGGGTGCACTTACCAAGTCGACATGGCAGACTGCCCACAGGCTCTGCAATGGCAGACCTGAGACACACTTTACAAGCTGCTCCTGTGGGTGGCACAACCAGTGCTGCAAGCCAACCAGCAGCATTTGAGTCACAAGCCCTGGGCACAACCAGTGCACTGTACTAGGGTCTGACAGTGAATCAAATAGGCCAAACATGGAGTCACTAATCCATACATCAATTTTACCATAGGGAGCACTTGCACTGTGGCACTGAATAGCAGTGGCACAGTGCCCAAAGCATCTATAACCAGCAAAAACACATGAGGCAACAGCAAAAAATGGAAGGGAGACCCACGCCAACAGTGCCAGGTCTAACACGTGTCCCCTCCAGCTGAAATATGGGGAGAACTACCCTACCTCCGGGGAGTTCTCTTCACTAAGGCGGAAAAATCTGGAGAGACCATCAGCATTGGCGTGCTCTGTACCAGGGCGGTGTTCCACCGTGAAGTCCATACCCTGTAGGGAAATGGACCACCTCAACAGCTTTTGATTCTCACCCCTCATCTGCATCAGCCATCTGAGGGGCCTGTGGTCTGTCTGAACCCGGAAGTGAGTCCCAAACAGGTATGTTCTCAGCTTCTTCAGTGCCCAGACCACAGCAAAGGCCTCACGCTCAATCGCACTCCACCTCTGTTCCCGTGGAAGTAACCTCCTACTGATGAAGGCTACGGGTTGATCTAGGCCCTGCTCATTGATCTGTGACAAAACAGCCCCCACACCATGCTCTGAAGCGTCTGTTTGAACGATAAATTCTCTGGAGAAGTTGGGTGCCAGGAGCACGGGCACCGTGCACATGGCAGTTTTCAGGGCCTCAAAAGCTTTCTGACAGGTGTCAGTCCAAATCACTTTCTTGGGCTGCTTCCTGGAAGTCAGCTCTGTCAAGGGCGCAACAATGTTGCCATACCCCTTGACAAACATCCTGTAATACCCAGTGAGTCCTAAAAAGGCTCTGACCTCTGTCTGGGTCTTGGGGGGGTCCCAAGCCAGGATGGTCTCAATCTTGGGCTGTAGGGGCGCCACCTGGCCGCTCCCAACCTGGTGTCCCAAGTACACCACGGAACCCTGCCCGATCTGGCACTTACTCGCCTTAATCGTGAGGCCTGCCCTCCGCAGCGCCATCAACACTTCCCAGAGGTGGCGCAGATGTTCTTCCCAACTTGTGCTGAACACTGCAATGTCATCCAGGTAGGCGGCATTGAACTCTTCCAGTCCAGCCAACACCTGGTTGACCAACCTCTGAAAGGTGGCAGGGGCATTCTTCATCTCAAAGGGCATAACCCGGAACTGGTAGTGCCCATCTGGTGTGGAGATTGCTGACCTCTCTCTTGCCCCATCAGTCAAGGCGATCTGCCAGTACCCAGACGTTAAGTCAAACATGCTGAGGTACCGTGCAGCCCCTAACCGATCGATGAGCTCATCAGCTCTGGGGATAGGGTGCGCATCAGTCCTCGTGACTGAATTGAGCCCTCGGTAGTCCACACAGAACCGGAGCTCTGGTGTGGCACCCGGTGCGGCAGCCTTTGGGACCAAGACCACTGGGCTGGCCCAAGGACTGTTAGAGGACTCAATCACCCCTAACGCAAGCATCTTGGAGACCTCCTCCTGATGCAAGCTCTCACCCTGTCAGTCACCCTGTAAGTTTTGTGCTTCACAGGAGGACTATCTCCAGTGTCCACATCATGGACGCACCAATCAGTGACACTGGGAATCAGGGAGAACAGATCAGAAAACTGTCCCAGCAACTGGTGGCAGTCATTCTATTGCTCAGGGGTCAGGGTGGAAGAGAGGTTCACACCATCCACTGACCCATCTTGCTCTGTCGCCGACAGGAGGTCAGGAAGAGGCTCAGTCTCCTCCTCCATTCCAGCATCTGTCGCTAAGAGCATGCCCACTTCGGACCTCTCCAAGTGGGGCTTCAGGCGGTTGACATGCAGGACCCGCAAGGGTTTCCTGGGAGACCGCAAGTCCACCAAGTAGGTAACAGAACTTTTGCGCTCCACCACCTCAAATGGTCTGGTCCACTTATCCTGGATACCAGCAAAAACACATGAGGCAACAGCAAAAAATGGAAGGGAGACCCACGCCAACAGTGCCAGGTCTAACATACCTGTAAGCCCGATTTAAATGTACATCGTGGCGATAAAGCGCTCAAACAAAAAAACACCTTTGTTCAGGCTCATGAAGCCACATATAATCACCCACCACTCCCAGCCCTTACCGAGCAGGGAGAAGAGGGTATTGGTACCATCAAGCTGACTTCGGGTGTGCACCCTGAACCTATTGAACCTGTAAGCCCAGCCCGGACATCTCCCAATAAC